>OZ059831.1:39645591-40845591 GCA_964057195.1 Orthosia cruda | reverse complement strand
TTTTCTTTGATATCAGATAACCCAGGTAAATGAACAAAGACTGATGCTGATTTCAAACTGCTTTGCTTTTTTTAGAGAATATAGTAGTAAGTGTGCGCAGTGCTGCACACTTCTATCTACCCTATGGATCAATCAAAAAGTCTACCAGTGTTAGATGTACAAAATAAATATTATCATTGAAATTATACTAGATACTCATTTGTATACTACTTTAAACTGTTTACATATGAAGAATACTGGGCGATTTTTTTATACGCGAAAGTCCCCAAAATCGAGACTACAATTTATAAAAAATAGACGTGTGGCACTCGGGGGCTGCCGCGGTTAAGCTATTGCATAGCATTTATTCTAGATCCAGTCCTGGAAAATGCGTCGAAAAAATTAAAAACGTTAAAAACTCGAAAACGTAGCGAGCCAAACCCGCATTTATTTACGATTAATAAAACTCTAAAAAACAAAACAAAAATACCCTTATTCACATTGAAATAAGGTCGTTTTTCTTTGACAAGCAAAAGTGACCCTTATTCTCATTAGCATAAGGTCCACATTGATCACCATTGTCACAGAAACAGCTCAGAGAGACCGATAAAAGGCAAAAAAATTACGACCAACAAAAATTTTAAAACCCTCATATCTCAGAAACGGTTGGAGTTAGCACATTTCTGACAAAAAAATTGCCCCCCTGCCCCGCGCTACTTCATCCAGGAGAACAAGATAGGATTAACCCCCCCCCCCCCTTAACCGTTTACCTCCCCCCGCAAAAAAATTTTCATTCTAAAAATACCAACACGGAAATCGAAAACACGTGCAACAAACCTAATATCTACTATAAAATACTATCTACTATAAATTACAGCGTAGAGAGCTGCAGCGGGCCCTTTTCGGCAAGTTGAAATAAGGAAAACCACAACTATATATTGTGTATGCTGTATGACGACATACATTTTGCAGGCTGGTGCCAATCATCCAGCTATTTTTGTTGATGACCTATTTCAATGCAATAGTGCACTGAAGGTTCTTATTAAAGGAGTATTGTCTTTCGTCATCACACGTGTCAATTATCAATTAATCAGAATAACCACGACATTTAATTCCACATAATCAATATCAATGTAACCACAATGCATCACTGCTGGAATTCATCACTTTGAATAGCTGATCTGCACCAGAATTAGGCTGCTTGTCCACCAGAGATGTGCTAGGCTACGTTGCTATGGATGCGTTTGATATCCATCTGTCACAGTCATTGGTCAAGGTGATTGAGTTACAAAAATACATCTACAAATCCACACACAAATCCATTCATCCATTAGTAAGATGCGTGCTATGGAAGGATACATCTACAAATCCACACACACATCCATTCATCCATTAGTAAGATGCGTGCTATGGAAGGATACATCTACAAATCCACACACACATCCATTCATCCATTAGTAAGATGCGTGCTATGGAAGGATACATCTACAAATCCACACACACATCCATTCATCCATTAGTAAGATGCGTGCTATGGAAGGATACATCCACAAATCCACACACACATCCATTCATCCATTAGTAAGATGCGTGCTATGGAAGGATACATCCACAAATCCACATACACATCCATTCATCCTTTAGTAAGATGCGTGCTATGGAAGGGTACATCCACAGATTCACACACACATCCATTCATCCATTAGTAAGATGCGTGCTATTGAGGGATACATCCACAAATCCACATACACATCCATTTATCCATTAGTAAGATGCGTGCTGTAGAAGGATACATCCACACACACACACATCCATTCATCCACTAGTAAGTTGCGTGCTATGGAAGCATACATCCACAAATCCACACACACATATACCATTAATCCATTAGTAAGATGAGTGCTACGGAAGGATACATCCACAAATGCACATACACATCCATTCATCCTTAAGTAAGATGCGTGCTGTTGAAGGATACATCCACACACACACATCCATTCACCACTAGTAAGTTGCGTGCTATGGAAGCATACATCCACAAATCCACACACACATCCATTGATCCATTAGTAAAATGTGTGCTACGGAAGAATACATCCACAAATCTACATACACATCCATTCATCCTTTAGTAAGATGCGTGCTATGGAAGGATACATCCACAAATTCACACACACATCCATTCATCCATTAGTAAGATGCTCATCATCTCAGCATCATCATCTTCCTGCCCTTGTCCCATGTTACTTGGGGTCGGCACAACACGTTTTCTTCTTCTATACCGTTCTGTCCCCTGTCACGCTATTACTGACTCCCTTTTCCTTCATATCACTGCTCACACAGTCTATCCATCTTTTCTTTGGCCTTCTTCTTCCTCTCCATCCATCTTACATTTATATTCGTAACTCTTTTAGTAACATGCGTTTCATCCCTGCTCATCACATGACCATACCAGGACAAACGGTTTCCTTTCTCTATCACTGGCGCCACTTTCAAACTTCCTCTAATATACTCATTTCTCACTTTATCCAATATCATCACGCCGCACATCCATCTCAACATTCTCATCTCTGCTACATGCAATCTCCTTTCATCCATCTTTTTCACAGCCCAACATTCTGATTCATACAGTATGACAGGTCTAATCACGTCTAGTCTAGTAAGATGCGTGGTGTGGAGGCATAATATACATCCACAAATCCATACACACATCCATTCATCCATTAGTGAGATGCGCACAATGGAAGGCAGCTATATGGATACCTACCTACCTACTGTCGTATGTGATTGTCGATGCATCGCATAGCTCGAGCTGCGCATCTTCCTCGCACAGCTACCTCTTCATATCAAATTCATAAAAAATATATATTTGATCTTCATATCAAATCACTCGCTCCACTACGCAACTTAGCTTTAGTGACATTAGGTTACTTTACTATCAACTACAATGTAGCCAAGGTCGCTGACTAAGAAATGCAGCTGAGCGCAATATTTATGAAGCATGAGTGTTTATTTGGGTCCCATTAACAATGGTTCTGGTGATGCAACGGAACGTTTTCTTTACGACCCGTTTGCAGGCCGCTACAGTGGCTATTAATTGGGATGGATATTATTTTCCGCGGATGGATTTAAAGAAACACTTACCGGTCAAAATTTATAAATTATAAGCTTAATATATGGCTAGCCTACACTTATTAGAGAAGAAATACATGTTTAATGTTAGTTCATTAAGGACGAGTAATATAAATTTTACCAAAGATAATGCTAATATTTAGCAAAAAATAAACAAAATTTTAGGCCTTTTTACAGCTTCAATTAAGGACTAATAAACAGTGAAAGTGTATATATTCTTGGTAAACATACTCGTACATGTTAGAAGTTGGACGATAAATAGATTGTTCTGAAACTGGCAAAAAATAAATATACATTACTACGACTATTATAATTAAATTGCGCACATAATGAATCTTTAACTTTCTAAATTGACATTTTTAATGCATTACTCATTTGCTTAAATATTTTAATCGTATCAATAAAGGCATCTACTATATATAACGATCGATAGCTTGGTATGTCCAATTTTTTTATCAAGTTTGCTTTATAGTTTAAAGAGTCTGTCATTATTGTTTAGTCATAGGAGTTTTTTTATATATAGGCTCGCGCTTGACCACTATCTCACCTGATGGTAAGCGATAATGTGGTCGAGGGTGTAACACGCTTGCCTAGAAGTAACCTATTCACTCTTGACTTAAAGACAACTCCAGATAGCTAATACAACCTCGGGGGACGTTGTAGCTATCTGGAGGGAATTCCACTCCTTAGCTTTACGCATAATGAAAGTATTACCAAAACGTTTAGTGCGATGGGTGGGATGTCCACCATTGCAATTCCATCGAACACTCCCCGAATGGTTTTGTGTGGGATGTCATCCAATGACTTCTCCCGCTCTGGGTGAAGCGGAACTTTTACTGACTAAAATCCACCCGTGTTCCTTCAGTTGCTTGTGCCAGGTCCGCGGTAACTCTTTTTCAAATTTATGCGCGACCCAGACAGGCACCGGCCCTAGTGGACCCCGTCAATTTTTTGCTGACATCTCTTTGAGGCGCGCATGGAACACTACGCGCCGTAGACTCGGGCCTGGTCCTTATCGGACGGCGAGCTACCCATTACTCGTCGCCCGCAAGCCCGCGCCTACGGTGGCCGGGAATCGGCTTGCGATTCCAACACGGCGGTGCTTCGCCCAAGCGGGGAGACCTCCACCGTAGGCCACGGGAGAAAACTGCAGATATGAACCTATATATTCATTTGTTTAGGTTGTACTTGCAGTTTTCAAGGAAACACTCACTGTTCCACAGATGTTCCAAAATTATAGACTAAAGTTGACACAATACATGGTCACCCTACTCGTGCGGCACGATTACTTACGTCACAATTAAAATAAAACTGTTATATGTAACGATGACTCTTTGATGTCACCGCTATTGCCGCGGAAGAGGTAGGGTAGCATTTACAGCGATTATCGCTTACATTGTATCGCTATAAGACAGTTCCTGAATTTAAAATTGCAGTATTTGAATAGAGATTTATTACAAGCAGGTAGTTTATAAATTACGTTGTAATGTAGAGCTGCATATTTTGTAAATGAATATTCCATGTGTAGCCACTTTTCACCTACCTACTTGATTTCTTTGTTTTCCATTTAAAAACACGTAGATTATACTCCAGCCATTTTGAAGATACAATATTTAATAAAAAAGTAAAACAGATTTCTTATAGGGCTAACCTCTACTCAATCACAAAAATAAAATGAATTCGATATAGAATATCATGTCTGTTGTACACTGATTTATCTGAGTTAGTACAGATGAAAGATAGTTTGAAAATATAAAATAGAAGATTTAGAATCACATCATAAAGTATCGTTTAAAGATCTAATTCTTTGCCTTACTTGATATTTTGATTCTATAACATTACGCTTTCAGTGAAACCCCACGTCAAATACAATTTTACCCATAGATTTAGAATTTTTGATGATTATAAATGTGAAAGCTTGTGTTTCAATCACGCAAAAACAACTGAACATATTTGGATAAAATTTTGCACTCAGATAGTTCATAATCTGGATTAACACGTAGGATACATTCATCATCATCATCATATCAGCCGAAAGACGTCCAATGCTGGACATAGGCCTCCCCCAAGCATCGCCACATTGACCGGTCTCGCGCGTTCCGCATCCAGCGGATCCCCGCAACCTTCACCAGGCCATCGGTCCACCTGGTGGGAGGCCTTCCAATGCAACGTCTTCGGGTTCACGGTCGCCACTCCAGAAGTTTTCTGCCCGATTCAATGTTTCCCTTTCACGCTGGCGAAGGCGCGGGCAGAAGCTTGAATAAAAAATGTATTATTGTTTGTAGAAAGGACTGATACGATTAAGAAAATTCTTTCACAGTTATAAAACTACATTATACCCTATTTTTTTATGAAAATTGATGCTTCCTGTCGGATACGTAACTGGAGCGAAGCTGCGTGGTAAAATAAAATAATGGATATATCGAATTTGTTTGACTCTGGTGTACTCTACCTTTGTCAAACTTTGTTTTATTTAATAACACGCTGAAGCCGCTGGCAGAAGCTAGCTGCCAGCGGCTTCAGTCGCCCGCGTGAATGTCGAAAAAGTGTCATATGTGCTATCTCTTTGCCAAATTTCATCCAAATCCTTTCATCCGTTCTGGCGTGATTGAGTAACAAACATTACACATTCAAACTTTCGCATTAATAATATTAGTAAGATACATCTACCATTATCCTCTCCAATGCTATAAATACATACTTACCCACATATACTGACATACTCTTTCTGCCTGTTACCTTTTCACGCTTAAACCATTGAATCGATTTAAATGAAATTTGGTATTGAGATAGTTTGAGACCCTGAGAAGGAAATATTATATTTTTATCCCAACCTTAAGGGGTTGGAATTGTATATGGCCAAGCAATATTTTCTCAAGCACTAATGATAAGCAGACGAAGTCGTGGGCAAAAGCTAGTTTTTGATATTTTTCCAATCGCTATCGCCACGCTTTTGTTGGTAGAATGCCACTTGTCTATGGCCTCTTGTGAATTCACCCAGAGTACAACAGAATAGGTCCGTCTCGTTTGCTTACGACACGCAGACTTGATAACTAAGTCCAAAATAATTCTAGTTACAAAATTTCGCTTTTACGATCAACATCGTTAGATTAACGATAGCGAAATGTGCTAAACGTGACTCCTGTGCGACATGAGTCCTAGATTCGCGTTAGAGCTAGACAATAAAAATGACATGCACTGTTGATACCGGTGTTACCAAGTAAAAGGAGAAACAACAGAAGACCGATTCCGTGCAATGCATACAATTCGAATTAATCAATCAGTTGAGCCTTTTGTCATCTATGTTAGAGTTGGTTTGCAGTCCAATCGGATACATATGGGTACCAGTATTTTACAAAAAGAGTCTGCCCTTCTGACCTCTCAGCCTCGTAGCTGAGTAAAGGTGAACGCGCACCTAGATGAGCAGGAACCGCACGCGCCGCAGTCATCGCATTTTCTCAATGCCCTGCGGCGCGTGTGGCTCCTACGGTGCGTCTAAGTGCGCGTTCACCTTAACACGGTAACTCTTGGCAAGACTGGTGCCAGACTTCCTGGCTTCTGATTATCCGTGACGACTGTCAAAGATCTATACGAGATATGGCAGCCAGAATCAACAGCTAAATGTGCTTTCCGAGACGCGGAGGAATCCTCTATATGTAATGGTCACTCATCCAATTACCAACCTTGACAAGGATAGCTAAACATCGAAGATCGATCTGTATGGCTAAAACTAGAATACAGAGCTAAAAGGCTCAAAGGCGATTAGGCGGTGGTGGTCAAGCTTCACGTAGCTTCCCTATCGGTCTTCGTTCTTACCAAACAAATCACAAATTAAGCCTCCGGCAATTTATTGAGATTTCCCTGACGGAAAATTGCGATATAACGCTTTGTCCAATATGTACCTAATCAATTAATTCAAAGCCAGCGAGATCAACAAAGGAGCAGTTTTAAAAATAGTGAATCTTCGGAATATTTTGCTCTATGTTATATTATATATAACACTGTAAGAAAATAACCCACATTATCCAAAAGAGATAAGGCAGATTTTCTAACAAACTTACCTTTAGCGTCTCTTCAACTTAATTTTCAATCTTATGAGTTTAAACTTAAAGATCGTGGTGTATGTTGTCGTACAGATTGTCAGCAAGGACCTTGCATTTTTGTGCGCTTATGTTATAATATGCTATATCAGTCACTGGGTTAAATGAATAACAAATATTTGCATTTTGATAACAATGACATTGTTGGCGAAATTGATGAGACTGTCAAAAACAGTTTAGTTTCTCGACAATATTAAATTACCGCCCATCACACCCAACGGTATACCGTTCTTGTGGTTTATCTTGAATCATGAAATTCGCAAGAATATTTAGCGAAATTCTATGGAACCCTGCGTATTTCTCTCCCACTCGCACTTGACCGGTTTTTTATATTATCGAAATGGTTGCGATCTCTAATACCTACTTGAAATGAGAAGCCAAATATTTTTTTTTAAATCTTTTATCATTATCAATCAATTTTGGAGTAAAATACCAGAAAAAATTCAACACAGTCTGCTGTCACCGAAATTTTTGCAATTTCCGACCATGAATAAAAGAAAATATCGCGATGAACAGAATATTCTCTGGTTGAAAATCCTGAGAAGCAAAACTTTTTGGTACTGTATTGGTCATTAACTTTCCCATCATGGTTTTTGACAACACAGAAAGTTAAAAGTGCGTTTTAATGTTTTAGTGTTTTAATGTTTTTTTCACTGCACTTTGCTTAAGATAAAAGCTACTTTGTTTATGTTAGAAAAAAAACATTTAGACAATAAAAATAAATACTTAAATTATTAATTGAAACCGAAATAATTCTTATTTATGCTTTGGTACAAAATAAGACTTTTAGTACAAAGCGCCATCTACTTAAAACATTAGAACTAATTAAATAATAGTCTCACTATTCAACAATAGATGGCGCAAAATTATTATTCTGCTATTAGCCAATAGATGGCGTTTTAGTCATATGCTTTCTCAGCCATTGGCTAGATTTTTATGTGACGTTTGAAGATAACCCAAATTAACTTTTTTTTTTGTACAACGTTCATTGAGAAGTTACAGTCAGCAATAAAAGTTCATTATCACTTAAGGTTCCCCTAGTCAACGGCAACACGTGCGAAACAGATTGATGCTGTGATGAGCAGTAAGAAGCTAGTTCTCGTACGAATTAGCACTTTTGCAAATTTGTCATTTGTTGTTTGGAAATGGATGATGATTTAGGACGAAAACGTACGCGAAATTTTATGAACAGACCTTTGGGAGTCTAGATATCATGAAAAAGCTACTAAATGTATACTTTCAAAATAAAATTATTTGCATTGTTGAATTAATAATATATACCTGTATGGAGGCCGTTTAGGAATTTTCCTTCTTTTTATGGTATTTATTTCCACCCAAAATGCGTTAAAATTAGTATTGAAATATGGAACTTTCGACGCTCAAAAGTTTCAAATATTGTATTTTTTTACTTTTCTGTTTCCTTATAGGGCTAGATAATGATGAGACAAATTGATATCATTTTTTATTAGGGTTCCGTACCCAATGGGTAAAAACGGGACCCTATTACTAAGACCCCGCGGTCCGTCTGTCTGACTGTCTGTCTGTCAGTTGCAATTTTCACAGATGATGTATTTCTGTTGCCGCTATAACAACAAATACTAAAAACAGAATAAAATAAATATATAAGGGGGGCTTTCATACAACAAACGTGAACATTCGCCGATTTTTTTGCGATATTGGTACGGAACCCTTCGTGCGCGAGTCCGACTCGCACTTAGTCGGTTTTTTTGAACGTACACCGTCAAACAGTGGAGTAATCGTCAGACTACGTTTGTATGGAAGAGTTTTCGACTAGTGTAACCTTAAGTTCTCTAAATCACAATTACTGAGCAAGTAAAATGTAAAGAATAAGCTATCACAAAATAACTATATAAAAGCAGATTATCTACCTGTAAAAGTAGTAGTATTAATCGACTTGAATTGCTGACCGTACCTACTAACATACGAGCTTTAAGTTTTTAAGTCATTGTTGTCGGCAGTCCTAGGTTGCGCTCGAAAATAAACTGGTCGCAGTTTCCCCGGAGTGTGGGGAGAAGACATATTGTGGGGTCCGCAGGGGGGTGTTTGCATCTGCGAGGTCTTTGCGCAGACCGCAATTTTCTTCATACTGCCACCAAACCTGCGCTCGCCCAATCCCTCCTTCTCCCAATCCTTGATTATGCCGATGACAGTTATTTAGATCTGACTGAGGAGCAGCTAAATAAGCTTGAGCGACTCCAAAACTTTTGTATTAGATTCATATTTAGTTTACGCAAATAAGACCATGTTTCTGAATTTCAAGAATTCAAGTGGTTGCCAATCCGTCTTTGCCGGAATGCCCATATTTTATATAACCCCCTCTTATCTCAAAGAACGCTTTAAGTGCCTTCATGACACACACTCTAGACACTTGAGATCAACGGCGATTTTAAAACTTTTGATGCCTGCTCATTGCACTAAGTTTTACGACAAATCGTTTACAATCCAGGCTGTGCGATTGTGGTATGCGTTGCCGTTGCCTATTAGGCAAGCTTAGCTTTGGCTTCTTTTAAGAACCTGGTTAAAAACCATTTCCTTTCTCTCTAAAGATTTTATATACAATATGTTATTTTTATGGTATACAACAAAGTACATTATATTCTATATTCTGTTTGACCTGGAATCTTCAGAAAATATTAGACTGTTCTGCGTAATACGTATTACACCTAGAATAGAATAGAATAGAATAGAATATTTATTTGCGTAAAACATGGTATACAAGGGTGTTATGTACAAATTGAGGCACAAGCATGTTTAGCTAGGATAAAACATAGCATGCAAAATTTTAAAAAACAAGTTAAGCAACAACAACCGTTTTTTTTTTTTTTTTTTAAAACATCAACATTTTTTATCTATAAATTCTTTTAAACTATAAAAACTACACTCGACTAACCACTTATGAAATTTTACTGTAAATAATTTTGTGTTTAAAGCTTTGAAATGCCTTGGTATTTTATTATAAATGTTCACACACATTGCCAAGCAGTTACTATTGTATTTAGACAGTCTAGGCGAATCATTTAACACTAGTTTATATGGATCTCGTCGATTCCGAGGATTTACATCATTTGCAGTCTTAAATAGTTGCTTATTTTTTATAACAAAAACACATATTTCGTAAATGTAAAGCGACGGTAACTGTAACAAACCAAGTTTTTTAAATATGGGTCGACATGAGTCGTCGGGCTTAAGTCCACAAATTGCTCTCATGCACTTTTTTTGAGCGATGAATGCTCTTTGGAAGTCAGTGCTGTTACCCCACATTATTAGTCCATAACGTAACAACGATTCGACGTATGCGTGGTATGACATTACAGCAGTTTTTATATTAGTTATATTTTTTACTTTTTTTAATGCATAAACAAATTTATTAATTTTAGTGCTAACATTGTCTATGTGCTCTTTCCAGTTTATGTCTTTATCTATTATTACACCTAAAAATCTGGTACGCGTTACTTCATTGATTTTATTAATATTGAGTTTAATGTCATTTTTGGAATTATTTGATCGATTAAATTGGATGTAAATGGATTTATCTAAATTTATCATCAAATGGTTAATGTCAAGCCAATGCAATAATTTGTCAATTGTATTATTAATGTCAAGTTCATGTTCTAAAATGGTATTTAGTTTTTTATTAGATGTCACTATAATAGAAATATCGTCAGCAAATAATACGCATTTATGGTTAGTTATTTTTATGATGTCATTTATATAAATGAGGAATAATATTGGGCCTAGCACACTTCCCTGTGGAACGCCATATTTATTATGTTTATATTTCGATAAATAGGATATTATTACATTATTTTCATTTTTTTTATTGATAATAACACATTGTTTTCTATTGCTTAAATAGGACGACAGCCACTGAAGTGCCGGTCCTCTAATACCAACAGCTTCCAATTTTTGTAGCAATATGTCATGAGACACCAGATCGAAAGCTTTCGATAGATCAAAAAATAGGCCTGTAGTTATAAAATTATTATTTATATTTGAAAGTATAGCTTGCATAAGGGAAAAAATAGCTAACGATGTGGACTTGTTCTTTTGGAATCCAAACTGCTGGTCACTTATAATATGAAATTTATTGCAAAAGTCAGTTAACCTTTTTAGCATACATTTTTCAAAAATTTTAGACAATATGGGTATAAGAGTTATAGGTCGGTAATTGTTGATGTCACATTTATCTCCCTTCTTGAATAAGGGCTTTATTAAAGATAGCTTTAATTTTTCAGGAAAGGTGCCTTGTGAAAATGACATGTTTATTAAATGCGTCAGAATACCAGTCAGTTCGTTGCAACAGGCTTTGACGATTTTTGTATTGATCTCATCATAGCCCTCCGACCTAGTGTTGGACAGAGACATTATTTCCTGTCTTACCTCGTTAGCTTCCATTGGTCTAAGAAACATAGAGTTGACACTCGTACTTTTGCAGCGGTTTTGATTTGTGCTTCTTTCCCCTTGCACATGCGTTAAATTAACATAATTGTTATTAAATATAGTAGCCATTTGTACAGGGTCTGTAGTTATTGTTTCATTGAATTTAATACTTTCTATGTTGTCTTTGTGAGTGTTACTGTTTATTTCGGTTTTAATGACATTCCATGTGGCTTTACACTTGTTATCATGATTATGAATATATTTTATATTTGCACTCTTTTTTGAATTATAAATGCATTTATTTAGTAGACTGGAGTAGTTTTTATATTTAGTTTTATTAATTAAATTTTTATTTTTATAATATCTGTAACGTAGTATCCGTTTAGTTTTACAACTTTGTCTCAAACCTTTGCTTATCCACTTTTGTTTGTTTTCCTTATTACTATTGATTTTAACTCTTACTTTAGGAAAACAGAGACCATACAACAGACACAATAGCTCATGAAAATCATTGAATGCACAGTTAGTGTCAGTTTTGAAATATATATCGGACCAAGAAAGATTTTCCAGACATTCTTTAAATTTTCGAATGTTGTCGACGTTATAGTCTCTTTTATAAATATAGTATATTGTTGATTTCTGTGGTTTCTTTTTGATTGGAAAGCTTAACATTTGTGCTGTGTCGTGATCAGACAGATACAGGGGCAGTACAGTGGCAGTCGCGTTGGCAATGTTGCTTAAAATATGGTCAATACAAGTCAATTTGCGAGTGGGTACATTGATGTGGATTTTTAAATTATGATTGTTAGATAAATCTTGTAATCCATTTGTGATGTTACCTTTTTTAAGAGTATTTATGTTGAAATCACCGGCCACAACTATATTTATTTTGGACTTGTATTTATTTGACAAATCATGCAAAAGATTGTGTAATTTTGTCAAAAACAGATTAGGATCAGATTGTGGTGTTCTATAAACACATATTACTATTAATTTATTAATTATAATTTCTATGCCACAAACCTCAAAGGTGTTTTGAGTTGCATAGTTTTTCACAAATGACAGCTCTTTATAAAGTAAACCCATTTTAACTAATATGCATGTGCCACCTCTTTGCTTCTCTCTACAGTAGTTGGTAGCCAACTGATAGTTGCAGATTTTCACATAATTTTCATAACCTTTTTTTACAAAGGTTTCCGATAGACATATAACATCTGGATCATTATTCGCTTCTTTTAACTCCTGAATTGTAATTTCTAGTAGTTCTTGTTTAGATAATAAACTCGCTATATTTTGATGGAGTATTCTAAACTGGTGTGTTTTATTAGTTTGAGGTACGAAAAAAAGAGTCACGCTTGTTTAACACAGGAAAGTAATAAGGTATAGTCCCTATTTGACCTTTTGAGTTGTGTTGCAGAGAGGAACTATGTTCGTAGGGCTTTGTACACTCAACACGACCAAAGTAGTAAGGGATTGTCCCTTTTTTGGGTTTATCAGTAGGCACGTTTAATTTGGAACTTGATTTGTTACTCGCTATTATTTTTCGTATTTCGCTCGGATTTAAATACTTATCACTATAATCGCAACAATCTATAAGATAATTTATCGACTTACAAATACTGGATAGATCCGTGGATGTTTGATTTACGAAGTGACAATTTTTATAACTATTACAAACATTTTTTATAGAGTAGTTTAACTTACGTACATTGAGGTGCATGTTATTGACGACATTTAACACAATAATAGTGTTATTTATAAATGTATTTAAAACAATTTGCAATTGAGACAACAAAAGGTTAGGGTTGTTGTCATTTTCACCTATGCATATTACAAGTTTGTCTTCAGTGGTCAATTTAGTATTTCTGCAGTTTGCTATAATTTCGTTGCTAGGCGCATTTGGCTTTGTTTCAGCAACGAGCCTGTATTTTTCATACTGCGTATTAGTCCTTGAGTGTGAGATGGCTGCTGCTAATCCGACGCAACGCTGAGTACCGAAGATAAATATCTTCCTTTCTGGGATATTATTCCCGTCTATGGCAACATATGTCTGAGCGCTGACGATGGCCACAGTCTCTTGCTTCTGTTCTTGACTTACGGCAGGTTCACAGACATTGTAACTACTTTGCATTATGATTGCAATGCGTTCTTGGAGAGCTGCAATCTCCTGCTGTGCAACCTTTAATTGCTGCTGTAAGGTTACGATTTCTTGTTCCAGGGATGACACATTAACATTGTCATTGGGTTTGGATTTCAACTTTCTGGATGATGATGGTAAAGAGGATGGTGTAGAAAGTATGTTGCATGGAGTTGACAGAGCTGGCCTCTTTTTCTTAGTGTTTGGACCTGGACTTGAAAATATGGAGGGCGACTGGCATAAAGATTTTAATGTTTTGTTTTCTGAAGTTAACTTGTTTATTTGCTTGTGTAGATCGGTGTTTTCCAACAGTATATTTCCTAGTTCATTTTCGGTAATTTCGAGTTTTAATGAGAGTTGTGCAATTATCTCCTTCATTTCTGAGGCTGATACTAAGTCAGACACAGTACCGTCAACACTCATTGACAGTTTGTTGGGAGTACTATGCGATTCAATAGATGTTTCGCACTCAGTCAATACGTGGGAATCAAGTAAATCTGCAGTATTTTGAACCGTA
The DNA here is from genome assembly GCA_964057195.1 of Orthosia cruda. NCBI lineage: Eukaryota > Metazoa > Arthropoda > Insecta > Lepidoptera > Noctuidae > Orthosia > Orthosia cruda. The sequence continues at coordinate 40,831,325 of OZ059831.1, read as the reverse complement.
GATATACGTTTAAACGAATCATCACGTACTATATCCTTAGTGCTTTGTGGTTGTTCCGTTGGTGAGGGTGTTTCCATCGGTGTTACTTTTTTCCTCACGGTAATATTGGGTGTACAGTCGGTATTAGCGTATTTTTTGCTTCTAATGCATACCTTACATCTCCACTTTTTTCTGGATTCCGCGTCTTTGAGGCGATACGTATGTTCTGGATAACCATCGCAATCCAATTCATACCGGTTATCACAGGCAGAACACAAAGCAGTGCTTTTTATGTTTACTAATTTTTTGCATTTATAACATGTTACTAGTGCTGCCATCTTGCAATAATTGTTGTACTAGTCTCTTTATAAATTCCAAATATGAATTTTGGAACTTACGAAAAGTGATGTAGTCTCTGAGGTTTGAACCCGCGGCCACTCGTGTGAGGCTAGTTTAACTGCAAAAGTAGTGGTGTTAGCTATTACGCCAACTGAACGTTACTAAAGTTCGCTAAATTTGTCAACCTATTGCAGTAGATGTTTTTTATTTTGAATAGGCAGGTCAGCGTGACAGTTTAAAATCAAATCACTGTGTGAGTCACTTTTTCACTTGATCTTTGTTGTTATTTTTTCAACACACTTTTTTTCATCGAATTAAGTCACAGAATATTGTACATTTTGCAATCTTTAGTTTATTTTCATTGGTATTGTTGATTTTATGGTCGTATTTGCTATTTTAAAGCACAGTTTATTGTTCACAGTATAATTTGTATTAACTTCACAGTTTATGTAAGAAATCCATGGATAACACTGTCACTTAAGTATTAGGTGATGTTTTATTAGTTCACTTATTTTTATTCACATAAAAGCACAAATAGTATTTTTAACTGATATTTAATAACAGAGCGATTGTTTCAACGTTTTCGTGTATAATCCTAATGTAGTGTACGTACCTAAAATCCTTCTTTAGTAGGACATAGATGAGGTTAGTTACAGTTTTATTAGCTAGAGAGTCATACTCGTAGCTACACCGAAAAGATATTAAACATCGGCTGTTTAGTACATTTAAGCTTGCATAACTCAACAAACGTATCTAAGAAACAGAATTTTTCAGTTTTTCCCTATTTCAGAGTTGACCCCATACTAAAAGTTGTTACTTATGAGTATCTTCACCCCCAAAAAAGGCTAATGAATAAAAAAATACCCTTTTTGTATAGAAGAGATAGGACTTAGGAGTGAGCTGTTTTTCCAATTTCGCAAAGCCTGAAGTTCGAATACACGACCCGGCTCCTCATCCGCAGTCATCATAACCATTGAGCTATTGCCGCTCATCAATTTACTATTTAAATAAAACGGCTTAACGGCTATGGATAAACTGGACATACAGATAGACCATGACCTACATTTAGACTAGGAACTACGATACTTTTCTCCCGACAGTACATTCCTTTGGAATAATCTCTAATTTCCACGCGGCCCACACGGGCTTAACCACAAGCAGAAGCTAGTAATATTGTAACTCGTAAAAACTGTAACCGCCAACCAGCCTTAAGCAAGCATGGTGCTGGAACTTGTGCTGTCGTTTCTGCCATTTATTTTTGTGATTGCCCCGCAGTCTCAGTAACAGGCTGATATAACTACTATACCATAAATAAACCACGTCATCTCGTTGACGCGTGGTTAGCAATTCTAATTCTACGCACAGTCGTCGCCGTAAGGCATAGCGTGTCGCATTCAAAGCCAGGCTGCACACCTCCGTACCGCGCCACCTACGCGGGTCGTCGAACGACCTCCCGTGCCCCTCCCGCTACCCCGCGTCTCTCCTGTGGCCCTCACGTCCTCATGTATGACCATAGCATTAGGTAGACTTATCGATCGAGATTCACGTCATATTGAACATACATCTATTGGGCTTGCTCGTTCCATCGTAGACCTAATTTATCGCTTACCATCAGGCGAGATCGAGATCAAGGGCGAGGCCATCAGGATATTTTTAAATAGTGACTATTATAGGATAATACGAGGGTAACGTAGGGTTAAATGATCTGACTATTGTGATGAGCTAATTAAGCATAATATGAACATGATAAGACTGATTATGATAGTTTTCGAGTTTTTTTTAAAGTTTTTTTTTAACTGAAACGATTATACCTGTATATTAGCATCCAGTAGGTGTAATGAATCTTGCAATTCTATTGCTTATTTTAAACCTAGTTAATAAAATTTATTGATACTTAATTACCTGACATATTCTAAGTATCTAAGCTCTACTTGCAAGGAATGTCAGGCTTATCTTATAGTCATGCACTTTAAAAGCGTGCCCACAAAAAATTTGATGTGACCTTAAATAGTAATTTGTAATAGCGTCTAAATGTCCTCCTGAAACAAAAACAATTTAATTTGAAATCACAAATCATGCTAATCTTCATAATCGTATACGTCGAAATAAACGAGTGCATTACGTTTTTCCTCAATTGCTTCATAAAGGAATTTATAAAACTGACACCAGCAATAAAATAAATTCTTCTAAAACTGCCATACAAAAATAAAAAACAAAACTTAAGCCATCAAGGTGATCACTGGTGAAAAAAGAGCAACAACATAAACACAGTAATTCATCTGAATCTCCAGCTATTTTGATGTAGGTAATAACCAATTTGCGGCCACGGGACAGGCTGTAAACAAAAAAAGCGATGAGTTCATAGCCCGATCTGTATAATTTAGTCATCTTTTTCGCAAAACATTGTTGCAGTTTCCACACGGACGATTGTTAGATGCCTGAAGTCAGCTTGTTATAATTTAAGCAACAGGGTTTTCGAAAGCTGGTTTTTGGTAAAGGCAAGCTCTTGGCAAGTTTTGGCAAGGTGATTGTCGGCCGTCGAACGAGCTTGCAACTACTAATTGCCTAATCAATCTGACTCCAGCATTTTATATTTCTAAGCTCTAATATCTATTAAAAACCGCACCCGTGTAAATTAGTTCTGTCTTTCGGAATCAAGTAAGTAGGGAGTTACACTGTGTTTTTTTTTGGACAAACCAATCAATTAGGTGATGAAGTTCGACGAGTCCAGAAGACGATTCCATGGTCGAAATTAACCAGAAGCGTACAGCGGCAGAGAAAACTAATTTTCACTTCACTAAATTGCCGTAGTTGCCTTCATAATTACCAAGTGTTGCTTTCAAGTGGCTCAGGTTGATCGCCCGTGTACTCAAACCAGCATTAGGTTCAACTTCCACAGCGAAGGGAAAAGACCTTGGCAAATATTTGTATATTGAATATTATACGCCTTTGAAATAACTAGGTAATTAATATTAGGAATTCGGAGAATTGCTCGGCAAATAAACTTCAAGAGTTAGGTATATAAGAAGGTATTGGTACAATGTTTAGGTTATTGGTAATAATCAGAAATAGGTATTTGTTTATAGGTAAGTATGGACCAGGGTCAAAGTTTGCATCAGTTACCTTCGGAAAAGCCATTTGAAGAATAAATTAGAGTGATTCAATTAGGGAGTGACAGAATATCAGTGCGTCAACGTATTTCGTACATACATATGCCTATTATGAGTGAGGAGGAAAAATACATGAATTTTTATTAACCTATTATATCGCCACGTCAATTTATACGCCACGTTTTGTTATTGTGGTGACAAGTGTTAGTTCTGAGCGTGGGTTCCTGGTTTTGGTATTGGGTTTCCCATCTAGAATTTCTTAATAGCATCCCGGAGTAAGTACTTGTGCTAGGGTTGTCAGATGGTCGGGATTCGTCTGGATTTGCCTGACACTTTAAAGGATATCCAGACTCCCGACAAAACTCTAAATCTCCAGACAAATAAGTTCTCGGCAAGTTCTTTCTTTGGGATCATTTCTGTTATTGCCTGTAAGCAATGCTTACTGTGAAAAGATGTTGAATTTGCTAAATCCTTACATAGTATAAAACAACGTCGCTTTCCGCTGTCTGTCCCTATGTATGCTTAGATCTTTAAAACTACGCAACGCATTTTGATGCAATTCAAGAGGAAGGTTTATGTGTATAATACACACAGGCAAAGCCGCTGGCAGAAGCTAGTAATATATACCAAAGTGAAGAATTGTATGGCCTTTGATATAATAAAATCTGAGTTAGTAAAAGGACTGATCTGTGAATCATTGGCGTGATCTTTTGTGGTTGTTAATTTTATGTGTATTGAGATTTGTAAAATTACTTCATAAAATTACTAGTAAATCGTGTTCAATCTTGTGAATTAAGTTAGTGCTAAATTAAAGCTCCGAACAGCTGATAAAATCAGAAGCCTCCTTAGAATGGCATAGCTTGCAATGCTCATTATTGATGACTAAGAGAGTTGAGCGAAGGGAGGCCTTGTGAGTTGTACTGAGTATTCGGCGCTGATGCAACCTTATCCTAAGAATGTATGGACATGGAATGCCCGTGTTTAGCGTCATGTCTTATTTTGTCATTCAAATAAGAAGGTCCTACTGTAAAGGAATGGGTGCGATGTTTTATATATTGGCGATTAATAACCTACTGTTTATATTCTTTATTGCAAATTATAATTAGTTACTCCTACTAAGTTAAAGATAAAGTAGAATATGACAGCGTACCTGTTTAATAAGCAAGTACAATAACTATGTACTAGGTAATCGTCGAATCTAACTCGGCTGGGCAGCGTTCGGGCAGTTGCGCGGTATCTTCTCGCCCAACTTACCGCAGTGTCTCAAGACGAAAGTCTATGACCAGTGTATGTTGTCAGTGGACATAAGGGACCGAAACGTGGTCGCTCACGATGGGCCTCATAAGAAGGCTTAAAGTCACGCAAAGGGCAATGGATAGGGCTAAGCATGGCGTTTCCTTGCGCGATCGAATCAGAAATGAAGACATCCGCAAGAGAACCAAGGTTACCGACATAGCCCGAAGAATTGCCAAACATATGTGGCGGGACGGGCAGAACACATTGCTCGCAGAACGGATAGCCCATGGGACCGAAAGGTTCTGGAGTGGCGACTGTGAACTGGAAGACGTTTCGTTGGAAGGCCTCCTACTAGGTGGACCGATGACCTGGTGAAGCTTGCGGGGATCCGCTGGATGCGAGACGCACGGATCCGGTCAATGTGGCGACACTTGGGGGAGGTCTATGTCCGGCAATGGATGTCTTGCGGCTGAAATGATGATGACGATGACGATGTGGTATACAATCATATCCAACACCACCGCTAAAAGATTCTTCTTCTTTTTTCTTTTGTCGTTATACCAAATAGCAAGAACAGCTGCTGCTTTCTGAAAAGGTGAGCCCATCAGTAGTTTTACTGATAATGAGAGACAAATTTGATAAAAGCTTGGACTTTCTTTAAAGGTCAGAATCACAATACAAAAACATAAATAACGTTCAATATATCACACACCAACAAATAAATAAACGGGTCACACGCCACGCTGCGCCGAAAATTAATTATTTCGTCACAAAAAATAACAGCAGAAATTCGCGCAATGTTTTAATCTACCAAACCTCAAACGAACATGGTCATAAATTTGTTTAATTTCGTCGCTGACTTGGCTGCAAACCATCATGGCGGACATTTCCCAGTGGACTAGCAAAAAACCCAACTTGGGACCACCATTTAATTTTTTGCTGCATCAAACAGAACTGATGAAAAAACTCGAGAATCGTTCCTGTGATACAAATATTGAGCTGTGTTTTGTTTTTTTTTTATACTGTACTGCTGTTTTTGTATTGTTCAAAAAATTCTATTTTAGTGTTTTAGTTTTTTGGCAAAAGTGGTGTTACAGAAATTGCTGGGTGACGCTTTGCTGGGAACAATGTTACATCTTACGTCTTTAATACAATTACAAATTCAAATTCAAATTCCTTTATTGTTTGTCACAGGTGGAAAACGGTTATTATAATAATATAAATATAGATCGCTGCAACATACCCACAGGGCGTACAATATTGAATAGTCATTTAAGATCTATTCTATCAAGATTCTATCATTATTCATGTTAAAGTACATTATCAGTTACTATTATTATACATATCAAAGATAAAGAAAAAATTATATCTTTAATTAATATTAATTATTATTAGGTATTGTTAATATATTATCATTATTTAATATGTCAAAATGTCATGTCAAGAATACAAAATTTTCCATAACAAAAACTCATTCATAACTCATTAATGTCAAAACTCATGTCAAAATTACATTATAAATAATTCATGTTACACTCTTGTCAAAATACATTGTAATTCATTAAATTTCGTCGATATACATTATACAGTCCACAGTCAGATATAAATTCAACAGTCACATACACTTTATATCATTGTTTTTAGGTCAATATTTCATCATTTAAAAATTCATTGATCGAGTAGTATGCTTTACTTATTAAGAATAATTTGAGTTTATTTTTGAAAATATTAAGTATTTCAATGTTTTTTATGCTATTTGGTAATCTGTTATAAATTTTTATCCCTATCCCAAATATACTCGTCTTGAATTTCTCTGTTCTACATCTAATAACACTCAACATATTTTTATGTCTTGCACTTCTCAATGTTTCATAATTACTAATATCGCGTTTTATCATCACTGCAGCCTCATAAATATAGATCGAGGGGAGAGTTAAAATTTTTAATCTAGTAAACTGTGCTCTACATGTATCAGTTTGTTTAAGTCCACATATACTCCTGATGCATTTTTTTTGGGCTTTAAACGCATATTCTCTGTTGGGAGAATTACCCCAAAAAAGAACACCATATTTGAGTGTAGATCCCACATATGCATGGTAAGCGCTAAGTAATGCACTTTCGTGTACAACTTTTCTTAGCATGTAGAGAGCATAGGAAGATTGATTAAATTTTTTGCAGATATGATCGATTTGCATTTTCCAGTTGAGCCCAGAGTCAATGTGAAAGCCTAGAAATTTTATGTTGTTAACTTCTTTTAATGTTTCATTTTGATAGTTAATGTGAATTTTTGTTGCTTTTGAGTTTTTATTTTTGAAAGTCATGTAGCTTGTCTTTGCAATATTTATTTTTAGTTTGTTTACATTTAACCAGTTTATGATATCTCCAAGAGATTTGTTAACGCTTGTTACATAATCATCTTGTTGGTCATTCGTAAAAATTGCTGTGCTATCATCTGCAAACAGTATTAGTTCCTGTTTTATGGATTTGGGTAAATCGTTTATGTAAATTATGAACAAAAGTGGCCCCAGTATGCTTCCCTGGGGCACTCCATATTGAATAATTCTGGGATTTGATTTATATGTTTCTTCATACTTTGTGCCTTTTGTTATTCTAGTTATTTGTGTCACTTGTAATCTGTTTGCTAAATATGATTTTAAAAGATTTAATGCAATTCCTCTTACCCCATATTTTTCCAATTTATTGAGAAGTATTTGATGATCCACATGATCAAATGCTTTTGACATATCCATAAAAATCGCAGTTATTTGATGTTTTTTATCTAATCCTGTCATTACTTGTTTTAAAAACTTAAAAAGCGCACTACTTGTAGATCTACTCTTACGGAACCCGAATTGCTCGTTTGCAAATATGTTATTATCTTCAAAGTAATTGTACAAGTTATTATAGATTACCTTTTCAAAAAAATTTGCAATAACTGGTATTAGTGCAATTGGTCTGTAAAATTTCATCTCTTTTCTGTCTTCTTTTTTGAATACGGGAGTTATGAGTGTTAATTTCAATTTTGAAGGAAACACCCCGTGTTCAAGGGACAGATTTATTATATGGCTGAGAACTGGAGCAACGAGATGCGATACACGTTTGATTATTTTTACGTTTATGTCATCATAACCTGTGCTGTTCGTATTTTTAAGCATGTTGATAATTTGAAGAACATCTTTTGGATTAGTTGGTGTCATAAAAATAGAATTTGGCTTATTATATGTCAGTGTTTTAAGAGCTGTACCATCGTCATTGGGTGTTGATTTTATATCGTCAATAAAGTAGTTGTTAAAAGCTTGAGCTATATCTGCCGGTTTGGTCACTAATTTGTCTTTAACTTTTATTTGATTTATTTCATCCTTAGGTGTCACTGTCTTACTATTATTTATAATTTGCCAAGTTGCTTTACTTTTGTTACTAGCTGAATTTATAAAATAGTTGTTTTGAGACTTTTGAGTCTTTTTAATAATAGCTCTCAGTCTTGCTGTGTATTCCTTAAAGTTTAATTTGTCTTTTGGATTTGATGACAGTCGATACTTCCATAATAAGTCCCGTTTTCTTTTAGAGCATAATCTTATTCCTTTACTTAGCCATGTAGGTCTCTTAGCAATTGGTATTTTAACTCGTTTTATTGGGAAACATAAATCATAAAATAATTTGAATAGATCATAAAAAGTATTGTAAGCTATTTCAGGATCATTATTTGTAAAACATTCCGTAAAACTAAGACTCTCAATGCAACTTATAAATTTTGAAACATTATCCTCACCGTAATCTCTTTTAGATTTAAACCAGTGTGTTATGGTGTAGGTTTTCTTTACGGGGCATGTCAGCAATTGTGCTGTATGGTCAGAAAGTGAAAGCTCCAAAACTGTAGATTTTGCTCCCCTAATATTATGGGCTATATTGTCAATGCATGTCATGCTACTTAATCTAGTTGGTTGACTTATAGTTAAATTCAAATTATAACTTGCTAATAAATGTTCAAATTGTTGAGATACTTTATTGCTGTCAATCCTGTTTATGTTGAAGTCGCCACACACTATAACTTTTTTGTTTGTGAAACATATTTTGCTTAATAATTCCTGTAGTCTCGCAAAAAATAACTCAATTTGGTCATGTCTACTTTTAGGTGGTCGGTAAAAGCACAATATAATAATTTTATGATTAATTAGTTCAATGCCACTACACTCGAATATGTTACTAATACTCATACTTTTGGCCTCTGTAACAATTTTAAATTTATGAAAAGATTTGATCAATATGCATGATCCCCCATTTCTATTATTACGTGTGAAACTGTCCCCCATTATATAATTGGACAGTTTAAATAGTTTCGTGTCGCCAATAGTCATGTTATGTTCCGTAATACATAGAACATCAACCGGATTGTAATTACTGTCCTCTCCCAAAGCATGTAAATGTACCGTTAACTCATCTAGTTTAGTTAATAAGCCATTAATGTTTTGGTGCAGAATTTTAATATTTTTATAGGCGAAAAAAATTATTAGTGGTAGGGAAACTTTCGTTATCTTTATAGATAAGGTCTGTCTGAGTATATTTGTCAACAAAAATAGTAGCAGTGTTGGTATTAATATAGTTTTCGCTAACATATTGGTTATATTTTTGCTTGTATACTGCGCTTAAAATTTCTTTCAATAATAACTGGGATGCATGTAATGCTAAAAAGCGATATTTTGGCACATATGTTGAGTAGTTCATGTCCACGTAGGTTGAATGACTGAAGTGACAACAGATAAACCTAATTTTATAATTTAACTTTCTTTCATTTAAATGATTATTAAATAGTACTTCAGATACCAAAACATTAGTATTTCTGGAATTATTCAAAAAGTTACTGAGACACAATTGTGTTTCTTCAGGGTTTTTATCATTCACGCCTCCCAAAACAATTACAAAGTCGTTTTTATTTAGTAGACTTATTTCTGTTTTTTCCGTGCTTAGGACTTCCTGTAGTGATGCTCCTGGCTTCCAGAAGCAACTGACTAAAAAGTCATTACCGATTAATTTTTGTAAAATTTTTTGAATGAATCGTCCCTGCTGATCAGCAATTATGATTATTTTCTTCTTTTTTACTTGAATACTCTCCCTATTGTTAGATAGTTTTGTAACTGTAATCTGTTGTGTAGGTTTAGTCTGAGTATAAATATTGTGTAAGGTTTTGTTTTGTCCATTTTCAGGTATATGTTTTGCTTCTGATATGTTTACCATTTTTATTGCGGTTGTCTGTTGTGAGTTTCCTGCCAATTGGTTTTCCTGTGTGACGTTGTGGCTAGAAGACGTCTCAATTTCAGTGTTTAGTGTCCGGTCCAGTAGCCCTAGCATTATTTCGTTTTGAGTCAATTTCGGTGATATTGTCTTGTTGTCGTCGTAAGCTGGTTTGTCATCTTCTCTGTTTTGTATAGAGGTGGTTGACTGCCTATAACTTGCCACAGGCGTTGGTTTGCTATTCTGGTTCACTTTACGTTTTTGTCTTGAGTGCGGAGTCAAAATCTTTAAGTCAGTAATAATAAGCTCCTTGTATGCATTTATAGTTTTAATGTATTTTTGTATATCCGTTTTTAGTCTAAAATTTTCCGAATTTAAATTTTCAATTTCCTGATGAGCACTTTGTAAGTCATTGGACAACTGTTTGTTTTTTTCTTGTAGTTCGATAACTATTTGGCTGGTATTTAGTGACGTATTAGGCAAACTCATCATTGTTGCATCAAAAAGAGCAGAACTATCTGCAGTCATATCACATAATGAGCTCGTTCTGAATAGTTTACGGCCACGGTAGGTTAAGTTGTCATCCATAATTAATTGCCCAAAGTAAAACTATTTTCTACCAATTTCCAATCTAATTTTTAGTATGGTATCACCAACCAACACTTTTTCCTCTGACAACTAGTAGTGGTAGTTCGTCTACTCGCCACTAGGTGATGTAATGGCGGTAGTTGTCGTACAATATGCCGAGTCCAAAGTCCAATAACCAAAATCGATTGCAAAAACGGTATTAAATTTCTTGTTATTTTAGATAAAATCATTAAAAGTTGCTAGACTGCACTACAAGTCGTTATTTATTCGTAATTTATTGCGATATGACGTTATTTTAGGTTCTAGTACACAGATAGCTACACAGTTTTGCACCACAATGTTATTGTTGTCTTAAGTCGACGTATTTACTTTTCTACTTATCGTAAATTGTCACCAATAATGTCACTTGTTAAACTTAGATCCTACACTCCATCTAAGCACTTTAAACATAATTTAGACAACAACTTATATTATTTCGGCATTAAAATTACGCTGCTACGCACACGTTACGCATTATTAAAATCTATTTAAAACATGCATGATCCCAAGATAATCTCTATTTAGCAAGCGTAGTTACCAGTAGTCGATCCTTTTCCGTATGAGGCCAGTTTTTGAGCAATAGAAGGACATTTTATTAACCATATCCATATCCGCAATCCTTCTCACCAATTATTAAAAAAGAAATCCCCGCATGAAATAGGGTGAATCTACAATCATATTATAGCACATGTACAGAGGCAACATCTGCCACTGCGACGCTATCATTTGCAAATAGCCATATGAATAAAATATCTTGTTATGGTTATTAATCGGTCTCTTGAATCCCTGTATAACGCCTAACTAAAATTGTAATTAATTGTGACTGACTTGGTCATAAGCAAAGTAGGTATTTGAACGTGGAGTCCTGGTTTTAATTCCTAGGTCCGGCAAATTCCGGCGACAATTACGGGGTCGCCACGGTCTGATGGCGGATGCGGTGGAGGTCCCTATCCCCGGTAGTCGAAAAGTAGTAGTGATGGGGGACCCCCTAGAGGAGGGTCCGGACTCCGGAGACGCACAGCAGCGGCGGGTTCGCGGTGAATTATAACGCGTGCCCGTGTCCTCGCTATAAGCGGCACAGGAGGACACCGTGAAGTTTTAGTGGTTAGAGTGGAGTCCCACATAACTGCGCTATCTCCTCGTGGTGGTGGAGTATTCATGAGCATATATATAAAGGCAAAAAAAGGGTTTCTGGAAAAGGGTTATTGGATTTTATTTAAAAACTTTCTTAGAAGCAGCCTTTATTTAATTATTTATTAACTTTATCGTACACCCACAAAAAAATACAGGAGAAACTTTCACAATAACAAGTGTACAATGGGCGGTCTTATTGCACTAGGCAATCTCTTACAGATAACTTTTGGATGGACTGAACAATAGAAGAAGAATTTAGGGCTGTCAGTGTACAAATTATCATAAATAATACACTACCTACTTAGACATAATAACATAAAATAGAAACATACAATATTACAAAATATACTAATACATATTAAATATAACAGAGAAAGGTAAAATTTAAAAATATAGTGAAAGGTAATGCTGCTTCACCATTTTCTTAAACGTTGGCAGTGTTTGAGCACGTCTTATTTCAATAGATGCAAAATGCATTCCACAATCGAGCTGCTTGAATCGTGAAAGATTTGTCAAAGAAGGAAGTGGAATGCATATGAATATTTAATTTTAGATTTTCCGATGATCTCAAGTACTTAGAATGGGTGTCACAGAGGAAATGAAAGCGTTATTTGAGATAAACAGGAATAAAAGGATTCAATAGCACATTAGCCTTTAGTGTGGTAGTTGGTGGTACAAAATAGCGCGCCGCCGCTTACATACTTTGTGTTGGTGGTGTCACACCTTCTTGCATCGGAGAGTACGTGAAGCTGTAGGTCCTGCGATCTCTCCCCGGTTCTGTCGGATTACCTTCCCATCGGACCATGCGCAAAAGTGCTCTTCCCTTGTGCGCAGTGTGTAGGGCAGCTCCAACAGGTAAGCAGTAAGCATGATATCGAGTCGCCTAGACTGTTTTATGTGGATCGCTGTTGTGCTATATCACATGGGTTGTGGCAACAGTGATCCACTGTTATTTGTTGTATTGTTTGTTTTTATTATAGTGTCAGTTTGTTAATATTATTTTACTAACATGCTTTTAAGTTTTACCAACCATTTCATGGATACTCGAATACTTCAGGCTGCTATTAAGAAATTCCAGATGGAAAACCCAACAATACTATGGCTGACACGACACGGGAATTGAACCCAAGACCTCTTATTCAGCAGACCAACGAGATTTACTCGAATACAGAGGACTCTATTCTAATCTATAAACATAAATACTACACTCACATAATACACATACAAATAAATACTCAACTTCGTATAAAGAAGGAACCATTGGAATCTCCTCGAGAACGCAAACTGGTATATTAACACTCGACACGTTTATTATTCAAAGGAATGTGGTTACGAATTGTATGATTTGAGTGTCAATGTAATTGCAAGTACCCAATCACCAAAACAAATTATACATTGATTGAAATCGTGCCTAAATAAGATTCCCATTACATTAAAAAGGCTTAGCGGGTTTAGACATTAAAATATCACTTAGACTAACTTTTTCCCACAGCTTCGCTTCCGTAACCTATCCTAGAGAGAACTTGAGTCCAGTTTTTTGATCTGTAGTTAACTCAACCAATAGTGAAATATCAAAAAAAAAGTTGGTAATTTCCAACTTCGTCAAACCACCAACTTCCGTCTTCGTTGGTTTAAAATTTTATCAAAACTAATGGTGGTAACCTATTCGGCTGATTTATAAACGTTAGCGATTAGATTTATAGCGGTAGATTCACATTCGTGGCAGAGTTTTGGATTCACATTCGTGGCACAGTTTTGGTATCAAAAAAGATTTTTTGTGTTGAATTCTTAACGCCGAATCTTTCTTAAACTCAATTTTCATAGACTTACTTCTACATAAATATGACTAAACATCTGTATTCCCCGACGGGTATATTCAAGTCACATGTTATACGGCCTATTGGGGGTACATCCCAGGGGTGCGTCCGGTGACAGACAGCCGCGGCGGGATCGCGGTGAGTGCCAACGCATGCCCGAGTTCCCGCCATAAGCGGCACAGGAGGACACCGTGGAGCTTTAGTGGGTTGGATTCCCACATGACTGCGCTATCACCCCGTGGCAGTACGCATGAGCATTTCTTCACGCAAAAAAATAAAAAAATAAAATCATGGGATGATTCCCAGGCAGAAATACAAAAAAGATCTTGCTTAGCAATAAGGCTTGCGACCACTAGACTCTGCCAAGACTATTGTCATACTATTTCCACGTTTTCAGTAATCACATGTTTTCTTTTTTGGAAGGTATCGAAAACTAAATCAAATAAATCTAGTATCAATTAACAACTTAAATACTTACGAGTATTTAAGTTGTTAAGTCAATTCAGGGACCCCATTTTTACAACCTAGACTCTAAAATAGCAACATTAGCGATTAGTACAAGCAAGGTAACAAAACACTGTAAGTAACTTAGCTAAGTTAAGCATAACTCAATAAGCTCCGTTGCAACGGCAGCAACGGAAGCTCCGTTGACGCCCAAGCAAACTTAGTGTGATCCATCTTTATTATTTTTGCTTAAATATGTCTAATATGAATTATGAGTGTGTCTCATCTTGTTTTAAGATTTTTTGGGAAGTAAATGTGGTTTGAAGACGAGGTTTGGTGCTGGGAGATGAGTATAGGCCTTCGTTTCGTGTGTCAAGTTTTAAATTTTCTGTGCTAAAAGTGCTGTCTTAATGTTAATGTAAGCCACCATCATTCCACTAAGCAAAGGGCTCTTGATATGATTTCTAGATTTTCGATCCGGGGCTAATGTGGCCCACTGGTCCTCGTTATTTAGTTAGCTCGTTCCCCCATCTTCAACAAGCTCTCTTCCCTTTTTAGGAATCTTCATTATAAGATATAGAACTACTCTAGTCTTGACCTGAAGATGACAGTAAAATTCAGAACCTAAATTAATATTTGTATGTGGTCGAAGCAATCATTGCAATCGACTACGTTTTGCTGACCTAGCGATACAATACGGTCGCACTAAACCGCGAGCTCAGTGCATTACGGATAGCAAGCGGGTGCTGTCATTTTCTCATTTTAGCGATAGCTTAGCCTAATAATTAGGTTTAGGTTTTTTTTTCTCAGCAATAAACCTTTGAAAGTGTTTGTTTGTGTTTCTTAGTGTTTAATTTAGTAACGAAGCTAATCCCACCAGGTACCACTTAGGTCGTGCCTCTACATTTTGGTCCTTCGAGCCGGATTTGACCCGATGTTTGTCGAAAAGAATATATATGAAAGTACTGGTCTGGTCACAAACAATCTAAAACTGATAGATAACACACAATCGCTGAGTGTCTCATGACCAGTTTTTTTATCCGTAATTAACTCAAGCAGTGGTTAAATAAGAGGAGGCCTGAGTCCCAGCAGTGGGAAAATTAAAAAAAAATGCTGTTGATGATGATGAGTGCTAACCAATGGTTTTAGATTTCGTTTAAATGCGTTTTTTTTATAAATTGTTAGCATCACAAATGGTCAAATAAGTTGGAGTGTTATTATTTAACATTTCGTAAAACTTACAATAGATGCACATAAGCGTTTTTATTTATTCTACAATTGTTAGTCTAACAAATGGTCAAATAAATAACTCTCTAACTTATTTGACCATTTTATAGTAATAATTAAAGAAAAACGCGTTTTGACGAAATTTTAAACCAACGAAGACGGAAGTTGGTGGTTTGACGAAGTTGGAAATTACCAACTTCGTCAAACCACCAACTTCCGTCTGTCAAAACTGGTCATGAGACACTCAGCGATTGTGTGTTATCTATCAGTTTTAGATTGTTTGTGACCAGACCAGTACTTTCATATATATTCTTTTCGACAAACATCGGGTCAAATCCGGCTCGAAGGACCAAAATGTAGAGGCACGACCTAAGTGGTACCTGGTGGGATTAGCTTCGTTACTAAATTAAACACTAAGAAACACAAACAAACACTTTCAAAGGTTTATTGCTGAGAAAAAAAAACCTAAACCTAATTATTAGGCTAAGCTATCGCTAAAATGAGAAAATGACAGCACCCGCTTGCTGTCCGTAATGCACTGAGCTCGCGGTTTAGTGCGACCGTATTGTATCGCTAGGTCAGCAAAACGTAGTCGATTGCAATGATTGCTTCGACCACATACAAATATTAATTTAGGTTCTGAATTTTACTGTCATCTTCAGGTCAAGACTAGAGTAGTTCTATATCCTATAATGAAGATTCCTAAAAAGGGAAGAGAGCTTGTTGAAGATGGGGGAACGAGCTAACTAAATAACGAGGACCAGTGGGCCACATTAGCCCCGGATCGAAAAGCTAGAAATCATATCAAGAGCCCTTTGCTTAGTGGATTGATGGTGGCTTACATTAACATTAAGACAGAACTTTTAGCACAGAAAATTTAAAACTTGACACACGAAACGAAGGCCTATACTCATCTCCCAGCACCAAACCTCGTCTTCAAACCACATTTACTTCCCAAAAAATCTTAAAACAAGATGAGACACACTCATAATTCATATTAGACATATTTAAGCAAAAATAATAAAGATGGATCACACTAAGTTTGCTTGGGCGTCAACGGAGCTTCCGTTGCTGCCGTTGCAACGTAGCTTATTGAGTTATGCTTAACTTAGCTAAGTTACTTACAGTGTTTTGTTACCTTGCTTGTACTAATCGCTAATGTTGCTATTTTAGAGTCTAGGTTGTAAAAATGGGGTCCCTGAATTGACTTAAGTACGAGTATTTAAGTTGTTAATTGATACTAGATTTATTTGATTTAGTTTTCGATACCTTCCAAAAAAGAAAACATGTGATTACTGAAAACGTGGAAATAGTATGACAATAGTCTTGGCAGAGTCTAGTGGTCGCAAGCCTTATTGCTAAGCAAGATCTTTTTTGTATTTCAGCCTGGGAACCATCCCATGACTTCTCCCGCTCTTGGTGAAGCGGGAGGGCGTGCCAGACTTTTCTTACTAAAACCCCACCCGTGTTCCTTCAGTTGCATGTGTCAGGGCCGCGGTAACTCTCTTTCTATTATCCGCGACAAGCATGAGGTCCTTTTTTATTTTTTTGCGTGGAGAAATGCTCATGCGTACTGCCACGGGGTGATAGCGCAGTCATGTGGGAGTCCAACCCACTAAAGCTCCACGGTGTCCTCCTGTGCCGCTTATGGCGGGAACTCGGGCATGCGTTGGCACTCACCGCGATCCCGCCGCGGCTGTCTGTCACCGGACTCACCTCTGGGATGTACCCCCAATAGGCCGTATAACATGTTACTTGAATACCCGTCAACCTAGTAAACCCGTCGGGGAATACAGATGTTTAGTCATATTTATGTAGAAGTAAGTCTACGAAAATGGAGTTTAAGAAAGATTCAAAATCATTAGTGGCGTTAAGAACACTACATATCTGTTTTGTTACCAAAACTCTGCCACGAATGTGAATCTACCGCTATACATCTAATCGCTAACGTTTATAAATCACCCGTATAGGTTACTACCATTAATTTTGATTAAGCCATGAATATTTAAATTGAAATGTCGGCTTATTAGTTGCTAGTGATAGTAGTGCTCGCCTAGGAAACAATACCTAGTCGAAGGCCATATTTATCTATCAACAGAGAATAGGTCAGGCCATCTCCTTTCTAAAAAAGAAAAGGTTAATCGTATTAACAACATTTTGTAATCAAAGGATATTATAATTAATCATCAATGTAGATTTCATCTGGCATGGCTGCTTTATAGTTTTAAAAATAAACACAATTTATTCAATTGTTTTTACTTGCTCCTAATGCTTTCGAAAGAACAAAAAAAAACTTAATTCCGTTTATTTTTACGCAGAACAATATATAAGCAATTATGCGTTTGATAGAAGCCCTTAGGTGCTGGGATTTAAAAAAAAATCTGGACCTAACAGTGTTGTATAGTATTTATGAAGCAAGGAAGAAAACCAGCCTAATGAACTTCTATGTAGCCTCATTTTTGACCCTACTTTTCTGGCCTCAATTTTTAGGAGAACTTCAATTTCGTCTTTGGAACGTGGTTACAAAACCTTTCAAATAACTAAATCTAAATCATACATGTAAAACACTAAAAACTTAGACAAACACAACTAAGCATTACACCAAAAAGCTAAACAGCACGTACACCTCAAACCTTAACCCCTCGTTACCGAAGGGTTGGGTAAAAATGCTTCGTAATCCGCATCCCGAAAAGGGCCTCAAATGGCCGTAAGCGTCGTATATTTTAACGAAGTATAGTATAATTTCACCATAATTTCAAGGCAGGTGCGATTTTTTAATGCAAGTGTATCTTGCATCTTTATTACGGCCTTTATCTTTGGGGTTTATTTGCATTTTGTGGCTATTTTATTTAAGGCAAGGTTTGGGAAGATAATTGCTTGATATTTTTAGGTGTTTATGCGGTTTTACAAGTGTAAAGGCTCGTTTTAGCAGTGTTTTGTTTCTGGTTTCTTGATTTCGAAATTCTGGTGATAATACAGTTGTTTCGCACGATATGTGTATCAAATAATAGTGTCGGGGGTATACAGATGCGCAAAATCCGTATTAACAAGGAATTTTAAAGGCATCTTGTAATATGACGCAGAAGAACCTCATCATCATCAGCCTATTAATGTTCCCACTGCTGGGACACAGGCCTGCTCTTTGTGAGAGAGAATGGACCGGAATCCACCACGCAGGCCCATTCCGGGTTGGTAGATGTAACATTGTGTCTTCGAATTTTTGGTTCTAGAACATGCCGGTTTCCTCACGATGTATTTTTCCACCTTTTTGAGAGCAGTGGTGAAGAAATAATTTACACAAAATAATGTGCCTGCCTGGGTTCTAACCCACGACCTACAACATTGTAAGTCGCGGCCGATACCACTAGGCCACCACTACTTCGAAGAAGAACCTACGTGGTCTTAATGCGCAATAAGTAATTTCTTGTAAAAACCAATTAGTGTACTCGTAAAAACTGTCTTTCTTTGAAAGCAAAACATAGCCACTATTTCAAGAACAGAATTGCTATAACAGAAATGGAATGAATGTTGAGAGCATGGCCTTCAGACCTTCAAACACCAATAAAATAAAAGGTTTAAAATCCCAACGGGTCATAAAAACTTGAGAAGGGTGATCCCGATTGCCTGCAAACACTCCGTTATGGCGTTCCTCTCAACTAACCCTGAGGTCATGCGGAGACGATCGACTTGGGGGCTTATTGTGACCATGGCCTATCTTTCTAATATTTTATTGATAATATCGAGACGTTACTAAAATAAAAATGTACTGGCGATGCGATGTTTGTTGAGTAAGTGCCACCAATACAATAAAAATCAAGTTTTGGTATCACCTGTATCTTGCCTTTAGACCAGATGAGCTCACAAGTGAAGAGTTACACAAGTATTGTACACACACACAGTCGCGGCAATGTCGTGGTCAGATCTTTTAATTGATCACTTCATGATGTGGCCGACCATTTCAAGAAATGGAAAATACCCGCTGTTCACATCATGATATGGTCTGGCCAGATCAATAAATAATCAGCGTTTGACGCTATGAACAGCTAAACACACGGCTATTTCATGATATGGTCAATTATTTAGTGATCATATCGTAAAGTAGTTACATTTGCCACCGTTAGAGGCGCTGATATCGTTTTGTTTTTGGGAAGCATCATGGGGCGACAATTATTGTGAAAAATGGTAATAATTTTACGACAATAGAAGACAAAAATAAAGTGGAATTTCGTTACCACATAAAACTACTTGAATTCACTCCTCAAAAAACGAGCGCGAAAACCTTTGATATAATGTAAACCATACATTAATGATATGATCAAAACGTGGATTAATAATCGTCGTCAGAGGCTTTAGATAAGCGGCATTCGATGACAGAGAAGGCGATAGTCGATATATCAAAATGGAAGGAACTGATCACGTGATTTTTCGACATCGCTTGTCAATCCCATATGATTTTGTCATTTTGACAATCGCTATTGCCAAGCTTTCGATGATAGAATGTCACTTGTCTAGTGCCTCTGATCAGTGTTAGTTGGCCACATCATGAAATACAAACATTTCATGAAATAGTTAGCCACATCATGAAATGATCAATTCTAAGTTCTGGCCACGTCAGAAACAAAGGGATCTAAAAGCTGATGTTCTGTTCTAGACTACTTTTCAAGAAAAATACAAAACTAAAATACATTTATGTCGTTATTATAATGGTCGTATAGCGGTACTGCTGGGCATGAGGTCCTGGATTCAATTCCCGAGTCGAGCAGTGTTGTAGGTTTTTCTATTTGAAATATTTCAGTGGTAATTAGAGTCTGTATTTTGTGCCCAGTTGATGGCAATAGACCGCCCCCTACTACCTACACGAGACTTAAACATAAAGGCAAATAAAAAACTCTTCCACAAAGGTTTCTTATAAACTATTGCATCATCATCATCAACCTATTTATTTTCCCACTGCTGGGACAGGCCTCCTCTATGTGAGAGGGAATGGGTCGTAATCCACCACCAACCCGCGCTGGGCCCGCGTGGTAACGCGAGCCCAGTGCGGTTTGGTTGATGTCACAAGTCTTTGAATGTTTGTCGATTCTTGGACATGCCGGTTTCTTCACGAAGTTTTCCTTCACCGTTTTGAGAGCAGTGGTGATGAAATAATTTACACAAAGTAAAGCGAGACTGGTAGCTGCTCTAGGAAATCCTGTCACACAGATTACCAGCACCCAAAAAAACTGTGATTATTAGTCCATTTAATTACAATTATTGGTACCTTTGGTAAAGTACATGGTCATTTCAAATCAAATTATATTTATTCGTAAATATAGGTTTCAATACAACAGTATGGTTAAGGTGGTCAGTTCGCTACATTTTACTCGAGAGCATAAAAAATATTAACAAATTTAGTGGTGACAAAACAACAGACACACATTTAAAATGAAATCATACAATTACTTACGTACTAACACACAATTCCTTACGTATCTACTAACACACTATTACCATCATCATCATCATCATCATATCAGCCGCAAGACGTCCACTGCTGGACATAGGCCTCCCCCAAGCGTCGCCACATTAACGGTCCCGTGCGTCCCGCATCCAGCGGATCCCTGCAACCTTCACCAGGTCATCGGTTCACCTGGTGGGAGGCCTTCCAACGCAACGTCTTCCGGTTCGCGGTCGCCACTCCAGAACCTTTCTGCCCCATCGGCCATCCGTTCTGCGAGCAATGTGCCCTGCCCACTGCCACTTAAGTTTGGCAATTCTTCGGGCTATGTCGGTAACCCTGGTTGTCTTGCGGATCTCTACATTTCTGATTCGATCACGCAAGGAAACTTCGAGCATAGCCCTCTCCATTGCCCTTTGGGTGACTGTAAGCTTTCTGATGAGGCCCATTGTGAGCGACCACGTCTCAGAGCCATAGGTCATCACTGGCAACACACACTGGTCATAGACTTTCGTCTTGAGACACTGTGGTAAGTTGGACGTGAAGATACCGCGCAACTTCCCGAACGCTGCCCAGCCGAGTCGGATTCGACGGTTTACCTCTTTCTCGAAGTTGGCCCTACCCAACTGGATCGTTTGTCGCAGGTAGACATAGTCATCCACAACTTCGAGTGTAGAGTCTCCGACCCTAATAGGAGTGGGTGTGACATGGGCATTCAACATCACCTTGGTTTTGTCCATGTTCATCCTCAGACCCACTCTTTCGGAGGCTCTACTGAGGTCATCGAGCATTGTATTGAGGTCCTCCATATTCTCAGCCATGATATATGCCACAGCCTATACTATATCGTCGGCAAACCGAAGGTGAGTGATGTACTCGCCATTGACGTTGATGCCTAGCCCTCTCCAGTCCAGAACCTTGAAGACATCCTCCAGTGCAGCGGTGAACAGTTTCGGAGATATGACATCTCCCTGCCTCACTCACACTATTACCAATGTAAAAATAATAATAATAATCTAAATGTAGTATGCTAAATGTCAGTGGTGTCCTCCATAAACTCAGTTGTGGAGTACTATCATTTATAAATTAAAAATTGCATTATTATTAAGATTTTTTATCTGTCGTGGAATTTTATTGAAAATAACTGGTGCCATTCGGCAAATACTTTTACGTAGAAGGGCTGTTTTACTGCGATCAACACAAATAATGTTCGAATCCCTTTTTCTTAACCGTGGATCAGCTGGGGCTCTTATTTTGAAAAGCTGAAGGTTTGTCTTAACGAACACTGCCACCTCAAAGATGTATAATGACGGCAATGTTAGAAGCTTCAAGGATTTAAAATAAGGCTTACAACTGCCCGTTGAGTGCAGATTACATATAGCACGTACGCATTTTTTTTTGTGCTATGAAAACGTAATTCTTGTCTGTCGAGTTACCCCAAAAGATGACTCCGTATCTTAGAACTGATTCTACGTAGCTATGGTAGGCAATAAGCACAGCGTCACGGTTCACATATTACGGTCATGTAGACAATATATAGGTGTACTTTATGAAACTGCCCCTTTATTATTATCTATCCCCATGAGATTTACTGGCGTGATGATGAATATAAATGTAGGTGTCCAAGCAAAAAGTCCAGTAGTGGGGTATTGAGTTAAGACTAGATTCGGTATCTATAATAAAAAGGATTAAAAAAATATTCAAAAAAAAGTTGATAAAAAAATCCGACTGCTTAAGAAGTGAACTAAAAAGACGTAAACAAGAAGAAAATCATGCTGTGCATTCGGAGGATTCATATTCGCGAGCAGGCTGACCAAAACCAGAACTTGCTTCATAAGCAGTCGGTTTTTTTTGATTTTTTGAATTAACTTTTTTTATTTATTACTTTTTAGTTCGTTTTTGTTCGTAATATTTATATTTTTTTGTTATATATTTTTTAATTACCTCTTAAGACCCTTTATTTTGGTACCCCACAAGAAGGTTTGGAAGGAAAAATTGGGCCCCACAATATAGCGCCCACAATCCGTCATTTTGCTATTTCATAATTTTAAATAAATAAAATAGATAAATAAAATATCTTTATTTCAGACCTATATAAGTCCATAAGTTGTTAGTGGTTAGTGTAACAGATTGTGCTTAAATGCTATGTTAGTGTTATTAGTATTTAATTCTATTTAAAATAAACCTATACCTATTTCCACCCAGTGTCTTTGGATGGGACAGTCTACTCTGCCAACAATCATTTTCAGGATGCCGTTCCGAGTGCTACGCAAGCGTTGCAGTAAGGAAGCCGCTTTCTTACGCATGATAGCATGAACGCCGTCCGTACGAGCTGCAGCAAACTGAAAACAAACAATTTTTAAGTAGCCAGTAATACTCGCAAGGTTTCAAATCGATTGAGTGAGTAAGAATCATTAAAATCAGCCAACGCGTTTGGTCTCTAGAAAGCCACATAGGAACAAACATACATACATACAGGGGCGGCTGTAGTTTAAGGTCACTCTTGCGCTGAACTGCCAGATTTTAACAGGTTTAGAAAAAAAAATGTTTAATAATATCTGATTAACGATCTATTCGATATTAACAAAATTATGACAAACCAATTTAAGCTCTTTACTAAAGTAATAAGACGTATATTGCTATAAACAATATTCCCCGTAAAGTAGCGGCGAGCGCACGGCGAGTGCTCATACAACTTCTACGAGATACGAGCGAAAACGCCTGGCACGTGAGACAGAGATAGTTCAATAGAAAATGTACGGAAAAATATGACCACTCTCGTGCGCCGCCCCAGCGAACCGAAGATTACCGAGAGCGTGCGAGGTTTGACGAACGAAATTTACCTTTAGGGTCGAGTAGCAACATAACGCGGGTGGAAAATGAGACGGGATATATAAATTAAATCGGCGTATCGATTTAATTTATAAAATATAAAAATACCTAGTACTCGTATACACAAAATGTTGTTATTTATAATACAACTTGTTAATCATCAATAGTCACTCATCAGGTAAACAAAATATTAAATTTTTGGTCGTTTTTGGAACGACGTAACTAGATGGCGTTGGCGTCGAATTATAAATCGCTAGCGAGATGGTTTGCCTATTTACATAGGCTCCTGAGTTTTTTTTTTCCGAAATCGAATCGAAATGCTCGGTGACCTGGCAAAGTGCACCACTACTTCTATGGTCCACCAGTCGCCACTGCGTACATGCAAAGACTGATAAACAAATTACCGTCCATCGGCAGTCGGGTAAAAATGGCACATTTCTTTTTTATCAGACCTTTGAAGTTGTACTATACAAAACTGCGTATATCTCGACAACTAAATGCCGAGAACTGGACCCTTTTTGCTTGGACGGATATTTTTTAATACACTTTCATTTGATACCCACATCATGGCAGTGCACAAAAAATAACTAGTCCGCCAACTTGGGCCGTCCGCCATTATAGATTTAAAATGACGACACATAACTAACTATGCATTGTCATCCAAACAAAACGTGTATGGTTGCCGAGAAACTCGAAAATATCACGTTTTTTTTTTTTTTTTTATTGATATGTTTCGATCACTAATAATTATAAAACTTGGAAGGCTCGCGTTTAACCACGATCTTACCTGATGGTCACCATGGCGATGGTGTTCATCCATCATCGCTTATCATCAAATACACATTAAACGATGATGTGGTCGACGATGGAAGTCGCTTTCCTAGAAGTAACCTAGGAGCTGTAAGTCACCCACGAATTAAACTTGGTCCTCATAATTTTACAAAGATTTTAATCAACTCAGTCTCAGCTCAGCACGCTACACAGCACAAGTCCAATAAAGTATGCTGCTCGGTCCCGTTACGTTGACCGATCGGCGCGTGCGCACCGCTGCCGAGCGTTCACTTCTAAAGAACTCCTAGTTTTTGCTCAACGGATAGCGGGCACTGAGATTTGATTTTATTTTTTCTGTCTGTCTGTCTGACATTGGAAGAGGTGAAGTGAGTTTTAAATAGGGTGAGCTGGTGACGTTTATTCCTCAAAAGAATTACATTGGCCTTCACTTACGTGAGAAACTTACTTATTATCTATCAGTTTAAGTATGTTGAGCGTACTTACAGGACAAAAGTAACACAGATCGAAAATATCGTAGATCGTCTTGAGCCTTGTAAACTCGTTTACCATCACTGGAGGAGTCCCAGTAGAGAGGTACCTAAATATAAGTAAGAGTGAATAGGTTACTTCTAGGCAAGCGTGCAAGCCTATCGTTAATTAAAAAGGCATGTTTTTATACTGGCTTTTTTCGTATCCTTCTCAGCAAACCCTTTCATTTGATACCCATATCATGGCAGTGCACAAAAAATAACTAGTCCGCCATCTTGGGTCGTCCGCCATATTGGATTTAGAATGACGTCACTTAGCTAACCATGCTTTGTCATCCATAATAAATGTGTATGCAAAATTTCATCTTAATCGGTGGAGGGTAACTGCTTTAAAATTCAGTTGCAAGATTTGACCCGAACACACTTACGTTCTAACACCAATTTCGAAGGAAATTTTAAGTATACCATATTTAATTCATCTGGCGGATAGCAACCCAACATTGACTGGCTTCGTGGAGAAGTGTTTTGCCGACTGCTGTTATAATCATAATTAGGAGAGCCAGTTATTACGAATTTTAGCTAAGCGACTTCTGTCTCTTCATTTTTATCAAACCAGTTGTTCAACTTTCATTGGTCATTCTCATTAGATAAGGAATTTATAATTTCTAGATACCGTTTCTTATTTATTTGGACACTAGCTTCTGTCAGAAGCTTCGCCCGCGTGAATGACGAAAATTATCCCGGGAAAACATATTCCCGGGATAAAAGCATCATATGTGCTATTCCTGACTATAAACTATCTCTGTGCCAAATTTCATCCAGATCCATCCAGCCGTTTGAGCGTGAAGAAGTAACAAACACACACACATTCTGATTCCAATCACACCGCACTATTCCCAAACCACTGCACCTCCTGAAAACCAGAATCAACAGTGACGACAACAAGAAAAGCGCCGAGGCAATGAAGCTCGACGAAGTCCCGGAGAATGAATTTAACTGTCTTGGATCCTGCAACGAAATTAATCAGAAAAGAATAACGGAGGAGTGGGAAAAATACAAATTTCCACTTCCACATCGCATGTGATAATGTGATGTGATATATATATAGTGTGATATGAAGCCGGCGTCTCGACTAAATATTCGGAGGAGCTCGTGGCTAAATAATACCAACCGCACGGGTCGATTATCAAAGTCAAGCAACGCTTGCCGAGGTTGGTCAGTTGATGGGTGACCATTTTAACCTATAGAGATTCCTCCATGTCTCGGAAAGCACACTAAGCCCTTGGTCCCGGCTATCATTTGAAGATCTTTGACAGTCGTTACGGATAGTCCTGGCTTCTGGCAATCTGATTCCAATCTTGCCTAAGGATATCGTGTTACCCAATTACTGGGTTGTGGAGTTCAGATAGGCAGTCATTCCATGTAAAATACTGGTGCTCAGTTGCATCCAGTAAGTCGGAGCCGAGTCCAACATAGCTCTAACCACTCCGGCTTGAAATGTGCCTAGCGTTCGGGACCAACCTATGAGGAAAACAAATATTTTCATATTATAGCCAACAGAAAAAAACAAAAAAAAAAAAACACACTCATTGACACATTTTAATTTCGTGCTCTATAATTTGTCTAGTAGTAGTAGACACGCTTCGATCGACAATCTATTGAACACGTAATATATACGTATACACGATATCTTGCGAAGCATCCCGATTCAAACAGTAAAACGCCCATAATTTTTGAACGGCTGAACCAACTTTCATCAAACATAGCTAAGAACACTCTCGATAAAGTGACCTTCCAACAAAAAAAGCTCTTGCATAGCATTTAATTTTTGAGAATTTAAGTCATTTTCTTTCACCTATTGTTCTTAAAATCTACTGTCTTTTCCCAAATAGTAAATGCAGTTTACGGTCCAGCCACAATAATAAACCCTTACCGCCACCCTCTAACAACCCCCTTATTATCATATTTTTTACCTTTTCCCCATACAATAAATTTAAATAGTGACCCCTATTTATACGACAATAAGGTCGCTTTTTCAAAGTGACCCTTATTCCCACATACATAAAGTCTACATTGAACGCGGTGGAATTTAAAATAGGATACAAATAAAGAACCTCAACTTCAATAGAACATAAAAATATTTCCTACATCCGTCATACTAAAAATTCTTATTTTAACTTGTCATTGCCAAACGAATTTGAGCCTTTAAATTAATAAAAACGTTAAAAACTCGAAAACGTAGCGAACAAAACCCCCATTTATTTCCGATTAATAAAACTCTAAAAAAACAAAACAAAAATATATAGTGAACCTTATTCACATTGAAATAAGGTCGCTTTTCTTTGACAAGCTAAAGTGACCCTTATTCTCATTAGCATAAGGTCCACTTTGATTACCATTTTCACAGAAACAGCTCAGAGACCGATAAAAGGAAAAATTTTTACGACCAACAAAAAATTTAAAACCCTCATATCTCAGAAACGGTTGGAGTTAGCGCATTTCTGACAAAAATTTTGCCCCCCTGCCCGTCGCTACTCCATCCAGGAGAACAAGATAGGATTTACCCCCCCACCCTAACCGTTTACCTCCCCCCCGCAAAAAAAATATAAAGTGACCTTTATCCACATTGAAATGAGGTCGCTTTTCTTTGACAAGTAAAACTGACCCTTATTCTCTTTAGCATAAGGTCCACATTGATCACCATTGTCACGTTTCGTTACGGAATTTTTCGTTATGGAATTTCAGGATTCGGTCTCCACGCTCAGGCCCGCGATAGAAGCTATGCAATAGGTTAAAAAAACGAAGGAAAAGAAAATCGGTTCATACATTTAAAAGCAGAAAAAAACAAACATACAGTTACACACGTCAAACTTATAACACCCCTCTTTTTTTGTCGGTGGTTAAAAATAAAAGTAACATATTAACGCATTAAAATAATTAATTTAAACTTAAAACAACCTACTAAACATTTAACGGTCAATTTACCAAATGACTTTGCTTAAAACTTAACTTAATTATATCTATAACAAACGCTATACTTACTATAGTATACAGGTGTTGGCTTAATTACTTAGGCAGGGTAAATTAGTCTGAGTTGAGGTCGACGTGCTTCAAACTAATAATAGGTATGTAATTATAGTATAGTGTAGTAAGCACGGCGTACTGAGTTACTCTCAATTTGTAGTTTATACCAACCGAGAGTATGAAAGTACATACATCTCCTCTCTCCTCCTCCTCCTTGCATTGTGTTCCTCGTTACTGAGGGTTGTGATGCCCCGGTCTTCGTGGCAACAAGTTTTCCTTCACCAATTTGCCATCTGCTTGTTTGGAGACCATCGTGCAGCTTGATATTCAACGATGTGCGAACGATCTGACCTTTTCGATCTCTCAGACGTTTTCCTTCGATCTTGCCAGTAACCACCAGCTGTTCGAGGTTGTGTCCGTCATTCCTAGCAATTTGACCAAAATACTCCAGAATCCTACGAATCTTCTATACATGCAGCGTTCGATAAATTAAAGATGGATCAATAATTAAACTACACCATCCACCCTCCTAATGTAGGCTTGTTTCCGAACTTGACCTTTATTTGGGACACTTTGGGGTTATTAGACCTTGTGACGCAGACTGATGAGGCGTTAACACGAAATATAAGGTAAAGGACAAAGTTCATACCTAATGTTTTGAACTACGTCTAGTCTATGCTGACAGCTGTAATCTTTCAGGACTTAAGTGTAGCCTTTTAGGCAACCTCTTAAGTTTTTAACAGACTTTCCAAAAAGGAGGAGGTTCTATGTTCGAATGTATGTTTGTTATTTTCACCTATTTTTCCATCAATTGTGGACTGAGCTTGAAAATTATTTTTTTGTTTCAAAGAGTATGTTCCCAAATTGGTCCCATTTATTGGTCCAATTTGGTGAAGATCTGAAGAAGAACTTTGGAGGTATATACAACAAAACTCTTCAAAAAATAACGCCATTTCTCTCGGGATTTAGACCCGCGCCATATTTTGGATTCAATTTTAAATGATCCGTTTAAATAATCTTTAAAATTTGAATTAAGATCCCAATATTCCATAATTTTGTGCTTAGGAGAGTTGATTAAACAAAGAACATACAATTTTTATGTTCAATTGAAAATGTTCAACAGAAAATGTTAATTTTACACACATTCAATAACCCATATAAAGATCGCGCCATCTAGTAAGATTTATTTGAACTAAATTTCTACCAAATTTTCTGAGACCCCGTGCTACTAGTGACGACTTTGAAAGATCTTCAAATTACAGTCGGGACCAACGGCTTAACGTGCTTTCCAAGGCAGAGAGGAGTCTCTGTATGTAATAGATGGAACTCATGCACAGTTCGACCTCAGCAAGCGTTGGTTGCTTAAGGTTACACTAGTCGAAAATTCTTTCATACAAACGTAGTCTAGCGATTACTCCACTGTTTCAAGATGTACGTTTAAAATAAAAATTATATCATCATTATCTAGCCCTCAACAAAAAAGTTAATAAATAAAATATTTGAAAGTAATGAGCGTCGAAAGTTCCATATTTCAACACTAATTTTAACGCATCTTTGGGCGGAAGTAGATACCATAAGCAAAAGGAAAATTGCAAAACGGCCTCCATACAGAGATAGATTAGTAATTTAACAATGCAAATAATTTTATTTTGAAAATATAGGTCTGTTTATAAAATTTCGCGCGCTCGTTTTCGTCCTAAATCATCATCCATTTCGATATCTACAAATTTGCAAAAGTGCTAATTCGTACGCGAACTAACTTCTTACTGCTCATCACATCATCTAACTCATTCGCACGTGTTGTCGGATGAGATGGCATGCATTTTAACCTCGCGCACAAAATAATTCGTGCCGTTGACTAGTGGAACCTTAACCTCGGAGATCAACCCTTGCAGCTGTTGTTATTTATAAGCTTTCATCTTTTCTTTCTTAGTTTTCTTCTTTGCTTTCTTTGATAGTCATCTGTAAAATTGAAATACAGTGACGAACCAGTAGCAAGAGTTAAGAGTAGAGTTAGTATTCAAATGTTTGGTACCTACTTAGTAAAGTTCTAAGACCTATTCATGAAACCTTTAAAATAATCAGTCTTCATAAGTTCTATGAGAACAAACATTATTAAAATGTGTGAAATAAGTCATTTTCAAACATTGTTTTTTCGAGTCAGCGCCCACTCGATCCGAAGAATAATACCTGATTATGTCTGTTTTAATAGGCGTAAAAACGTCGATGATATAGCCAGACAGAAAAGTGTCGATTTAACGCTTGCACCACAGATAGTAAAATTTAAATAAAGTTTGTATAATAAATATTTAATTAAACAAGTAAGCCCTTATCCTTTTTAATATAGTATACGCTTTGTACTTTGTAGTAAAAACATGATTGACTAAATTATCTTTAATAAACACCGGCCAAGTGCGAGTCGGACTCGCGCACGAAGGGTTCCGTACCATTATCGCAAAAAAATCACGTTTGTTGTATGGGAGCCCCACTTAAATATTTATTTTATTTTGTTTTTGTTGTTATAGCAGCAACAGAAATATATCATCTGTGAAAATTTCTACATTCAAGCTATCACGGTTCATGAGATACAGCCTGGTGACAGACAGACAGACAGACAGACGGACCGCGGAGTCTCAGTAATAGGGTCCCGTTTTTACCCTTTGGGTACGGAACGCTAAAAATAAACATTAGGTATCTTAAAGATCACAGAGCTAGGTAGATATTTTCAGCAATACAAATCTCACAAAAATCATTTGATAATCTTAGGATAGTCTCAAACAACCACTGTAAACAATCAGAAAAGTCACGGTTGTATTTTAGTATATAAATTGAAGCCCCAAAATCCGACTCCTAAGATACAGGTCTGCGTACCTAGTTTAGGAGCCCGGCAAGCTAACAATAATTTTAAACTTGGTACATAGTACCACAGTACTTGGGAACAGTGGGTTGTACCCCACTGTTCCCATATGCTATGTACTGTGTTGTTGTTTTTTATGTACTATGGGCCAAAGCTACATCTGATCACTTTGAAAACAAAATCCCGTGCTCAAGATGACCACAGCTGCGTCCGCCCTTTTTGCGTCGACCATAGCCAAATTACTTGTTTGATTTTTACCGTCTTTTTTAATTACATAAACAAGGGGCTGACAGGTACTAGAGAAACAGTCACCCGATGCTGCGATACTATTGGTTGATGAGTATGTCGGCGTTAATTTAGCGAGCGAGCCCTGCTTAAATAGTCCTTACGGTGATCAGATATAGCTTTGGCCGATTGTACTTATAAACTTAAAACTAAACTTCCCTCTCACAGAGAGGACACCTGTTTCCCAGCAGCGGGAACATTAAAAGGCTGATGATGATGCATAAACTTAAACTTCAAACCAAGTTCTGGAACGCCTGAGCCGCTTCGTCTATTGTGTCTAGAAAACCGGTTTAAGCGAGGTAGAGGCTAGAGGCTGTCTTTATAAAGAAAACTAAAAAAAAAAAAAAAACTACCAGGATAAATAATGTGTCATAAGTTCATAGCAAAATACTAAATATTCTATGTATAATAAGTTATTTGGAATTTAAATATCACTTTGCCTGACTGTACTCGTACAAATGGCACCGAATTGTTAGTAAAACATCTAGTAGTATTCTTCGGGTCGAGTTTATGCGGGTCGAGTGGGTGCGGACCCGGTTTTTCAAAGTTATCCGAATTTAATGTTTTTCGTGTTATAGTACATTACTGCAGAATCCAGTAAGTAAGCCTTCCTGGCCAAGTATGAGTTAACCGGACCGAACCGACCTCACCTCACCTGCGGTTCGGTCCGGTTATATACGAGGCCAGGATGGCTTTCTTACTGGTTGAGGCTTGTATAATGCTTTTCTCAAAAATGAAAAAAAGTTTAACAACAAATTCGTTTAATTAATATTTTAGGTTACATTCATATTAGGGCAATTACTGATAGATATTGTGATCCATTTACCGGGGGCTGGGCTGTGTTAGCAAACTTACGCTTTGAGCTGTCAGCAACAAGCCCTGTAGGGCTTGGCTTTGTCGATGCAGTCCTACCTTGCCTGGCTCCTTCAGAGCCGGCAAGGTGGCGTGGTCTTGAGGGAGAGCGCTACGGTCGTGTAGATCCTCAAGGCAAGTGCGGTGATTTTCCTTCTCGTGGTTGCCGCCCTGTTATTGGTCTAATTCCCTCTGAAATAGACGTAACTGAAATCACCGGGCGACGTATCACAGGGGTGGCGAGGTCATGCCCCTGGGTGTCCACCATTGAACAAAGAAAATGTTGGATAGCAATGACCTCCCGCGTGTTTGTGCCGTGCGCGGGGACCCGTATGGAGGGATGAAGGGATCCTGGTGATTGAGTGGAGCAGGCTGCACACAACACATCACTTTGGCCCGGATTTCTTCCGACACGGGAGGCCGTAGCCTAGCCAGCTATGGTCAATCGGCTGCGGGGTCCGGTCAGACGGCCCCCAGGCGAGTTCACTCCCATTGGGGGCTTGCAGACGGCGGCGCTCGCTCGCATCGCTAGTGGTAGTGGTGTGAGTTGGTGTCGTGCAGTCTCGTGAGCAACTGATGGGGGAGGGCTATATCTCTCGGCTAATCCCTGGTGCTACCGTAGCATCGCCACTTGGGCACTCCATGGAGGGTGGGGAAAGTCGAGAGATGAAATTTATATCGGGATTTTTAAATGGATTTTATTTCAAGAAAAAACCACAAGGCGAAAGGACCGGCGAAAGTTGGGACTGCGCTCCAAAAGGCGGGACCGGCGAAAGCTGGGACTGCACACCAGACGGCGGGACCGGCGCAAGCCGGGACTGCATTTTCCATAGCAGGAACGTCCAGAGGCGAGACTGCAGTGGGATCGTCTCGAGGTGGGGCTGCGGCGGGACTGTCAAATGACGGTACTGCTGCGGCACTGCCGAGGGTCGGCACTGCTGCGGGACCGTTGAAGGGCGGAACTGCACACCAGACGGCGGGACCGGCGCAAGCCGGGACTGCATTTTCCGTAGCAGGAGCGCCCGGAGGCGAGACTGCAGTGGGGTCGTCTCGAAGTGGGGCTGCGGTGGGACTGTCAAATGACGGTACTGTTGCGGCACTGCCGAGGGCCGGCACTACTGCGGGACCGCCTAAGGGCGAAACTGCAAACCAGCCCACCGGGCACAAAGGTGCTGCCAAAACTGGCGCGACACGTGACCCTTGTGTCGGAGGTCGAATGACCTCGGACCTTGGGGCCCCGGACGCGACCGGCAAAGACAGCACCTCGTCGTCTACCGGCGGCCGGCATGAACCAGGCTGGCTTCCGGTTGGACGATCTGGGGCGCGCAGAAAGAAGCGCCAAAAGCTGAGACAGCAGGCGGCTCTAGAGGGGACTCCTACGGAGGGCCCATCAAAGAGACCGCGTGCTGCTCTCAGCGGCGACAGCGGGGACATGGCGGCCAAGAGGATGAAGACCCAAGGGCAATCATCCTCAACCGGATCCTTTAGGGATGCGGTGGCGACTGTGAAACTCGCTGTCGTCACAGTCAGGTACCCGGAGGAGTACTTGAGGGCGGAGGACTTGGTGCCAATCCAGGAGCTCATAATTGAGAAACTGGAAGTGGTGCCGGATCCTCTGCCTGTCTTAACGGTTGCTCCCGGAGTTGTCGCAGGTGCAGTTCATGTATCCTGCGACAACTCTGATGCAGCTAGCTGGTTTCGGGGGGCCATCCACAATGTGGAACTTGGCTCCTTGAAACTCAAGGTTGTTGACGCCAAGGACCTTCCAAAGCCAGTCAAAATGGCATGGAAGAGTCGCAACTTGGCGTTGCAGGACTCTGCCCGGGCCATTCGACTGCTCCAGCGGCTTAACCCTGCCTTGAGGACGAGCGACTGGAAGGTCGTGAATACTCTCACAGAGCAGACCGGCATCCGTCGTATCGTCCTCATGGACGGGGTGTCCGCTGGGGTCATCAAGGCCGCGGGCTACTCTCTTCCAGGAGGAATTGAACGGTACTCGTTCAAGCTCCTGGAAGAAGATAAGGGAGAGGCACCCACTGCGGAAGCAGAGGCGGAACCCTCCGAGGATGGACTACACCGACGTGAGGAGGCCATCGAGGAAATCTCTGCTTACGGCGCATCGCAGGAGGCAGAGATTGGGACCAGGGCGTCAGAGGCAGACCACGAGGATGACATCCTCGGGGACTTCGACACCCTGGGGATTCAGTCGCCGATTGCTCCTGAGGAGAGCCAGGCGATGGAGGAGGAGCCTCAAAACTAAGGCCCTCCTATATTGACACAGGCCCATCAAATCATCCAAGATGGAGGGACTAAGGTGTGTACAAATTAATTTGCATCATTGCAGAGCCGCTACTGCCCTTCTGGCTCGGCAACTGAAGCTTAACACATTTGACGTTGCCTTGATACAGGAACCTTATCTGTATAAGGGGAATATAAAAGGCTTAGGTGGGACAGGAGGCATGGTGCTCTATGACTGTCCAACTAATGACGCGAGGACTTGCATCTATATCAGGGGCGGTATAGAGGCAATGCCCTTACGTACTTTCTGTTATAGGGATCTCACAACAACTCTGATCCAAGTGGGGATGGGCACAGAGAAAAGGAAAATTATCCTTGCCTCTGCCTACCTCCCATATGAACAAAAGGAACCAGTAACACCACTAATCAGAAGACTGGTTGACTACGGCAACCAAGAAAACCTCGACCTGATACTTGGCTGCGATGCGAATGCACACCATGTCGTTTGGGGCAGCTCAGATGTCAACAAACGAGGGGAGGATTTGTTGGACTTTGTGGTAAGCTCTTCTTTACAAATCCTTAATGCAGGCAATAAACCTACTTTCAGGACCTCGGCGAGAACTGAAGTTATTGACCTGACACTGGCTTCAAACAAGGCCAGCGCTTACATCGAGAATTGGCATGTATCGGACGAAATCTCTCTGTCTGACCATAATTATATATGCTTTAGGTTTAGGACGGCGGCAGAAGCCGAAACTAGACGAAGGAGAAACCCAAGACATACAAATTGGGACTCATACAGGAGGGACCTAAAAGTAAATCTAGGGAGCCCTAAAGGTAAGCTCAATTCCATACTAGATATAGAATTTGAAGCTGATAGAATCAAGATGGGCACCATCGGTGCATGGGTAGATAACTGCCCAGAGAAAAAGGCCTTTTGCAAAAAGGTACCATGGTGGACTCCTGAACTAGCTAAAATACGTCAGGAAACACGACAGGCCTTCAATGATGCAAAAGTCAGGAAAGATTTCTCTGACTATCATAGCATGCTGACGAGGTATAAGATGGCGGTACGCAAGGCCAAAAGAACTAGTTGGCGGCAGCATTGCACCTCCATCGAAGCTCTGCCAAATGGAATGAGGTTGTGCAAAGCGATGTCCATGACTAAGACGAACCCACTATCATCTGTAAAGGATGAGAATGGGTATCTAACGGAAACTGGACAGGACACTCTGGGCGTGATGTTTAGAACTCACTTCCCGGAATGTATACTGCGCGACAGCGATGAAGAGGATCCAGTCACAAGGGACGTGCTCACAAGGCACACGTCCAAAAATAACTAGCTCACGGCAAAGAAAGTGGTAGATGAAAATAAACTGAAGCTTGCCATAGCGGGCTTCCAGCCTCTCAAATCCCCTGGTCCGGATGGAATCTACCCAATACTATTGCAAGAAGGGGCATCTGTTTTGATACCTCATTTGAGTAAGCTCTACAGAGCCTGCATAGCCTTTGGGTACGTACCCAAGGCATGGAGGGAGGTCAAAGTCACCTTTATACCGAAGGTGGGAAGGCCAACTTACGAAGAAGCTAAAGCTTACAGGCCAATTAGTCTATCATCCTTTCTCTTAAAAGCTCTGGAGAAACTGGTAGACAGGTACCTAAGAGAGGGACCACTTAAAAACTTCCCTCTACATAAACTACAGTGCGCCTACAGCCCTGGTAAATCTACAGAAACGGCATTGCACTATGTTGCGAGTCGAGCCGAGGCTGCGCTAGAGGGACAAGAGATCTGTGTCGGGGCTTTCCTCGACATAGAGGGAGCCTTCGACAAGACAACATTTGAGTCCATACGCATCGCTGCAAAGGAACATGGCATCAATGATACCACGTGCAACTGGATTGACTATATGCTGAGAAGCAGAATAGTCAGATCGGAACTGATGGGAGACAGACTAAGTGCAAAAACAACAAGAGGTTGTCCGCAGGGTGGAGTGCTGTCACCATTATTGTGGTGCCTGGTAGTAGACTCGCTACTTACCAAGCTCAATACTGGACCATTCTACACAGTAGGCTATGCAGATGACATAGCTATAATGGTTAATGGTAAATTCCCGAACATAGTCTCTGTATTATTACAACAGGCATTGAGGATGACAGAGGAATGGTGTACAAAGAACCACCTCTCTATCAACCCAAGCAAAGCAGTCATTGTTCCATTCACGAGGAAGAGACAATTAGGAAACCTGGGAGAGCTCTCCCTCAATGGAATAAAGCTGCCCTGGTCTACCGAAGTAAAATATCTGGGTGTAACGCTTGATAGAGAACTCAGGTGGAAAACTCATGTGGAAAATATTACGACGAAAGCCCTACGAGTGTTCGGCATGTGTCGTTTCACCTACGGTAAAACTTGGGGGTTAAAGCCCAAAGTGATACGATGGCTGTACCGGACAATGATAATACCTATTATCACATACGGCAGCATAGTGTGGTGGCCCAGAACAAAGCTTGCCTCGTGCAAAGCGCCACTCACCAAATTACAAAGAACAGTGTGTCTAGGCATCACGGGTGCTTTCAGGACAACACCTACGGCAGCGATTGAGAGATACCTCAATATCCCTCCTCTGCATATGATGGTTGAATTCGAGGCAAGGAAGACATTACATCGACTTGCTGTGGCTGGACTATGGGATGCCTCTAAGCCTAGGACCAACCATACAAAGTTTGACGGGAATGAAGGCCTGGATCGGGTAACAAGCATGTTATCCGATAAAATGCAAACTATGTTTGTGTTTGAAAGGTCTTTCAAGGTCCAAATCCCTACAATAGAGGACTGGACGAAGGGAATCGATCCACCAGAACAAGACAGTCTGGTGTGGTACACTGATGGATCCAAAATGGAATCAGGTACAGGGGCGGGCA
Organism: Orthosia cruda; assembly: GCA_964057195.1. Classification (NCBI taxonomy): domain Eukaryota; kingdom Metazoa; phylum Arthropoda; class Insecta; order Lepidoptera; family Noctuidae; genus Orthosia; species Orthosia cruda. Next base: position 40,794,480 of record OZ059831.1, on the reverse strand, counting down.
TATACGCAAAAGGTTACAAATGTAGCAAAAGCCTAGGGAAAATGGCAACTGTATTCCAAGCGGAAACTTATGCCATAATAACCTGTGCTCAAGAGAATATAGATAGAGGAACCAGAGGTAAATCCATATATATTCTTAGTGACAGTCAGGCTGCAATCAAAGCCATGGCATCCTACAAAGTGGACTCCGGACTTATTCTGGATGCTGTCCAAACCCTAAACAGGCTTGGGAAGCACAACAGGGTAAGACTGATGTGGGTCCCAGGGCACAAAGGAATCCATGGTAACGAAATGGCAGATGAACTGGCAAGAGAGGGCTCAGCAAATGACTTTGTGGGTCCAGAACCATGTGTAGGCATCTCGACGTGCCTCGTAAAGGCCGCATTTAGGGAGTTTGCAGATCACAAACAGCGAACTCATTGGCAATCTAGCACCGGTCTACAACACTCCAAGAAATTCCTAGGCTCTACGTTCAAAGCCCGGGAATGCATCTGGAACATGAGCAGGGGGCAAATCCGCTACCTGCTTGGGGCCTTTACTGGGCACTTTGGAACCAACGACATGCTCATGAAGATGGGTTTAACCGCGACACCCATGTGCAGGTTGTGTGGGGAACATACGGAACGCATGGAGCACCTTCTTTGCACATGCGATGCACTGGCTGGTAAGCGAATGAGTCTCTTAGGGGTTGGATATCCAAGACCAGAAGACTATAGGCTCATATCTCCCAGTCTCGTTGTAAAATTCATGAAAAGAGTTTTCAACGAGATTGGGGAGGAGTAAGGTATCTAGGGGACCACAATAGATCCCAATGGGTCGAAGTGTCTCCACAAGATAAGATAAGATAAGATACCGGGGGCATTTATTTATATTTTCTCAATCGTGCTTGGAAATTTGAGCATTATTTTGACAACCTTCTTTGAGATAAATCGGAATTGCAGTACAGGCCAGCAGCGGCCGGCAAAAGTTGTATGAAAATCCATATCTGTCGTGTGTAGCGGCCAAATAAATTACAAAGTAAACTCATATCTGTCGTGTAATTAAAAAATGGAACGATCTTTTTCACCGAAACATGGCAACCAAGGAGGTAACTTATAAAAGGCTTTATTTAAATTTCGAACTGGCTTGCAAATAGAAAGCTGTTTATTGAAAAAAAAAACAGATGAACACTTTAAGGCTTAGCACACACTGCGATTTTTATTTGCGCGGATATATATCTATCTCATAAAATGTCATACCAAAAAGAGAGATAGATATATATTTGGAGCCTCCCTCATATAAACATGTTATAATAGCTAAACTCTAATGTGTGTATGGTACTGTTATGTATGTAACCGGTATAAAGTTTCATATCGATATCGATAAAGGTTTTCAGATATCGGTATTAGTAGTAGAGTTTGCAAAAGTTAACATGTTATTTAGATGAGCATACTAACAACGAACGCGAAATAATACTTAGAAAGAGCGGTTGCGTATATAGTTCCTATCGTTTGTAAAGTTTGCGTTTTGTTCGTAGTTTTTACGTTTTTGCATTGTTACGGTTTTAATTTTTGACTTATTCGTTCTCGCACGCTAAGGTTTTTATTAGATACAGTTTTTGTAATATCGGTTATTTTGATATAGATATCGATATGATATGATATTTAACACCTATCCGATATAAGTTACGTTTTGATATATCGGACCTAACCCTACTACTATCCAGTAAGTAAATTACATACTTACTTACTGGACAGTAGGAGATTCCAAATTTAAAATCTTGCTTCTTCCTGGACAGTTGTGAATGATGGCTGGTTTCTGATTTGAGTAAAGCAGCAATAATCAGTTGAGTATTGTCAAATCAGTGTCAAATAATTTAGGAACTGTTTGAGTTTTTTACGTTTCACAATTGAGTATCTACCTAGCTCAGTAGAATTTACTTTCTGGAGACTTTTTAGAGATGTTATGCCAACATTACATACCATTTTTGAGAAAAACTATTAAAGAAAATAATTATTGTTTATATTAGATTCAGATAAGTTCAACTTCAAGTTACTGTATGCAATGCAAATGATAGAGAAAATCAAGATGATTAAAAGTTTTCAGTTTTAAATACTAACTGAAAAGAAATATTCGGTGGTTTGGGCTAGAAACCAAGCCTGTTTATGACACGAGTTCGCCTTCAAGGATACGTTTGCGGTTTGTGGAAATGAATTGATTGTCAATGCGTCACAATTGAAACGAAAGTCAAATGATGCATTAAAAATTTATTCAACCAATTTGCAGCTAACGCGCGTTTGACAATAAATGGCGTGGGCGCACGGTTACGCAGTGGTTAAGCGATTGACTGCTACGCTGCGTGTCGCGGGTTCGATTCCCGCCCGGAACAATTATTTGTATGACCTACAGATAGTTGTTCCGGCTCTGGATGTTGTGTATGTGAGTTTATATGTTTGTAAACGCACCCACGATACAGGAAGAAATTCCTAGTGTGGGGAAACGTTTTTTTCTAACAAAATTATATTTAGTCCATCAGTGAGTTTCTCATTTAATATTGGACACGTATTTTTTGCTTTATCTGACGTCACACGATATTTCAACACACCGTCGTATTATTTTTTGTTTACATGGTAAAAGAAAGTTACGTGTCTAATATTTTTAGGTTATCTAACTGACGGACTAAATAGTAATTTTTTATCAACTAATTTATAACGTTCATTCATATTGCTACAGTTTTCGTTACCAAAACTCGGCTTTAGAAAAATATAGCAAAATACATACATACATAAACTCACGCCTTTTTCCCATGGGGGTAGGCAGAAACTACAGAACGCCACCTGCTACGATCCTTACATACTTCTTTTGCTTCACTCAAATTCATGCATCTAGTCATACACACACGCCGGTAATGAGTACTGCGCATCTGGCCTTTTTGAAGAACTTCACTTATAAGGTCTATGTATGTCTTTCTAGGGCGTCCCCTCCCAGCGTTTCCATATAGCAAAATGTTGTCAAAAATGTTGTTTACCAGACTATTTTATGAGTAAGCTAATACCAAGGTATTTACATCATGTTTTTGTTATTTTTTATCTCCAACCCATCTGCTTGACACCATTTTTGAACAATATGGTATAATCTTGTTTACTGCCGCGGCCATATTTCATTTATTACGACTATCATTTAACCTAGTAAGCTAAGGCCTAGACTTATAATTTTTTTAAGTAAATAGACATTATGTTGATGTCTACGTTAGTACAGCTTTGTTATTTACTCTTAGTTAATAAGGTCAGGAGGTACAAGTTTTTTATTTAAATCTTGCCTTTATTATTGAGTTCTTTACCAAGGGGTGTAGTAATAAAATAAATGTTTTTTGGCAAAACCTTTAAAAAAATAAAAAAAACCGACTTCCAAGAAAAAGACAAAACACTACAAAGCGAAAACTAACTCGTCTTTAGTACCTATTGTTTTCCATTTTTCGACACCGACTTCGGAAAAGAAAATAATTTTTCGCTTTGTAGTGTTTTGTCTTGGAAGTCGTTTTGATTTTTTTGTTGAAATGCTTTTTATTTATAAATTTTTAGTTTTGACAGGTTCCTCCAATTTTGATATGATAATCATTTATAGACAAAGTACATCTCATGACAGTTCCAATAAGCCCAAACACGACTAGGACTTAGTTTTATTTCGGAGTTCCAGTGCCCACCTTCCGGCTTCATCATCAGATCAGTTTGATGGTACCATTTTCATCAATAGGTACCATTTATATACAAGTATTTACTTCAACATAGTCGGTTAACTATTTGACATATCTTATACCCGTGACATACTTAGCATCAAGGAGTTCCAGTGGCCATCTGTGGTCGTCTTCATCAGTTCCACTGCTCCATGTAATATCTTGTGTATGCAAATTATTGCATTGTTTATGAAAATACCAAAATCGCTATATGCATGCCTATAATATTAGAGAATTTCACAAATCGGTCCAGGCGTCTTTGAGTATATCGTGAAACATAGTACATTAAAAAAACAGATTCTGACGAATAGAAACCTCCACTTTTTTTTTAAGTCCTTTAAAAAAAACAGTCTGTTGGTACGAAAAACAAAGGCACTCCCCCGACGTGAGAAATAGAACTACCGATTATTATTCCCAGAAGGCTAAGTGCCTGAATGTGACGCGCTTCGAATGCATAAGTACTCGGACAAAACAGCTGATTTATACAAGGACGGAATAATAGCCTTCGTGATATGTATCGAATATATTATGGAGTTTATTTATGTTCATTCATTGACTGAAATGTATGGGTTATTGGTGGCCTAACCTACAAGAACCTAGAATTTCTCCGGGTAAAAATACCAGCAAGCACTCAGCTGCATGTTAATAACGGTGAAATAATTTTTGTATTCAACAAAATCAGGTTTAGTGGCATGTAACCTATGTTTACCAAAACCTTAGAGTTAATACGTATCTATTTGCAATCATTTCCTGACTGAATTTGTTTGCCTGTCCCTTTGCGGCAATCATCTTTGTTTTTCTGCCTTACCATTTGCGTCGAACAGCCATAATACAGAGAAAAGATAAAAATATCCAGTCAGTCAACAATATCCTTTGGGCTTAGCCACAAGTCTCATGTGTTATTTCTGCCGCGGAACTTATAAATATGTACTTATAATCTAACTAAAACCTATCGCACCATGTATGTCTATAATATTTAGGAGTTTCCTCAATTTTTCCGGGATTCCAAGGACCATCTCAAAAGTATACCCTTTCAAACAAAATAAGGATTTTCCAAATCGGTCCAGGCGTCTTTGAGTAATTTGGGAACAACATAAAAAAAAGATTACGACGCAGCTCCTTTTTTGAAGTTGGTTAAAAAAACAAATAATCGAAATTGTGATGACATATCTATCAAGCGCTAGAAAATCTTGGCTTAAAGCATATTTAAAGTGCGCCATTATTTTATATAAAGAGCCCGCAGCGTTCAAAGGGCTTCTTTTCCTAGCTTCCATCTTTCACTATCTTGAACAATTTGAGCCCAAATCTTTAGATAGAAGTCGAACTCGACTCACCATCTCCTTCTGGGTCTGCCGCGTCACTGGTTTTCAATCTACTTAAAAAAAGCGGGGGTTCTCGATGCGACTGTATGTTTGTTACGCGATTACTCCGCCAATTATGAACCGATTTTGATGATTATTATAATATAGGTGGTGCTTCTAATGTGGTCCCATTTAAATTTGATCAAGATGTGACGAAAAGTTTTTAAGTTATCCTTGCGTATTTTCATGGTAATAAATAAGTTACCAAAACTAAAAACAGATAAAACTTTTTGACAAAAAAATAAAATGACTTCCAAAAACAAAAATAATAATTTTCTTTTCGAAAGTCCGTCTAAAAATCGAAATAAAATTGGTAGCAAAGACATCGACTTCCGAAAAGGAAGTTAATTTGCTGATTGTGATCTAATCTTTGGCTACTTTCGCCCATTTCTCTCGATAATATTAACATTAATCTATGCTATCTTAGAAATTAAAAACTGCTTCAAAATATACATATTCTTTTATTTGCCTGCTTTAACGAATTTTTTTTTTTGGAACAATCTTATCACAATATTCATGATTGGTCAAAATACAGAAGTTGCAAAGAGCTTGCACTTGGTAGCACGAAATAAGATACTGTTGTACTGTATAGCGTGATCCCCTTTCAATAGTATCGCAGAGCTACAACACGCTTGCTTTATAGGTTTTTAGATTGAAGATTATGGTGGTCTCAGTGTGAGCGATATTTTAAACTTGAAGTAATTCTAAGTGTTGTATCCTAACCGACCATTAATCTATTTTCAAATGGAGTAAACTAAGAAATCAAATTTTATTCTTTTACTCGTATAATATATACGATTGAATATTCTAAAACTGTTTAACAATAACAGGTCGCTTGACATCAGGCGAGATTGTGGTCAAATGCGAGCCTATAAGTTATAAAAAAAAACAAAACCGACTTCTAAAGCATAACACTACAAATTGAAAATCGCTTTTATGTCTGCATATAATATTCGAGGAGTTCCCTCGGTTTCCATGGGAGCCCATCATCAGATTCTGTTTCGGTGACAATGGGACCACCTCGAGAGTATATCCTTTCAAACAAAAAAAATAATTTTGCAAAGCCGCAATATATGACGGAGTTATATATTTATAATATATATATTAAAAAAAACATCTGAACTGTCCTCCTTTTTGGGCAGTCAGTTAATAACATAAGACTAATACCAAAACAAACCTATATACAAAGGGAAGAGGGAAAAGAGCTCGAATGCGCATCAAAAAGTAAACTATTGAATAGGCAACCTGACGTGCCAAACTAAATTATGAAGAAGACCATGTAAGATCGCTAAAATGCAATCACTTAACTGTTTTATCATCATAATTTCCGCCAAAATTCGTCGTTTGCTGTGCCAAGGTCCCAAATAGATCATCTGTTAAACCAGAAAAAAAAACAGGTCCCTTTTGGCAGTACATTGGAATGCTTTGTTAATTAGGTGATGATTAAAAAAATGAGTCTGTTCTTGGAAAGGGAATATACACACGACAAACACAAAGCCACACGACAAAGTGACATTCAAACGGCTAAATCCAGCAATGGTCAATTTGTTTTTTGATCATCGTTATTCTGCCAGAAGACGGAAAAATATAACGAAGGTAGTTGGTAAGAAAGTATACCTACTTACTTTAAATTTGTAGCACAACTAATGCTCTGGCAAAGATAGAGAGAAGAGTACAGATCATAAAACTATTCACATGATTACTGCAGCATTTCCAATGCGTCTGTACAAATGCTGCAATGGCATATCAATTTTATGAGTCCCCAAGTTCAGCAGCGGTTTACGGCATTTTATATCAAACTGCATTGCAGCTTCGCAGTTCCACCACAATTCCCCGAAACCACATTTTAACCGGACCGTAAATCCATACTGATATTATAAATACGAAAGTAACTGTTGCTGTCAATTTGTTGGTTACGTTTTTATGCCTAAATCGCTGAAACAATTTTGATAAATTTTGGAATAGCAAAAGAGAAAGAACTCAGTATTGAGTTAAGCTCGCCTTTGTACATGTACTTTATTATCAAATGTATGTAATGTTGCTTTTTGGTGTACAATAAAGAATTAAGAAAGAGATTATTTTTGCTCGACGCATACCATAAAAAGAAACAAAACAATATATAAATAGGGAAAATATCTAATGGTATTTGGAGGTACCTAACAAAATTAAAAAGAGATATATTAAATAAAACATTTTAACAATAAAATCAAACCGACTTCCAAAACAAAACACTACCTACTCAGCGAAAAATATCTTTCTTTTCCGAATTCGGTGTCGAAAAACGGAAAACAATATATATCAAAGACACCGACTTCGGAAAAGAAAGTTAGTTTTCGCTTTGTAGTGTTTTGTTTTGGAAAAGTTTTTATTTATCTTAGGAGTACATAAAACATGTATTTAACTAATGTAATTGGTCTTTGGCCGTGTTATGTTAAAGTAAAATAAATAAATAAATAATAAATTAATTCCCTTGGGATATTCGACTTTCACTTTCGCTGGCTGAGGCAAATAATGAAAATATAACATCCCTGTCGTGCAAAATGTCGAATGCAATGTTGCTTTTTGGTGTACAATAAAGAATTAAGAAAGAGATTTTTTTTTGCTCGACGCATACCATAAAAAGAAACAAAAAAAAATATAAATAGGGAAAATATCCGTCACAACCATGCAAAACAGCCATCATAATGCTGAGACGAGGCTGAGACTCGCTTGCGAGTCAGAGCCACAGCACTGATTTTCAGCGATGTCTGGAGAGGGACTTTTTAACCGACTTCCCAAAAAGGAGGAGGTTTCTCAATTCGACCGTATTTTTAAATAATGTGTTTTATGTTTGTTCGCGGATAACTCCGTCGTTTATGAACCGATTTTGATGATTCCTTTTTGTTGGAAATGAGATATCCCAAGGGTGGTACCATGATAAGGAAACCAGGATCTGATGATGGTATCCCAGAGAAATCGAAGGAACTCTTCAAATATTATAAACATACATGTAGCGATTTTGGTATTTTTATCAACAATGCAATCATTTACATTCAGAAAGTGTCATTTGGTGAAATGGGACTGATAAAGAAGACCACAGATGGCCACTGGAACTCCTTATTGCTAAGTATGTCACGGGTATAAGATATATCGAATAGGTAACCGACTATGATGAAGCAAATACTTATAAATAAATGGTACTGATGAAAATGGTAACATTGAACTGATCAGATGATGAAGCTGGAAGGTAGGCACTGGAACTCCGAAATAAAACAATGGATCTTAGTCGTGTTTGGCCACATTGGAATCGTCATGAGTTTTACTTTGGCTATAAATGGTATTAAAGAGACCGAGAATGGTAAAAAAGAGATATATTAAATAAAACATTTTAACAATAAAATCAAACCGACTTCCAAAACAAAACACTACCTACTCAGCGAAAAATAACTTTCTTTTCCGAATTCGGTGTCGAAAAACGGAAAACAATATATATCAAAGACACCGACTTCGGAAAAGAAAGTTAGTTTTCGCTTTGTAGTGTTTTGTTTTGGAAGTCGGTTTGATATTTTTGTTAAAAAGTTTTTATTTATCTTAGGAGTACATATAACATGTATTTAACTAATGTAATTGGCCTTTGGCCGTGTTATGTTAAAGTAAAATAAATAAATAAATAATAAATAAATTCCCTTGGGATATTCGGCTTTCACGCGGGCGAAGCCGCTGGCTGAGGGAAGTAATGAAAATATAACATCCCTGTCGTGCAAAATGTCGGGTTTTCATCATAAATTAACTAGGAATGCAGGGCGGGCAATCTAACCTACATTGCTAGGGCCACAAGGGGCAAGTTATTAGGAACCTTGGTACAAGGTTGGGGTGTTTAGCTTTGACCTTGAGATCCATGGCGACTTGGCGAGCCCCTAGAGGGTCCTTTGGCTGGCGATATATATGTAAGTAGGCCACTTGAAAATATTATGTCATATGAAGATTTGCAGCAACAATCATAAAAAATATCTACCCATTCTGTGACCAATAAGAAGTTGGTTCAAGATATGGTCAAGTAAACTTCTTCGCTCTTGTTCATGTGCCTATTAGTAACAACTCTATTAAGAAAAGTTCAGACTGACTACAATAGAGCAATATTCATAATTTATAACCTTTCTTCTCACTTTTAGGGGCAAATAATATGTACTTACTGTATTTAATTACGAATTGATCCCTTATTTTAATTATACTAAAACTACTTATACATCCCATTTCATTAAACTTCCCTGTAGTATTATACAGAACTAACATAAAACAGACAAAACAAACAACCTCCTGCATAAATATTTCAACCCTATCACACCGTGTTTCGTCCTTCGCTCACGGGCCACGTTGGCGGTCCAAAAATAGTTGCAATTAGTCACGCGGGGGTTAAGGTCGCACCAATAGATTTTAGTAGCTTGTAGCTTGTCCTTAGTCGTTCATTCAAATATCAAAATATCTTTGACATTGTATTACAGTAGTCAAAAGCCTGTCTCAAGATGAAAGTCTATCACCAGTGTATGTTGCCAGTGATGACATATGGCTCTGAGTCGTGGTCGCTTATAATGGGTCTCATCAGAAAGCTTACAGTCACCCAAAGGCCAATGGAGAGGGCCATGCTCGGAGTATCCTTGCGTGATCGAATCAGGGATGTAGAGATCTGCAAGAGGACCAAGGTTACCGACATAGCCCGAAGAATTGCGAAACTTAAGTGGCAGTGAGCGGGGCACATTGCTCGAAGAACGGATGGCCGATGGAGCAAAAAACTTCTGGAATGGCGACCGCAAACCGGAAGATGTTGCGTTGGAAGGCCTCCCATCAGTTGGACCGATGACCTGGTGAAGGTTGCAGGGATCCGCTGTATGCGAGACGCACGGGACTGGACAATGTGGCGACTCTATGTCCAGCAGTGGAGGTCTTTCGGCTGATATGAAGAGTCAAAAGCCCGAATATCTAGCACCAGTCATGACAAGGTATATCTTGTTACTGAATTGTAGAGGTCATCTAGGCAGCCGTTCCATTTAAAAAAATGGTTTCGTGTTTGATCCAGTCAGTCTGATATCCGACTCCAACTTAGTTGGAAATAGGCTTGGACGAACTCACCGTGAAAACTGAGGTGAAGTGTACATGAAGTGAACTATCAATTCATCCAATCATAGTGGAATTAATTCACATCAAGCTCAGTTGACCTAAGTTTTTACGGCAAGAATAGACTGACATATCATCCGCATTTCACCCATTGCTTACGGCCTAAATTAAAAACTTAAATCACGAGCGAAGCGAGGGATTTAAGAAGAGTTCTGAGTGTAGCGACCACAGCCATATTTTTCAACGTCCTAATGACAGAAATTATTTCAAAAGAATCAGTAAACGTATAGCCTTCTTAATTTGAATGGGGAATAAAACCATACGACCTTTCTATCTGGCCAGCATTTTTTTTGTCTCACTGCAGGCAATTCAAATTTCCAAAAAGAATAAAAATGTTTAGCAAAAGTGGTGGTATATTATGTCACCACATTTAACAGTGCCTGATGGCATAACAGTCAACACTATTTAAAGTACAATAGGGATGTTAACTTAAAATGTGTTTATTGTCCGTCGGGTAGATTAATAAAAAATATAGTTCATCAATTTTTCTTTTGACACGCTAAAATGCCTTGAAATATCGAGTGACGTCACGCCGTTAGTACACTTTATACTGAAATAGTAACGTAATACGAAGATAAAGCGCATCAAAGTTCAGGAGTGGGAGCTTGTGATAAATGATAAATTATTTTATTTCTGTAAGTTGGTTTGTACAAACACTTTTAGGTACATGTCGAACATATTTTTTAAAACTAGATGAGGTCGGCGTTTCCTATCTGACTACTCTGAGAAGAAAGGCCGAAACAAACTCACAGGTCGCAGTATCTTTTAAATCAGATCGTGTCAAGACCACACAGATTGGTGTCTGAAATAGACTTTTGAGGTAGAGACATATTGAGTGGATCTATTTAACTCAGAATTTACAGAATTTAAGGAGCTCATAGATTCGACGAACAATAACAAAGACCGGGCATTTGGGAAGCCGCATAAATTACTCAAACTGTCAGACCATGATTAAAACTAACTGACAAAAAATAAAAACAAAAAAATGTATATATTGAATCAATATCACTCACAATAAAAGACAAATAGCGCTAACACCCAACGCACACAGATCCTAAGTCTAGACTCAAACAACTAGCAACAGGTATCCAGCGGCTAAACAAGTTCCTTGGGAGAAAGTTGTAGCTTTCTACAGAGCTTTTACCCACTACTTATTAACTGTAATGCGATATTTGCTAGCATTATGAACTTGCAAGCTTTGCCTGTTTGTAAGTTATGTCTAGAATGTTCACCGGTTTTTGCTTTGACGTTTTCTGATTGATTTGAAAGCTCGTTTAAAACGTAGCAACATTGTTTCACCAAAACTGTTGACTGTCACTCTCGTTTGCCCGTGGCTTCGCTTCTGTAGCCTATCCAACCCACCTAGTTACAAATCTTATACCTCTCATATCCCAAAAGACTATTTTTCCGGGCAAAAAGTATTCCTAACTCTTAATGCCTTGCCTGATGATATTTTCAAATGGACGCAATGCGATGCAATTCGACCGATGACTTGACTGAATGTCTTATATCCCCTAGATTTTCTCCAACGCGACCAGTCTTAAGCTTCACGTTTCACCTCGCTCTATATCATTCCGATGCTCATCACTTCTGCCAACACGATGCGACGCCAGGTTTGACGGGGACGGTTAAGGTTTTTTTTTCCCTTAGGCATTCCAGTCCAAAGCTTGTTTGGGTATGTAACCGGGACCCCTTCGGAGCCGTGTGTCGTGTGGCCAATCCATCTCCACTTGCGACGCTTGATCTGGCGGTCGATCGGGCTCTCGTGGTTTTCTCCTTTTTTATATATATCTCCAACAGCTTTACGCTGGAGATGATCTCGGACCAGCAAATTCCGTGAATGCGACAAAGACGGCGGTTGACAAAGACTTGTATTTGGCGTGAGATGTCCTTTATGACCTTCTCCGATTCGCACCCGTAGAGCGTCACGGATTTGACATTGGGCCCGAAGATTTTAAGTTTAATCGTTCGGGTCAGTTGACGCGATTGGCAAACAGGTATTAGCTGCGCGAATGTGGCTCGGGCTTTGGCGATCCGTGAAGCGATGTCCTCATCACTACCCCCAGTCTCTATACGACAACCGTAGGTATGTAAAATCAACCGATACGCACTTAATTTTTCTTAGTAAAGACGTACGCGATATCGTATATAGACGCGATTTAAATTGCGTCGCTACATCAGGAAAGGGCCTTAGCTACGGTGTTTAATTAATTTTCTATCAGTGAAATAATGTTCGTATTTGGATCATTACATCCAGAAATAATTTCCTACTAACAAAAATTAAAGCTACCTCTTTCATCGTCTCATCGTCCTCCTCTCATATATTCTTCTTTTTATATTAGTTGTTTTTTATGTGTGATATTGTCACAGCAGGTGTTGAACGGGTTTATGTGTGAATGTGAATGGCATAAAAAAAAACTAGAGGTAATGCTTGAAGAAATATTGATCCGATCTTAAAAATTAACTTTTATACTATTATTATTATTTATTAAAATACAAAGTTTATAAAACCTTAACTTAAGAACTATGCCCCTCAAAACCGCTTTGTTAACATTGTCTCTGATCAAAAAGTATGTCTTAATTCTGGTTTTTGAATTGATAATTGAGAAATGAGAACTTATCAAACTCTACTTTAGCATGAAAAGTTGTCAAAATTATGCATTACCTACATTACTTTCTAGTTTCAAATTCTTAATTCAGAAACAATATAGTGTGAGTTATGGAGTTTCTATAAGGTAGACCAAACATAAGATAACCATGTATTCAATTGAACCAACTATAGAGAACTTAAATGGACTACTAACTCTGAACAAACACACACATTGTTCAGAATTTCTATCCATTTCCCTGCCAATATCATCCTCAACAATAAGCCAGAAGCCAACGATTCGACATCTGATTGAAAAACAGCCTTTCCTCTCACACAACTTGGAACTCTGCCCACCCACCGAACCTTACCCACCTTGAGCACAAGTAACAAAATGTCGCCGGTTCGCAGGCGGCCGCAAACCAGTTGGCAATATTCTAATAAGCTGGTCGAGGTAAACGTAGCGGTACTGGGTACAAGGGTGTTGGCACTGGAATGTGTAGGTTGTGGACTTGTGAACCAGCTTTATGTTAGAGCAAGGCGAAATTAAGCTTTGGATGTACGTATGAAAAACCGTTAATTACTCGTAGCTGAAATGGATTTAAAATGAAAACGTCTGTGTCTGCTCTTATCCGATTTGGGCACATTAAAATACCTGTATGTTCACGATAGACGTAAAGGACTGACTGACTGTCGTTGTTCGGTCCAAAAACTGTAGGTCTTGTGGATTTCTGGTCCGGATTTCTAATAGAAACTGCGCAAGACCACATTTGGCTTTAGATGGACTGAACATTTTTCAAATAATCAAGTTAGATTATTCTCCTCCTCGCATCACGATGTAATGACGAACACGGTTCCTCATTACTGAGGGTCGTGACTCCCTGGTCTTTGTGGAAACAACTTCTTCATCACCAATTTGCGCCATCTGCTTCTGTCTTTGGCGACGTGGAGAGCTTCGTGCAACCTGGTATTTACCAGTAACCATCACCTCTTGCCAGTAACCATCAGCTGTTCGATGGTGTGTCCGTCCTTCCTGGCAATGTGACCAAAAAATTCCAAAATACTACGAAGGCAGACCTTGGACAGTCTGATATTTATGTTTAGTTCCCGGAGGATAGAATCATTGATGCGATAGGTTTTAGTTAGAATATAAGTACATATTTATAAGTTCCGCGGCAGAAATCACAGATGACACTTGTGGTTAAGCCCAAAGGATATTGTTGACTGACTGGATATTTTTATCTTTTTCTCTGTATTATGTCTGTTCGACGCAAAAGGGTAAGACAGAAAAACAAAGATGATTGCCGCAAAGGGAAAGGCAAAAACAAATTAAGTCAGGAAATTGTTTTGTAAATAGGTACGTATTAACTCTAAGGCTTTGGTAAACATAGGTTACATGCCACCAAACCTGATTTTGATAAATACAAAAATGATTTCACCTTTATTAACTTGCAGCTGAGATCATGACGCTTGTAATGGTGCCGAAATATCGAGCTCTCAACCAAAAACAAAATATACATGGTAAATATCCCGAAACAAATATTAATTCTAATGATTGTGACCATGTCAGCTTAAAAACTTATATTTTAGCTGAGTGCTTGCTAATATAGTGTATCCCGGAGAAATGCAAGGTTGCAAAAAACCCATACATTTCAGTCAATGAATGAACCTAAATAAACTCCATAATATATTCGATACATATCACGAAGGCTATTATTCCGTCCTTGTATAAATCAGCTGTTTTGTCCGAGTGCTTATGCATTCGAAGCGCGTCACATTCAAGCCATTTCAAGCACTTAGCCTCCTGGGAATAATAATCGGTAGTTCTATTTCTCAGGGGACTGTCTTTGTGGTGCATTTCGTGTCAGGGGACTGTTTTTTTAACCGATTACAAAAAAAGGAGGAGGTTCTCAATTCGACCGACCGATTTGAAAAATTCTTATTTTGTTTGAAAGGATATAGTTTCCAGGTGGGCCCATGGTCATCAGGTCAGTATCTGATTACGAGATCCTGGAGAAATCGAGGGAACTCCTCAAAAATTGTCGACCACATCATCTCTTACCATGGTGAGATAGTGGTCAAGCGGCTAGCCTATAGATTATAAAAAAATACAGACACTGGCAAAATTAGCGGAACAAGAACAAAGTATCGTGAAACTTTTTTTACCCTTACGGGGTGGTTTATCTTTTGTTTTATAATAAAACCAATTATGATAAAAAAATTGATCAGCACCTTTCATGCGATTGTTTTAACTTTATTCGAACTTACAATATTTTGAGAGAATTTTGCTTATTGCCACTTTATGGATATGTTTTAAAATGTTATATTAACGTACTGAATTATTTGTTTTATTTTTACCGTTTAGATCTTTTTGAAGTTAAGGACGACATTGTTTAATCCAAACTCAGAGGGCCAGGGCACTTGAGATGAGGCGAAATGATTAAACCTTAAGATGATGTGCAAAATGTATCATTTACCTGTTTCAACCGCTTATTACAGTTTTCAATGATTCAGAGAGGCAGAAAACAGAAAACATATCTAACAGGAATAATCGTTTCATTCAACTTCGCGCTCGCAAAGCGTTTAAAGTCCGTTCAAGCCAGAAACCAGCTGGAGGAAGTTCGAGGTACAACAGTAAGTGAGTTTACGGTACGAAAAAAGTTGAAGAAAGCTGGTTTTGGTTTTGGTTCGTTCGTGCCCGCCAAAGGTCGATAACATGAGGCACACTCCTTAGAAACAGTATAACTTTTGCTAGAAAACGTCGACTTTGGCCAACGGACTAATTGAGTAAAATATTGTTTAACTTGATGAGTGTGGAAGTAATTTAAATGGAATTGATGGACTGCATTAAATGTTTTATCATGAACAAGAACAACATAATCTGTCATTTTTTAATCTACTGTGGCATATGGTAGAGAAACAATATTTGGGATATATTTTGGAGCTCGTACGGACTTGGTGCTAATCGATAGAGGAGATCTTATTAAAGATCACTCTAGAAGTGTTATTTAAGAATAAAATGTGATATCATTTGCACTTTTATCAGGGGTTAATTTTTTTTATCCTGGATAATGCTCGGCCACATACCACTTTTTCAACTTAGGTCTATGTTAAAAATTACAATATCGCATTTTTGGAATAGCCGACGATAACACACAGTTATGCATCCTATATAACATGTTTGGGACCTGATAATATTAAGGGCAAAATTCATAATATCTACACCTGTCAATGTGGATGCACTGCATAGAGCCGATGTACAGGAATGATTGAGACTACCACACGAGAAAATGAATACCATTATTCACAACATGTTTAGGCAAGTGGAATCTTCATTAAAAGAACGTGGAGAAATCACTAGATTTTAGTTGATATTAATTTTATTGTAAAAATGGGGTTTTAAATAACTTTTCTAACTTTCCTAAATAACCTTTAAAAATCAACAATGTGCTGTTTTTTACATACAATCATGTTACTCACACAAAATGTATTAAATGCGATCTCATTTTTATTTCAATAGGTGTATTTTTAAGTAAGGAATCCTGTCCTAATAACAGTTTAAAATAAATAAACCGTATTTAAAAATAAATCGTCGTTTTTATTTTGTTCCGCTAATTTTGCCGGTGTGTCTATAATATAGGCATACATACAGCGATGTGTATGTCACGGGCATAACATATACCGTATAGTTAACCGACTATGATGAAAATACTTATACATAAATAGTACTGATGAAAATGGTACCATCGAACTGAACTGATGATGAAGCCGGAAGGTAGGCCCTGGAACGCCGAAATAAAACAATGTATCCTAGTCGTGTTTAGTCGTATTGGAATCGTCATGAAATTTTCATGGTAATTAGAAGTACCTACAAAAACTAAAAAGAGATTAATAAAAAACTTTTTAAGAAAAATATCAAACCGGAACATCTTCCAAACCGACTTCCAAGACAAAGCTTGTCTTGGAAGTCGGTGTGATTTGTTGTTAAGATGTTTTTTTGTGGATGCAACAAATTGGCATTGTCTTTTTTTTCTTCTTCATGTCGCCGGTACGGCTGTCATATCGACTTTTGGTCCAATATTTTTCCATTTCCATAGTATGAACGGTTCGGATTGGTTTGACACCTTAAAAGTTACTTATTAACTTCAAAAAATCAATTGATAAATAACTCATTATTCATTCATTCTTAATAATAGAATTTGTCTGAAAACTTCAAATTTATAATTTGCATTGTTCTACTCATTTGTGTATGATTTCTTTATAGCTAAAGAAATAGCAGATATTTATTTTTACTTAAAACATTGCTTAAAGGTCGACGTTGCACATAACTTGACGAGCTTAATATGGCTGAAATGGTTATACTTGTTTCCAGTTTCATGATCATTTCAAATAACATCATCAAGCTTAGTGTGAAGTTAAGTTGAATCTTGAACCCGTAAACTGAATCCAATTCAATGGTGAAGAAGAATTTGGTGATATACCTAACTAGGTAACGAGCCCTTAGTAGTTACGACTTATGCAAGATGAAGATGAATATCGTGTACCTCAAATTATTTATTTATTGGAGTCCAAGTACTCATCTTGTTTTTCGGGGCAACATTTAGTAGACTCTTCGCGTGACTGGTTGGCGTTTCCCAGCCAAGTATTCAGCATTGCTATTTAACTTGGCAGTTGCTGCCAGTTTTTGGGCACTATTCTCATTGAAAGCGATGCAGGCTAACTTTTTGATGCCCAAAGAGTTTTTCTTAAAAAAATGCCTTTATTTACAACATACTATTTCCCCTAGAAACAAGAACGAGGCGGCACTGCCACAAAGCTATTTACGGCGCGTCCTTTAAACAACTTAAAAGGAATAAATACATATAAACAACAACACTATGTCCTTTATATTTATAATATATGCAGCGTCTAGACATAATGAACAATATAATCACGAGTTACTATATAGGTATCACTTGTTTTGTCTACTATCTGTCGGAAGGTGATTTATTTATAATGTCTTTGTATAAAAATAAGAATATTTACTTGATGGACACGTAATATTTTATACCGATTTCTCAAAAAGGAGAAAGTTCTCAATTCGGATGTTTCTATTTTTTAATGTATGTTCGGGCATAACTCCATCATAAATAGACGTATTCGCAAAATTATTTTTTTGTTTGAAAGGGTATACTCTCGAGGTAGTTCCATGTAACCAAATCAGAATCTAATGATGGGATCCCATGGAAATCGAGGAAACTCCTCAAATATTTAGCGTTTTTACAACCTATAGTTAATCTATTAAGGCCGTACCCTGACCAAAAAATCTGCATGAGATAGATATGAGCATTCTTATTGGCCTAGCGGCACTGGTGGCGCATGAATTACAGTAGTGAATACGCCCAGATTATAGAATAAAATCTTTATAAAATCGAATATTGGTCTTTTGAAAGAAAAAAAAAACTTACAAAATGTTCGTTATGAAATTGTCTATCCATTAGTGTTAGTACAAACAATTATTAAGGAACACTTTAAGAGGAGATGCATGATATCAATCAATATTTCTAATGTTTATGGTTTTGTTGGAAGGAGATTAGTGAAACATATACATAATTAAAAAAAAAAAAGAAATCTACCATTTTAGAATCAACAATATGTAGAAATTTAATGTATTTATTTGTTGTTATTTCATTTTAAATAACGAGTAGATAGCTCCTAAAAACTGCACGAAAAACGGCTAGCGCGGCGTTTTGCTCGGGGTAGCACCTTAATGTTGTTGTTGTTACGAAAACACAATAGGTACAACAAGACACCGACTTCGGAAAGCAAAGTTATTTTTCGTTTAGTAGTGTTTTGCTTTAGAAGTCGGCTTTTTTTTGTTATAACTTTTGTGATGGTCGTAACTGTCATCTCTCGGGTCATCGGTTAACCTAGTGAGATGCCCGCGTCCTATCGGAATCCGCTGGGTCCCTCCAAGATCAAGATGTACAGGACTGCAGGTCAATGGCTTATCTTGGAGGAGACCTCTATTCAGCTGAGGACGTCTTTCAACTTAAATGATGATAATAATCTATACCTTTATTATAAAGAGGAAAGATTTTTTTGTATGTTTGTTTGTTTGTACCGAATAGGCTCCAAAACTACTGGACCGATTTCAAAAATTCTTTCACCGTTGGGAAGCTACTCTATCCCCGGGTGACATAGGCTACTTTTTATCCCTGTATTCCCACGGGAACGGGAACTACGTGGGTGAAACCGCGAGGCGTCCTCTAGTAATCTATAAAATCCTACTTGCAATTCTTCTTCTTCTTCGTGTCAATGAATCCAGTTACATGTTTCAAATGAGTTTCGACCAGAAATCAGCCACGTCGTCAGCGTTAGCCTTGGCCTCGCAAAATTTCATTGATGATATTTGCAATATTACCTATGCCTTTTTAAACTGAATCCTAGTTATTATTACACTATAATTTATTGTAAATATATTACAATAAATTATAGTTAGTATTTATTGTAAGTATATTACCTACTAAATTTTCGTTACCTTTTCCTAAAAAATATTTATATGTGTATGACAAACAAAACTTGACCAACCAACTTATCTCCAATTGAAATCATTTGTGCAACTAATACTTTACCTACCTGTGAGCTAATTTAGGACCTCATTATTATTATTCTAAATTAGCTGATTGATACCAAAATCATAAAACGAGATATATTTTATGATAAAAAGCTAATCCAAAATAGTGTTACAAAACATAGTCCTCTTGAAACCTGTTTTATATTTTTATTCAAGGTTAAACTCAGAAAATAGGCAACTGCATATATAATCAATGCAAATTAGTGTACATTATAATATAAAATTAAGATATGATCATAAATAGTATAGAATTTTAAAATGTAAAAAAAATTGTAGATGAAATAATCTTATACACTTGAATAAAAGGCGGATTTTGTTTCACACGTATTCTTTTAACTAAATAAACTGTACAAAAAATCTAATCTTTCCGAAACTGTAATTTTTCACCGATTCACGTCTCCAGATATGAGATAACACACTCATTCATTACTATCTCAAAATAATATTTTAATTAAAGAATTCGCAAACAAAGTAAAAATGATAACGATTCCTCGAAATGTGTACACTGACCGACACGATACCGAGATCAGAAGTCACGCCACAAGAGATCGCAATAATTGCTGTCCTTTATCTGTCGATAAAAATGTGGCGGTGACGTCACCGGCGGCGCAGGCGCAACCCAAGATTAACCGGCGACCAACTAAATATAGAGTGTAAACATGCCTTAAGTGAATCATGTGTGTGCGCTTCAGCTGTGCTACGTAAACAGTCGTGGCATTGAATGTCTTGATTGTTCTGCTATAACGTAAGTAGAATAGAGTGTTAAATATCTCAGTTATCCAACCCTTGTTTGCCGCGTGCATTTGTTACTTAACCTCCAAAATAGTTAACCCATTGTCCGGCGCGTAAAAAATGCAGGCCCGGTGAGGCAGCCGAGGCAGGCACCTCGCTCGTTCCTCGCCTCGGAACGCGACGGCGACGCCGGCAGTCTCTCTCGAACCACGGGGCCGGTGACTCGCTCGGCTCGACCGGTTTCAAGTCACAACTTCTCGATAACTTATCAGCAAATAATTGCATGAAGTCATCGATTAAATTAAGTGCACACTAACTTGTATAGCTACTTATATCACAGTTATTATTTCAACAAGTTTCTCAACAAAAGTTTGCGAAGGTTCAATGCTAAAGTTTGACAGTGGTGAACTCTACAAGTGTCCGTGAAAAAGTTGTGTGCGATCGGATTGGTCGGTTTGTTTTTGTTTTGTTAAGTCGTGTTCGGTAGCAGGATGAATGGGACACCGGCTAGGAGGCCTAAGAGCGCTTTCTCTGAAATGGTGAGTTCATCTTGAGAGATCTTGATCAAGCGAGCTGCCTTTTTTGTTTGTTGACAAGTTTGGGTTAACATTTTTTGGTCTCGTCTCTAGATGTATTGGGTGGACTGAAGCCATTGACGGCCGGACATTTCCCCCGGATACAGTCGTGCTGATTCGAAAGGGTTACTAACTATTGATAAGTTAGCATAGTTTGCGTCGCGAAATAATTGATCAATAAAATTCTTGTACGATATGTTTGATTTATTGTTTTGTTTACTGTTCGACTATCTGATGAGTAACGCTCTGTTTAACTTTTACATAATTAATATTAAGTGTTGAACTCTCAACATATGTTTTTTGTTGTTTTATTAACTCGGCTCGGTTTTATCAGCTTAGCTGGCAATACTGTGTTATCGCTGATAATCTTTATGCCTGTAACTGCGGTCGTTTATCAATTAGGTTCAATGCTAGGCTGGGTTTATTAATTATCAATTATTGACTTATTAATTTAGCTCGCTGCTGCTGGCTTGCTTTATTAATTTATCAATAGGTTGACTGATAAATGTTGAGTTGAGTTTATTTTTGTGACAACATTATTTGGAGACATTGTTTTTACGATAACATATATACCAGTAATCATAAAGTTATAATATCTTCTATAGAAAACAAATCTTATTAGACTTGTAAAGCAACATCAGACTGTACCCGCTCCAAAACTTTTTGACAACAATTTTTCTCAGCTTCAAATGTTCTACTAGTTAAGTAGTTGGCCATGAACCTTACAGACTGACGTATAAGGGAATGCGACTTAAAATTCCGAGTATTATACGAACGTAATGGTCTTGCAACTGGTAAGAGACCATTAAGAATAGATTACTTGAACATAGGAAGGAATTAACTAGCCAGGAACCAATTACGAATTAGTTGGAACTGTTTTAGTATTCTTGGTGGGAATAACCTTTTGGTTTTCAAGGAATTGAATATTGAAAGCCTGATCTAGGCATAGCAAATTTTTAGAATAGAGAATGTTGGGTAACCCTTGCTTGACAGTGGTAGAATCTAAGTTATGTCAAGTAATTTGACTGATAGTTGTTATTTTAGGCAATCAAAACATAGTAATAGATAATAGTAACCATGCGTTTGATACAGTTTTGAACAGAGTTACATTTCAGACACGGGGTTTCAACTAAAGATTATTTATTTTTCAAAAATGGAGGGTAAACTTTTTACTATAAAAGTCACCTAGATATTTGTCATGGTAATGAGAGTGTTAGGAAAGAACATTAATTTTACAACTGATCATAGCGATGGCTAAACAAGTTATTTTTAACTTAAATAATGAAGAGTTACCCTGAATGAAGAATATGGAAACTATTCAAATCTATCTCTATAAATAATAGGTACTTTACATGTAGAAATTGGTACTACTATAATACTTGTGGTATATCCGCCTACCGATATTAAGTTTTCGCCATAGAGTTGTAAATCATCTTTTTTATTATACATCAAGTATAGACTCTATGGTCCCGATACCAAAAAATTATAATGGAACTACAAGTCCAAAAATATATGCTAATAAGTTACCTTTTATAGCATTCTAACATTGATATCTATCGGTAATGGCTAATTTATACGGTTCGAAAATGTTACAAGAGAAGAATTGTAACCTGACTATTGTAACTTTTATTAAGATTCAATAATACGAAGTAGTTATATAACGTACTTAAGGTTAAACTAGTCGACGGCACGAACTATTTTGTGCGCGAGGTTAAAATGCATGCTATCTCATCCCACAACACGTGCGAAATATATAGATGCTGTGATGAGCAGTAAGAAGCTATTTCGCGTACGAATTAGCACTTCTGCAATCTTTTATCGAAATGGATAATGATTTAGGACGAAAACGAGCGCGCGAAATTTTATAAACAGACCTTTGGGAGTCTAGATTTCATGAAAAAACTACTGAATGTATCTGATCAAAATAAAATTATTTGGATTGTTGAATTACTAATCTATCCCTGTATGGAGGCCGTTTTTTAATTTTCCTTCTTCTTATGGTATTTATTTGCGCCCAAAGAGACGTTAAAATTAGTGTTGAAATATGGAACTTTCGACGCTCATAACTTTCAAATATTTTTATTTTTTTATTTTTTCGGTTCCATACAGGGCTAGATAATGATGAGACAAATTGATATCTTTTTTTATTTTGAAATTACATCGTCAAACAGTGGAGTAATCTCTAGACTACGTTTGTATGGAAGAATTTTTGACTTGTGTACCCTTAAGTTAAGTTTTGATGACATAGGATTAAATTACTGTTCACTGCCGACAAACTGTACCTACTGCAGTTTGGCAGAAGATTTGTGAACATAAATATAAAAATAAATTATTTTTTGAATAAACAATATAAACATAATTAAATTAGCTAGTAAAACTCTACAGAGGTGATGAATATCGATGTACTGACGAGAAAATTGTTCCTTGTTTCTAAATCAACATATAGTACAACTACTTACACGAATATATTCTAGTTTTCTTTAGAGTAGCTAAGTGACCTGCAACGTAGGTAGTACAAGGCAAAGGGTTAATTTACGGAGACCTCTGCTAGGTAGCCAAGTAACTAAATAATTATGATTTAGACTTTATAATGTTTTATAACGTCGGTCGCAACGGCCACAGGCGGTCCTCGGACCACGAAAAGTCTGAACTTGGACCGCTATATATCTATCCGCTAATATCGTTAAATAACTTATCTGACTATTCAATTTAAATAATATTTTTTGAGAACTAATTCCGTTCGAAATTAACAGACCCCACCTGAAGACACTCTTCGCTTTAGCCGTTTCCCGCGTGAACCAAACTATAAAAAATACTGGCCCAAGACCGCAGGTTTATTTTCTCGAAACAATGTGTACAAATTTTTTCGAGAAATATGTGTTTTTTGTAATCTACACCTTAAAAACGAATAAAAAAAAATCTGGTAAGTACTAATTATGAGATTTTATTTCGGGACATCGATATAAAATTCAACACTATCCGGATACCATTTGAAAATACTTGCCGAACTCTGTTCCATAACGTAACTTGTGTTACTAAGCAATAAGTCAGAATCGAGTAAGAAAAGAGTCAAATTAGCTGGCAACACAAGAACCCCTTATAAACCATTCTGCTGAAATGCTAAAATATGATAAAAAAATCGTATGTACAAGACTTTGAAGACAACATCAACACTTGAAACTATCCAAACATTGTAGATACAACTACACAATACCAATGGTTATGAATTTAAGTGTACGATAAGCTAAGAGAATCAGTTTTTAGTGAAGACACTGAAAAAGACAAAGAAAGAAAAACATCATCAGCAAAGTTGCCAGACAAATCCTGTCCGCGAACCTTGAGTGACAAGTGACGGAGCAAACAGTTTCAAACATAATGTGGAAACATGAGTAACGAATAGTAAAATTTGGGAAATGGATATCAGAAAACAGAAAACAAAATGTTACAATAACATAATTATCACATGCATAATAAATATTATGACTACAAATAATATATCATTCGTTTTGTCCTAACATAAGCCACGTTGAGTCCATTCCGTCTACAAGAGATATGATATCATAATGAGGAACACGACACCTCGACACCTTATTTTGGTCAGTGATCCCTCACCTAGTTTTCCGTATACAACCTACTTTTCATATTATGATATATGTTACGAAAGGCTTTCAGGCAAGATTCAAGGGAGATATTGTTGTATTTTTCTTTTTTTGAATGTACCCAAAAATTTATAGAGTTACAGCTATATCAGTCCTTTTGAAAGAAACTTCTTTCGTTTCAATCACCCTAAAAAAATAGACTAAGAAAACGATCGAAGAATATAAATAAATAACAAGCTATAGGTCTGTCTGTGAATTTGATTGAGTATGGTTGAGTCGTCTTTAAAAAAAACCCTTTCTCTCAATCTTGGTTATAACCGGTATTTGTGAACCACACCTTAAAATACGGGTAAAATATTAAAATGACTGAGATTTATGTTACAGAAATTATTTATAACCTCATTAATAATAAAGTTAAGGTAAAATTCCGTATTAATGTATTGAGAACATTGCCACAAAAATAGCCATGAATATCCTTGAATCCTTGATTCAGAAATGTTTCAATTATTTGTACCACAATGTTATTTTCAGCCCAGTTTACTTTTTACTTGGAACTGATTAACCATAAAATCCATTATATGACTACTTCTACGAATAATTCTCAGTTGGTAAAACCAAAGCTTTAATTTAAAAGTGCAGGTACTGCTAAACTAAAAACTCTCTCATCTAGCGACCAGAAATATATTTTCATACAAACTACTAACTAGTATGGACAAAACGAACACGAACACACTGTATTTTCAGAATAGATAACAGAACAAATGGATGAAAAATCCTTTTATTTTGGCCTTTGGTATTATTTTGTTGCATTTTTAGGGATTGAATTTTTCAATATTCGGTGGTGGCGCGAGGCCCCTGCAAGAGCGAGGCTTCGGGCGATTGTCCTGCTCGCCACTCCTTGAGGCCACCACTGATAGATGTCACATGCCTACGTATTTTACGTCAGGTCTTATAGTTTCATAAATTAACCGTTTTACGATTTTTGAAAGCTAATAATTGGAAAGGATTCATACGCAAAAATCAATTAAAACAACCGACTTTGTTTATTCAGGATAAGGTCTGACTATCACACTACATATTAATTAATTTTACATAGTATTGGACATCTAAAAAGCCTTAATACTCTATTTTGTTCAGCACCCATTAACACAAACTGCCCATATTCCCCCGTAACGGACGTCATTACCATAATCACTACAACATCTACTGCTCTTGGCAGGTGAGGTGGCCCCAATAGCATATTTTACACAAATGTAGCTGTAGTAGCCATTTTTGACGATAAAGAAAATATGTAGCGATTCCATTGTGAAACAAGGACACAGGTTAAAGAATCTTGCTTTTTGTGCTGCGAGATTTAAATTAATTTCAAAAAGTGTTGCTATCCGGGTTTTACCATGTGCTAACGCGTTTCTGAATTGAGTATAGTTATATGTGTCAAACGCAACGTCGATGCAAAAGTTTGACAGGTTTTCAGACTAAAGTAGAGTTTGACATAAATAAACTTAAAATTCTTAATTCAAAAATTGGGGGTCAGAATTAAAGCTGTCAAAATCTACTGAAAAACTATCTGTGGAAAAAATGTTGTGACACAAGCCAAAACAAATCTTTCTCATTGTTCTGTCTCCGATGATGAAGCGATACATATACTACTGACTGCAAGTTCCTGAAATATATCTATAACAATATTATAAAGAGGAAAGATTTTTTTGTTTGTTGGTTTCATTGTTTGTTTGTACCGAATAGGCTCCAAAACTACTGGACCAATTTCAAAAATTCTTTCACCGTTGGGAAGCTACTCTATCCCCGGGTGACATAGGCTACTTTTTATTCCTGTATTCCCACGGGAACGGTAACTACGCGGGTGAAACCGCGAGGCGTCCTCTAGTCATTTATAAATGATCCATCGCATGGCAAGGTCGAAATTCTATATCAAAATCTACTAACGGAATCTACTCGAAGTTTTACCCACTAAACGCAGAATGCTTCCTAGAAATCCTGTCATGGCAGTGATATCTATCTGCATTTGTAGTAATAATATTCATAGTGACTGTTTTTGCAAATACTGTAAATATCATGAGATAGATACATAGAAAAAAATAAGCTGTATATTTGATTGAGGAAGGTTGAGTCGAGTGGAGGATAAAATGACTTTGCTTAGAATATAGAGGTTAGCTTAATTTGATAAGACTACATGAAGTACCAACGAAATAAGTGAAAATAAGAAACCTGAGGTTTTATTCGTGGACACATATTGTAAAGTAGGTAATGTCTAATACGAGTATAATATCTATCCCTCTTTTGTTTTGTTATTGCTAGCGTAAATGATGTCAAATTGCTGAACAAAGGCCTCCTCTTTCGTTTTCAAAACCTTTCTGTCTTTTGTAATCTCTAGCCAAGTTTGCCTCGCCATATTTTATTTATCTCTACTTTGTGCAAAAGACTAGGTTTTAAAACCAATTCTAATATCAAAATCATATTCAAATTAGGAAAACATATAAAACCAGAAAGTAATATTTCATAATTGAAATCAAATAATGACGTGGCGTCGTCGTGTTCGGAATTTGAATTGAAAACGGAATTCACTTCTCTGTCAATAAAATCGTAGGCGTTCCGATTCGCTCCAACGTAAAAGGAATTTATTTATTACTATAATTATGTGAGTTCCACTCTTGCATTTAACGAATTAATTCTAGCAGTTTATTTTGTTATTTTAAATGTAACATCTCTTAATTGCTTTATGTTTAATTGAGTAATTAATATCGCTTGATGATTGAAATATTCATTCATAGCAAAATTTTATTATGATCTTTGCACAGTTATCGAATTTAGAACACCGATATGGTTTATTTGCCCACTCTATTATATAGATTTTTCACTAAATAATTTACCATCAAGACTTACATCCGGTTGCTGACGTTGCTGTGTTAAGAATTTAAAGTTGAGAATTTGTAAAACTTTAGCATAGATGCCAAAGTTTGTCAAGTTTTACAAATTTCAAAAGATTTCGACTTCAAATTTGCTGTTCAGAAAACGTGTAATAAAGACGAAAATATCATATCCTTTATATTTCAAGAAACAAATCAATCGATTAGGTAAACTAGTTTCTAAAAAGTAATTCGAATCTATAGGTATAATCAAGCTAATCAAAATCGAATATGATGTCTTCAAAAAGATGATAGGACGTGCAATGTTGTGAAGGAAAACTACCAGAGACTGACTCATACTTATTTATTAGTGAATAACGTCAAAATCTATCGCACTGTTTGTCCTTATTGAGGTTACTAGCTTAAATAAAACAAAACTATTTAATCACTCGTCTACATATTTATTTGAAATTCGACTGTTATAAAATAAAATTACATAACATATGTTATCAGCCGGATGCAGATCCAGACAACGGGTTACTACGAAGACATGACAGAAGGAAAACCCTAAAAATATTGACTAACCCAGTAAGTAAGACTAACTTAGTAAAATCCCCTAAGCTACAAAGCAATTTGCCTTTTAATTTGTTATGAACACGTACTTACGGTAGAAAGGTAAGGGAATTGGGTACTTCATAATCACTACATAATATAAAACAAAGTCCCCCACCGCGTCTGTTCGCGATAAACTCAAAAACTACTGATCGGATTTGCATGCGGTTTTCACTGCAATAGAAAGCATGAGAAACGAGGAAGGTTTTTGTGTATAATTTGTCACGAGGGGTGGATCGCTAGTAAGTATTAAAATATAAAGCCCCGATTCTACCAGCCAAATGAATGAACTTTTTACTAATATATTTTCTAAGTTTATCTTGAACATTGCTGACAACGGTGAAGGAAAACAATATGAGGAAACCTGAACTTGTGTACGGATAGTAACAGGCCAGTTTTATTTTATAAATATAATATATATATTTATAAATAACTATTCTACCCAATACGACAATAATAAACGACATTTATTCACATTACAAAAGAAATTGGGCATTAGTGATCCATTAATTTCTCAATAGAATGTTATTATGGTACGGTTTGTCTGTGGGAACGGAACAAACAGTCTTAAAATAAGGTATATTAGTGCGAACACTTAATTTTCACTCATTGAACTTATAAAATAACTAACATTAATATCTTATGAAAAGTTAATATAGGCAATATCTTATCTACTATCACATGACTCATATCTTATAAAACTACTTAATTACTTATTTGCTAACTCTCTCCCCCACAATCTGGCAACCAATTTCCTAAGATCGGTCGTTGTCATTTTCCTAATATCTCTTTCTAGAAGAATGCCATTCCTTTTCCATTATGTTAAGGGCCATGAATCGACATCACAATGGGTCAAAAATAATTTAGTCCATAAGCCAACCCACTATTGCCATGTTAACAACTTTAGTATTAAAATGACCTCATATTCATTATCAGCGTATAATCTTCAGACTGCTGCTGTTTTTCATAATTATGCCGTTTGAGGGCAATTCATCGGAGGGGGCCACCGATGGATGAACCTTTTTTTGAACTCTCCCAATGTGGCATGTGGCAATTTGCCGTCATGCCACCCTATTGTTACGCTACTACTGATAAAAGCAAGGAGAGGCCTCGGCATCTACTGCTTGAGGCTGCATTGTCAACAATTTCCATCCAAATTATGTGAGTCATTAAAAGCCAGCGACCACCCATAGAAACCGTAAGCAAGTGTCAATTCTTACTGATACTATGCCTGTGACATCTAAAACTTGCATCAAGCGCAACTTGACACGTATATTGTTAGTAACAACGTCTCTATTTGCTGTCTGTATATTTTGGATGCAGTAAGTTTAGATATACTAAAGGATGAACGGGTTCTAATTGCAAATATTGCTTCGTCTTCCTTGTTTAACAGCCAGCAATAATTTAGATCTAAAATCTAATAATTACCTACCAAACCTGTTGAATATTCCACGTAATGTTCGTCATCGATAGATAATCACAAAATTGGCCGTGTGACCTTCACGACTAAAAGCTAGAAGTTCAATAACCCCTGAGTTAACAAAATTATAGACAACTTTAATAGTTGTAAGTCAACTATCAAGAGGTATTTATAGTTATATAAGTTTATATTAGTAAAACAAGAGTGCATGCGAAACTTTGTGATTGTTTGCTAGTTTAAGTTTTAATTAAGTGATTGGTTTTCTAAGTTATTGCTGTAGAGATTATTTTATGCAAATCTTAGAAGGTTGATTTTAATTCAACGTACCAACATGAATCTACATCATGAGTCCCTTTATCTAAGTAACAGATAAATTCATCCAAATAAACTATGGTTCAATGTCTTAGCGCCATAATTTTCTTTGTTGATATTTGGCAAATAAGAAACTAATTCTACACTCAATTCTATAGATATAGTGGCGTTTATGGAAAACCAGCCCGACAGACATCACACATTTAGGGTTCCGTACCAAACCGCAGAATCAAGTTGATTGTAATAGGAATGAGGGAATTTTAAAGAAGACAGGGATTTATCAATGTATTTTATTTGTTAGCAAATTTGAAGTTAAAACATTCTTCGAAACAAAATTTTGTAAAAAATGCTGAGTTTGGTGGCTTATCATTCCGTTTTGTCCAATATTTTTGAAAACAATAATACAGTATTTATTTACTCAACGATTTCTAAATAACGACAGTCGACACCCCATTCGGTGGAGTAGGTCTAATTTTTTTTTAGCGTCCACCTTTTGCTGTTTGGCAGCCCCCCTTAAAAAAATATATATATTTTTCATATTTAAAAATATTTTTTTACAATTTTTATGGCTTTGGGTCAAGAAGATGCTTATACTGTGAGCCTGTTTTAAGACTGTAGATCTAACCGTTTGCCTGTAAAACCTGTGTGACATACGTCGGACAGACAGACAGACACGTGAGTGACAGAAAAGGACTCCGTTTGCACCCTTCGGGTACGCAACCTTAAAAAATATTGGTAGCTGATGGACTAACTACCTATCTAGTAATAGACTATTTAGATGTTAGCTGTTGACTTCTATATATATCACCCTCCATAAATATAGGGGATAAAATTATCTATGATCATAGCTACTGCATATGGGAATTGCCAAAAAAATGATTTGGACAGGTAAGTAGAAAAAGTATCTATCAATGACCAGTAATACCTACAGGCTTTCAACAATGAACACAATCCCCACATAGCTGACAGATCGATTTACGCATTCAATTCTGCAGCGGACCTGTACGCCCACACATAACAGAAAAATGTGCTTAACTGGTTTGGTCGCTTCCTGTTGTTGTATCAGATTACTTTTAAGTTGCAGTTATCAATGGAAAAAGTTATTATGAGTAATACTTCACGCATTTCCGTATTCTTTTACACGTGCTCAGCTGCTTTCGTAAAAGCACGTCATGCATGATTAGATCCTTTGGAATTAATCAATTGGATTTGTAAACGATATTTTTAGGTGATGATTTGTTTCAATTTTAAGGCACTACTTACGTAGATCCACCATTGTAGACCCTTGGGGAATGCAAGTGTCATTTATTTTGATGCTAATGTTTTTAGTAACTCACCTGGCCTAGAAATAGTCTCGCATGTAATTTTTTTGTTTACCTGTTAATAAATATTTGAATACTTCTATGAAACGCCACAGCATATTTCTTACTTAAGCTCTGTATATGCTTCAGGAAAAAGATACATTTTGAGTAACCAGTCTACCAATTGGTAATTTATTGGAACCTGCCAATTATTATTTTAGTCACTACCATATTTTCTGAGCATCTTACTAACTTCACACAATAAAACAGCAGATATACAACATAAATCAAATAACTGACGCTAACGGCTCGGTTAATGAGCTGTGTACTTACTTAACACAGTGTTGCTCAAGCGTTACGAGTGTATAACTTAATGCCAGCTTAGCCATCTCGGCTGTTGGCTTGTTGCTAACGGGATGAGATTCTCTGGTGATGATATATGGTGAAAAGTATGTGGCGAACGGAAATGATTCGCCGGACTACTTCAGCGATCTAGTGTAGTGATCGCAAGTGTAACTATATAGTGAGTGGGCCTCGGTATTGATGACTAGGATGTCAGTGACACCCAATGACACGTTTGGTTTGTACGATAAGTTTTGACGATGCCGTCATCGTTAGCAGCGGCGGTTGAGACGTCTCCGTGTTCTGTGGAGAAGTTATTCTGATTGTCTTCTTCTTAGCGTGTCTATGAAAAATAATAGTACATTATTGCAAAGGCCGGGAAATAGGCGAGGCCTTCATTAACACGAGACAGGCAATTGCCATTTCCGCCGAGGCATACATAGTGTTTTTCTCAAAAGAATGCAGGGAAATAAAACATTATTTTTATATTATACATTTAATTTTTTTAAAGTTACAACAACATTGCTGGAGCGTTGTAATGTTCCAAATTCATAAAAACGCTCCTGCAATGGATTTGATCAACATTGCTGGAGCGTTGTAATGTTCCAAATTCAAAAAACGCTCCTGCAATGGATTTGATCTACATTGCTGGAGCGTTGTAATGTTCGAAATTCAAAAAACGCTCCTGCAATGGATTTGATTTTCTTTCTCCGTAAATTCGATACTTCGCGTGTTCTGTTTTCGTAAATAATGACAATATTTCCATGCATGTTTGAGAAAAAAACATTTTATGTTATCTTTGACCCAATATTTAGCTACGGCAACACCATTCGCCGACGCAGCCATAATGTCCTCATATGTATAGGTGCAGAGCATGCATTAATCTGATTATAGAATTAAAGATAAAAAGCCGACGATATTTATATATATATTACGATATTCGACAGTCAAGGCTGGTTTGCTGAAATATAATTTACCAATAACGATCAGCTGACGTGACATTCATCTACAATATTGCCTGTTACACAAATATGTATGTTTAGGAGTCAACTATGTCTGTTTGAACAGAACAGAGAGAAACTATTTCTGTTTTACTGAACAATATTTCTATTCAAAACCATTTTTCTTTTCCCAGCTTACAGCAAGATTTTATAACAAAGAATAAATATTATTCTCAGGAACACAGACAGTAGCCGTCTGTTACCATAAACCGGGAATAAGGCCCACGGAAGAGGCTTTAGAATGTCTTGCAACCTTTGTGCTTCTGTTGTAAACTTTCTTCTTTCAGGGGGATCAAGAAAATTTTACTAATCGTATTTGAAATTGCATTATTGGGTTTAAAACAAGTATGAACTATTTGAGGATTTGGCCGAAAGTTTTAAACAATAAATCTATTAATCTATATATTTAATTTTATTTATTTTTTTATCCCAAGGGTACAGATTACCGGGACAAAAAGTATCCTATGTATTAATACCTTCAGGTCCTGGTCTACGTGTGTGCAAAGTTGGTCGGTGAGGTGTGATTGATTAAAAAATATCCTTCTTTCTGATTGATTAAAAATGTTATTAGTAGGATATAGTAGGAAATGTTTCAACATACATATGGTTGGTATAATCTGTAAATCCTGATTGCCAATGACTGTCATGAAATTAATTCTGATATAATTAATTTCTGACACTTAGTAACAAATACAGGAAATCATATTGGTTGTGTTACTAGTAGGAAGGATGGATTTAGGATAAATGTTTTAATTTACCTTATACATGCGCCAAATAATTGCAATGAATATAAATGATTTGAAAAGAGTAAATTAAGTCACAAAATTAATATATGTTTCATTGTTTAACGTTTGAGCTTATAACTAAAAAAATGCAAAGAAAATCTTCACTAAACTGT
Source organism: Orthosia cruda (assembly GCA_964057195.1). Classification (NCBI taxonomy): domain Eukaryota; kingdom Metazoa; phylum Arthropoda; class Insecta; order Lepidoptera; family Noctuidae; genus Orthosia; species Orthosia cruda. The sequence goes on along the minus strand of OZ059831.1, from coordinate 40,761,398 downwards.
TACATTCCATTGCATACTTCAGAGTAGTAATTCTCGTACTTTTAAATAAAGAACGTCCGCATTCGCATCTCCGTCGCTATCCGTCAAAAACTCCTCTAATTTCCCTACATTCTGACAAATTGTGACTGCTATGCGATTACGAACGTCCTTAAACATTACGATAATTGACCCTCTAACATTCATCATATTCATTATTGCACACAAACAAACATAATACAAAAACAAAAGGACAGCTTATGTAGGTACCAAGACGAGCTTAACCCATTATTGGGTTCTCTGTCAGCAAACCTCAGTATTATAGAGAGATTGCCAAAATTAAGACAGTAAACTTAAAAACACTAGAATATTTCAATTGTTAATAAACTAAGCTAATGCGTTTTCAGCACACAATGCATAAAGTAAACATAACATATAATAATCTCATAAACAACTCAAATGTAGACTTTAATATGTCCAATCTTGTATTGTGTTTACTTCGTTACTCATATGGATTACAGTTTCATTAATTATTATGAGTTTCCTTCCTTATCTGGCTGTTTTTGCATTACCTACTAATAATTTATAAATGAAACAGCACAGTCTGTCTGTCCAACTTATGGTACCTAATTTTAAAACAAATATTTCTTTTACTTAGCAAAACCATATATATAATATGAAATTTGTCTGACTATTTTATCGGCATTACCTTTATCCAATAAAGGGATACCTTTATCTTTCCACTCTGTCCTTTTTCTATCATTAGTTTAAACTGCATCATCATTTCAGCTGAAAGACGTCCACTGCTGGACATAGGCCTCCCCCAGGCGTCGCCACATTGACCGATCCCGAGCGTCTCGCATCCAGTGGATTCCCGCAACCTTAACCAGGTCATCGGTCCACCTAGTGGGAGATTCCAACGCATCGTCTGCCGGTTCGCGGTCGCCATTTCAGGCGTTTTCAGCCCCATCGACCATTGTTCTGCGAGCAATGTGCCTTGCTCACTGCCACTTTAGTTTGGCAATTCTTCGGGCTATGTCGATAACCTTGGTCCTCTTGCGGATCTCTACATCCCTGATGCGATCACGCAAGGATACTCCGAGCATGGCCCTCTCCATTGCCCTTTGGGTGACTGTAAGCTTTCTGATGAGGCCCATTATAAGCGACCACGTCTCAAAGCCATATGTCATCACTGGTCACAACGCACACTGGTCTGACTTTCGTCTTGAGACACTGGGATCAGAAGATAATCTAAATTCTTAAATGATAAATATCATCAACTAAAAATCACAGATTGAACTGGAAATTGTCTCACACAGTTACACACTTTACTAAATGCGATATTATAACAAAATACCAACACAGTCTTAAAACAACATTTTATTTGGCGTTAACGACAAAACAAGTCCTGCGATTCAAACAAGCAGATTCCACTATATTTATATTTATAGCAACATTTTGCGAAAACAACTAATTCTTGTTGTATCGAATTACGTCACCGGTTTGAAGTTTCGGTACAGAGTAAGGAATGCACAGAATATCTACTCCGATCTACGTTACTTTTTAATCGAGTTAAAAAAAAGGAGGATGATTTCAAATCGTGGGTTTTTTATTTATTTATACCGACTTGAAAACTAAATAGTGAAAAATAATAAACTTATTAAAAAGAAAATCAAACCGACTTCCAAACCAAACACAAAAATAGCTTTCTTTTTCGAAGTCGGTGACGTAAAACGGAAAACAATAGGTACCAAAGACACCGGAAAAGAAAGTTATTTTTCGTTTTGTAGTGTTTTGTTTTGGAAGTCGGTTTGATTTTTTTGTTAAAAGGGTTTTTTCAAAATAGATTCTTAGACTTTGAGAAAGCTATGGCAATGCTAGGAGAACGCTACGGCTATGCCACGTACACGCTATGACTGTGCTACGAAAACAGTTGGTCACTGCTACGAAAACAGTATGACTGTGCTACGAAAACACTACGTTTGAGCTACGAAAAAGCTACGACAATGCTAAGAGAACGCTACGGCTATGCCACGTACACGCTACGACTATGCTACTAAAACTCTATACCAGCTTTAATGGTTGGCTACGACTCTTCTATGAAATCGCTACGACTGACCTAGGACAGTGCTACGGATATGCTGTCATCACCACATCGTAGCATTCACTACGAAAACACTACGAATAAGGTACTAAACTGCTTCAACGACTTTTATATTATTACTATGCTGTAAAAGGGCAGGACTCTGCATTTTATTCATGTTGTTCGGACAAGTTTTGGGCGCACGGTAGGCGCAGTGGTTGAGCGATTGAGTGCTGCGCTGCGTGTCGCGGGTTAGATTCCATTCGGAACAAATATTTTTAAGAAATACAGATAGTTGTTCTGGCTCAGGGTGTTGGTGTGTATTAGTTTATATGTTTGTAAACGCAGCCACGACACTGGCGAAATTCCTATTGTGAGGAAAGTAAAAAAGAAAAATACAAAGACCAATATCCATAACTGGAATAGTACGGCTTCATCACAAAAAAATAGTCCAGGCTTATTATCATTATTTTATGGATTTTCTGTTTTTTTTTCCTGTGTTTATAAATCTTGTTTAATTTAATACGGGGACGTTCGGCGTTCGCGTAAGAGCCAAGGTTGCGACTTGTAGTGGGACCGGATGGTGTAGACATGCATTTTTGAGACATAACGTGACTAGAAATGGGAGGAATAGGAGGTAAAATGTTGAATGGAGTCAATAAGGACATCCAGTACTTATGAATAGAGAAATAAATGATAAGTGTTTCGGGACAAATTAAAACAAAAATCCAATGAAGTTTTGTTAGCTTCAGTTGTAATAAAATAACTTTTTTATTTATATTTTTTTAGTATTTATTTTTGTGTGCTTGTGTTATGAGAGTTTATGAATTTAACTTTATCTTAATATTTTTAATGTTTTAAGTATTTTCTAGTTTCGTAATCACAAGTAACTAGGAATTTCAATAGCAGTCCCGTTTAGTCAGTGTATAGATATGAGGAGTAGTATTTAATTTATTGTATAGAAAAGAAACGCTGAACCAGGAAAACCTATTTGTAAAAGAGTGTTTGAGTTGAAGGCCATACTGTATTTGTTGTAAATTGAATAGCTCTTTGGTGTGCTAATAATAGCTTTTGGTCTCTGTTTCTCTCTATTGGTGTTGTTAAGTACAACACCTAGAATCGGCAAGCACTTACATAAACTTTCTTAAAACTAATCCTTCGTTAATTCAATTTCATACGGCAAACGATTCGAAAAGAGAGAAAATGCGTCTCACATTCGAGAAATAGTTCACCGCATGGCTGAATGCAGACTCGTACGCCTTGGTGACTCACTCATGTGATATTTATGTACCATAATGTCAATCGTAAGGTCTCTCAGGAATAAAGTTGAAGGCGACTGAGAATTCTTCACCTACTTTAGTAGCTGCGATTATTGCAAAAAATATCGAATCGTTAAATATTTATCAGGCAATGAACACGCAGTCCTAAATGGACACTTTTATAATGTTCACAAAATGGTCAATTGCTATGGATACTCCTAGATGGGCACTTTCATAATATTCACAAAATGTTCAATTGCTATGGCCACTCTTAGATGGGCACTTTCATAATATTCACAAAATGTTCAATTGCTATGGATACTCCTAGACGGGCACTTTCATAATATTCACAAAATGTTCAATTGCTATGGCCACTCTTAGATGGGCACTTTCATAATAATAATAATAATAATCTGTGGCCTGACTTGTCAAGAGTGACACAAAAATTTTCTTCGCTCTTCGAATTTTTTGATTATATTTATGAATCCGAACAATTTCACTGTTAATACTACATAAAACTAAATTTAAATAATGCCTCCATATATATATAATAAAACAACCAGAAGAAAACCAAAACTATAATTAAAATGAACAACCTACTCGTACAATAAACCAGAATGACAAGCTGAGAAGAAAATGTTGACACGAAGCCAGGCCCGAGCCAAAAACACACGCCCAACATCTTCGGGTTCGTCGCTCAGCTCCGCCTCGCAGTCGCCGGGATCCTCTACAACCGTAAGTCAAGCGATCCTGGATGCTGCAGTTGCGTCGAGCTCTAGCGACGAATACTTCTCTCCGCCGACGACACCACCACCTACGCGTCGACGGGGAGGACGCCGGCCACCGGACAGCCTAGGACCTCGAGGCCCATCGGCCTCTGACAGGGTCCCCGCTCCCGGTGGAAGTGTGCAGCGCATGCGATGGACGCAATCGATTAACGAAAACGTCATGCGCGCATACTTTGGGGCTACAGAGGGGGGAAGTAACCTGACTGCGTACCGTGGTCGGATGCTCTCTCTGTTTCAGGTGCTTGAGCCAGCTGTCAACGTTTCGGCCCAACGTCTATCGGATCAGGTGCGGGTCATCCAACGTAACCGTATGCTGGATGACGCCGTACTTGATAGACTGCGTGAGGAATCACAGAGTAGCCGTGTCTCACCTGCCTTGCCACCGGCCGCGGTGCAACTGCAACCCAGTGTTTCACCGCGACCCGACCATGTTGGCGAGGATGACGACGACGGGGCTATATCTGTGAGTACCCAATGCAATGCACGTTTGAGGAGCGCTTTGGAATGTGCATTCAGCGAGTATCGCTCCACACCGCCTGAGCTTAGACCTCGACTACCTCGTTTGCCCATGCATAAGAAAAATAGGGCGCTGGTGTGTGCTCTAGATTCGCAGCTGTCAAATGTTTTTGATAGCAGCAAAGACCTTGCCGACACCCACTCGATCTTGTACTGTGCGGCTGCAGCAGCATGTCGTGTAGCTAACGTCAAGTTTCCCAAAACTGACAGAGCTACACGACCAGCTATACCAGCTTGGCAGTGCAGGATTGAGCGTCGTATCGGTGAGGCTAGAGCACTCATCGGCAAGCTTATCTGCTTCAGGGAGGGCAACACTCGCCCTAGAGTGATGCGCTTTGTGAGGCGGGCGTTCTCAGGGACTGATATCAGTTCTCGAGATTATATATCCCGCGTCACAGAGCGTATCGACTTCCTGAAGCAGAAAATCTATGCATGGGCAAACCGTATTCGTCGGTACAAGCGGCGAGTGGAGCGATACACTCAGAATCGCACATTCCAGAGCAACGAAAGGTGGGTTTATAGGGCTTGGGAGCAACCCAACCAAGGTGTGACTGATACGCGCCTACCGGATAATGACGCCATGTCTTCGTTCTGGCGCGATATTTGGTCGGTGCCTGTCAGTCACACCGAGGATGACTGGACACGGGAGGTCGAACGAGCGTGCGATCCGATACCACAAATGGGGGCAATTACCATCAGCCCCCAAGATGTGGCTCGTGCAGTCCGCCCGTTGCCTAACTGGAAATCTCCTGGGCCGGACGGACTGCACAACTTTTGGATTAAATGGTTCCAAAGGTCGCACGCTCGTTTGGCAACTCAGTTCCAGTCTGCCTTAGAGTCAGGATCGCTACCTCAGTTCCTAACGACAGGAATAACCCACCTGCTCCACAAATCAGGTAGTACTGCGGATCCTAAAAATTATAGACCGATAACGTGCTTACCGACGGTCTATAAAGTCCTTACATCCATTCTGAGAGCGAAAATTAATCAACATATTGACAATAACGCCATCATGTCTGCTTCTCAGAATGGATGTAGGAACGGGTCCCGCGGTACTAAGGAGCTGCTCCTCATAGACATAGCCATTAGCCAACAGGTTCGCCGTTCCCGCAAGGATCTGGCGACATGTTGGATAGATTACAAGAAGGCTTATGACTCAGTGCCACATACATGGCTCATGAGGGTGCTGGAGTTGTATAAAATTGATGCAACTCTGCGCGCCTTCCTGACGTCATGTATGGGGCAGTGGAGGACGGTCCTTCACTATCCAGGATGTCGACAGATTCAGGAAAACAGCGAACCTATAAGGATCGAGCGCGGCATATTTCAGGGCGACAGTCTGAGTCCTCTGTGGTTTTGTTTAGCCCTGAACCCTCTCAGTACACTGCTGGAGGGTTCAGGTCTGGGTTATCGGTTGAGAAGAGGTGGTCAGGTCATATCACACCTCCTTTACATGGATGATCTGAAGCTCTTTGCCCCCAACAACTTGCAACTGATGAAGCTACTGAAGGTAACAGAAACCTTCAGTGACGCCATCCGTATGGAATTTGGTGTGGACAAATGTGCAGTCATGCATGTAAAGCGAGGGGAGATTATGGAATCCGTGGGAATACAACTCTCGGATTCCATACACCTTCGATCCCTTTCCTCAACCGAAACTTACAAGTATTTGGGTATGTCGGAAGCACTAGGCATCAATGCTACTGACGTGAAACAGTCGTTGAAGGAGCGCTTCTTTGGCCGCCTGAAAAGAGTACTAAATAGTCTTTTATCGGGCGGTAACAAGGTGCGCGCCTTCAACGGCTGGGTCATGCCGGTATTGATGTATTCTTTCGGCATACTCAAATGGACTCAGACTGAACTTGACGCCCTGGATAGGAGGATCCGCACGCTGCTTACCGCAAATCGTATGCATCACCCACGTTCATCGGTTATGAGACTGTATATCCCTCGGAAGTGCGGGGGTCGTGGCTTTTTAAATGCTAAGACCCTACACAACCGCGAGGTATGCAGTCTTAGGGAATACTTCCAGGCCGCTGACGTGGGTATGCATCGAGATGTGGTAGCGGTGGACAAGGGCCTTACCCCGCTCTCCTTGGCTAACGAGAACTGGCGCAAACCTATAGTATTAGATACTAATGACCGCAGGGAGGTATGGCAGAGCAAGGAGCTTCACGGACGCTTCTACCGGGTCCTACATGGGCCCGATGTAGATCTTTTAGCGTCCGTGGCCTGGCTGCGATTTGGTGACCTGTTCGGGGAAACCGAAGGTTTTGTCTTTGCGATTATGGACGAAGTTATGATGACGAACAACTACCGGAAATACATTGTGAAGGACGGCACGGTTGACATCTGTCGGGCATGTCACCGGCCGGGTGAATCAATCCGTCACATTATCTCCGGTTGTTCTAGTCTGGCTAACGGAGACTATTTGCATAGACACAACCTTGTAGCCAGGATTATCCATCAGCAACTTGCTCTTAAATACAATCTTGTGGAGTCGGAAGTGCCTTACTATAAGTATGTGCCCGACCCAGTTCTCGAAAATGGCAATGTAACGTTGTATTGGGATCGGTCTATCATCACTGACAGGACTATTGTTGCCAATAAGCCTGACATAGTGGTGATGGACCGACTAGAGCGTCGCGCAATGATTGTTGATATAGCGGTCCCACATGATGAGAACCTCGTGAAGGCTGAGAGAGATAAGAAAAGCAAGTATCTTGATCTGGCTCGCGAGGTTGTCGACATGTGGGACGTGAATACAGCTATCATTGTGCCGATAGTCGTTACGGCCAATGGCATAATAGCCAAGAGCCTCGACGAACATCTGAGGAGGCTCTCGTTAGGCAGCTGGATCAAGGGCTTGATCCAGAAAGCGGTACTTCTGGACACGGCGCGTATCGTTAGGAGGTTCCTCTCTCAGGAGCCCTGACCACCGGTAGCTTGGACCCTGTTCCCGATACCGGTGGGCTACTATTTTTGTATTTTTAAATGTTTTTTTATTTTATTTTTTATAGAATAATATTTAAAAATGTAAAAATATGTAATATAAAATGAATAAATGAAATAATAATAATAAAACCTTTATTACATGCATTAATTGTTAAGTTATAACATAGTAATTAATAAAAACAGCCAATTAAATTCAGAACCGTACAAAGTTATATAAACATCATTAGTTAGAACACTTATTAATAACATATTTTTATTTAATTATTTAGATATGTATTTTATTGTTAAATTTATTCTACAATTTAACTTATTCTATTATTTAATTTATTATATGATTAAATTTATTATATCATTTAAGTTATTCTATTATTTGATTTATTCTATTACTAAATTCATTCTATTATTTGATTGATTATATTACTAAATTCATTCCATTATTTAATTCATTATATAATTAAATTCATTATATTATTTAATTTAATCTATTATTTAATTTTTCTATTACTTAATTTATTTAGCTATTTAATTTCTGCTGCATGCAGCTGACGCAAAGGCCTCCCCCAACTCCTCCCACTCTTTCCTGTTCCATGCCTTTCTCCACCACTTGCTTGTGTTTTTCGATATGTCATCTATCCATCTTGTTTTCGGTCTGCCAACTCTCCTCATCTTATCTCTTGGAATCCATTCTGTAGCCATCTTTGCCCACCTTCCACTTGCCATTCTGCTGACGTGGCCAGCCCAGTTCTACTTTAGTCCTTTTGCCGTTTTAACTACGTCTTCCACTCCTGTTGTCGATCTGAGGTCAGTATTTCTGATCCGGTCTATTCGCTTAACTCCAATCATAGATCGCTCCATGGCTCTTTGACAAGTGCTTAATTTCTCTTCCTGTTTATTGGTGAGGCTCCAAGTCTGGGCTCCATACGTGAGAGTTGGTAGTATGGCAGAGTTAAAGACTGCTTTCTTCAGCTCAATCGATAATTCACTTTTCATAATATACTTCAGACTCCAGTACTTCCTCCAAGCTTTAGCTATTCTGTGTTAAATTTCTTTGCTCTGTCGGTCTTGGAAGGATACAAGTTGTCCTAGGTAGATATAGTCTCGTGGTCGGGGGGGCTCGAATCGCTGTCGAGTCTACCATGAAGTACCTAGGATTGGTGCTCGACAGCCGGTGGGATTTCGGCCCCCACTTTCGGCGGCTAGCGCCCAAGTTGTTGGGCGCGGCTGGAGCGCTGTCAACGCAGCTTCCCAATCTGGGGGGCCCGAGCGCCACCTGTAGGCGGCTCTACGTAGGGATCGTGCGATCGATGGCCCTGTATGGGGCCCCGATCTGGGCGACTGACCTGACGGCTGGCAGCATCGCTGTTTTGCGAAAGCCGCAGAGAGCGATGGCCGTCAGAGTCATCAGGGGTTATCGCACGATCTCCTACGAGGCGGCTTGTGCACTGGCCGGATCCCCGCCCTGGGACCTGGAGGCGAAGGTACTCGCGTCACTGTACCGGTGGCGCGAGGAAGCGCGGGCGCGGGGCGAAGGGCCGATGCAGCGACATATGGAGTTGCGTCGGTCTCAGCTTCGCGAGGTCCTGGTGGCGGAATGGCGGGACAGGCTTTCACGCCCTACCGCCGGCCTCATTACCATCGAGGCGGTCCGGCCGGTGCTCGAGCGCTGGCTCGGGAGGAGGCACGGCTCCCTGTCGTTTCGGGTGACGCAGGTGCTCTCGGGGCATGGCTGCTTCGGGAAGTACCTGTGTCGCATAAACAGGTGTCACCACTGCGTCGACTGCCGGGAGGACACGGCGCGGCATACGCTGGCAGAGTGTGCCGCTTGGGAGGAGCCACGCCGTGCCCTCATTTTTGAAGTAGGCAGTGACCTGTCGCTGCCGGCCTTAGTCGAGTCTATGGTCGGCAGCGAGGAGTCCTGGGACGCGGTGGTATCCTTCTGCGAAACAGTCGTCTCGCAGGCTGCGGAGAGGGAGAGGGAGATTTCATCCGCTAACCCAATCCGCAGCAGACGTGCCGGGCGTCGGTCGGCTTCCAGCCCCCCTAAATGGGTCCAGGGGCGACGGACTCGGGGACGTCTGTCGCCCCCCACACATCCGGACCCGAGGTGGTGGCGCGTAGTGTTCCACGCGCGCCCCTCTGAGACGTCGCGGGGGGAGTCCAACACCTCACTCCCCCCCAACCCGAGATCGTGGCCCGCAGAGGCGGGCCGGCACTAGCCGGGGGTTGCGGAAGTATCGTTGTTCCCGCGACCCCCGGTGTAGGTGTGAGACGGAACACCGGGATGGTTTTTAGTCAGTACGAGTCCGCCCCCCCCCCCAGGGCGGAGGACATCCAATGAGGATATTCCACCCCGGAAAAAAAAAAAAAAATGTAGATATAGTCTTCCACATAATCTATATTATCGCCGTCGACCACTATCTGATTTACTTCCCCATTCGGGCACTTTCATAATATTCACAAAATGTTCAATTACTATGGCTACTCCTAGATGGACACTTTCATAGTATTCACAAAATGTTTTAATTCCTGTGGACACTTTCATAGTACTGACAAAATGTTTCAATTGCTGTGGCTAGGTCCCTAACAAGGTGGAATGACCGAGTCAAGGTCGCAGGAACCCAGTGCATGCGGGTGGAATTGGCGATTCCTGGAGAGGTCTATGTTGACATCGAGCATTTTGAGCATCATATTATGACGATGATTATTAAGTTAAGGTCGCTTTTAGTATGACAATGTACCAAATGACACACACATTGTTGTAACCATAGTTTTAACTAGAATCTAAATAAGTAACACCAGTAGTTTCAGCCTGCTGTCTACAATACGAGAGTACGCAACAACTAAAGCTTAGGCTACCTTTTGGTTGTTGCGTGATGTGAGTAAGCTATCATCATCAACTTCCTGCCCTTATGTTACTTGGGGTCGGCGCAACACGTTTTCTTCTTCCATACCGTCCATGTTAGTAAGCTATACAAATTATTATATTATCAGGTAGATTTAATAACATTGCAATCATATAAAAACATCACACATCAATGTATTAATTGCTCACAACTCTGGTCATCAAACTTGTAAATTGCGAAATCACATTTTTTTTGAGAAATCCGTTTAAATAGGATGCCCATGTTCTGTGATCTCTAGAGTTTAGCGAATAAAAAATATTGGATCTATTGGCTTTCATGATGATGCAATTGGATTGGATATTCTGCTAGCAAAATCGTCTATAAAAACTTACTAAGGTTATATTTCTGTAGCGTTTGTCAATCGTTGTCATCGTCAGCATCTTCCTGCCCTTAACCCATGCTACTTGGGGTCTGCGCAACACTTTTTTCTTCCATCCCGTCCTGGTAATCGTTGTTCTTGATTAAAAAAAAACCTTTATTTCCCGAAACAACAAACAAGTTTGCACAATTTATCAAAGCTTCATAGATAGACACGTAATAAGGTTGCAATATTGTATAGTTCTTCCACAGGTTTACAGTTTGGCACTTAATAAGGTTGCAAGCTTGCACAGTTCTAAACAGGCTTTGTAGGTAGTTAATAAAAGGTAGAAAACCGGAACTAATTCATTCTGTTCCCGGTACTAGTTTAAAATGTACTACGCTGGAAAACCGCGTGATAAAATATCAAAGCCTCATGCGGTCCTTACTTATTAACTAAAACTTGACCACCAGATAAACTGAAAGACAAATAAGGGCAGTATTGTAACGAAGCAAACCCAAAAATAATGCTCAAATTCGTCAAACACCAGCTCATTTATATTAGGCACAATATGTCAAAGGCACTCTGACCAATACGCTTGCCACATACGCCGCAATAGGCTTAGGCTTATACTGGACGCGTTTGAGCGTATAAGTAATGTACAAAGCTGGAATAGTGATACTATGGCGATGGGACCTGTATTAGTGTAGGTAAGCCTAATAGCACAAGGAACGTTATGTGATATATCGAGTAGCATGGTTTGGAAACTAGCACTACATTAAAGTTGTATCACCCCCTTTTTTAGGGGGGGAGTGCCATGTTTAAAAATAATATAGCCTATTTGTAACAAATCCAACGAAACTTCATATGTCATAATCCGACAAACTGTATACTGCTGTAGAGCGTGCTTAACAAATGAAATTACATACATACGCTCGAAAAACATTACCCTCCCGCAGTTGGGTAAAAAGAGAGACATTTATCCAGCAGTGGAAGAAGTCAGACTGTAAGTAGATGATAATGAAATTGAAGAAATGAGTATGGGATCATTTGAGATCATAACTGACATAGACGGATACACTGAGTCAATTCATGAAAACGAAAAAACTGTTCAGTTCACCTTTTGGCGCGACGTCACTTTAAAACTGTAACAAGCTTAGCAACTTTATAGGTACTACTAAGCATACAGCAAACTTTTTCTTCCTTAAAGGTAGCCTACCCCTAAACACATCCAATATACGTCACGGTGCCATACCACCACACCGTCTACACACAAACAAACAAAGTGAAAATACCAGTAATCATAATTAATAACAATATCCACAGGATAATAGCCCTTATTAACATCGGTCACGGTCGCTTTCTACGCCATCGCCAGGGGATTACTTTCACCACACTCATGTGTAATGCAAACTTCTATTAATAGTACTGTGTTACTGAACTTGAAATGGGACGATCGATGTATTGTCAACATGGCAACCCCGTTTTTATTATAGAAATTGTACTAGCTGTTACCCGCGATTTCGTCCGCATTTATATGATAGCTAGTTTAACATGGAGAGGGCTATACTCGGAGTTTCCATGCGTGATCCAATCAGAAATGTAGAGATCCGCAAGAGAACCAGGGATACTGACATAGCCCGAAGAATTTACAAACTTAAGTGGCAGTGGGCAGGGCATATTGCTCGCAGAACAGATGGCCGATGGGGCAGAAAAGTTCTGGAGTGTCGACCGCGAACCAAAAGACGGAAGCGTTGGAAGGTCTCCCACCGGTGACTTGGTGAAGGTTGCGGGGATCCGCTAGATGCTACGCACGGGACCGGTCAATGTGGCGACGCTTGGGGGAGGCATTGGTCCAGCAGTGGACGTCTTTCGGCTAATATGATGATGATTATGATAATATAACACGTATTTCATACCAATAAATTTTCAGATCCCTAACTTGATGAATTATGGCTTGCCAATACAAACTTTCACCCCTTCTGTCACCCTCAACAAGATATTTTATGTCCTTCGCCAGGAAATAATCTATCTCCTTGCCAAATTTAATTACGTTCGGTTCAGCGGTTTACTCGTAAAAAGGTGGGAAACAAACAGACTTACTTCGCATTTATAAAATTAGTATGGATGGATTGTAGGTACGAACTGTGAAGGTTGGTTTTTATTGGTATGGTATTTCAGTGCTGTATGGGTTGTTACGTGAGGAATTTGTTTCGTAATTCGAAATGAAATATTTTCTTCGTCGGTTTTTTACTACCCGACTGCGGAAGGGATGTATGTATGTATTTCCATTTCTATAGCACGCTCTACAGACCAAACGGCTTGACGGATTATGACATAAGATGTGTCGTTGGATTCGTTTCAATTGTGGGAGTGACGTAGGCCATATAATTTTTAAAAATAGCGCACCCTCTAAAAAAAGAGGAAAATACAATTATTTATTTTCGTTGTCCTAATAATATGGGTATCAAATGAAAGCTACTAAATAGGCCATTCTTTATATATATATATTGTAACACTTTTATGTTCCTATTTTGCCACAAACTAAAGATAATCATATCTTCGATAGCATAATAAATAATCTTCCTAATCTTCTAACCTTCTAACCACATAACTTATTTGGAGAACTCGTTCATTACTAAAACTAAAAAGTCCGAAATAAAACAAATTATTATAAAAAACTCGACTGCTTAACATTCATTAACTGAAAATAGAAAAACAAGTACTTACTAGATATAATTTATACGTTAAATATTAAGAGTTGCTGCAAGCGGGGACAAACAAAAATTATATTTCACCGCTGATTAATTTGTTATAGGCACGCGTTTGACCACTATCTCGCCTAATGGTAAGCTATGATGAGGACGACGGTGAAGCACACTTGCCTAGAAGTAACCTATTCACTCATGATTTGAAGACCTCTAGGTTGTAGCTATCACGAAACTTAATCTCCGGGAGGGAATTCCACTCCTTAGCTGTACGCACAATGAAAGTATTAGTATTTGTCATTTTAATCAGTTTAGATGTTTCGTTGTGATATGATTATTACAAAAATATCTGCATGCATAATGCAAAGCTTCTTTTATAGTTTTAGTAACTGAACAGTTACAGATTTCGGTTTCGGTTTGGTTTTGATTTTGTATGTCGTTTTTGTGGCGAAAAAACACTTTTTCCTTCTTTCTTTTTTAGATTTTATCCTAAAATTATAATTTCTTATCATTATCATTACATGTTTCTTTTATTATCATTACTAAATTACACCTGTATTGACCGTCTAATAACAGATTGCTTTTTTACTATCACCAACATTTAACCCCAGAATCAAGAATGATTAGGTAAGTATCTTCTGGGCTCGCTCGCTCGTCCACCAATTTACCATCAGGTGAGCTTGAGAGCAGCACGCTCGCCATGAAAAAAAAACAAAATACAATGACTTGATTGAAAACTTTCGTTGGATGTAATTTATTTAGCTAATTACTGCCCCACTGCTAGGCCAAGTCCTTTCAGTAACTCTCCCTCCCACGTCTCGGTATATTAAAAGGTTAATACTTAAACGAGATATAAAGTACATAGTAAGTATCTAGTTGGTAATATTGTTATTAATTATGACAAATTAATAACTAAAAACTTTTTAGCAAAATAATTAAACCGGCTTCCAAAACAAAAACACTATCAATGGAAAAAGAACTTTCTTTGACTTTGTCTTTAGTACAGACAATTTTTATGGTTAAAATATTTTTCTTTAATTTTTTAGTTTTGGTATTATATTATTATTACCGAGAAATTACATATTATTAAGGATAACTTAAAAACTACTCGTCATATCTTGATTTAAATGGAGCTCTTGGACAACATGAGAAGCACCAGCTTTCAAATATAAAAAGAATCATCGAGATCGGTTCAAAATTGGCGGAATAATCGCGTAACAAATATACAAAGACATATCTACAGTAGAATAGAGAATCTCTTCCTTTTTGTAGTCGGTTGAAAATAATATTTCATTGCTATATGTCTAAAAAAAATCGTTCTTTTAAATGGAAAAACGCTAATCCCTCATCCATAATTCTTAAACCATAAAGAGACCTAATTTTAACCTAAGTACCTACGAGTATCATACGACACACTACATAAATCTCAAAATAATTTTTCATATTAATATTCCGATGAATGTAATCCTTGAAAACCAGTAAGTAGCGTATGACGAGTAATCTGATAAAAATGCAACCGCCATGTTTTTCAACGATTTTCACCGCTTTAAAAAGCGGGCTCTTTTAAAGTGGCTCAATCGTGTAATACAGATAGCAAACACGCAGTTTCTCTCAGAATATTTATTCGTAGTTTTTCGTCATTTAAAAAAATACTGCAAACGGAATGAAAAATAATTGGCTGTCATGTTATTTCAAAGCTTCAATTTAAATTGAACTTTTACGCTTAAAATTCCAAAAATATGTGCAGTGTTTTTATGCAAGCCTGGTAATGAGGAAGAGATTTTATCTGCCTCAGAGGACTTTAAATATCGTATTTTTCTAGTATCTATATGATATCAATTACCTACCTAGATGACTTAAGAACTAATGTTCCTTTGCTGGGACAGAGGGCATTGGTGGCGTCCGCAGTAGATCGTAATCTACGTCATTCTGATGCACGTCGCCGCTTCTGCCAATACGATGCAATGCTAGGTTTGACGGGGACAAATACGCTTTTCTGTCCCTTGAGGATTCCAGTCCATGGCACGTTTAGGAATGTGATCGGAATCCCTCCGGATAGTGTGACCAATCCATCTTCAATTACGACGCTTGATATTTCGGTTGATCAGACGCTCTTGGCATTTCACCAACAGCTCTACGTTAGAGATAGTTTCGGGGTTTTTCACACACTAAGGGAAAAACATGAGGTAACTTATTCAAATAAATAACTGAACTAAAATGAATCTACCAATCATACTACACGTGAAATAATAAACAAAAATATCAACCAACAGCTTCAGCACATCCCTAGCTAAACGCACGAGTGCAGCAAACATTCGCATCTCGCATCACAACGCGGATTCATTGGAAAGCCGTCCGGTCCGGACGCCGGTGATCCGGCCAATCTGTAACTGGAGCACATTGACGGCAAACCGGATTGACACCGCGTGCGCTACGGGCCAGCCGACCGAATAGAGACAGTTTCAATGTGCTTTTACTTTTAGTCTCAACTTTTTGTTAAAATGCCTGTTTGGAAGTTTGGTCTTTTTTGTAAGTCCTTTTAGTTCTAAAACGGGTTGGGCATATGGGATAAACCTCGTTCCAAGTTTCAAACGCTTGTGTGCCAAATCATATATATATATATATTCTGAGTTGAGCTGCTCGGTTATTGACAAATGCGTGCACTGACTGGACAGGTCCACTCAATCTGGCTGGTTCTTTCCTCAAAAGACCATTTCAGACATCAGTCTACATGGTCTTCACATGATCTAATCAAGATTTTGTCTGGACTTTAAAAGAGACTGTGACCTCTGAGTATGTTTCGGCCTTTCTTCTCAGAGTAGTCAGATAGGAAACGCCGACCTCATCTAGTTTTAAAAATATGTTCGACATGTAAAAGTGTTTGTACAAACCAACTTACAGAAATAAAATCATTTATCATTTATATAGATCGTAAGTAACGATCGATAAGATTCATCTTGACAAATAATATAAAAACCGGCCAAGTGCGAGTCGGACTCGCGCACGAAGGGTTCCGTACCATTATCGCAAACAACGGTAAAAAAAATAAGTTTGTTGTATGGGAGCCCCACTTAAATATTTATTTTGTTCTGTTTTTAGTATTTGTTGTTATAGCGGCAACAGAAATACATCATCTGTGAAAATTTGAACTGTCATAGCTATCACGGTTCATGAGATACAGCCTGGTGACAGACAGGCAGACAGACAGACGGACCGCGGAGTCTTAGTAATAGGGTCCCGTTTTTACCCCTTGGGTGCGGAACCCTAAAAAGACAAAATATTGAAAAACGGGCAAATGTCTACATCTATCTAAGCTACGTTATCTACAATAACGTGCTGTGAAATGTCCAAAATGCATTGACTTGACATTTCGGTAGTTCATGTCAATCTCATACATTTTAGACATCAAACAGAAAAGTTTGTACGGAATCCCTTACCAACCGTGACCAAGTGGTCAAGTGTCGTTTCGACACCTCTTGGTATTCCCGACTTTTTATCGACTTCAAAAAAGGAGGAGGTTCTCAATTCGTCGGCTTTTTGTTTTTTTTTATGTTTGTTACCCGATTACTCGAAAACCCCTTGACCGATTTCGAAAAATTCTTCTTTTGTTTGAAAGGATATACTTCCCAACGAATGAAAAACAACGAATGAAAAACCCAAAAAAAAAAAGGGAACTCCTTAATGCTAAGTATATCACGGGTATAAGATAATATATTGAATAGTTATATATGATGAAGCTAGTATATAGAAATAAATGATACTGATGAAAATGATACCATGATCTGATGATGAAGCTAGAAGGTAACTAGAAACTCCGTACTGAAACAATGTATCCTGATCACGTTTGGGCTTATTGGAATCGTCATGAGGTGTACTTTAGCTACAAATGATTTTCATGGTAATTCTTCCAATAGCTATGGCGGCGCTTTCGTTGATAAAATATCACGCCATTTAAGTCCTCTTAGTTAAATCTATGTACGAATAAATAAGTGGCATCCATGTCTTTTATTTCGTAAGTGTGGTTTCCTTTTTCTTTTTATGTTGGCACCTTGTTTTTAAACATACATGAAAATTGTAATAATTTAATTAATATTTTGTGTATTGTGCTGTGTCTTTTGTGTGCACTAAATAAATGATTCATCTATCTATCCACAAAGCTACTTTACCTACCATATTAATTAACATCTAACCTCGGCAACCTAGTCAGACTATTTTAGTCATCATAATATCATCAGCAAACGGAACACCACGACAAGTGATTCAATTTCGCAGATGCGAACTATATCAAAGCAGTTTCTCGGAAGCGTATTCACTATTCAATCCAACATGAATATGAGGGCTTCTATTAGTTCCTAGAATATATCCAGTGAGTATAGAACAGAGAGACTGTGGTTTTCGAAATTGGATCAGGCATTTCTGGCTATATTTTGGCATAAACGATAATTGGTCTTCGTCGGTATGCTCTTGGCAGAGCGGTCTTTGTCATCATGTTCCAGTAAGATTTTAGGCTGACATGGAAATTGGTCTACACACACAGCAATTAATTCGGTTTTGGAATTAACTAAGACTGGATTTGATTATTACAAACAAAAATTATAGAAAACCTACGAAAACTTCGTTTGTCACCGCTCTGGCAGCACCTTATATTATTTAATGTATAAAATATACTTAGTACTTTTTTTTTTTTTTGCATTCGGGTTTTTGAGAACAGTGGTGGCCCAGTGGTAGCGGCCGCGCCTTATAAGTTGTAGGTCGTGATTTCAAACCGAGGCAGGCGCTTTACTTTGTTTAAATTATTTCATCACTAATGTTCTCAAAACTATGAAGGAAAACATCATGAAACCGGCATGTCCTAGAACCAAAAATGTTTAATGCATATGGGAGCAATAAACACACTTCAGTATTACAACTTAGGGGGTTGCTACACGCTCAAACCTATTTACACAAATTCTTGTTTGTACATGCAGGGAGCAGTGGTGGCCCAGTGGTAAAGGCCGCTACTTACAAGTAGTGTCCGACCGAAAGTTCGGTTTCGGTTTTCTGTAGAGTTTCGGCAAAAAAACGAGTTTCGGTTTAGTTTCGGTTTCGGCGGCAAACCTGCTGGAACTACGACCTGGAGTTCTCGCGCTGTGATCGGTCATGTTCGGTGCATTAAATTCCATCCAAGCGAGTATTTTTTTGCGAATTTTTTTTTCTTAGATGAGGGATTGTTATGTTGATTATCATACCAATAAGTGAAAATGTCGAAGACTGCATAGCTATGTGATTTAAAGATAAACAAATAAAGACTGACTGATTATAATAACGTTTTCTTTATTTTTCCCTCAAAACATAATCATTGTAAGGAAGTTTCGGTTTCGGCTGAAACTGAGACTGTTGTCGAAATTCGGTTTCGGTTTCTGTCATAAAAACCAGGTTCAGTCGGACACTACTTACAAGTTGTAGATCGTGGGTTCGAACCCAGGTAGGCACATTTCTTTGTGTAAATTATTCCATCACCACCGCTCTCAAAACGGTGAAGGAAAACATATTGAGGAAACCGGCATGTCCTAGAACCGAAAATTCGAAGACCACCAACCCGCACTGGGCCCGCGTGGTGGATTACGTTACGCTCCATTCCCTCTCACAGAGAGGAGGCCTGTATCCCAGCAGTGGGAACATTAAAAGCCTGATGATGATGATGATGACAAGTAAACATGTGCGTTAAGACGGCAAAACGGTATACCGCACAAATTTACTTTAGATGTAATTTGGTTTAGATGCACTATTTGCGGATGCAAAATTGAGTTTGAAGCCAAACCCTAACACTCATAAACCTTATATCTGTCAGTATGCACAATACTTCATCAGGGTCAGACCAGCGACCTTTATATCCCTTCTCCAACCATTTATGGCGACTCAAGACGTGTTTCGAAATCGGATTAGTTTCTCAGTAATCCTATTGATATCCCATCTATAGGCACCATAGGTATCCCTTTCAATTAGGTCTCCTACAGATACGAGCCAAACATGGTAGACTCGACTATGAATAGGGTCTCAGTACCGTTAAAGGTGAGTAAGGAATTAAGTGGATGGGTAGGAGTATCAATTTGTAGACTGATAACATCAGTCTAGTCATTACCTAGCCTTCTAGGTGATTATGGTTTGGCTAAACAAAGAGTGCGTCTATAAACTAACGAGCTTAGGAATAATTATGGTTACATAATTACGACGTTATTCAGTCCAGTTTAAGACAAGGACCTTTTTACCCGACTGCCGAATGAGGGTAATGACATGTGTTGTGCGATTTTGATGATTCTTTCGTCAATCGATTTGTCTTGACCTTGCGAGTGTTATTGGCTACATTAAAATTGGAAAATAAAATGATGGCGGATTTTTGGCGCCATTTTGTGTGGGCCCAATTTTTATTTTTCTTTCAACCGGTGTGGAGTATATAAAAGGATATACAAAATAAAGGGATTTAAGAGGTGATTTCAAAAATATATAATGCCTAACAGATGTACCCTCCGACTGCACAGCATGACTTTCTTCTTGTTAACGTTTTTTTTAGTTAGAGATTTTTTATTTTTTGAACTTTTTTTTAATACTTTGATACGAAAGTAAAAAAAAGGAAGTTCAAAAAATTAAAAATCTCTAACTAAAAAAACCTAAACAAGAAGAAAGTCATGCTGTGCAGTCGGAGGGTACATCTGGTTTTAGTCAGCCAGCTCGCGAATATGTATCCTCGGACTGCACAGCATGATTTTCTTCTTATTTAGGTATTTTTAGTTCGCTTCTGAAGCAGTCGGATTTAACTTCCTTGCTTTAACTACAACATAAATCCTTTTTCGTCCTGGATAAAACAAAGCAAGATCAAGTGACTCTGTACCTTTATATATGTGTTGCAAAAGATACAAAGACTTTGCAGATACATAGATCCTGCAATCAGTGTGCAGCAAGGCCGACTTCAAGTGGCCTGCGCAGTCAGTTGGCAGTTTCTATGCAGTTATATCAACTCAACAAATATTAAATCCATAATTCCAAACTGTAGTTTTGCAGCTGGCGTGCAGATTAAATGCAGACCATCTGTGAAGAACCTCTAATAAATATCCAACCTTAAAAAAATTGTATCAGTAGGCAAATATTTGTTCTAGTCTGGCACAAACCCGTTAACGGAAGTGCAGCAGGTATCCAATCAATCATTGCACCAAAAGAACCAACCAGCCCTTGATTGACATACTCATTCCTCCAGCAATCACATCAAAGCATTCTCCCATTAACAAACAGCCGTACACAAAATCTCAAGCATGATTTAACCCATGTTTGTAGTGTGAATTGCATCGTCCATGGCTATCAGCGTACGGAACGCATCAATCAACAAACCGATTTGCATCACCAACATGAATTGAACTCCGGCAACTTGCCGAACTAATAAAAAATGTAAGCGATATGACAGCTCGTTAAGATTTTCCTTGACAAGCAGCGCCACTTCTTTGTTTCAAGTTATGCTGATGCATGTATTGTTTACTGACCTGCCACGCTACTCAGCGTATACAGTTTACATGTGCTGTATAAGGGAATGTTTCATTCAATATGGCGACGATCTGTTTTCTGAATGTCAGTGTGTGTGTGTGCTAGATTTTCTAGATCATAAAGGTTGTCTAGAATCCATTGTCATAAGATATGCAGCAGAATGATTGTCTTTGAAATGATGTTAGAATAGGAGAGCACCTCCTGTCTAGAAATAGCTTGTAGAAAGTAGAATTTAAATCTATGAATTCGTACCTAAATAAAGAAATTTAGTAAACTTTAATACCCTTTATAAGTATGTAAGTTTGCATCTTTTTACCGTCATGAGAAGGACAGATCAGTCTCGAGGACAACTCTGAGCCTGTCTGAAATTAAAAGAGGCTGAGAACGACCTCCTTTGACATAATGGAACAGTATGGCGAAGCTTCTTAAGAAGGAGAAACTCAGACGACATTGGCGGCGTGAGATAAGCAAAAGTCGAGCCCACCTAAATCTGGAACAGCCTAGACTTATAAGAATAGCAACCAATTTATCCAAAACTACAATGTGTACATTGTGGGCCACCACCCAGTGGTAACGGCCTCGACTTACGTGTCGTAGGTCGAATGTTCGAACGCAAGCAGGTGCTTTACTTTGTGTAAATTTTTCATCACCACTGCTCTAAAAACAGTGAAAGAAAACATCACGAGGATACTGGCATGTCCTAGAACCAAAAAATTTAAGAAATGTGACATCCACGAATCCGCACAGGGCCCACATGATGGATTAAGGCCCAATTCCTCTCTCACAGAGAGGAGGCCTGTTTCCCAGCCGTGGGAACATTAAAAGGCTGATGATGATGATGATGATGATGACATTGGGCAAAGAGCTTTTATACATAACTTCTTTTGACTTAGTTCTTTCTCTTATTTCTGTCTAAATTAATGCAACGAATTCAAGCAATGTCCACTAATGGTCGACATATCAACACAAACTTTTGTAAATATTTCACTGCAACAATGCACAATTTATACCCATTATTACCAACAAACGGTGGTCGAATGTAAAACCAAAATAATTTAGGACTAGGTTGCATATTGATCGTGGTCAGTAGAAGGCCCAGTTGTGGTATACCACGACGCGGTATGTGACCACATAACAGGTACAACAAATTGCATTATCTATACTAATATTATAAAGCTGAAGAGTTTGTTTGTTTGTTTGTTTGTTTGTTTGTTTGAACGCGCTAATCTCAGGAACTACTGGTTGGAATTGAAAAATTCTTTTTGTATTGGGTAGTCCATTTATCGAGGAAGGTTATAGGCTATATAACATCACGCTACGACCAATAGGAGCGGAGCATCAATGAAAAATGTTCCAAAAACGGGGAAAATTTATTCTTTTTGAGACGCAACGTATTTAGAGTAGGTGGGCTAGCTTGGTAGGTAGCCAGTTGACGGGAGCGAAGCCGCGTGGGACAGCTAGTTCGAATATAATCTATACTAATATTATAAAGCTGAAGAGTTTGTTTGTTTGTTTGTTTGTTTGAACGCGCTAATCTCAGGAACTACTGGTTGGAATTGAAAAATTCTTTTTGTATACTAATATTATAAAGCTGAAGAGTTTGTTTGTTTGTTTGTTTGTTTGAACGCGCTAATCTCAGGAACTACTGGTTGGAATTGAAAAATTCTTTTTGTATTGGGTAGTCCATTTATCGAGGAAGGTTATAGGCTATATAACATCACGCTACGACCAATAGGAGCGGAGCATCAATGAAAAATGTTCCAAAAACGGGGAAAATTTATTCTTTTTGAGACGCAACGTATTTAGAGTAGGTGGGCTAGCTTGGTAGGTAGCCAGTTGACGGGAGCGAAGCCGCGTGGGACAGCTAGTATTTAATAACAGCGTTGTTCCTAACCTCTATTAATAGAAAATTACTTATAAGTAGAAGAAGAAGAAGTATAGAAATAGAAGTATGTATGTATGTGGAAATATTTAAGTAAGTTTTTTTATATATATAGATAGAGTCGCTCTAGACCGCTATCCCACCTGATGGAAAGCGATGATGTGGTCGACGGTGAAGCACGCTTGCCTAGAAGTAACACATTCATTCTCGACTTAAAGATAATGCAAAATTAAGTGTTAAATTAATACAGTAAGCACAAGAAAAATACTAGATAATATCAGTTCTCGGCAAGCGGTTGGTCGACACTTTAGGTGACGAGAAAGATTTTCTATTTTTCGGCCAAAGAATCAGGATTGGCATTCGACGTTTGCAATTTTTTTTATGACTCAATAGCTATTTTCTTCTTGTTTTTAGGCATGTACAATGATATTTATTATTTAAGATTATGTTAGCATATTATTTCTGTATTTAATGCTTGTTAAATAAAACCATTCTTCTATTATGAACGGCAGTTCGTCAAAATGACCATCCAAATTAAAAGCTTATCCAGATTGTGTGATATTATCTGCCCGAATCTTTCAGTAGGTATGCCATACTCACCACTATCCGAGGGATTAGCACAATCAACACGGACCGACGTTATCAAATTTAGAGAGAGCATATCACTAATGTATGGGATTAACAAGTTCATATTGTAGGTTTTTAGAATGGGCAAGTAAAGTGCACTTTGGCTGGTTTGTTTGGCTATTTCAATATTTGCTAATAAAACTTTCAGCGAACGTTTTTAGGCATTTCTATATCCCGTTTTTGTCATAAATAACATCAGCAAATAAATATCGTAGCTACATAAATTCAATTACAATTATCGGTGAAGGGTGTCACAGACAAGCGCGCGACGCATCAATGTGATAGCGATGCGTCGAGGCAACAACAAAAACAATTTCACACACACACACTATCACACACGCACACATTCACATCACACACACCACATCACACACACACAAATCATAATTCACATTTTATGGGAACAATTTCTATGCCAAATGTCTGTGGCTGTATCTCTTGTCTGTATGTTGTTTATAACACATCAAAAACTTCTCCCTCGGTCAAGCCCAAAACTGCATCAACAGTTTAAACAATGTTAACAAACTCATCCTCTCAAACGGCTCGACAACATTATCCAACAAGTAAACTGCACGGCATCATGCATCCAATTTAAAATTATTTTATCCAATTACAGGAACTTTTAACACTCATTTTGAAGGCAAAGTTGCCCTGGGAACGTTTTGGAACATCGTCGGAAAACGGACAGACAATGCCTGCATAAGTGTTTTGGAAAAAAAGCAATTTTGTTTACGGCCTAATTATTGGGCAGTGAAACTGAAAATTCAGTTGGAAAAAGATAGTGAAAAGTATAGAGTGTAATTGAATTAATTGATTCGATATATTTGACGACGATATAATTGTGTCAAGTTGGTCTAATGGTCTAAAGAACTACTGCGGAGGATGAGTTCCTGGATTTGGTTTCTAGGTTTATCCATCTGGATATTTTTCAATAGCAGCCTGGTGTCCGGCTTTGAGCTTTGAAGCTTTGAAGCTTTGCCCGGTTGATGATTAGGCTCGTCCCTTATTACATTGGACTAAAACATTGACTAAATTATAAGTTTATATCTGCCTAACCTGACATAATTCCGTCAATGTTTAAGTCCAATGTAATAAGCTCGTGGCTAAATAATAACAGCTACACGGGTCAATCTTCAAGGTTAAGCAAAGCTTGCTGAGGTCGGTCCGTGGATGGGTGACCATCTTTACATAGCGAGAATCCTTCGTGCCACGGAAAGCACGTTTAGTCATTGGTCCCGGCTGTCATTTGAAGATCTTTGATAGTCGTTACGGGTAGTCAGAAGTCTGAGATCTGACACCAGTCTTGCCAAGCGGTATCGTTTTACCCAGTTACTGGATTGTGGATGTCAGATAGGTAGTCGCTCCATGTAAAACACTGTTACTCAGCTGAATCCGGCTAGACTGGACGCCGACCCCAGCATAGTTGGAAAAAGGCAGCAGATTGATTGATAATTCCGTCTACACGATATATATTTCAATGAACGTCATCAAATAATGGTGATATTCACTATCCTGAACATATCGACTTGTAACAAGCTTTCCAGTGAAATAGACAGTTCGCTTACTTGACCAGCAATTAGTGGCAAAACTATGCTTGGCAGAGACTTGCTCGTTCTCTGAATAGGTGGCCTGATTGGAGATGTTGTGTAGAGGTGTTCTAGTTTAAGACTTGGGTACTTTATGTGCTTTCTTACGACACGCGTTTTATAAGTACTAATGTGTTCAAAAGTTATCTTATCACGAAATTCAAGGCAAATGAAAAACGTATTATTGTCTGATATTGTGTATGTGATACATTTTAAAATGATAATATTTACCTGTAGCCTTTGAAGAAGACTTTCATTTAGCAGTTTCCCACTGCCTGGATCGAGATCCTTGATGGTCTGAACTCTTGAACTCTAATCAGCCGTTTATTTATTGGGGGTGCAGATTGCTGTAGTTATTAATTATATTTTGACCTTCATCCTATATTATAAGTTTCACAAAATCCCCGTAGCTTCCTACTTTCAAAAATGCCACCTACTGAACATAAATTCTACAAGGTCTTACAAAAAACATGCAGTAAGCTAGAATCATTAATCCATTTACACGATTCCATACAAGGTTCTAACATATTAGCATTAAAATAACTTTCACACATGACCAGATAGAGGCCAAATATTAATTAAAATGTTTTTAATTACGTTTAATTAGTGTTAAGTGTAACTTGACGAGGTTGAAGCATCAGCACACGGCAGTTCCGTTACAGTTTGTGGGGCGTGAAGAGTATGGTTCAAAATTTACTTTATAAGTTGGCGTTATTAGACTTGGCCTACATTTGATTGTTATGATTTAGTTATATTAGTATTTTTAATTTATTATGCTTGCTTGCGTACATACATTAAATCACGCCTTTTTCCATGGGGTAAGATCCTTACATACTTCTTTTGCTTCAGTCACGTTCATAAATGTAGACATAAACGTAGAGAATACACACACTCCGGTTACGAGTACCGCGCACCTGGCCTTTCTGAAGAACAACACGCACGGTTGGCGCAGTGGTTGAGCGATTGACTGCTGCGCTGCGTGTCGCGGGTTCGATCCCCGCACTGAACAAATATTTGTATGACCTACAGATAGTTGTTCCGGCTCTGGGTGTTTGTGTATGTGAGTTTATATGTTTGTAAACGCACCCACGATACAGGAGGAAATTCCTAGTGTGGGGCAACGTTTTTAAAAAAAAAAAAAAGAAAAGAAAAAGAAAGAATATGTCCTTCTAGGGCGTCCCCTCTCGACCTCGCGCTTGCTTTCAGTTTTGGTCAATAGATATTATGAGATGGGAGCAACTAAAATATCATCATCATCATCTTTCAGCCGAAAGACGTCCACTGCTGGACACAGGCCTCCCCCAGCCGTCGCCACATTGACCGATCCCGTGCGTCTCGCATCCAGCGCATGCCCGCAACTTTAACCAGGTCATCGGTCCACCTAGTGGGAGGCCTTCCAACACATCGTCCTCCGGTTCGCGGTCGCCATTCCAGAACCCATCGGCTATCCGTTCTGTGAGCATTGTGCTGCACACTGCCACTTATGTTTCGCAATTATTCGAGCTATATCGGTAGAATTGAAATTTGACTTTGAGTTAGCGTGACGGTTGACAACGGCATGGTAGAAGGTGAAAAAAAGAGACATCATGAGACAACAGCAGGAAGGTGATGACGAGTATTTACCACCGAATACACACCTAACTATATTTAGAAAACTCCTAATTGATGACATAACGCCTCCAATACGCAGACATTAAGAATTTCCTCGTATATTTCATACATATAACGCACTATTATTGGCATACCAATTTAATTAAGGTTGACATCATTGTTTAACCTTTGTAAGTGATATCAACTAATAATATGTGTAAATTATGTCAGTACTAGTATTATCAACTGAACTGTGCCGCGATTTTGCTAAACATAGCTTCATCACTATAATATTTAAACAATCAATTAACTCAGCCTATCGCTATACATATTAATCTGTGGAAACTGTTTCTGGATTGTGTTGAACTAATTTGTATGCTTATGTTTGTTATTGCATCTGTTTGTTTCCCAAATAAAATAAAATAAAAATAAAATACCTTATTTTAAGGTATGTACCTACATTGGTGCTTTATATTTACATAAGCCACTTATTATGTAAATGAAGCATAAGGAGTATGTAAAGATCGTAGCAGGTACAGTACGACCGATGTGTCGAGGCCCGTCTGAACATAGGCTTTGCGAACTTTCGCGCATTTACACTCGTGAAGAAAACAGCCATTTGATTCGTAAAGTATTTTCCGCACAACCACTTGGCGCTAACTTCAGACGGGACACGACTTTTCTTTAGTTAGCGTGAACTCCGAGGATATATCTGAAAAGTTTAAGAAACCTATACTTAGGGGTTAACTTTTAGATTTCCAAACTGGACACTTAACGTACAGGGCTGTTCATTTTCATTAATTGATCGGGTGCGGCTTGACGCAAAGAGGCTTAATATGAAGGCAAGTCTGGTGGAAAAAATGTGGGCTTTCCCTGAATCTGACGACTTAGAAAACTTCGGTTTCACCAATTTTTTAAAGTTGTCGTATAAAAATAAAATCTTGCACTCAACTTTACTTTAAAAACACTATCTGTATGAAGCCATGGTGTATTAGGCGTAACAACCGTAATACTTTCTATAAATAGCTAAACTTCTAATAATAAATGAATAGTTTCTAGTTTTCTTACAAGGTTTTATTAGAAGTACGGTCATGCGGATATCGGAACTAGGGTAAATCGACCTTCAAGGGCAGTTAGATTTAATTATCTATCTTCTGATGGCCCAAGGACGAGATGAGAAGTAGAGGCAATGATTAATTGAGAATTATCTGCCTATTTAGGTTATAAGGCCAAATAGATTACGTAGAAATCTTTCCACTAGGGATCCGCTTCTTGAGTATAAATAAGGTTGCAATTTTGAGAACATCAAAGGATCCAAAACATGTGTCATGTGTCAATGATGGCGAAGTCAGCCATATTCGTCGGCAGTACCCGATCCTCAGTTAAAGGAAGTTTGGTTTTCCATTTTTCATTTATTCACTACTTTTCATACAGCCAGTAGCGAGTTAAGCTAGCTAGAAACTAAAAACGAGTTAGCAAGAAGCGAGTGCCAAGTGCCAGCGATCAACTATTACTACAAGTATCTCAAGTATGTTTTATTGACACGGGCTCTTATATCTTTTGTACGTTTCTTCAGCGAGAAAATAGTCGATAGTTAATCGCTTATTCGTTGGAGGTGGGACAAGTGTATATGCGTTTTAAAATGATTAAGGGCGTTGACAAGCACTACCAAAATATCACAAGGTCAATCCCAAACTTTTTCGACTTACATGACCTTTTGTAGAACGGTTTAAATGCTCATCGGACCTTTGATACTATCATATATTGCCAGTACAAATAACTTTTACATAAACTTCAATACCTATCAAACTAGCATCATAAATACCAAAAATATGTACTAAAAGGTCATATTTCGGCTATTAGATATAAATGTCACATTAAGACTCCAGCAGAAAGTTCTTCTTAACATTTTATAACATTTAAGTGTGATATACGTCTCCACATGAGGTGGTTATTACGGCTAACCACCGAAGCTAAACGGTCGTAAATATAAGACTCTAGAGCAACGGATGTGGAAGACCGAGTTTATAATGATGATGAACTGGTTTGATGGTCTTGAAGAAATAGTAGCAAAAGAAAGCGGGATTTCTTGTCTTATCGATTAGGTACATTTAGATGACGAGTAATTAGTTTTTTCTCAACTGAGGTGAGTGAGTCTTTAGATTTCGGTTTTCCGGATCAGGCAGCGTTATTTGGATTTTTAATCAAGCTTGCATTTGTGATTAGTGACCGTTTGATGGGATTAGGTTCTAGGGGACGAACTACGTTACATGGGGCTTAGATATATAACTGACGAAATATAGTTTTACTATAAGTACAACCCTGCATAAGAATACAAGCGTGATGTTATGTTTAGAAACTAACTTAATAATGTTTTTTTTTTCTACACCTGCGTTATTCTTTTCTGATTATTTTCATTGCGGGATCGAAGACAGTTAAATTCATTCTCCGGGACGTAGTGGAGCTTCATTGCCCCGGCGCTTTTCTGGTGCTCGCCACTGTTGATCCTGACTTTCAGGAATTGCAGTGGTTTGGGAATATTGCGGTGGGTTTGGCACAAACTACCTTAAAATATAAGTTTACATTTCCAAATAATTTAGTGGCAGTATGCCAACCAGAACAGAACAACACAATCCCACTTAACCCTTTGTATAAAAGACATGAACTCCCGCGCAAACTTATTCAGTCTTTAATAGCCTTAACAGAGGACATGGCCAACAATGCATGTCCTTTAAAAAGGCCATAAAAAGGCCTCGTAATAAACTCGTTTATGATTAACAGTTTATCGTAACGCTCTGTTTAAAACGGATTCCCTTCGCAAAGGCTGATGTAATTTCGCAAAGGCGTATTAACTTGATTATATCTTCAATGTGGAATTGAAGATGGTATCGTATGAATATTGTGAAGAGGCTTTTCGCTGTATAGGAGTCATACAAAGAGTGATTTTAGGAAAATAAAAGAAGATTAAACCCATCAGAATATAGCGAGAAGCCCGTGGATGCGAGGTGCATGGGACCGGTCGATGTGGTGGCACTTGGGGGAAGCCTATAATAAGCAGTGGACGTCTTTCGGCTGAAGTGATGATGATGAGCCATCATAAATCTGACAACGACCGAGTTTCTTAAATTCGCGTGGCTATAACAGTATCATAAGGTTGGACGCCCTCAGGCTAGGTGGAGCGACGATCTTCGCAGGGTGGCTGGTAGTAGCTGGATGAGTGTCGCCGCAATTCGAAATTCATGGCGTGCGTTTTGAAAGTCCAGCTGCGGACTGCTGTAGGCTGATGATTATGTAAAAATATTTTAGAAGACGCTCTCCTTATTTCGTTGAGTATGTCACATCTTGTTACATACTCATAAACCAGTGTCTAGTGCAAAATTTGATGTTAATTGAAGCGTGTATATTCAAGGCGTCACCCCAACGGTCGGCGGCGATCCGTTCCCACACCAATCTGTCTTTATTTTTGGACGACCAGTGTTGCCAACTTGATGAACAGTTTGTTACCGGGTGATATAAAATTGGGGAAATTGATAATATGATCCTTACTATTTTTTTTTTTCGAAAATGCTGTTAATTCTTGAACATATTTATCGAATATAATTTGGAATGAACGACGATTCTAAAACGCCGACTACACTCCATTTCTTCACTAATCATCAATATCATCATCAATACATGTAATAAATCTGTAGAGAAGTCGTTTTTGTACATCGAAAATATTAAAAAAAAAAGCCAGGGCGTTAAAGGAGAAACAACAGAACCCATTTCAGGCTTTTTTTGAATTTCTATCTGTTTGTCTGATATCTGTTTATTTGTGCACGCATCACGTAAAATGTACGAAAATCCAACGTAGATAACTTTTATACATAAACATTGTGCGTAACTTGACGTATTACTTAGTTTTTGTTTCATGGCAATCGGTACACTCTATCAAAAGTTAGATGAATTTAAACAACCGATTTTTTTTTTTTTTCATTGATATTTTCGTCAATTGTGGACAGTGTACTACTATGTATATAACTTGTGAATCAGTTTATCACAGATCCTACGTAGATTTCAAGGCCTATAAACTGGGGCAGATAGGTTTTGATTCGCTCCTTGAAACAAAAACTAAGCTGCATCGTTTTCATTGACACATCGTTATAAATCATGACACTATTGTGTGGTCCACACCTTTTCGTCAGATCGTAACTCGATATCGTCATGTTTGAATTCGACGCGCGACTGCGGCAACGATGCGTGAAGAAATTGGTTGATTGGTTCTTGTAAACATACTTGTGTTCGTAATTTATTAATTGATCATTAAAACGGTATACGAAACCGTTGAAATATTAAGGCGTAGGTATATATTCCCCAATGTTAACGCAGTACTGGCCGTGCGCCTGCTCGGAGCCAGAATCAATATTAAACCTCCTATTGGACAGTATTGATGCAAAATATTCTTTGATTTACATATTATGCTATTTCAGTTATCAAGAAATTCTAGCCATAAATTCTGTGTAAAAATATTTTTTAAACATCCAAGTCGTTTTGGACAAGTATCCAAAAGTAGCGAAAGAATATTGTGTTATTTTTATTTTTTTTTATGTAAAACAATTAGTTTAATGAAAAAACCATGTTCCTCAAATAATGTACATCAATCTTTAATGTATTTTAAATTTAATAACGACGATAGATACACCATCATATATCCGTGGAACGGAACCGAACGCGATCGATGTACAAAAAATAATCAGTGCAGTAAGCACGTCGGCACGGTTTCTTTGTATGGGATGAGTGAGACACTACTGCTAAGGAGTATGCTTTAGAATGTCACCACCAGCACTAAAGCGGTGGAAGGCCGTTAATAGCGATCAACAGTTTTTTTGATACTGGAAGTTGGTATCAAAAAGCTGCACAAGTGATATCTCTCCTTGTGTCGATGCCCATTGCTGAAGGTCGTGACCACATCATGGCATCAAATATCTCACCTGATGGTAAGCTATGATGTGGTCGACGGTGAAGCACGCTTGCCTAGAAGTAACCTATTCACTCTTGACATAAAGACCCCTAGGTTGTAGCTATCAGGATCAAAAACTCCGGCAGGGAATAATTCCACTCCTTAGCTGTATGCACTATGAAAGTATTAGCAAATTGCTTTGTGCATATGGATGGGATGTCTAACCATGTACCGATGGCGCATTACCGTACGTCTTGTAGTCCGATGATGAAAAGGGCTAGGCTTCTGAGGCTTTCATGACGTGATATATGAATAGGTAAAATTAACAGACCAAAATATTTCTGCAGATGGGAGATCCTTAGTGTTCGTCTCTCGATTTCTTGACGTCTTGAAATCCTGAATGAGAAGGCTTCGATAAATTATATGACAACCATTCCTGCCTAACCTACTTCCTACTAAAGAAAGCGTTTGGTAAGAGCTATGTAGCTATCTCTACCCTCTTTATTACGAGATAAGGTCCAACAAGGTCAACAAAGCACCGTAGAGAACCTTGACCTACCTGACTGCCTAATTCTATATATCCGTCACGGCGTCTCCGGCTTAACTGCCTATTGGCTATTTAGGAGACGTAGTCGGCGGATTATTCACTTATACGACCCTTGTTAAACTACGGTAGAAACACCTAAAATACGCTAGCCTTGACATTAGGTTAGTCAAGGTCGAAAGTTCAGTGTTTATGGTCTACCGTACTACTTAGATTACAATAGTGTCTGGCATAGATAATGTAACATAAGTCGTCTACCAAAAGCTAAACATTTATAATTTAATATCTACTGTGCCTGTCTGACTTAATTGATAGAGCTCTTGAATGGATTTTTCCACATTTGAATTTCCAGGTGTTAGGAGAGTCTTCTGGAGAACCTTTATTCGACAGGCTAATTCATCATCAACATCATTTCAGCCGAAAGACGTCCACTCCACTGCTGGACATAGGCCTCCCGCAAGCGTCGCCACATTGACAGATTCCATGCGTCTCGCATCCACTCGCAACCTTAACCAAGTCATCGGTCCACCCAGTGAGAGGCCTTCCAACGCATCTTCTTACGGTTCGCGGTCGACATTCCAGAACTTTTCGGCTCCATCGGCCATCCGTTCTGCGAGCAATGTGGCATGCCCACAGCCACTTATCTAAGTTTCGCAATTCTTCGGGCTATGTCGGTAACTTTGGTTTTCCTGCGGATATCCTCATTTCTGATGCGATCACGCAAGGAAACTACGAGCATACTAGCCCTCTCCATCGCACTTTGCTACACATTGATGAGGTCCATTGTAAGCGACCACGTCTCGGTCCCATAGGTAACCATTGACAACACACACTGGTCATATACTATAAATTGGACGGAAAGATACCGCAACTACTACTTCCCGAACGCCGCTCTGAATGACATTACTGCAACAAAATTTGTCATTAACACTTCTTCTAAGACTATCAACGTAGTAGGAGCTTGCAATTCTTGATGATGCAAGCGTCTGTAGGTGGCGGTTTTGAGTAAAGTGAGATTTCAGCCACAACTGTTACCTAAAAATACTACTTGTAGTGAAGTATATTGGTATTAACAAGGGTGTTAAGGACGCTGTTACATTTTCGACGAACTCAAATTTAGGTATCTAGTAGCACACAACAACATTACGCGCACGCACTCATTGAAACTACTGAGCGCTCGATTTTATACATCACTCAAATAATATTGGTCCTTGTTATTATTTTTTAATTTTATTGAAGTTGATTCAGGAAGGTTAGTTGGCACTTTGGAAATGCATTTGGTAACTATTACAAACCGTCGTCGTAAAAAGTAGGTTCTATTTTCAACCGACTTCAAAAAAAGGAGGTGCTCTATCTATTCGACCCGTATGTATCCGCGATTTTCTTTAAAACTACTTATCCGATACTATCGGGTTTACGTCGATTAATGTATGTGTTTTCAGGGAAGGTTTTATTGTATAATATATTAGGATATGATAAAGATCTTCGGAGATAGACAATGGAACTCTTCAATAACAAATAGCAAATGACCTGCGATTAGTGTGATCGTATAGTTATGTTTTGTTTTCACCATACCATAATATAAAATCACGCTTGTACGTTTTAGGGGGTTAACAGATTTATTTAGTATACGTACCCAATATGGGGTACCAACAAAAACTAAAAAGAGAAAAATAATAACTTTTCCGTGTCGAAAAACGAAAAACAATAGATACCGACACCGACTTTCGAAAAGAGAATTAGCTTTCACTTTGTTGTAGTAAGTAGGTATTTTTAAAAATACGTAACGTAAAATAAGTAGATACCTAAAACGAAATAATTTCCGGTCACAAGGATTAAAAAACCGGCCAAGTGTGAGTCGGACTCGCGCACGACGGGTTCCGTACCATTATTGCAAACAACGGCAAAAAAACACGTTTTTTGTATGGGAGCCCCAATATTTATATTATTCTGTTTTAGTATTTGTTGTTATAGCGGCAACAGAAATACATAATCTGTGAAAATTTCATCTGCCTAGCTATCACGGTTCATGAGATACAGCCTGGTGACAGACAGACAGACAGACGGACCGCGGAGTCTTATTAATAGGGGAAACCATAAAAATGACTTGAACATTTTGCATTACATATTATATAATATAAAATATTACCATCAAATTTTTTTGGAGTATTACTTAATGAGCATCAGCTAATGACATACTACCCAAAAACCATGAAAATGTCACCCATGACGAAAAGATGTCAAATTTTCGCCGGCGCCATCTTGTATTTTGGTTTTGACCCCGTATTCGATATAAGCGACCCCAAAATCCATGACAATGACACCCATGACGCAAAGATGTCAAATTTTCGTCGGCGCCATCTTGTATTTTGGTTTTGACCCCATATTAGATATAAGCGACGCCAAAAACCATGAAAATGACACCCATATCGAAAAGCGGTCAAATTTTCGTCGGCGCCATCTTGTATTTTGGTTTTGACCCCATATTCGATATAAGCGACGCCAAAAACCATGAAAATGACACCCATATCGAAAAGCGGTAAAATTTTCGTCGCCGACATCTTGTATTTTGGTTTGACCCCGTATTCGTCATACATACAAACCGGTTCAAATCATAAATCGCCTCCCACCCATCCACTTCTAACCTTCACCGCCGCCAGCTTAACCTTACCCATCCAAATCTTAACCTTACTAAGAGCTGCTTAAACCCACCCATCCATTTCTCAACCTTATCAACAACTGCTTAACAATACCTATCCAAATCCCGATCATACCCAACATAATTTCTAAATCACATTCTAATAATAAAAGGAAACTCAAACATACTTTTATTTCGGTCCGGTAAAATATCAACTCCTTTCGATCACGACATACGACTCACGCATGCACACTACAATATTTTCTATTACTTTTATCGTATTTATTTTTTGCAAAAAAGCGATACGCTCGTCCTTCCACGAGCGCTTCTGAGCGCGGAATGATACGCTTCGAGTGCAAAATGTATGAAGAAGTCGGCAAGTGTTTTTATTGTAGTTAATAATTAAAATATATATTGATTTGGGTAAAAAATAATTATCTGAACCTGTAAAGGACTATATATACCTCAATTTTTTTATAATTTTGAAGATAAAAAATGCTGTAAAATTAACTAAACTGGGACCTATTCGGACCCTACTTTTTTAATATTTTTGCGATTATCGTGATGGGCAAAACGTATTTGTGCGAAAATTTTGTATGATGTCCTGCAATTTTTCTGATGCCAATCTGGAGATGAATATATTATCTTTAAATTAAGACCATGATATCTTCACATCTGTGATTGCATATACCTTAAAATTGTACCTGAAAAGCACTGTTATTTGTAGAAAAATGTAATAGCGTCCTTAATACCTATATACTTCAAACATTATTATCCATCCCTCTAGCTAAGGGTTACCCAACATACAGTGACCAAGCCATATCGATTAAAACTTAATCGTTTAATCGTATCGCTCATAAAGCGATATTATCGATAGCGTGTGATCCAAAACCCTTTGCCGTAGTTTAGATAATCTGCTGTTGTTTATTAAGTTCGGCTTCCGTTTTAAAATGAACAGTAAACTGTATGGAAGATTAAGTTTTGGGTAGGTAGAACATTCTTGCCTAGAATATTTCAATATTTATGATTTAGTACCTGGGTGACCGAAAATAGAAGAACCTAGCGTGATCGGTTTATCGCTCCTGAAACCCCCTGCATACTAAATTTCATGAAAATCATTGAAGCCGGTTCTGAGATTCAGATTATATATATACATATATACAACTTGTAAGTCGCGCCCGTTACCACTGGGCCACCACCGCTTAACTAACCAATTGAACTATGAACTTGGTATTTGGTGATAATGTTTATTATATTCAATCAATATAATTATTATATATTGGGTACGGACCCTAAATTAGTGAAGTCCGACACGCACTTGGCCGGTTCTTTTTAATAATGATTAGATAAACAGTGAAAAATATTCATAACAAAAGTATATTTTATTTAGAGTTAATTAAAGCGATACAAGACCATGCAATTACACTAATTAACATAGAATAAATAAGTTTCAACGGCTAATCTTTTTATTTTCTTCGTTAGTACAACTCTTTGGATCAGTGCTTAATCTTTAACATTCATAAGATATAAGTATTCAACTTTTGTACACATCTCAGAACCAAAGATATAAATCTAACTAGATAACACTATTGTATGTACTTCGCGTGTCAAAAAACGGAGTAAAATTACGATCAATTATCGTACTTTGAGCTTTTCATTTACCATTATCGGCACCGGAAATCCATCAAAATCTAGAAAAATGCCTAATTATGCCTTAATGAGCTGTAAAGACTGTATAAATGTTAACCGAGGCATTGGCAATGTTTTCTTTCATTGGTAAGGAAATTTGTTTTTAAATTGTGTGTGAAAAAGTGGCACGCTTGGTTTTCATACAGATGGAGGGATTTGCGTTATCTAGTAAGATTTATGTCTATGGTCAGAACACTACGCTAACTTGACCTATTTCATGATTATATTTCTACGTCATAAAAAAGTAGTACAAAATCCACTGCAAAGCTGCCTTCTTTTATATATCCTGTATTGAGACTGCGAAACTCATTTTCAGTACACATCGTCTCCTAAAAGAAACTCACAAACGAAAGGACCGTCGTATTTTCGATTCTCATTTAAAATTCCACGGTCATGAAGGAAATTTGACCAGTTGCATAAACGAAGGCGAGAGGATATGACGACATGCAATATTTCCGGGGCGAAGGTCGTATGTGTAAAAGGACGAAGATTGGAAAGGACGGCAAATGGGATTGCTGAGGAAAATATAATATGTCCTTTACCCGACTGCAGAGGAAAAGGAATGGTTCTGATGTTTGTGAGTAACAGTAAAAATAGCACGTACAAAATTTTTAACAAAAATAAAACGACTTCAAAAGCACTAAAAAGAGCAAAATAACGTTTGTTTCGGAAGTCGGTGTCGGAAAAAGTTTTTATTTCTCTCTTTTTAGTTTTAGTAACACCATCGCAAGAAAATGGGCAATTTCTATAGTACGGTACCTGTAGGGTAAAAACCCATTATAACTCAATTTACACATTCGTGCTGTATGTCGCTAAGGAGTTCGGTTCTAGGCTCCATACCTTGAAAACTGCTACACCGATTTTGATGAAACTTGTACTATTTCCTAAGTTGAGAGTTATTCAATCCAACACAAAAATAATGATCACGATCCGATAAGTATAATGATAATAATAATAATAATAAAGCTTTATTTATTCCTTACACATAGTTTACATTAATTCTAAACATTATTTGTAGTGTTAGTATTATACTTATTCTAGTTTGTTAGTATATGTTATTAAACTGAGTTAACGCGTTTTGTTGTAAGGACCGCTCTAGCGGTGAAAGCCTCCTCCATTTCCTTCCATTTCGCTCTGTCTCTTGCCAGTCTGCTCCAGATATTTCCCACCGTGGCAACTATGTCATCACTCCATCTTTTGAATGGTCTTCCTTTCCGTCTTTTCTTGTGAATAGGGTACCAATTAGTGACAATTCTGGACCATTTGTTCCCTGGTGATATTTGGACATGCCCGGCCCATTTCCATTTTTGGGTCATTATGGTTTTTGCTATGTCTTTTACCTTGGTTATTTGCCTGACGTCTTCATTTCTCACTTTATCGCTTAGCTTAAGACCCAGGAGACTCCTTTCTATGCTATTTTGGCACACTTTGACCTTATGAGTCTGTTTTGTTGACAAGGGCCATGTTTGGGAAGCGTAAGTGAGACAGGGTACCAAACATGTCTGCACAGCTTTGGTTTTCAGTGTAACTGGTAGATTACTCTTGAATACCTCCTTCATTGCCCAATACTTGTTCCAGGTTATTTTGATTCTTCGCTCTACTTCTTTATCATTGCATGACTTGAAGGATAGTAAATGTCCCAAATAAATGTAGTTTTCGGCATATTCGATTTCTGTTGAGTCTGACATTATGATTATGGTTTGCCTATTTGTCATTAATTTAGTTTTCTCCCAGTTAATTTCTATAAGTAAGTCGTTTCTTAAGATAAGTAGTTTCGGATAAATGCGTGGACAAACATACATTCATACGTAAAACATACATTTAATTTTATGAAATTTGGCACACGTGTTTAGTGAGAAGCCCACATAGAATGACATATGTGAATATTGAGCATTTCCAAGTCATATACGTGTCGAATTGATTACCTCCTTCTTTTTTTTTGAAGTCGGTGAAAATAGCAAAAAATATGTTTGAAATTTATGTAAATGTTACTTGAAGAACTTGACACTCATTTTGGTTGTATTTATATCATATTAAACGCATCATGCTTTTAAAACAATAAAAATAGATTGTATATACGAGGATTGGGACCCGGTTGGGGTCAATAAGGCTCGTATACAGTTCTGATGTTATGTTATGTGTTAAAAATTGATAAGGATACTTTTTAAATTGAATCACATAATGAGTAATTGAGAGCAATGGAGAGGGCTATGCTCGGACTTTCCTTGCGTGATCGCATCAGAATGAGGGTATATGCAGGAGAAACAAAGTTACCGACATAGCCCGAAGAATCGCGAAACTTAAGTGGCAGTGGGCAGGGCACATTGCTCGCAGAACGGATGGCCGATGGGGCAGAAAAGTTCTGGAATGACGACCGCGAACCGGAATACGATGTATTGGAAGGCCTCCCTAAATTAAGGTTGCGGGAAGGCGCTGGATACAAGATGCACGGGATCGGTGAAAATGGCGACGCCTAGGGGAGACCTAAGTCCAGCAGTGGAGGTCTTTCGGCTGAAATGATGATGAACGAGTAATGTATTAGCCAATTTTATTTACTTGCAAATAATATTTAGGGACGGTTATCAATATCAACATTAAACACATACACATACAACCATATCGCACGAGGGACAATTCTGTGATGATGACTAATTGTTTGACATAAAAAAAAATGAAATAAAATATTGAATGGATCGACATAAATCTTTAATAAATAGGCTTGTTGAGCATCTGATTAAATAAGTGAAGTAACAATGATGTGTTGGCGTATACTTAGTACATACATATATACATAACGCGATGACTTCATGTTCTCGAATCAACAAAAAGCTTTACGTAGGTGTAGATACATTATGTACTACGTTTATGAAGGCCAATGACGTGCAAATATTAGTTTTTAAAACCTCATTTTCATATTTCATCTGAATTAACCGTCTTGGTGGCATAAGGTCGTATGTTCAGTAGCACATTTAAGCAGTTAGGACTTTTTTGCTTCAATACGATCAATATTTACGACTCGTTTTAATTTGTCATCACTTAATTAACTTTTTCGCAATAAGACACCCATTTAGTCCGTTTAGCGTGCTTGAAAAAGAGTTACCGCGGCCTTGGAACAAGCAACTGAAGTAACACGGGTTGATTTTAGTCAGTAAAAGTCTGACACGCCCTCCCGCTTCACCCAGAGCGGAAGAAATCATTGGATGATTTCCAACAAAAAAAACAAAAAAGGTCTCTCTGTGAGAGGGCATGGGCCGTAATCCACCACGCGAGCCCAGTGCGAGTTGGCAGATGTAACATGTCTTCGAATTTTTGTTCTAGGACGTGCCGGTTTACTCACGATGTTTTCCGTTCGATTTTTTTTTATTGTTGACCGTTTTGAGAGCAGTAGTGATGAAATAATTTACACAAGATAAAGCGTCTACCTAGATTCGAATCCACGACCTACAACTTGTGAGTCGCGGCCGTTACCACTGGGCACAGATTACCATCACCATTGCTCTCATTAACATGAGAAGTAAATGGTCGCATTTCAATACGATAACGCGACCATACAGTTAATGCATTCGTGTTTTAATATCTTGGTTTTATTCTTGATAGATATTGATTGCCTATCATATCGGTGTTCCTTTAATGCAGTTGCAGAATAATCTTTTATCGATGTTCGTGCTAAATGCAATTTAAGATTGACTTATTTAAAGGCTTGGACACACTGCCAAATCTGACGGCAGAGGGTTTCAAATCAATTAATGCAATCGTCAGGCAATTTATCTCTTTAAAAATGCAAGCATACTTCTGAAACACACTCAAAGCACCGGCGCACTGGATACAACGACCGTTTTTTGTTTCTTTTGTTAGGGTTCCTTACCCAAATGGTAAAAACGGAACCCTATTACTAAGACTCCACGATCCGTCTGTCTGTCTGTCCGTCTGTCACCAGGCTGTATCTCATGAACCGTGATAGCTAGACAGTTGAAATACTATATACTAACTACTGTATACAAATACTAAAAACAGAATAAAATAAATATTTAAGTGGGGCTCCCATACAACAAACGTGATTTTTTGCTATAATGGTACGGAACCCTTCGTGCGCGAGTCCGACTCGCACTTGCCCAGTTTTTTTGAAATCCAGCACCTACATGTTTTCAAAGATAGAACGACCGGCCAGTGTACCAACCTATTGCAAAAATTATGCAACGCGTCTATTCAACTATGGCCCTTACAGTGTAAACGCCACTCGTAATGCACGAATGCATGTACTTTGGTTTACAGTGTTGCTTCTCCCATTTAAGCTAAGTCGCTAAGTCCCTTGTTCCATTAGGTTGAAGAACTGTCATAATTTCTACGTCTTTATTATATTATCGGTACCTAAGTGGGAACAAACGGATTTTTGGTGATTTTTTTATGAAAATGTCTTTATACTGTCTTCGAAGACTCTTCTTCACGCAAAGTACCTGTATCAGCATTCCTATTAAGATCTCTTATGTATTTTCCCTCCAAAAATCTTGATGCACGTGACTCTAAGTTTCACATCATTTGCATAAAAATATAACATCTGTATACTTACTTCATATTTTTTTCCTTACGAAAGTGCACATGGCAGTAAGTTGCAAATGGAGCATGCCAGCATCAAAGTGAAACGGACTAAAATGTCAGGGATTCCGCTTTGATAGAGAGGATTTTATTAAAAGTCTCGCTTTCAGAGCAAAAATATGGAATTTTTGAGATGGATAGTTGCATGGATTTGACGAAAGCCTTCAATGTTATTAATGAGATAACCTGTTATTGCAAAAAATAAGATCGATAACGTGTAGTTTATTGGATTCTTTTTCTGAATGGATGCCGTGCATAGCCGACAAGAACTGTTTGACTTGTTAGAAAGACCGTGGGCGGCCATTCCTCAAAGTGATTATGTTGAATCGATTTTAAGGATACCAAAAATTTCAGAAATCCTCATTTTTGGCTTTTTGCCATTT
This sequence comes from Orthosia cruda, assembly GCA_964057195.1. Classification (NCBI taxonomy): domain Eukaryota; kingdom Metazoa; phylum Arthropoda; class Insecta; order Lepidoptera; family Noctuidae; genus Orthosia; species Orthosia cruda. The sequence continues at coordinate 40,719,929 of OZ059831.1, read as the reverse complement.
AATGGATGACATTAATTTAGGTTAATTACCCATAATTTGCAAAATATACATTTTTTCTTATTTTTTATAATAATATAAAGTAAGAAGCCAGTCTGGAGGACTAGTAAAATATTAATTGAATAATTTTTATAGTTAAAATTTACTTAATCCTTATACACTTTTGATGTGTGTTATATCTACTAACTAGATACATTTGATTTTCAACTTGAGGAGTAACGAAAAAGAAAAACAAATGCAACCAATTTAATCAAAGCTGTTCGTAAACAATAACAGTATTTGGAACTATTCCTTATCCCGCGTTTAGCGCATGGGAACTTCACGGAAAAAGTGTCCAACCGACATAGTTCCATATTTGAAATTTTGAATGCAGTTTTTTACAGAGTGAGAGAAAACATTAAAACTGATGGATGATATTCTCGTTCGTTTAATATTTTAAGATTTTAATTACATAAACTGATTCCTTTTTCAATTCTAATAAAAATAAGAATCACTTTTAATTTCGTTTGCAGAAAGTTGTAAATATGTCTCTTCTATTTGTACTGGCTGGGTTTACATAACGGGCACACTAGTCCAACTTGGTCGGCCATTGTTGAATTACAACTTTGCCCGACACGACCAATTCTGCATGAATACTGCAGTGGGCGCCGAAAATGTTCTAGCGAGAACTAGCTAGATTACGTAATGGTTCTGATCAGTAGAAGGGTCATATTCAAAATAATTGTAAGTTACGGATAGGAAACAAATATGAATATTATTTTATTGTAACAGAAAAATAACAGAAAGGAGTTATTAGGGCAAGTTTAAATAGCATACATTTGTAAAATAAATAAAACATGCACACACAGACAGTACATGGCACAGCAATGCAATACAGGGCACATTATACGAAAACTTAACATACTTCAAATAAAAAGAAAAAAAAAACAGTTTTGGCTAACCTGCGGTGCAGTAAGTTGAATAATATTTTATTATCATTAATTCATATATGACACTATGTGAATAACGCCTAATCATTCATATCTGTTACGTAACAGAAAAAGTGATGGATAAAATAACGTATATGAATTAATTGCACGTGTCTAAACTACAAATCCATTTATTTCCACATTAATTTAAATGTTATACGAATATTTTATATTTATAACAATTAGCACAATACAGTTATTTCTTAGTATGGGTAATAAAACAGTTAACTTACTTACCGCTATTTTAAACGTCTCACATTAAATATTTACTTTTAAAAGTCTAATTTTCTTCGACAACGAAACGAGCTGAGAAACTATATTGAACAAAATGGCCGATCATTTATTTTTACGTCGTGTAGTGACAGGTAGTGGACTAATGATGCCAGTATATCATATTTCTTTATTACCATGGAAATAATGTTAAAATAGCATAACAGAGAAGAATAACAGATATTGTGTAAAATCAGGAGACTCATTAATAAATTAAATTTGAAGAACAATAAATAGTATTTTATATTTTGTTTAGTGAAATGTTGAAAGTTTAAACAGTATTCTCTGAATATAGTTTTTTTTTTAACCTTTGTGTAATAGTTAATAATTAAATTATTTTTTTTAGTTAACAGTCAAAGACATGGACATTGAGTACTTGTATGAAACGGAATCTACGCAATGTTTGGTTTCATTTTTTTTTAATGAATTGTTTAGCTATATCAAATGTTTCGTTGTTTTTTATTAAATTCAAATAAACATTCAATCTGTTTGTTTATGAAATTCTAGTCAGTTGTATCTCGTTATAAAAATAATTGGGTTGGACACTATGACAGTATAATTATTACAATTATTTTGAATATGACCCAGAAATATTATTCTGAAGAACCGAATTATTTTAGGATAAGTATTCCGAATATCACATATTTCCTTTTATTCTAATCTGGTTACCTAATTCTAAAATACTTTTTAAGAAACCCTATTTTTGAGTAACCTCATAGCTGAACACTGTCTTTAAGATACAGGTTATCCTAGTTTAAGAGGCAGGGCCCACAATATCTGTATACAGACTTCTGCAGCGTAGTTAGATTCTTGTTAATCATTGTATACTAATGTATGTTTCTTTGTGACAATCAACAATTTATTACTTTAGAGTTTTTAGTACACATTTCAAACGCGTAACTAAAGTCTAGACCCCGTTCATGCAACGAAAACTATCACAAAATCAATGTGGCATAATATTAAAAACTTCCGATGTGATCTTATTATTGTATTCTCAAAAACGAATCGCTTCATTCGCCTTTAATGTCTGACGCGTCGATGATTCCTTTCCAGAAACCGGGGTTTGAGTCATATTTCTAGTTCAAGGTAAAATGCTGAATAAATCAAAGAACGTAGCACCTACTTTACGTAAATTGCGCCAAACAAGCTCAAATTAACTGTAGGTGTTTAAAATGAATATGACATTCAAAACTTAGAGTTAATAGACAGCTTAGGTGCACTGACGCATTCCAGACAATTTTCCAATGAACGCCCAATTGGCCGCAAGTATCATTACCTCAACTATACAAATAATGATCGCCTTACTAACGTTTGACGATAAAAAGTGAGCACGTGTGGGACGGGCCTGGTGAATGGTACTTCCTTTTTTGTTAATCGATTCGGAGTAGTGTTTCGTGTTTTTATAAGGATGCTGTGCAACTTGTAAAGGAAACTTGTAAAGGAATTTTTAAATCTATTTTTCTCAAACATGCTTGGAAATTTGAGCATTATTTTGACAACGTTCTTCAAGATAAATCGAAATTGCCGTACAGGCCGAACAAATGTGAGCAGCGGCCGGCAAAAGTTGTATGAAAATCCATATCTGTCGTTTGCAGCGGACAAATAAATTACATAGTAAACTCATATCTGTCGTGTAATTTTAAAATGGAACGATTCTTTTACTCCGAATCATGGCAACCAAGGAGGTAACTCATCAAAGGTTTTATTTAAATTTCGAACTGACTTACAAATATAACGCTGTTTATTGAAAAAAAAAACAAATGAACACTTTGAGGCTTAGCACGCACTGCGATTCTTATTTGCGCGGATTTTTGTAGTATTATTTCCACGTATTTTATTTACAGCAACGCGTGCGGCTGCATACAATTCCATAGGCCCCAGAATAGGCGGAAAACAATCGCGAGAATAAAAAAATAAAAATGGCAGTGCGTGCTAAGCCTAACGCGGGAATAATTATTGTTGTTCGTCATTGATTTTGAAAAGTAATAATGGTGTTTGATAAAATGAGTTCTAGGTACTACTTAGTTTTAATTTCCGCGCATTATTTGAGAAAAGCACTATACAAGCCTTGGCCACAACTAGGCATTGATGGACTTACGTATGTGTGCCTCGGCTTCGCCTCGGCCCACATTTACACGTTCGTCCATCAATGCCTCTTTTGCTGGCCGCTGCAGTAATGTACTAGTTTCATCTACGTATATCTAGAAGAAGACTGGGAAAGACTGTCAAAGGTCCAAAAGACGGCCTAATGGATTATAACCATGAATGTTCATTAATCCCCTGTCGTTAGTTTTTTTTTATCTGACCATGAGCCGCTCTGAACCTCTCACTAACCGATCTCATCCGATAGAAAACAATGCTTGTTTACGATGGATGCCCAGAAGATGCGTGTTCACTCTTGCTTTGAAGGCTGATTGTTTTTAACGTGGCCACCTACTGGGCCCTCAATATTTTAAGAGTTTGCCATCGACTCTTAAAGCCGCACAAAAACACATTCGGCAAGATGAAGTGTATTTACCGCCTAATACATCTCACCTACTATATTGTAGTCCATATGTAGGTGTTTGTGTCACCTATAATAACTGAGTATTAACCAATCTATAACACTTGCCTTTACTAGGAACTCAAGTATCATCCACTTGTCCGCCCACTCTAGCTTATTGAGTAAAAACCAACCAATAAATGATATAACCCGCTGATGATTGTGGCATGACCCTAGTCAGTTGACGATAGGTACAAGAACATACGTGCTAAATATGAATACTTCCTCGATAGCCAGCGCAACTGACTAGAGATGTGAATTATGGAAACATACACACCCTACTCTTGCGCACTTCATTACTCTAGCATATAACTACTGCCTCCTGGAAACGAGCTGCAATCTGGCAATCTCTAAACCGATTGCGAACCCAGGTTGGCCGCTGTAGAAACAACCTGGTCAAATAGAGTATCAAACACCCAAAACACAGTGCCGGAGGTGTTTTGGGTGTTTGATACTTTCTTTTTTTTCATTTGCTTGACCACTATCTCACCTGATGGTAAGTGATGATGTGGTCGAAGGTGTAGCACGTTTGCCGAGAAGTAACCTATTCTATTCACTCTTGACTTAAAGACCCCGAGATTGTAGCTATCGGGAAACACAGACTCTGGCAGGGAATGCCACTCCTTAGCTGTACGCATAATGAAAGTATTACACAAAACGTTCAGTGCGTATGGGTGGGATGTGCACCATGTACCGATGGCGCATCGCCGTAAGTCTTGTAGTCCGATGATGAAACGGGCTTGGCGGAATTAGATCATGCAATTCCATCACACACTCCCAGAAACTCCCCTTCGCAAGATATGGCCCACTTCCTTGTCTGTTCTTAATGCCCGAGCACCTGCACCGCTCAGCATTTGAACGAAGCGAATGGAACAGCTGTCCGAGTAGCTACTTATTGGTCGGATAAAATCTGAATGTTTGAGACTATACTTTGAGTTAATCGACAAGAAAGAAGTAGAAGAATATGAACATGTCCCATCTTCCCACATGGGTAGGTAGAAACTGTAGAATGCCACTTGATAATGACATCAATCTGCCAAGGCTTTGCCCAACTAAGTTGCAGTCTAACCGAATTACTGGAAGCACCTAATACCAGTATTTTACATAGAGACTGGCTATCAGACATGATAAAGGTACATATACCAACGAATGCAATCTGACTATCCTATACATAATATTGTCCTACTGTAAGGTAAAAACTCAGTTCTATTTTCTGCTAGTACGGGTAAAGGGTATAATAAAAAATGTTGTTCATTCGTAGTAATGTTTATATGTTGGGCAGCGCATAACTTTAGAATGGCTGGAGTTTTTGGCTAGTTTGGAATAGTTCGAATGAAGGTTTTAAACAAAAGAAAATTTGGCAAAGTTACCCAGAAAATTCGGGAAAACTGAAAGTGCATTTTTATATAGAGTTTTTGTATGAACTCTGAGGTCAGGATAGCGTCTGTGAGTTAATTAGTTCCTAATTGATATTCGTCTAAGTTCCTACGACAAGATTGCCGAGAGTCAAAATATCTAGCAAAAATGTAATATTGTATGTGTATCATGGAAGTATGCTCTAAAAAAAACTTTTAGCAAAAAAATACTACCGACTTCCAAATACAAAACTACAAAGTGAAAAATAACTTAATTTTTTGAAGTCGGTGTCTTTCGTAGGTACCATTTTTTTGCGTTATGGACACCGACTTCAAAAAATTAAGTTATTTTTCACTTTGTAGTTTTGTATTTGGAAGTCGGTAGTATTTTTTTGCTAAAAGTTTTTTTATTTTTCACTTTTTAGTTGTACGTACCTAATAGGCAAGTTAGTAAGGGAACTATTTCGCCGGAATAGATTTCATGAAACTTGAACATAACCGGTGAAATGAGAGATCTGCTTACCCCTTAAGAGCAAACTGGCGTGATGTTATGTTATGAAATGTTATAAACAACAAACAGACATGCGATTGCAGCAATCCCGAGAGATTTGCCGCTATTTATTGAAGAGTTCTGTTGTATATCTCCGAAGTTCTTCATCAGATCTTTACCAAATTAAAATGGGACCAATTTCGGAACATACTTTTTCAAACAAAAAAAGAATTTTCAAAATCGGTCTTCAATTGAAGGAGTAATCGGTGAACATACACAAAAAAAAAACAAACATGAAGTCGAACATAGAACCTCCTCCTTTTTGGAAAGTCGGTTAAAAAATAACCTACTACTTACTCATTTATTGTAAGGAAAAAGTGTGTTTTTACATAAAATGTTTTACATTAGCGTCCCAAATGTTAAACACAATTTTCCTTGTAAAAGATGACTCTTCGAGCTGAACATTTAACTTAATTGGAACCACGATTATTTTAACAAAACGTGAGTTTTTTTGACAGAGTTATTATCCTTTATACGTACTGATAATTCATCATTATTCTGATCATGTTTGTCGGGAAAACTTGGACAGATTTTGCTGAAGACGGAGAGATTTGGAAGGATAAAGGGAAGGTATTTGCGCAGCAGTCACACAATGTAGGTTATCAAAAAAAGAATACAATCATATAAATAGGAGTCCAGTTACCAACAACCACAACCAACTTGATTCACCCAATCACAAGCGCAAAAACAAATAGCTTTCCGATTCCATTGAGGAACGCCAAACTGGCATGTGTCACGTCATTACTGGACATCGTACGTGCTCCGCATGGCATGACAGTCGCACAGAAAATTAATAGTTAAATCACAACGTCCATACTTTATTTTATGCTCGATTTATTATTGGTCACATAATTCGTTTCGTGTAACCAGGCGTTTATTTTGACGGTAGCGGTTGTTCGAAAATTGAATCGTCGATGAAAACAAAATACGTTCCAATTTCAAAATGCGTTTTTTTGTTCGATTCGTGATTTCGTTTTCTGTGCTTTTGACTTAAACATGGTCTTTGGTCTAGTGTTAAAAATTGTGTCAATAATTTAAGGCCACGGAGACAGTTGCGACGCAACAATACGAATTGACGTATTGTTGCGAAAAAGGCAATCCTTTTTTGCAGAAATTGGAAAAAGAAGAATGGATATATTGCCGCAAAAACACGATTCCACGGTCGTGGTTATGCTTCGCGCCTGTGTACTATGCAAGTTTGCTTTTAGAACAAGAAGCTAATTTCGCATGCTTTTAGAACAAGAAGCTAATTTCGCATAATGTTGCATCATTCTCGGCTTATTTGACAAAACACAGAGTAGACCGAATGTATTCAACATTATTCATGCAGGATGAATTCTGTAGTCGAAAACATGGCTACCGAGGCAAAACGTAATTGAGTTTTACCCTCGGACAATTCTCAATTGCAGGCTGTTCATCGCTTCAAATAGTACACTGCGCCACTAATTTTGAGGCATATGTTCAGATGTGGGCATTTACCGTTAAACCTGATGATAAACTCTTAATCATCATCATCAAACTTTTAATAATATCAGGAAAAGAAAATATTACATAGCCATATTTCTGGCTAAAACATGTTTATAAGTCACAAATGTACTTACTCGTAATGAACTCTACTGATATCTTTGTTTTGTAAACATAGTAATGTAAATGACTGACAAATTGACAAGACAACGATAAAAAAACATTACCCTCTCGCAATAGTCGGGTAAACAGATGACAAACATAGGTATGTAGGAATGAAAGGTGTTTGACTTAGAGTAGATAGTTTTTCTGTGGAGGGTTAGTCTATGCGGAGGAAAGGCGGTGTGTGCCAAGGACGATGAATAAAGTATTGAAAAAAATTAAGTAGATTAAACTGATATTCAGGTGTTTGATTGTCCGATCTCCCACAGGTAATATAAGTAGGCCAATTCTTGTACTTATAAAAGGTTCGATTTTAATTCGCAATATCGTCTCAGCGATAACCAATGGCAAAATTTTTCAGTCAGATAGCGACCGAGATAATATTGCGAACGTTTCTTTCGCAATATCATCCACTGCGGTGAAATAAAAGGCCCATCCAACCAATTATTCCGTTGAACAAATTACCTATAAGCCTAGAGTTCTATATAGACCCTTTCTGTCTAGCAAAGATCTACTAGCACTAATCACTACAATCACTAGTATATAAGATCTACTAGCACTTTTATTTGACAAAAGATAAATTTTTCATGGATAGGTACTTTCTTTCAAAGTATTATAAAAGACAGATAGCTGTGTCGCTATCATATTATTTTTCTACTACAGCCAAGAATTTGGCTAAACAACTTGCTTCTATTGAGCAATGCCAAGGAATGTTATTTAATTCAGCCAATAATTTGGTATCAGAAATTGATATTAATAGTAATTTAAATTAGAAATTAGGACAATAGGGACAACCTCTTGCAAAAGCATACAGCATAAAAATTGCAAAGTAAAATCAAATAAAAGTTTAAATTCGGTAAATAGTATTAACCTGGTGCATCAAAATATTCAAGGATTTATGAACAAAGATTTAGAAGTAGAATTATTTATGAACTTTAACAGTATTGATATTCTTTGTATAACAGAACATTGGCTTAAAAGCCACCAGTTATTGTTCAATTTTAATAATCACCAGGTTGGTAGTTCATTCAGCAGAGTTAATGCTATACATGGTGGCTCATTGATTTTAGTAAGTAACCAGCTTAAATTTAAAGACCGTAAGGATATTGTGAGCCTATCTGTTGAGCGGACAGTTGAAATAGCTTGTATAGAATTGGAGCAGTTTATTGTATTAAGCGTATACAGACCCCCTTCAGGATTGTATGACTGCTTCGAAAAGGTAATGGATGAAGTGTTACACAAGATTTGTAACTCGAATAAATCCATTATCACTTGTGGTGATTTTAATGTTAATTTATTAGAAAACTCAGGTTCTTGTAGTAAAATAATAAGTCTGTTTCAGTCCTACAATCTTGTAAACCTATTTTTGGAGCCTACAAGAATAACCCCTTCTAGTGCTACATGCTTAGATAATATTTATACTAATGTTATACCAGTCCACAAAGAAATTATAAATTTACTAGATTCTGATCATTGCGGGCAGAGGATTACTATACCAAACCAAAGCAACAAAGTGGCTAAAAAGGATATCACTGTTAACCCCAAAACTGCAAGTCGCTTGGCAGCTTTTAAAGTTAAACTCATTAATAAATTACCAATTTTGTCAATTGATGCTGATCCTAATCATCTATATGATGATTTTTTTAGTATATACTGTAAACAATTTAATTCGACCTTTATTCCCAAGACTATCTCCGTTAATAGTAACGCATCATTCAGTGATTGGGCTACCATTGGTATTCATAAGAGTAGAACACGGCTTTATGAGCTGTACAGTGAAAGGACTTATGTAAACACTGCTGAATTTAATTTATATGTTAGAAATTATTCAAAATTATTTAAAAAAGTTTGTTGTTTGGCCAAGTCGCGTTATTTGAGCTCAAAGATTAAAAACAGTAGTAATGTTATTAAAACGACTTGGAATATTATTAATAGTGAAACGGGAAGATCTGGTAACCGAAATATTGACTACGGCCTGTCTATTAATGGCAACATCATAAAATCAGACTCACAAGTCGCAGTGGCCTTTGAAAATTTCTTTTCAGATATTCCCGTTTCAACGACTAAATCCTTAAACTCATCACCTTCTGTTGCTGAGTCTTTGCTAAAAGAAAATGTTAACGTTTGCGATTCGGAATTTCTTTTTGAACATATTACTTGTAAAGACATAATTAAAACCTTTCACACTTTAAATGTTAAAAAGACTGCAGATCTGTGGGGTCATTCTGTAGAAGTTGCTAAGTCTATTATTGACATTGTCGCACCTAGTTTAGCTATTATCTTTAATAATTGTATCGACTGTGGGGAGTTTCCCGACCTTATGAAAAATAGTAAAATAATACCTTTGTTTAAATCAGGTAGTACATCAGACCCTACAAATTATAGACCTATTTCAGTACTACCTACGTTTAGCAAAATATTTGAGAAATTAATTTTAGAGCAATTGCAAAGATTTTTTAATAAACATAAATTATTACATAGCAAACAGTTCGGTTTTACAAGGGGTCGTTCAACTACTGATGCCGGTGTTGAACTTTTAGGACATATTTATAATGCATGGGAAGATAAGTGCGATGCCTTGGGAATCTTTTGTGATTTGTCCAAGGCATTTGATTGTGTTTTTCATGAAACGCTAATCAGGAAACTCCGCCACTACGGGATCCGGAACAGCGCTCTGGATCTTCTTACTTCATATTTGAGTAATAGGATTCAGACCGTTGACGTTAATGGAAAAAGATCTCCTGGATCTATGGTAACAATGGGAGTCCCACAGGGCTCGATTCTTGGTCCTTTCTTGTTTCTTATTTATATTAATGACTTGCCTTACCTCATAAAGGATAACCATGATATAGTGTTGTTTGCGGATGATACTTCACTTTTGTTTAAACTTAAACGTCAGCAGCTGGTTACTGACGATGTAAATAGCGCGATCTCAAAAGTAGTTCACTGGTTCAATGTTAATAATTTACTTCTTAATGAAAAAAAAACCAAATGCATTAAGTTTACCCTACCTCACGTTAGGCAGGTGAAAACCGATGTGTTGATAAAGGGCGAAGAATTGAATCCTGAAAATAGCACAGTATTCTTAGGCTTAACTTTGGATGCTAAGCTTCAGTGGGGCCCACATATAGATAAATTGTCAAAGAAGCTAAGCTCCGCAGCATATGCTGTTAGAAAAATTCGTAATTTAACTGACATAGAGACAGCCCGTTTAGTATACTTTAGCTATTTTCATAGTGTAATGTCGTACGGTATTCTGTTGTGGGGAAATGCCGCCGACATCCAGACTATCTTTGTTTTGCAGAAAAGAGCTGTTCGGTCAATTTATAAATTAAGCCCAAGACACTCTCTCAGAGAGAAATTTAAGGAGATTAATGTAATGACTGTGCCTTCTCAGTATATTTATGAAAATCTTTTATATGCCCATAAAAATATAAAATTGTTTAAAAAATACAGTGATATCCATAACATAAATACTAGGAATAAACACAAATTTGTAGTACCTACAACAAGGCTCAAGAAAATAGGTGGCTCGTTTAGATGTCAATGTGTACGCTTTTATAATAAGCTTCCAAGCCACGTACAACATCTAAGTCTTAATAAATTCAAATCTTTTATTAAACGTAAATTGTGCCAGAAAGCGTTTTATACAACTAAAGATTACCTTGAAGACAAAAAGGCTTGGGATTGAGCTGCTCCAATTAATTTTGTTTTTTTTTATTATATTTTGCACCGTGAATTTTGTTTTTGTTTTTATGGTTTTCTTGCAATGACAAGAATATTTACTTTTTAAAGTATTATATTATTTTATATTAATTATTGTGAGTGTGAAGACTATGTGGATCATTCTTTTTAATTTTAATTTATATTTATCTTAGTTTTAATCATGGTATGGCAGTTTGAGTAGTTTATGCGGCCTACCCGAATGTCCTTTCTTTGGTATTGTTCGTCGAATCGTTGAGCTCCTTAAATTCTGAGTTGAGCTGCTCGGTTATTGACAAATGCGTGCACTGACTGGACAGGTCCACTCAATCTGGCTGGTTCTTTCCTCAAAAGACCATTTCAGACATCAGTCTACATGGTCTTCACATGATCTAACCAATATTTTGTCTGGACTTTAAAAGAGACTGTGACCTCTGAGTTTGTTTCGGCCTTTCTTCTCAGAGTAGTCAGATAGGAAACGCCGACCTCATCTAGTTTTAAAAAATATGTTCGACATGTAAAAGTGTTTGTATAAACCAACTTACAGAAATAAAATCATTTATCATTATCATTATCATTTATAAAAATCTTACCCTCTAACAATCTCGAGTACCAAACAAACACACAAGCAACAAAACATTACAATTAAGACTGATTCACACAATCGAAAATAATTATGATGAGTCCAAACACGGCTGATCAAGTGGGTGCTCTAATGAACACTAATTGACTGATGCTGTCTGACAGTTCCTGGATCGGCGCCATTTTGAAATTGCTGCTAGACTGTTAGGCGGTTGTAAACAATAGGATCTGTTATCGGACTCATTGCCAAGGATTTTCAAGACCTTGGCCTGACTTTTTCAGTACAATAGAATAGCAGAGGCAAGCTGTAAGGCTATTTCACAGTAGAGCGGATATGGAAAAGAAACGCACTGCGTGTAAAATATCACTGCCTTGGGAACATAAAAGCAAGTAAAAATAAACTATTAATGTAAGTAAAACCCGATTTTTTAACCGACTGGCCAAAAAGGAGGAGGTTATCAATTCGACTGTATTATTTTTTTATCTGTGTTACCTCAGAACTTGTTACTGGATTATCCGATTCTGATGATTCTTTTTTTATTTGAAAACTGGTGCTTGTCATGTGGTCCCGTTTAATTTCATCAAGATATGATGAAGAACTTCGGAGATATACATCAGAACTCTTCAATAAATGACGGCAAATCACTCGGGATAGCTGCAATCGCATTTCTGTTTACACCATTTCAAAACATAACATCACACTAGTACGCTCTAAAGGGGTACGCAGGTGTAAATAGTTCACCTTGGTATACTCTTATTCCACCGGTTTATTGGGTTAATCTATTCTGGCTTCACTTTGGGCATTATTGGTACCTAGCCTATATAACTGGTCCTCTATGTACCACAATTAAAAAGTGAAAAATAAAATACAAAAAAAACAACCGACTTCCAAATAAAAACACTACAAAGTGAAAAATAACTTCAATTTCGGCAGTCGGTGTCAAAAAACGAAGAAACGAAAACAAGAACACCGACTGCCGAAATTGAAGTTATTTTTCACTTTGTAGTGTTTTTATTTGGAAGTCGGTTGTTTTTTCAACGAAAATTGCAAATATAATGTTACAAATTATTCAACGCACGTAAACTCCTGCCTTTCTGTTGAATGACAGCAGTTTATGCAATTGATTAAACGCATGTCAAGAGATACAATTGGCAACAGCCAATTTCGATAATTTCGTACATGAAATCCGAAGATATATTCGGGTGAGAGAAATCTGGTTGAAAATTTAGTAGAATTTGGGTTACACGTATGTTTTAACCACAGGTATACTTTCAGCTAAATTTTTAAGATGATAGTACTAACTACTACTCGCTGAACATATACCTGTGGGTATTAACATACGAGTAGCCTAAATTCTAGTTATTTTTTTCAATTTTTTTTCTGTAACGAGAGATGGTTAAATCAAATTTTTAAGAGTGGAATTGCAGTGGACAGGCAGTGGCACTTCCTAGTTTAAAAACTTGCAAAAAGTCACGTCATTCGATCATTCAAAAAGTCAGTTAGCAATCGCGATATGCTTAAAATCAGAAAGAATAATAAAGAATAGACGTGCACTTAGATGCTAATGAAAACTGGCAGGCGGCCAAGAAAGCTTTGAAATTAAAGAGAAATAAGTAAAGCCTTTATTTTGTTACACACAGCCATCGACCACATAGCCACTAGACGCCTAATGCTTGATCTAATACATCAAAACAATTCTGTCAACTAGCTGAGGTATGAGGAACGGGGTACTGCGCTCTGATTGGTCCCTTACCAAGGTCATACGCATCATTAAGGGTGGGACAGGTTTAAATAAAACCAGGAAGGTATCGATTTTTATAAATAGTATTTAAATTTTTTTTTTATTAATATTACCTTTTTTATTATTAAAAATAAAAATAAATACGGCGTTTTAACATTTTAGTAATAACATAAAATGCTAAAAGAAAAAAAGAAAATTCTAAAGGTAAATATACTTTTTTTTCGGTTGTTGGTTCTTAAATATAGTAATATTAAATATTAGTAAAAAACGTAATCAAAAAATCGTTTCACTATTAATAAACTATTCAATTTAATGTCTGTATTTTCAAGGTTTCTAGTTTTATCGATAACAGATTTGGTCATAGGATATGGTGCTTCACTAGTTTTGTTAACAAAATTATAGAGGACAAGAGATAGCGAAAAAAATACTTTTAAAAGAAAGAGACGCAAACATGCGGTGGGCGTGTTCACCTACAAACTTGACCAGTATAATATGAACTCCGATAAATAATATTAGAAAATAAATCTAATTATGTTTATGTAACTATTAACTTATCAATGAAATGTTATGTTATTTTTTCGGAAACTTGTTGTCTGGCTGTTGTTACCATAGCAACGTATTGTACAAGAGGTCATTATAATATTTATTTCATAATTTTTTTATTGACTGACACGGAAGTGTTTATGGCTCACAGAAGTGGTCGGTACTAATTCGAAATTGTCGAGTAGCGATCAGTATTACCTGTATATGATCTTTTTAGTCATATGTGTTGACAGACATCGCTCGCCTGTTATTAGGCGTCTAGTGGCTATGTGGTCGATGCACACAGCCAAGTGTATGGGTGTATGCTACTGCACTAAGAATGTTGTTTTTCTTTTTTCTTGCTGTCCCGTGAATACCAATAAACGTCAGTAATTTAATAACACTGATTATTTAATTCTATAATAAAAAAAGAAAAAAACGGCCATGTGCGAGTCTGACTCGCGCACGAAAGGTTCCGTACCAATATCGCAAAAAACGGCAAAAATATCACGTTTAAATATTTATTTTATTCTGTTTTTAAATGTTTATTTTACTTGTAGTTACAGCGGCAACAGAAATACATCATCTGTGAAAGTTTCAACTGTCTAGTTATCACGGTTCATGAGATACAGCCTGGTGACAGAGACAGACAGACGGACCGCGGAGACTTAGTAATAGGGTCCCGTTTTTACCCTTTGGGTACGGAACCCTAAAAACTATGTAGATTGAGAAAACCTTGTTATACTACCTATCATCTTCTTGGACAAGGCCTACATCCAGCGGTAGACGTCTATCAGTTGAATTAATGATGATGATATTTTAAAACAAATGCCATCAAACGTAAAATCGCCACAATACTATGTATTATTCTAGATATCCCATAAACTAAAAACTTCCGGTGCCTAATAGATATTTGATTGTAAATTCGATCGATAAACTTCTATTAACATATCCGTGATTGAAATACATACAACCAGTGCATTATATTCTTGACACGTGTGTATATTTGAGTCAGTATGTAGCTACTAGCTCATAAAATTGACCACAAATGAATGAACGCTATATTACGTTACTGTAAAAGCCCGAACTACGGTAAACATAGGATTTACCGGTAAAAATTAAGATTTACCAAGTCTTACAGACCACCTTTCCATCATCGGACAACAAGACATACAGCAATGTGACACTGATACATGGTGGATATATCACCCAAACGTAAAAAGCGTTTTGCAAATACTTTCATTGTGCGCACAGCTAAGGAGTGGAATTCTCTGAGGGAGTCTTTGTTTCCTGACAGCTACAACCTTGGGGTCTTTAAGTCAAGAGTGAATAGGTTACTTCTAGGCAAGCGTGCTTCACCGTCGACCACGTCATCGCTTACCAACATGTGAGTCGGAGGATACATGTTCGCGAGCTGGCTGAACAAAACCAGATGTATCCTCCGACTGCACAGCATGATTTTCTTCTTGTTTACGTCTTTTTAGTTCGCTTTTTAAGCAGTCGGGATTTTTGATTTTTCTATTTATAATCTTTTAGTATTTTTTTTAGAATAAGGTACATATAAACATATAAGTGTTATATATTTGTGAAATCACCTCTTAAAATTCTTTATTTTGATACAGAGATACGAAGAAAAAAAAATTTGGTGCCCCACAATTTGGCGCCCAAAATCCGTCATTTTTTTATTTTACAATTTTAATGTAGCCTGTGACACTCGCAAAGTTAAGACGAATCGATTGACGTACGAATCATCAAAATCGGCCAGCGAGTTTGGTCTCTGGAAACCCACATAGGAACAAACATACATACATAGACTGATAAACACATTACCCTCCTTCGGCAGACGGGTAAAAAGACCGAAGTGATCTATTATAATCATTAATTTGGAGCTTTTACCAGTAATCTTACCCGTGTGATTAGTGTGTGATCTTAGGATTTATATCGAATACTTGTAAATGTTGAAAAATTGAGATTGACCTGTGTCAGTCCACTGCAGTTTAGAGAAGCCTATATAACTTCTATTAATTCTGTGGATAGTGTGGATAGTTTAGTTTTCCACTCACAAAGTCGTCTGACCCAACGACCACCGTTCCTTCTGCAGATAAAACCGGTTCACTGCTTCCTATGACATCAGCTTACTCACCCTGCAAGCATCGACAGCTGCTGCTAGCGATGGTATTGTCAAAACTTTCTAGACACTCTAGTACCAGTGAGTTTCATCGTTTACTCAGAGGAACGACCCGTGACAATTCTGACTGAGACAAGTATGACTTATACCGAATTGAGCTTGAGCTCAGCGCATACTACTCGGGCACGAATATATTTGTAGTAATGTCATCCGTGCTCTGTGGTAATTAGTATTCTGTCCAAGAGGTACCGAATACGAAAACATTCCAAAATCAACAGTCATTTATTTGACCGTCACTTGTTTTTCGCAGAAGCGCCATGACACCCAGATATATATCTTATTTAGAATTGCCACCTACTGGCTACTAAGCGGTCAAGTTCAACATTCTCGTAAGACATTCATTCAAGTCTCAGGTCACTTATGCATTCATAATAATTATGTATTTGTATATACATACAGGATGCTTGGTAGATTTTGATTTTAAGTGCGCTACCATTAAATTATTATAAATATAATGTATTTTTTAGGGTTAGACGAAAGGAAAAAACGGAACCCTTATAGGATCACTTTGTTGTCCGTCCGTCCGTCTGTCAGTCAAGACCCTTTTTCTCAGGAACGCGTGGAGGTATCGAGCTGAAATTTATATTAAATTCTCAAGTCTACTGTCCCCCAGTAGACTTGAGTAATTCTCAAACTTCTAAGCCAACGCAATCAAAAGATACAGCCGTTTATGCCGCAAATTTTCGATACTCGCAAGGGATTCAAAACCTACACAGGGTACTTGCCATGAAATCAGAATCACAGATAAAGAAAAAATTGCGAAAACCGTATATTTTTGTTTCACCATAATCATAGAAATATTTTTAATAATTTTAAACTTACTACCCCTTTCCTCATCAACGCGTTGAGGTATTAAATTGAAATTCATATCAAATACTCAGGTCTATAATACCTTTAAGCTGAGGTTTGTACGGAACCCTCGGTGCGCGAGTACGACTCGCACTTGACTAGTTTTTCTTTAACATTCTAGTTAATTAAAATTACTTTAAAGTATAAAGCCATTTACTAAAATCTATTATTTTTTGTTCGCAGGTAACTATAATGCAGATGACACAATAAGTAACGTGTAAGAAGACTTAAAGGTGACATTCTAAGTAATTTAAAAGTATATTCACACTACTATTTTTTTCAAAAGACCAATATTCGTTTTTATAAAGATTTTATTCTAAAATCTGGGCGTATTCACTACAATTCATGCGCCACCAGTGCCGCTAGGCCCATAGGAATGCTCATATCTCATGCTGAATTTTTGGTCAGGGTACGTCGTACGTCGCTTTAAGAAAACTGTTTTAGTTTTTCTACCAAACACCATGTATCATGCATAGGTATGCAAAATATCCGTGTTGACCGGAGACCGATGGCGACTGTTTTCTCAGAGGAGACTAAGGCTAGGTATAAAACTCGGTACATAAACAGTGCGGTACATGGTACACAATAAGATGGATGACGTCTTCAGTGAAATGTGATAGTCCCATCTAGCTATGACTATTATATGATAAATGGGAATTATCAATGAATGAATAAAGGCTGTTGGAATCTGCTGGATGAGTGACGCATTCCTTTGCCGGTCGATGTGGTGACACCTCAGTATATAAATATGTATGTGTGGGGTAGTCCTATGTTCAGCAGTGGAAGTCTTTCAGCTGAAATGAATGATGAAGGCCATTGGATTTGCCAGCAATTTTCACATGTAGTATAGTTTGATACTAAAAAGAACACTGAAGAAAATACTGAGGGAATTCCTTTGCTGCAATTACAATGATAAATAGACTTTATTTTATTATTTGGTTGGTAGAATTTAGCTATCAGCAGGGTTTTGGCCCGTTTAAAACTTTAAAAATGATTAGTATACCACCGGGACGAAATGTATTGTTGTAATAAAAATATTGCCTGGGTCATGGTCAGCTCGTGTAACACGTCCAAATTCATTCAACAATTCGACTAACAATGCGATCATCCAGACCGTTATTATTAAAAAGTAGGATAACTCTTGCTTTAAGTTATTACAAGCTTTTATTTTTTTTAATGTATTTTATACATAAATCTTAATAAACAATATCAACGCCTGCTTTGAATATTTATATCGATTCTCTCGCAAGTTTGTAAAAATTAAATGTACTGTGTATGTCTTGATATCCGGACGTCTCGTGAATGTCAATACGAAGTTTTGGTTTTGTGAAAATAAATTCATTATTCGGATTCAGTGCCAAGTTTAACTTTACTTTTCTTTCTCTTAGCTTTTGTCCATGACATTCACATAAAATGTTTTAAATGCACTATGTCTTAATTTAATTTTTTTATGTATACAAACACTAGCGTACGCCTCGCGGTTTCACCCGCGAAGTTCCCGTTCCCGTGGGCATACAGGGATAAAAGTGGCCTATGTCACTCTGGGTTAGTGTAGCTTCCCAACGGTGAAAGAATTTTTAAAATCGGTCCAGTGGTTTTTAAGTTTATTCCTTACATACAAAAATACAAAAACAAATCTTTCCTCTTTATAATATATATAGTATAGATATAGATAATAAAGCACAGGGTTACCTACTCTACATTTTCTAGCAAAGCAAGTTATCAATTTTCCCAATTTTGCCACAAAACTAGGACACTAAAAGCAGCTTATTTTCTCAACACTTCCTTAGACTAGCAGGAGCGTTGGAAGCACTGGTGTATTAATAAAATTCATCTTGATATCGAATATTTTGTATTTGGGCTTGCCATTTTATAGAAATTGTCTATCGGATAAACAATAAATAAATTTTCGAAGAAAGGAGTAGTCGAATTGTCGTTTCGTGCTTCTACAAGCACGAAACTACAAACCTCAACCCTTCGTTGTCGAACTGTCCACAGCCCATCTTTTTCGCATTGTCGGTACGCGCCTGTTTATGTGAGCTTTTATTTTCGGCACGTCTTTATTCCTTGGTGCATCTCAACATCCGACATTTTGGCTCACACGCCGGGTATCTCCACATCCCGCCATTGCTTCCTGCTTGAAGCCTTTCCTACATGAGTTTCTTAGCTAAAGGAAAAACATAAATCGTGATAAGTTGAGAGTTGAGCAAGAAGTTGGCTGCATTCCAAGCTAAATATCGCTCGGGTAAGTTCGTTAAGTCTCCTGCGATCTGTCTTTGGGTATTTTTATCTCGGTCATTAACTTGATTATCTGCAACTGCAAGATTGTTTATGTTACGCAGAGTTTAAGTACTAAGCGACCCACCTGATGGCACGTCGCGATTCGATTTATATCACACCGATGCGATTTTTACTAAGTCAAATTGCAAGTATCTCATATACGCAATATGCATCGCATTGCATTCATGGGAAAGTACTTGTCTTCATATTCTTTTCGATTTGACATCGACAAAACGCTTAATTAAATTGTCTGGGCCCAGTAGCTGGCCACGCATTTGCATTTGCAGCGTCAGCCTCTGTACGTTTGTGTGCATGAAGTATTAAATGAATAAATAAATAAGCGTCAGAAGCACTGTACAGGTCACCCAGGGTGCATGTGAATGGACAGCCAGGACGCTCCAGCAAGTGGGACATAGTTTTTACAGAGGCACCACACTCGCACCGGGTGTTAGACGGATCAATAACGGATCTTTATTGCGCCCAATTATATTTGCAGCGGCCTACTTGGGTACGTAGCCGCTCAATGCTTTCCATATAGGCCACTGCAATTAATGACCGAGCGGCAGATGTTTCTTGGGCTCAACGAAGTCATGGAGTGGTGAAGTGATAACGACTACCGACGCAATTCAACTTATGTCGCGCCTTCAGGAAGGTTCCTAAAAGATATGCTGATTTCGATAGTTTATAGCTTTTGTGCTGAAGAGTTTGTTTGTTTGAACGCGCTAATCTCAGGAACTACTGGTTGGATTTGAAAAAATATTTTTGTGTTGGATAGTTCATTTATTGAGGAAGGTTATGGGCTATATAACATCACGCTACGACCAATAGGAGCGGAGCATTAATGAAAAAGATTGCAAAACGTATTCCTTTTTGAGAGCTTCCGTTGCGTGCGCTGCGTAAGCGGTTAAAGTTACGCAACATTCATGTATGTAGGGTAGGTAGGCAGGTAGCCAGTTCACGGGAGCGAAGCCGCGTGGGACAGCTAGTAGCTTTATAAAGTTATAGCCATTTTAACATTTAATTTCGGTGCAGAAATGAGAACTAGCTTTTATGCGAATATCGTTGTCCCGTAAAATCTTTAAAGCAATTTGAAGTTTTGCATATAAATTATGACTTCATAAGTGAAATTCCAAGTTTTATGGATTTGCTAGCGATCCGACCCGGTTTCGCACGGGTGAAAACTAGAATTACGAATGAAGAAAATGAGAAGTTTTTCATTCATACAAAACTTGTCCTAGATATGCTAACAACAAAAACCTGGCTTATGTAATATTTTATTTTTAAAAAGCTTTTGTATAAAAAATTCCATTGTAACGAGAAAAATATGCGACACAAAATTACAGCTCAATCGAACACTGACAAGTTGGTATTTAACTTGCAAGCTTCGATCACTAATTAGTGATGGAAGCTTGCAAGCTGTGATTACATACACAGACAGCTGGACAGGTACAATTAGTTTTAACAAGCTTTTATTTGGATAAAAGCTTTTAAATATCAGCCAAATCTGACGATCCTTTCTCAAATAATGATCTTCCATATATATGGCAATTGATCTTAGTTTTACAAGCTTTTATTTAAATAGCAAAATTTATGTATGTAAGTGTGTTCGGGTCAAATCTTGCAACTGAATTTTAAAGCAGTTATCCTCCACCGATTAAGATGAAATTTTGCATACACGTTTAGTTTGGACGACAATGCATGGTTATCTAAGTAATGTCATTCTAAATCCAATATGGCGGACGGCCCAAGATGGCGGACTAGTTATTTTTTGTGCACTGCCATGATATGGGTATCAAATGAAAGAATTTGCTGAGAAGAAAACGAAAAAAGCTTGTTTTGAAAAAGTTTTTTAATGAATAATTTTCGTATAAATAGATAAGTTTCAAAACACTTATGACCTTTTAAACAATTCGCCTAGACGTAATACAGACAGAAACCGCGTTCCCGTTTCTCAAACACAACAATTTAAGCCGGCTAGCATGGGCAAAGTCCCACCATAAAATTAAGACTAATTAAGACCATAACAGACTAACTCATCTGTCCCACAATTTATCCCACAGATCATCAGATAATAATAGAAAATATTTGCATTGTTTACCTTCAAACTTAGGTTGCTTTTGCACAAGAGATGTGCGAGGCAGCTAGGCAAAGCGAGGATGAGTAACAGGCTAGCGAGGCTGTGAAAATGTTTGATTGTTTGCACAAATGCTGTGCGAGGTGCTTGCGTGGTGCGATGATACGTAGCGAATCTGTGAAACGGTGTGGAGCTGAGTAGCTCGTACACATAATAATATATGCAACGCGCGTTCCTCGCACACAAGCGTAGCATATATTCCTCGCTTGCACCCGTCACAAACTTTTTATTTCCTACTTTTTGTTTGTTACACATATCTAGCACCACTAGTCCTTTTCTACCAAAGCTCCGCTAAGCTAGGCTAGGAAAATGAAGTGATTCCATTAGTGGATTTGTCCTCGCACCGCCTAGCTACCTCGCACATCCCCGCTTAGAAAATCCTTAAACCAACATATTTTAATGAGATATTGTCACACGTCAGAGCATTGCTCCCTATTCTATTTATTACTTTCCTACTCTTACTGGATGAGTAGGTACACTAATTAACGACAAGTCTGTAAACGGCGGTGAGATCACTGTTCTTACTAAATACTTTTGGACTAGTCGATCATTCTTCCATACAAACGTAGTCCAGCGATTACTGCACTGTTTCACGATGTACGTTCAAAATAAAAACAAATATATCAATTTGTCTCATCAATATCTAGCCCTGTATGGAAACAAAAAAAGTTAAAAATAAAATATTTGAAAGTTATGAGCGTCGAAAGTTCCATATTTCAACACTAATTTTAACGCATCTTTGGGCGGAAATAAATACTATAAGAAGAAGGAAAATTGCAAAACGGCCTCCATACAGGGATATATTAGTAATTCAACTATGCAAATAATTATATTTTGAAAATATGCATTCAGTCGTTTTTTCATGATATCTAGACTCCCAAAGGTCTGTTTTCAAGATTTCGCTCGCTCGTCTTCTTCCTAAATCATCATCAATTTCGATACAAATTTGTAAAAGTGCTAATTCGTACGCGAACTAGCTTCTTACTGCTCATCACAGCATCTATCCCATTCGCACGTGTTGTCGGATGAGATGGCATGCATTTTAACCCCGCACACAAAATAGTTCGTGCCGTCGACTAGTTGAACCTTAAGGTAGCCACGTAGGTATATTCGTACCGACATAGTGACTAAGTATAGGTGGTTTGGATTGTTTCCCTGTATTTTATACTCGCTGTGACTTGTGAACTTGGAGCACTTGATTGAAGATCAGTGTGAGCTTGTCAATATGTAATTTATGTGATTCACACTCGTCTTGCGACTGTGCCTTGCCTTTTCCTTCTAAATAAGTGGTAATTTTTGACTCCTTCTTAACACCCGACGGAAAAATAAGGGTTTTGACGTGTGTTGCTGTGTATCCGTGTATTGGTGTGTCTATCCGTGGCATTATAGCTTCAAAACGGATGAACCGAATTTTTTGTTTGAAAGCTGACTTTATCGATAGTGTTCTTAGCTATGTTTGATGAAAATCAATTACGCCTTTCACAAGATATGCGTATTTTACTCTTTGAATTGGGGTATTTTCGCAAGATATCGTGTTATAATTACGTGTTTCGATGGATTGTCGATGGAAGCGTGTTTATTACTAGATAAATTATGTAGTTTAATTATGTATTTGTATCGTTGTTTTTTTTTTATTAAGCTGTAAAAACTTATAAATAGAGCCTGTGCGATTATTAAAACAAGATTTAAACCTTAGTTATTTTTAGTCTCTCTTTTAATATTTTGGAAACACCATTTTGGTATTTGTTGCTATTTAAGACCAGTATTCAATAGGTCAGCAACACATCTCTTATCAAACCTATAAACTACATAACCAATAAATTCAGTACCTAAGTAGGTACCTAATCAACAACATTCCACCAACTACACTTTTAGTACAGTAAATAAGTAAATAGCTCTTAGATTAGCGCAGTTCATACGATGAGATCACTGTGCAAGCACTTTTGGTACATAGGTAGGTATGTACGCTCCCTATTCTCGTGGGCTCACTGTGTAGCCAGAATCGCACCAGTTTAGTCACTTGAGGTGATTGGTGCAAGTTATACACTGGTGACGAGAGCGATAAAAAGCACTTATTACATTCAATATTGTTCATTTAATTTGAGTGAGTGAAAGAGAAACTGAATATCTTAACTTGAGTGAGAGTTTGGTAAAAAGAAATGTACCTTCCTACTTAAAACACCTCGATCGAATTATCCAATTTAAGATTGATTATTTTTACATGGTTCTTTTTTTAACTGAGTTAAATTGCAACTATTGCATTCGCCCGTTTCTACCCGGTTCTGATAGAACCAGGTATACCCAATTCTTTAAAGGTATGTGGAGAAACGGTTTCATAAGGAGTAAACGTGGGGGGGTTTTTTTTTAAATGTAATGGAATGTGGGGGAAGTTCGGAAATTGGTCACATTATTTCTTCGATTGAAAATATAGACTCTATAACCCAGGAATAAAAGGCATATGCGGCGGAACAATTCCTAGATAAGTACTTTCACCGGAATTATGTTCATTATGGTAGCAGTAATGTAGACTTTAAAGTCCTTAAAATCGCAAAGGAGAAAAATGGGCTGTCAAAGAGCCCAAAAATATTTTTTTGCTTAATTCTCGTAAAGTTTTAATTTTACTGTATTTGTGCTCAGACCAAGTTTATTCCTTGTTCATTTGTGCACAAAAGAGTCCTACATAAGATTCGCTAATGCTCATTGTTGTTCGATATATAAGACAAACAAAATTATAAAGAAAATTACATCATCATTACAGCTGAAAGACGTCCACTGCTCGACATAGGCCTACCCCAAGCGTCGCCAAACTGATCGGTCCTGAGCATTTCACATCCACCGGACGCCTGCAGCCTTGACCAGGTCATCGGTCCACCTAGAAGGAGGCCTTCCAATGCTGCGTCTGCCGTTATACGGTCACCACTCTAGAACTTTTCGGCCCCAACGGCCATCCGTTCTGCGAGCAATGTGCCCTGCCCACTGCCACTTAAGATTGGCCATTTTTCAGGCTATGTTGGTAACCTGGGTTCTCTTGCGGATGTCTTCATTTCTGATTCGAGCACGAAAGGAAACTCTGAGCATAGCCCTCTCCATTGCCCTTTGGGTGACTTTAAGTCTTCTGATGAGGCCCATTGTGAGCGACCACGTCTCTGTCCCGTAAGTAATCACTGGCAACACACACTGGTCATAGAGTTTCGTCTTGAGACACTGGTAAGTTGGACGAGAAGATACCGCGCAACTTCCCGAACGCTGCCCAGCCAAGTCAGATTCGACGGTTGATCTCTTTCTTGAGGTTGAGTCGACGACTTTGATAAGAATGGGTGCAACATGGACATTCAACATCACCTTGGTTTTGTCCAATTTCATTTTTAGACCCACTCTTTCGGAAACTCTACTGAGTTCATTAAGCATTGTACTGAGGCCCTCCATGGTCTCAGCCATGACCACTATATCGTCGGCAAACCGGAGGTGAGTGATGTACTAGCCAATGACGTTGATGCCTAGCCCTTTCCAGTCCAGAACATTGAAGGCATCCTACATTGCAGCAGAAAACAGTTGCAGAGATATGACGTCTCCCTGTCTCACACCTCGCTGCAGAAGGATAGGTTCCGAAGTCTGTTCCTGAAGTCGGCCTGACATGGAGGTGTTTTGTACAAACACTTTAGCACCTCGATGTACCGGTAGTCGATATGGCACCGTTGGAGAGACTGCAGTACAGCCCAAGTCTCGATCGAATCGAAAGCTTTCTTGTAGTCCACAAACGCTAAACAAAGAGGCAGGTTATACTTTTCGGTCTTCTGTATAACCTGCCGTAGCGTATGTATGTGGTCTACGGTGCTAAAGCCTTTTCGGAAACCGGCTTGTTTGGGCGGCTGCAAAATCGACAAACCTGCGCGCGAGACGATTTGTGATGACACACACCCGTGCACCATGCCTGTATCGATTTTCTTTTCGAGAAGGTAGAAATCAACCAGCTTCTGAAGGGCCTTAAGTACCACCGGTTTTCCACCCGCCTTCAGGAGTTCGGTCGTAATTCCATCATCACTCGGCGCCTTGTTTTTCTTAAGTTGTTTCAGAGCCATCCTAATCTCTCTCACATCCGGGATGTCTTCGGTATAGTGTCGGGTCAATCTAGCTCTTGGGTCGTTTGCTAGATACGCAACGGGTTTGCTGATTGACTTGTAAAACTGCAAGCTTTCGGAATAAGAGAAAAATCATAGAGAATTAGACAAATCTTAGCTATTTTGTTTCATATTCCTAGTGATAATTGCTTATCCTGTCAAATTCTCTACGATTTATTCCAAAACTAAGTTAAAAAAAACATCCGGAATCGGGGGAACAGGTACGCCCGGTTCTAACTGCTTGCCAGACCCGGTTCTCAAAAACCTGGATGTGGTTCTGCATGCCCTAATTTCAACACGTGTATTCGTCAAATTACAATTATCCTGTTTATTTGATGTACCTACCTAAAAATGTAGTAATCAAAACTAGGAAATAATGGAAAACGAGAAAAAAATTAGATCCCGGTTATTGGATCAAAATAAAAATATAAATAAATTGTTCCCATGACTTGACTTTCCCATCAATTGAAATCTCATAATTTCATAGAGTAAATAAGGGAATGTGAACCATAGTAAATAAAGATTTTACGTTTTGGAATAGCTTCCTGAATTTTCATTTTTTTAATTGATCTCGCTTCCTCTCCTCCCTTGCACCAACCGCAATGAATCAGTTGCTTATACCCGCCAATTCATTACCAGCTCCACTTGTTTGCAAATTAGCCTTTGTGCTACACAATAGACACGCATAACGTTGTACGACATAATACTAAGTGCTAAAGGACTGCCTGACCTCGTTATGGTGAGAAGAGTATTGTCAGGTCTTTATATGGTACGGTGGTGGCATGAGTTTGTTCAATGGTGTGTTTGTGGCAAAGTGTTTGCCAGTTTGTCTGTGTGACAGCTATAGGCAAAGGTAATTTAGAAAAAAAAGAAACCGACGAATTGAGACCCTCATCCCTTTTTTGAAGTCGGTTAAAAATTAATCCGACTTCCAAAACAAAACACTACAAAGCGAAAAACAACTTTCTTTTCAATATATGTATGTTAAACATGGCGTACTTTCAGAGGCTATAATTAAGAATCGAAAATTAAATCTTTTGCATAGGTATCTTTCTGTTACGCGGTCGTGACTTTTGTTTACGAGCTCGATCATTAATTCTGCAGTTTAGTTTAAAATTTATAAGTCAATTTAAAAAAGTTTAGTAGCAAGGAGATTTCATACATAGAATAAAATGGGATGGATTTAATACGAGGAAAAATGAATGATGCCGGACGTTTTAGAATTGAATTCTAAAAAGTCTTTTAAATGGTCGTTTAATATATTTAATTACCTGATTCAATTTAATTATTTTCTCATCAACATTTTGTCAAAAATCGAATAGGCTGTTTCCGTTATTAAAAAAAAAACCAGTTGCAAAAACGCGCCATTTTCTGAAAATTTTATTTTTTTGTGAATAAAAAAATCTAATTCTTTGATTTGTTTTCACTATTCCCCACAAGTGTATTGAAAAACGTCGTGTGATACACGGGTGCGTAGGTTATTGCAAACTCGTGTCATTTCTAATGTCCACCCTTGTATCACAATGTACTATTTCGGAACACGGTGTCTTTGTTATCTACCTATTTTTTTTTGTTTTGACACTGACTTCCGAAAACAAAGTTATTTTTCGCTTTGTATCTTATATGAAATTACGCATAAATAAAAATGTACAAGAAAACTACCTAAGTACGGGCATAGGTAGTAATACAATAACGGTATAGACTTTGAAACCATGATTTTAGATCACTAAAACAAAAAAAAACATATATTCCAACAAATAAACAAAATGTATTTCTTTTTTAGCGTAGTCACACACATATCGTTCAGCACAAATATGTTCACAGAGTGTAGCTCCTCTGGTGTCAATATTATCAACACAGTTTATTATGGTCAACAATATGTAGGTAGAAATTTGAATCACTATCTTTCAACACGGCCACACATTCTTATCAAAATTACTGGTCATATGTACATAGTTTATAAGGTTTCTATAATATACAATAATCAATAGCACTCAGATAAGCATCGCTTTTAGTAATAAATTGTTTAACAAATTGGGGCTTTTTCGAAGATATTATTATAATACTAATACTTTCTGAGTTTATCTGTGACACCATAGACAACGGTGAGGGAATCTGCAGCCTAATTGCTTAAGTGAATTCGGCAAGGGAAAGTGTTTCGACCCCATCAATCGACCAATCACATGTGAGATGAAAGACGCGATGTGGATTTCCCGTTTATGTGATTGGTCGATTGATGAGGTCAAATCCTTTGCCTTGCCGAATTCACTTACGCAATTTGGCTGCTGGACTTATAATATAGTTAATGTAAGTCTGAAATTGCCAAACCGCATTGAACGAAGATCACTGCTCGTACCTTCTCTGTATGAGAAGAGGCCTTTGCCCTGCAGTGGGACAGTTACAGACTGATATTATTATTATTTATTTCTATGAATAAAAGTTGAACAGCTATTGAAAAGATTCTACATGTGCAAAATCCATTTATAAATATGTGAAAACTTTTTAACAAAAATATAAAACCGACTTCCAAAACAAAACGCTACAAAACGAAAAATTTTTTTTTTCCGAAGTCGGTGTCTTTGGTACCTATTCTTTTTTGTTTTTGACACCGACTTCGGAAAAAAAAGTTATTTTTCGCTTTGTAGTGGTTTGTTTTGGAAGCCGGTTTAAGTTTTTTGTTAAAAAGTTTTATTCATCTCTTTTTAGTTTTGATAGGAAGGTACCTCTAATTACCATGGAAATCATTTATAGCCAAAGTAAATATCATGACGATTCCAATAAGCCCAAACACGACTAGGATACATTATTTTGATTTAAAAAGCCAAAAAAAAAAAATGACATGGCCTACCTTCCGGTTTCATCATCAGATCAGTTCAATGGTAACATTTTCATCAGTACCATGTAAGTTTTTGCTCGAGAATAACTAGCCATTAAGGAGTTCTAGTGGTCATCTGTGATCTTCTTCATCAGTTTCGCTTCACCAAATTATACTTTCTTAGTGCAAATGAATGCATTGTTGATGAAGATACCAAAATCGTTATATGCATGCCTATTTGAGGAGTTCCCTCGATTTCTCCAGGATACCACCATCAGATCATGACCTGATGACGATGGGACCACCTGGGAAGTATACCTTTTCAAACCGGTCCAGGCGTCTTTGAGTAATCGGGGAACATACATTAAAAAAAGATGCCGGCGAATTGAGAAGTTCCTCCTTTTTTTTGAAGTCTATTAAAAATAAAATTAAAGCTTTGAAAGAGAAATCATAGTTCGCTAACACAGGTGCAAGGTGTGCTTCACCGTCGACCACATCATAGCTTACCATTAGGTGATACCTATATGGGTTAAAACGCAAGCCTATCTTAACAAAAAATAAAAAATGTTTCCTCACTCTCATAGTCTTTGACGACAATTGGATACGAGCGGTGAGAGATCAGAGGTATTTGACAAGTGGCATTCGATGACAGCGTAGGCGATAGTCGAAATATCAAGATGTAAGGGATTGATCACTTGTCAAACCCATATAATTTTGACAATCGCTATCGCCACGCTTTGACGATAGAACGTCACTTGTCTAGGTCCTCAGGTTTAGGACCCACGCAATCCGAGTCACGCAGTGCCACACAACCAACTCCCGAACTCCGGTCTGCCATTGAGAGCCTCCTAATGGAAAATAACCCAATAAGACTAGACCTGGAAATAAAACCGTGGACTTCACGTTCAGCATGTCGCACTTGTGTCCGTGAGATCAACGGGGCATCATCATTTATTTATTTATATACTTTATTGTACACCAAGATAAGACAATACAAAAAGAAACATTAAAGTTAAAAACAAACATACAATAGGCGGCCTGATCGCGCTCTGCATCATCAGCCTTATAATTTTCTCAGTGCGGGGACACAGGCATCCTCTCTAGTGAGAGAGGTAATGGACCTTAATCCACCACGCGGGCCCAGTGCGGGTTGGTGGATGTCACATGTCTTCGATTTTTTGGTTCTAGGACATGCCGGTTTCCTCACAATGTTTTCCTTCGCCATTTTAAGAGCAGTGGTGATGAAATAATTTACACAAAGTAAAGCGCATGCCTGGGTTCGAACTCATAACCTACGACACGAAAGTCGGAGCCGTTATCACTGGGTCACCATCACTGGTCGTCATAATATTTAGGTGCAAGTCATAATAATTCACCTACCTACCTGTTTTTTTAAATTACACGAAGAAGGCTTAAAAATACAAACTAGATTTGAGTTCGAAATTCAAACTGTAAACGAAATCTCAAAGGCCCTGAAAATATACAATCTAAATTATATAACGCGAAAGCTTTCACGTCTAAAAATAACTTGCAACGTTTTTTCTCAAAGTGATGGATAAAATTATTCGTAGAAATATAGTGTTTGCTGGAAATTGCATAATTTTTATTTTACCTTATTGGTTTGTTGTGGGCTTGTAGACTAGCTTCGCCTGCGGTTATAGCTGATAATTTTTTTCTTTCTTGGATCTTCTGGACTGTTTTTCTTCTCTACTTCTCCTCGGTATACATAAGGTCTTGCTTTCAGAAACCAGATATAAGCTATAAGTGTTATCGTTACAGCCTTACCTGTTTTGCACTGTCGTAACTCGTCGATGAATTCTTTATCAACCGACTTCAAAAAGGAGGAGGTTCTCAATTCGACTGTATGTTTTTATATGTTTGTTACTCGATTACTCCGCCGATTATGAATCGATTTTGATGATTATTTTTATTTTATTTCAAAGCTGGTGCTTCTTTTGTGGTCTCAATTAATTTTGATCAAGATCTGAGGATAAGTTTTTAAGTTATTCTTAATAATGCGTCATTTAATGGTCAATAAAGTACTAAAAGTAAAAAAAAAACAAAATTTAATCCGACTTCCAAAACAAAACACGATAAAGTGAAAAATAACTTTCTTTTCGGCACTCAGTGTCTAAAACGAAAAAAAATGGTACCAAAGACACCGACTTCCAAAAAGAAAGTTTATTTTTCGCTACATTTTGCTTTGGAAGTCTGTTTATTTTTTTTGTTAAAAAGTAATTTTTTTCTTATTTGTTCTATAGTCAAGTCTAAAGTTCTGCTATAGTGGCAGTCGTATCGATGATTGCAATAAACTTTGGAAGGAACCAAGATATACTGCTGCTCTGTATACGTAAATACATAAACTCACGCTTTTATCCCATGGGGCAGAAACTGCTGAATGCCACCTGCTGCTAACCTAACATAGTCCGTTTGCTACATTTACTTTAGCGCACAGCAACCATCTAAACATCTAGGTACCTAATAAAAGTGCTAAATATAACATTAAAAAATAAAAATGTAATTCATAAAGCCCGGCTCAGAACGTCACTGTTATGTATATATGACGTAACTACGCGGTTTTTCAGCACCACTGCGCGAAGTAGGTTCATGCAACTTAATTAGAAACGGCCACAAACGGGTTTTCCAACCTTCGTTTTGACTCGCTTTTGCATTATTTTCCCTGAACTTTTTAGCTAAAAAGTTGTGTAGATAAAATTGATGCCGTGGTGAATAGTGGCCTCTTTTTTGTTACCTTGGATGGAAATGATACACGTGGATGCTTCAAATTGATGAATTGAATGCAGGAGCGTAGTACTGAAGGTCTAGAAATGGCCTGGGTTTTGGTATTATTTTCAAAGGAGTATCACCGAGGTTCTGGAAATTATTGACGCGCAAAATTTAATCGCAAGTTTAGTGATGCCACCGGCATTGATAAATAAATGATTCAACCAATCACAGCAATTTACGCGCGCTTGATTTTTTGCACATACATTTTGGGATAATTTTCATTCCAGTAACTGGAAATAAGATTTTCAGTCCTTTATTTCAAAAATTATAAAAACCTTCATTAAACACAGTGTAACCTTAATTAACAACAACTTCATTAACCACAGTGTTGCCCAACAGTTGCGGGGATCCGCTGGTTGCGAGACGCACGGGACTTGTCACTTGGGGGATGATTATGTCCAACAGTGGACGTCTGTCGGCTGAAATGATAAATCAAATAATGCGCCCGGCTAAATTATATTGTCTCATTGACACCCTTATTTTCTCTCACACCTGCCTTACCTTACAAAGACATGTTGTCTAATATTTTGGGTGGTCCTTATCTTGCCCGTATCCACCCTCATGTGGGTCATAGGAAGAAACTGATGCGGGTATCCCTTGAAAATGGTACGAGCTCAAAAATTAGGAAGTATTGAAGGGTAGCTTTTTTGTGGGATGTTGTAACTTTTGAAGTTGAAAAGTGCTGAATGTGGGCCTTATTACAATGAAAGAATTTAGCGTGGGACTTTCAATAAAACTACAAAAGTAATTAGACTTGTAAACTACGAAGTTCGACCTTACTGTCTCGAGAAAACGGGTTTGTAAATAGCAAATTGTTTCGTTGGCGATATGGCTGACTCTCGGTACAAATTTGTACAAACGCTCGTGAAAGCCTATTTATTTAGAAACTCAGTCTAAAATGCATGTTAAAGTCAGTGTATACTCAAACCTACATTGACACGTTATCGTGTGACTGCACAAAATCGCGCTTACGACACGTGATGTATTTATGTGCCAGGCTTAGTGCATTTTAACGCGATATGGCTCGTCTGAACTAAGCCTAAATTGACCCTAACTGCACCAGGTGTGTAGCTCGATCACACTAAATTGGCTACCCACCGCTGTAGGAAAAGACCATGGGTGCCAGCAGGATTATCTTCAGCACTCCACCTCGAATAGTTTTCTTTTGCCCATTCATACGGAGGAGTAATTTTGTCGACTTTATGCTAAACAAAAATATATAAGAAGAATGCAAGAGCGAGCAATGGGAGAACATATGAAGTTTTTAGATATTTTTTTTTTCAATTCTGAATGTTGTTGTATCAACATCATCATCAGCCTTATAATATGCTGGGACACAGGCCTCTTCTCTGTGAGAGAGGTATGAGCATCAATCCACCACGCGGGCCCAGTGCGGATTGGTGAATGACACATGTCTTCGAATTTTTGGTTCTAGGACATGCCGGTTTCCTCACGATGTTTTCCTTCACCGTTTTAAGAGCAGTGGTGAGGTAATAATTTACACAAAGTAAAGCGCCTGTCTGGGTACACGGATACACTGGTGTCACGTAACACACACGTAAGTCGGGGCGGGGCCGTGACCACTGTGCCACCACTACAGCTGTTATATATTTTATTGAAACTTAACTAAGTGGACATTATAAAACAGCATCAGCTCAAACATGCCATAAACACACAAGTGCGGCAAAAAGTTTGCCTGCCTCTAGCTAGTCTACGCAACTTCGCAACATCCTATCTAAGCAATGATATTCAAAAGCAAAACGCCGAATATTCGTCTGCAGCGTTTTATATACTACGATGTCCAAACCAGACCCCTAATATGGTTATCTTCCTGCACTGAATTTTCTCATGCACCAACCACCTATACTAATTCTAACGTTCAGTCTATTTTCATCTGACCTTTACAGGCAATCTGATACAACCGGGCTACTTCCGACCGCCTTACATAACACACTAAATATATAAACGCAACTGTTAAACCAACTTACCACCTTCCATTTAGGGTGATTTTCTACCAGAGATGTACGAGGTAGCTAAGCGGAGTGCGAGGAAAATATCTACCAATAGGATCACTTTGTTTTCCTAACCTTGCTTTGCGCAGCTTTGGTGGGAAAGGGCTAGTGGGGCTAGGTATATATACCTACAATTCTTTTTCTTTTATAAAAACGTTGCAACACTCTAGGAACTTCTCCTGTATCGTGGGTGTGTTAAAACATTTAAAGATTCGCAAGAACTATCTGTAGACCTTACAAATGGATATTTGTTCCATGTGGGATTCGAACCCGCAATACAGAGAGTAGCAGCCAATTGTTCATCTACAGCGCCCGTGCAATATGCGAGAGATAGGATGCAAGGAATACGCACACAGCTGAAAAGAGTCTCTACGCATCCTCGCACCACTCAGCGCACCGCGCAAGTGCCTCGCACATCTTTGGTGAAAACACACATATTTTCAAAGCGTCGCTACACATCCTCGCTCCACCTAGCTACCTCACATATCTCCAGTAGAAACACACCCTTATACCAGTTTCTTCTAACACTGTTGAATATCGTATTCATGAACTTTTGGATAGCGTTCTCCATGCAGAAGGACGAGTAATGAAAGAAAGGAAGGTGAAGGCGTTACTATTGTATTACCTAGTAATAGGGTTTGCTGAGAGAAACGATTCCGTTGGTAAACCGGGTAGGAGATGGATTGTAGATGAATAAGTGATTACAGGAAACAGATGGATACCCGGTACTGATCAACAAGTCAGGATTAATATGGATGGAAGATAGTGTGGCATGGATTAAAAAAATGCTATTTCAATTAGCCCTTTTAGCTGAAGGATTGTTAATTGCCAGCACTGTCATTGGCAGTCAACCGACGCTTGTCCATCTTCAAGGATCTTAACTTGGTCGTGCAGGCGCCTTTTCTACACCTCTAAGCCATCCATTTTTACCCGACTGCCAAAGGAGGGTAATGTGTTTATCATGCTGTGCAGTCGGAGGATACACCTGGTTTTGGTCAGCCAGCTCGCGAATATGTATCCTCCGACTGCACAGCACGTTTTTCTTCTTGTTTACGTCTTTTTGTTCGCTTTTTCTTTATCAGTCGCGTTTTTTGATGTTTTTTATTAACTTTTTAGTCCTTTGACTGTGTCTAGATTTTGGCGTTCGGAACTACCAGATACGTAGACATTATATTGTACCAGAACGTTACAGCACCAAGTAACTTCTAATGATAAATTAACCATTTTTGTTAAGAATTAAGTAGTATTACAGGACCCCTTATACCCTTTACACTACTATTTATAGACTGTCAAAAAAAACTTTTTGCAAAAAAATACTACCGACTTCCAAATACAAAACTACAAAGTGAAAAATAACTAATTTTTTTGAAGTCGGTGTCTTTCGTAGGTACCATTTTTTTGCGTTATGGACACCGACTTCAAAAAATTTAGTTATTTTTACTTTGTAGTTTTGTATTTGGAAGTCGGTAGTATTTTTTTGCAAAAAGTTTTTTTATTTTTCACTTTTTAGTTGTACGTACCTAATAGGCAAGTTAGTAAGGGAACTATTTCGCCAGAATAGATTTCATGAAACTTGAACATAACCGGTAAATTGAGAGATCTGCTTACCCCTTATGAGCGAACTGGCGTGATGTTATGTTATGAACTATGATAAACAACAAACAGACATGCGATTGCAGCAATCCCGAGAGATTTGCCGTTATTTATTGAAGAGTTCTGTTGTATATCTCCGAAGTTCTTCATCAGATCTTCACCAAATTAAAATGGGACCAATTTCGGAACATACTTTTCCAAACAAAAAAAGAATTTTCAAAATCGGTCCACAATTGACGGAGTAATCGGAGAACATAAAAAAAAAAAAAAAACAGACATGAAGTCGAACATAGAACCTCCTCCTTTTTGGGAAGTCGGTTGAAAAGGCCTTGATAAAGTGTCTTTATATCAGCGAAAAAAGTTTGTGAAAAGTCCAAAATGTTTATGATTAGAACTTAAAGCTGAGTTTTTAACCGACTTTCCAAAAAAGGAGGAGGTTCTATGTCACCGATATCAAAAACAACCGATTTCAGTTTTTTTTTCCGATTTTGAAAATTCTTTTTTGTTTGAGAGAGTATGTTCCGAAATTGATCCCGTTCTAATTTGGTGAAGATCTGATAAAGAACTTCGGAGATACAACGGAACTCTTCAATAAATAACGGCAAATCTCTCGGGATTGCTGCAATCGCATGTCTGTTTATTGTTTATACGATTTCATAACATAAAATCATGCCAGTACCTACGTTCTAAAGGGGTACGCAGATGTATACAGTTCACGTTGGTACACTCTCATTTCACCGGTTATTTTCAAGTTTCATGGTATTCGGGTAATCTGTTCTGGAATTATAAGTACCTTACTGAGACTTGCCTATTAGGTACAACTAAAAAGTGAAAAGTTAATTTTTATGTCAAAATTAAAATAAGGTTGGACACGTCCTAAACTCCAGATTCTCAATTCAGAAACCGGCCCACAGCGTCCAAGTTATTTTATCTAAGTTTAATGATGTTTACAGTACCTATTCTAAGGTGTATGACCGTGCCTTCTAAGAATATAATCCGCTTCACTTAACGACGCGATTTCGCGGTTATATTTTAAGGTACACGTATATTTTGGTGTGGATATAATTGTAATGAGTATGTAAGTCTTTATTTGTTTGTGTTTTACGTTGGAATGCTGACCAGGAATGCATAAAATGCAGTATTTCCTGTAAATACTAATATTACTGTCACTAAACTGCATTGTTTTTCCTTTATAATTGGTATCGGTATACGTGTGCATCATGTTGTAAGTTATGTTGATTTTGTAATATAATAGTTATGAGGCTGGGTATTCCCATTTAAAAGAAAACAAAACTTTCACATGACTACATAACTTATTATATACTTATATTGCATTGTGTAGGTTAGTTATACATAGAAGGAATATTATGATTCTTAATTGATGGCTATCGCATCAACCAATGTGTAGGTTAGGTACAGTAGGAATTGTGCATATGTTTTCAACAATTTTATATATGGTAGAATTACGTCATATTTGGCGCAAAGAAATTATCAATTTTTGTTTATTTTCTTTATTTCCTTCTGTATACAATCACACACACAAATCAAACACATTTTTAATTTGAATTTGGTGGTCACATTCAAAATATGAAGTTGGTGTCAATAATATTTTTAAGCTGGGTGCATCGCCAAGTAAATTATTTAATAACTATCTTTAATAAATCTCTAGATAAGTCCATAAATATGGCAATAACTAGGTAAGTATAGGAATTTATAGTAAAACTTAACTTAAATATGTTCTTCAAAACTTCGGCATAGAGGCGTGCTTGGCCCGTTGCCAGAGTAAGGCCAGCTCTCACAAATTGGGCAGCTGTACCTAGGTAGTATTTTATTCAAACAAGGTACTTTTTTCAACCCTCCTTGTTAGTTTTATAACTTTATCTCATACTTACACATGTAATCCCCGAAGGGGTAGGTTTCTGTTTACCTGTAGTACTTATCGTCGTCCACATTTTATTAGTAAGTTTTAAATTATATTTAATCAAACTAAAGGAGTCAAACCTATTGCCTTAAACTAGGCAAAAATATATAACACCAGGCTTCTACTCATGGGTCGCGGATAAATTTGAAAGAGAGTTACCGCGGCCCTGGCTCAAGCAACTGAAGGAACACGGGTGGGTTTTAGTCAGTAAAAGTCTACACATAAAAAAAAAACAAAAAAAATATCTTCTGCTCATGAATTCCAGATAAACCAAAACTATTTTACCGTACATGGGAATCGATCTAACCCTCGAACTCAAGCAATAACGCTTACAACCACTAGGTCTACGAGGCTACTAAAGGTCTATTCAAAAAACGACATCTGTGAAGTCCGCTTTTCGCTGCACTGTACCTACAGTGTACACCCACCCCCCTCAACCCCGCTGTCCCGCAAACCTTTCACCTACACATTTTCCTTAGGCAATATAACTACATACACAAACTAAATAGATACAGCCCAGCACTAAAGCGGTAGGCACGCGGAAGCCCATTCTTGGCGCATTCCTCGCAAGTTTACTTCTTAGGGACTTGCTTGCACCATATACAGTAACTGACCGCGAGTGTACTCGCTAAGGACGTTTTCTCCTGTTTTTTACTACTTAAGTGTAGGTCTATGAACTGGTTCTAAGTTGATACGTTTTCTGATAATATTGGGTTTATTCTTATACCACCACCATGAACAAATTTACTTATTTTTACTGTCATAATAATAAAATAATAGCCGCAGTAATATTGCTATCTTGTCGGATTATGATCGATTGCATTTTGGGGAGTGTGCGATGGAATTGCATGATCTTATTCCCTCGAGCTCTTTTCATCATCGGACTACAAGACGTACGTCGATGCGCCATCGGTACATGGTGGACATCCCACCCATTCGCACTAAACGTTTTGGAAATACTTTCATTATGCGTACAGCTAAGGAGTGGAATTCCCTGCCGGAGTCTGAAAACTTTATCGTCATTTAAAGAAATAAAATATGGAGTCCCGCAGGGAAGTGTCCTCGGACCTCTACTATTCCTACTATATATTAATGACCTGCCACGTCATATATCTTGATCGATTGCATTTTGGGGAGTGTGCGATGGAATTGCATGATCTTATTCCCTCGAGCTCTTTTCATCATCGGACTACAAGACGTACGTCGATGCGCCATCGGTACATGGTGGACATCCCACCCATTCGCACTAAACGTTTTGGAAATACTTTCATTATGCGTACAGCTAAGGAGTGGAATTCCCTGCCGGAGTCTAAAAACTTTATCGTCATTTAAAGAAATAAAATATGGAGTCCCGCAGGGAAGTGTCCTCGGACCTCTACTATTCCTACTATATATTAATGACCTGCCACGTCATATATCTAATCCAATGGTTTTATTTGCAGACGACAGTACTTCTATTGTTTCATGTATCAATAAAGACTCTTACATAAATGACATCAATAACTCAATCAGCAGTTTAATAAAATGGCTTGACAATAATAACCTAGTTATAAATCTACAAAAAACTAAAACTATGCATTTTCACCAACGTATATCTACAGGTGACATGGTTATCAACTACAACGGCCAAACTATCGATAAAGTGAAAAGCACAAAATTTTTAGGAGTCTTAATTGATAGCCAGTTAACATGGAAGCCGCAAGCAGAAGATATCTGTAAACGTCTGAGCACAACCGCGTTTATGTTATACAACCTATCCAAAAAAGTAAATCTGACAACAATACTAGTGGCCTACCATGGTCTTGTAACTTCTATTTTAAGGTTTGGTGTAATATTTTGGGGTTATTGTAGTGAACGAGAAAGCATTTTTAAAGCTCAAAAGCGCTGTTTGAGAGCTATATTTGGCCTCAAAGTTACTGACAGTTGTGTGCCTATATTTAAGTCTCAGAAACTATTAACTTTCCCATGCCTCTACATCCTCGAATTAGCAATATTTGTTAAAACAAACCGTAATCTATTTGCCACACTAACAGAAACCAGAAAGCGGAGTACATCATTAAGATCACAATATCAGAATTTACTTCACACAGGCACATTTAAAACTAGTTTATTAAAAAAAAGTGTGATCTGTATGGCTCCTGTTGTCTTTAATAAAATTCCTGATCATATGAAAACCTTGCCATTGATGAAATTTAAAAAATGTTTTACAGAACTACTTGTGGATAAATGTTATTATTCTGTTCAGGATTTCCTAAATGATACACTTTAATAACCTGTTTTTATAACTTATATAATAAGTATTGTATTTGCATGCCAACAAGGCAGAATGTACACGGTTCTTTATTATGTTATTTACGATCCTATTTGTATTTACCTGCATTCAAAGCAAATTCTCTAGTCTATTCTATTCTATTCTATTCTATTCTGTGTTTCCCGATAGCTATAACGTCAGGGTCTTTAAGTCAAGAGTGAATAGGTTACTTCTAGGCAAGCGTGCTACACCTTCGACCACATCATCACTTACCATCAGGTAAGATGCTGATGTCAAGCGCAAGCCTCTTTAAAATAAAATAATAAGATTATTGTTTTATAATATTACCAACGGACGCCTCGCGGTTTCACCCGCGTAGTTCCCGTTCCCGTAGGAATACAGAGATAAAAAGTAGCCTATGTCACCCGGGGATAGAGTAGCTTACCAACGGTGAAAGAATTTTTGAAATCGGTCCAATAGTTTTGGAGCCTATGCGGTACAAACAAACAAACAAAAAAATCTTTCCTCTTCATAATATTGGTTTATCATTTCATTTTTTATGCACCTGCCACGCTATCTCTTCACTGCGCTTGGTTGACTGGTAGAGAATTCCTCAGGCATTGAGTCCGCCAATGTACTTTTATGTAGCATGAAGTTTTAATAAATAAATAAATTAACACCTTTATTGATAAAAAAAAATATTATATTAACAATGATGATGAAAATCTAGGACTCTTTAGCAACTGATTAGCAGGTTCTTAATTCAGAAACTCTATAAAAAAATATTAAGAATCTGATAAGCGTCTGCAACGAGGTCTGTCATATTCTTACGGAGTGCACTAGAGAATTTTAACTTTGTATTGGCTGACGCGATGCGACTGCGCAAATAGAAGGCTAGACTTACTAGACTCTCGCTAGCCTATCGTTTTTTTCTTTAATACTATGTTGGGGTCACATTCCAATTTAAACTGATTCAATTCACACTTGTGGTATTTATTATTGTCAAAAAATTGCTATAATTTTTTTCATAATATTATCACGTTCCAACTGATTAGAACTAAATTTCCATTACTTGTGATAAAGCACTGAATTAATCTTCAAACCTAATTGAAATCTAATCATCCTACAATGTAATCACAATAATTACGTTGTCCTATTAATCTTGGTTTCTAGTGGGTGGCCTGCCAATTATATCTCGTTGGTGCACTGGAACGGCCTCTGCACTGTCATACGATAAGTCTTATCTATCATTAGACTAATAATGTTGTTTTATTGTTTCAGGTAAACATTGGTTCGATGAGGGTGGTCCGTTATTCCTGAAGGAGATTATTGTTATCAAGTCTGGGAAAAAGCCTTGGATTTGGGTAACGTTACTTAAGTCAAACTATTTTGCGGAACTTTGAATTACTATTTTTTGGATTTAAAACCTAGGAGCCACCGAAGCTTTTAATTGTAACTTTATTGTATTTTTCTTACTGCTTACCTGAATTGAGAATTTGGAGTTAAGTTTTATAAGCTACTTTGACAAGCTATGACAGCGCTAAATTTTTTATAATTTAAGGTTTAAAGATATTTATTTTCCATAAGAACTTATAAATAACAGTTCACTTATAATGAGATACAAAGTTACTTAATATAAATAATATTTGCTTCCGGGGCGTTGGCGACGTTAAAGGGTACATACATGTTTTTTTAGTTTACTCTTAAATAAGTTAATATTATTACACCTCTTTATATCTTCCGGTAAATCATTGAACAGTTGTGCTCCCTCCACTAATACTGTTTTTTTGCCATAATTAGTTCGTGCACATGCAGTTGCTAGTTGGATTTTTTTTTTACTTCTTGTGTTGTATGTTATTGTTCTTTTATGCAATTGTATGTTTGATTGTACGGCATTCATGGTATTTTTTTTATGAGAATGCAGGTGTAATATGTATAAAGTTGTGTGAGATTTAGTAGGTTAGTTTTTTCGTATAATTTTTTTGTTGGATATTGATAGTGGTAGTGAAATAATACTTTAATAATTTTATTTTGTGTTCTTTGTAGTGGGTTTAGATTAGATTTAGCGGCTGATCCCCACACTTCGATTAGGTATTCGAGGTTTGATTTCACTAGAGAGTTATATATAGTTAGGCGTACTTTTATCGGGATACATTTAGTAACTTTTCGTAACGCACCCAAAAGTAAAAGTAATTTAAAGACTAAATCATTTGACAAAAAGCTGTTGGTCATTTAACGCGACATCACTGATTAACAGCCAAGGAAATAAACATCAGGTAAACTATAAAAATATCATCGCGTAGTACACTACCATGTCAATCAATACCCATACCTCCTTTCAAGCGTGCTTGAAAAGTCCTTTCCTACAATAGGACATAACCAGGTCAACACACGATTACAACACTACCAGCAACACTAACAACGTTGCACACGACCGTCAACATTAGACTCACAGATAGTCTGGTGATGTCACGTCGTTAGCATGGGGAGTTGCATCGTTGCCTGTAGTCCTACGTAACTTTACTCTT
Source organism: Orthosia cruda (assembly GCA_964057195.1). Lineage (NCBI taxonomy): Eukaryota > Metazoa > Arthropoda > Insecta > Lepidoptera > Noctuidae > Orthosia > Orthosia cruda. Next base: position 40,678,597 of record OZ059831.1, on the reverse strand, counting down.
AGTCATAAGTACTTGGAAATGTGATAAAGGGCTCTTGGGAAGGAGTAGGTACTTACTAATATTGTAAATATTGAGAAAGTTTGTAGAATTGTTTAACTGTAAGTTATCAGTTAATCGCCGATACTGCTGAGTGTTCCCTACTCTCACCTCAACTCCCTGGATGGGTGTCCTCTGGTCAGGCCAAGTGTTATTGTTTTTTTCTTCATGGATGTTTCAGTAGTAGATTAGAGGTTAGATTTACACATGATATACAACTAGCAAAATGTAGGGATCTTCTACCCAAACATCATCATAATTTTAGCCAAAGACTTCTGACATGATGATGACGACACTTCTGGACACAGGCCTCTTCCAAGCATTACCATATCTTCTGGCCCTATGCTTCTTCCATCCAGCGAATTCCGCTGCTAATTGTTTTGTGAAATAATTATGAAGATATGAAGGGAGGTGGTGACTAGTTAGACTTATTTGAAATTAATTTCATGCTACATTCTTCTACTAAATGGCCTGCAAAAAACCAAATAGAAAACGGGTAAAAAATTTACAGTTTGCAAATAAAAGCACATTGCAATAACTTACAGGACACGGCACACCAAACACAACTCGTTGCAAACTTTTTATTTGTCCGAAATTCTCGCAGCATGCTTTTATGCTAATTAGCATTTAACTTTTAGGTTATCTAGTAACTACGTGGTTTTCAGTTCTGGAAACTCTTATCTTTTATGGGTATGGAGGCAATTTAATTACATATGCAACTAAGTGTTGGCCTTTTTAATACGAGTAGTAACAATTTATCTGAGCATTAAGTCCACTCACTTTTTGATATTGGTGGTCCAACGGTTGACTTTTTGACCACTGTAACAAAGGTATGTAGGTATAGGGCAATCCAGAAGATATAAGCACAAGTTAGTATTCATAAGCTTTTGTGAGTATTGAAACAAAGGCAAAATCAACTAATGCAAACCAGAAAAATGCCGATCAGATAAAGTTTCATTGGATCGGCACTTTTCTGGTTTACTTAACCCAAGAAACGATCCACCTGGATAGGAAAGTACAGCAAACCTCCATTTTACAACTTGCTCCCTACACAGTACACAAAACATATCATTAAAACTACCTGAGCAAGCCAGCAGCTCCATAATGCTGAAGCTAATATTGTTATCTGCGGCGCGGGCGCCGAATGTGTCGTAAAAGATCAGCACAATGTTGTGAACGATAATTGTTGGTAATTGTTAATTTTGCTGTTATTGTTACCTTTAATGTGGAGCAGGACCGGACTGGGAAGCTAAGGAGAAGTGCAGTTACCATATCAGCCTTTTAATGTTCCTACTGCTGCGACACAGACCTCTCTATGAGAGAGAAAATACTAAAATAGAGCAACACTAGCTCTTTCTTATTCACTCATGGCTTCGCTTATGTGGAATATACATACCGGGATTATTTAAATAATAGTGACAATCGCATCAAAATCATACTAGTGATTAAGAAGAAATAAGCGCACATACATATAGACTTTTATACCATGTAGTGAATTCTTCTTACAGAATCCTAATGAACATTTAAATGCGTAAATCAATTTGCAACGACACCCATCATAGCGAAGTGTTCTATCTTTTCATGCTAAAGTGCCCTGCTTGACTCGTACATGTGCGGATACTCAGTTGTCCTTAATTTAAAATAGCATGATTTTAACCCCATGTATCTAAAGCCGTAGTCTACGACTTTACACCCATTATCCAACCATACCTTTCATTCTTCCAGTTTTCTACCTCCCTTATTACGTCCCTGTGCACAAAACTACACAAGCTCACGACACATGACCATTAACTAAACGCTGACTCATCCAAAGTTCTGCTACAACTGCTCACGTTATGCTAATTCATTCAAACCCTTAACAGAATGGAGAACATAAAAGCTTGTAAGTGAAATTGTTATTACATTTTCTACAACACTCTAGCTTTGCATTTTGAGTTGTTGCCTTTCATTGTACCAGAAGATTGGGCATCACACAATTAATATTATTAAAAAAAAATAGACGTGTGGCACTCGGGGACTGACGCGGTAAAGCTATTGCCATAGCATTTATTCTAGATCCAGTACTGGAAAATGCGTCAAAAAAATTAAAAACGTTAAAAACTCGAAAACGTAGCGAGCCAAACCCGCATTTATTTACGATTAATAAAACTCTAAAAAACAAAACAAAAATACCCTTATTCACATTGAAATAAGGTCGCTTTTCTTTGACAAGCAAAAGTGACCCTTATTCTTATTATCATAAGGTCCACATTGATCACCATTGTCACAGAAACAGCTCAGAGAGACCGATAAAAGGCATAAAAATTACGACCAACAAAATTTTTAAAACCCTCATATCTCAGAAACGGTTGGAGTTAAGGCGCATTACTGACAAAAAAATTGCCCCCCTGCCCGTCCCTACTTCATCCAGGAGAACAAGATAGGATTTACCCCCCCCCCCTAACCGTTTACCTCCCCCCGCAAAAAATTCTAAAAATACCAACACGGAAATCGAAAACACGTGCAACAAACCTCCCCCCCCCGCCCCCCTGGCCCTCACCACTCAGATTCCACAGAATTCAAAAACCTTATTAAAAGTCAAAGTATCACCGCCGTGCCCGTCGGAGTGGGGAGCGTGAGGTTTTTTCGTTACGGAATTTCTGGATTCGATCCCCGCGCTCAAGGCCCGCGATAGAAGCTATGCAATAGCTTAAAACTAGGTATTTGTTTAAGCATTGTTTAGGTTCGATCTAAACTTCGTCTTTGACCAAAAATATTTAAATTTAACTAGTCTCTATACCCCAGTCCTTGACTGTAAATCCTTTCTCATCTTGAGGCAATTGATCAATGAATCAATAGCCCATCCATGCTATCCATACTTCTTACTCATCATCAGGCATTTAATGTTCTCCTGCTGGGACACAGGCCTCCTCCCTGTGAGACTAATGGGCCGTAATCCACCACGCGGGCTCAGTGCGGTTTACTGGATGTCACAAGTCTTTGAAGTTTTGGTTCTAGATCATGGTTACGTCACGATGTGTTCCTTCACTGTTTTATGAGCAGTGGTAATTAAATAATTTACACAAAATAAAGCGCCTGCCTGGGTTCGAATACTTGAACTACAACTTGTAAGTCGCGGCCGTTACCACTGGGCCACCACTGCTCTATACTTCTTACTATTTAACTAAAATTATAATCTTACTTATTTTATAAATAGGAAAGTTTTGATGGATGGATTTATGTTTGGTATTCAACCACGCCAGAACGGCTGTACGGATCTGGATGAAATTTGGCACAGGGATAGATTATAGTCTGGTGCAAGCTAGTATATTATTATAATAAATGTAGTAGTAACTCTATCTATCTGTTTGATATATTTGCACGACTATACGGATTTTGATGAAACTTAGTATATGGGTAAACTATATCCTGGTTTATGTTATAGGTATAACTTTTTACGGGATTACGTTCTCTTGTTATTTAGTCCAGCTATTTTAACATTTTTCTCTATTTATTATATTTCTTTATTGTACACCACAAAAATATATATACAAAACAAACAATCATAAAAGCAAGTGTACAATACAAAGGACGGTCTTATCGCTCTAGACAATCTTTTACAGACAACCTTTGGATGGATCGAACGAAAGGAGATGAATTTAGGTTTGTCAGTGTACAATATATCTTAAATAATAATACTTAGAAATAATAACATAAAATACATACAATAATACATAATATACCAATAAATAACAAAAATATCACAGAGAAAGGAGAAGACTAATTAAAGTAAAAGGAAATGCTCCTTCACCATTTTTTTAATGTTGGTAAGGACCATCCAAACACTTGAGTATTTTTACCCGACTGCCGAAGGAGGGTAATGTGTTTATCAGTCTATGTATGTATGTTTGTTCCCATATGGCGTTCTAGAGACCAAACGCGTTGGCCGATTTTGATGATTCTTACGTCAATCGATTCGTCTTAACCCTGCGAGTGTCACTGGCTACATTAAAATTGGAAAAGATAAAAATGGCGGATTTTGGGCACCATTTTGTGGAGGAAAATATATTTTTTCCTTCTAAACTCATCGTGTGGGGTATCAAAATAAAGGGTTTTAAGAAGTGATTTCTAAAATATATGACACCTATATGTTTAAATGTACCTAATTCTAAAAAAAAATACTAATATGTTGTAAATAAAAAAAGTTAATTTAAAAAACTAAAAACCTGACTGCTTAAAAGTGAACTAAAAAGACGTAAACAAGAAAAAATTCATGCTGTGCAGTCGTAGGATACGTCTGATTTTGGTCAGCCAGCTCGCGAAAATGTATCCTCCGACTGCACAGCATGAAATTTTAGATCTGACTCTATCTATGATCTATCCACCCACCTGTGTCTCGCAGTTTAATGAACCCTGCCATTAACGCCTTTGATCATAACATAACATTATAAACAAAAGTGAAACAAACGAACCGATCGATCTACTGACATTTTAAAGTTCATATATTTTTGCACTGTTGCGTAGGCGGAGGGAGGCTTTGCGTTATATCATTTTATTTTTTAACCGACTTCCCAAAAAGGAGGAGTTCTATGTTCGACATTATGTTTGTTTTTTTTGTGTATGTTCACCGATATTTCCGTCAATTGTGGACCGATTTCAAAAATTCTTTTTTTGTTTGAAAAAGTATGTTTCGAAATTGGTCCCATTTTAATTTGGTGAAGATCTGATGCAGGACTTCGGAGATATACAACAGAACTCTTCAATAAATAACGGCAAATGTCTAGGGATTGCTGCAATCGCATGTCTGTTTATACCATTTCATAACATAACATCACGCCAGTACGCTCTTAAGGGGTACGCAGATCTCTAATTTCACCGGTTATATTCAAGTTTCATGAAATCTATTCTGGCGTTATAGTTATCTTACTAACTTGCCTATTAAGTAGGTACAACTAAAAAGTGAAAAATAAAAATAACTTTTTTGCAAAAAAATACTACCGACTTCCAAATACAAAACTACAAAGTGAAAAATAACTTAATTTTTTGAAGTCGGTGTCTTTCGTAGGTGCCATTTTTTGCGTTATGGACACCGACTTCAAAAAATAAAGTTATTTTTCACTTTGTAGTTTTGTATTTGGAAGTCGGTAGTATTTTTTTGCAAAAAAGTTTTTTTTTTCATTTGTTTCAGAGAATTTTGTTTCGTTTGATTAAAAATGGGACCAACTTAGACCCAGTTTATGTAAATAGAATTTTTGCAAGATTAATATGACTTTCAAGTCTACTGTGATTGTTTGAATGAATTTTTGCAAGATTAATATGACTTTCAAGTCTACTGTGATTGGTTGAATGAATATTTGCAAGATTAATATGACTTTCAAGTCTACTGTGATTGGTTGAATGAATTTTTGCAAGATTAATATGACTTTCAAGTCTACTGTGATTGGTTGAATGAATTTTCAAAATCTGAACGCATTATTTACTTACGTTTAATTTGTGACGCGTCGATAATAAAAAATTTCCCAGAAACTGCGTGTTAGAAAATTACTACTAATATGAGCAGTGGTGGCCCAGTGGTAACGGCCCCGACGTAGGTGGTGGTTTCGAACCCAGGCAGGCGCTTTACTTTGTGTAAATTATTTCATCACCACTAAAGACGGTGAAAGAAAACATCGTGAGGAAACCGGCATATCCTAGAACCAAACATTCGAAGACATATGTGTGACATCCACCGCCCGCACTGCGCCCGCGTGGACGGTTAAGACCTATTCTTTATCACAGAGAGGTCGGTGTCCCAGCAGTGGGAACATTAATAGGCTGATGGTGATGATAATCAATCATCACATAATTATTTTCAATGCTAGAACCTACACAATAACATCAGTATCACACATATCTGCTTACCCTCCAAACACTAACCGGGATGGAACGTGCCGTGAATATTTTAGACGAGCATCCATCGATGGCCGGTACGTCACGTTTGGGTAATCAGTCATCCTGTGACAGATGCAGGCCCGGAATAGAATGCTGCACTGGCCTTGAAAACCCGGAAAATAGTATAGAAAGAAACTAGCTCATCTTATTTCATCACTTCATAACTGTACAATTCTGTAACAAATGGTAGTGAGTAATCACGGTGCAACTCACATTTTCTCTTGAGTACCAGGGGCGAGTGCTCTCGGAGGCGTGACCTACCGAAGATGGTCCCAGACACCTCGTAAGGGGTTGCCTGGTATAGTGTGCCGCTTTCCATAACGTAAGGTTGGTGAAGGAGGCCACTATAGGAAAACTCAGTAGACAAATAGGGGTATGTACAATTCTGTAAAAGCTTTGTAATTAAGCTTTTTTTAGCAGTTTTAGTAGAAAACTAAATTAATGAAAGCATTGCAAGATTCAGCATCATTAGCATTTTAATGTTCCCACTGCTGGGACACAGGCCACCTCTATGTTAGAGGGAATGGGCCGTAATCCACCACGCAGGCCCAGTGCGGATTAGTGGATGTCACATGGCTTCGAATAACAAGATTACTGGCTTAATTTTCTGTACAATGCTATATTTTGATTTGTTCAGGGTGACTTATACATTGACAATCTGTAAGGGAGGCAATCATATCGTAATAATCATAAGTACTCGTGAATAAAAAGAACTTTGGCAATAGGATCAACTGGAAAAATCACTTCAGGCCACATTCGCATTATATCTAAAGCATTGCATTCTCTGAAAGTTATATTAAAGCGAACAAGATAGAGCATGAAACGTGTGCCCAATTATATAATCAATAGTTAGGTAGATACAGCTAATAACAGCATCGTTCCTACAGAAAATAAAGTGAAGCCAAGAATACTGGCTGAAAATAAAGAAAATTTTTCTAAAAAGAAGATATTCAATATAAAAGCTCCAACTTCACAATAAGGTTGTAGGAAAATAATATCAATACAATAGATACATGTTGTCACAAAGAAGTCTTGAAACAACAAAACATCCCGGAATCCAATAACTTCTTCGGAAGCTTTATTTACTATACCTACTAAGGTTTACGAGTAGATACGCAACTTGCAGTATATGAGAGCTTCTGTAACTCACTTTTTAAGTGAACACTCCATGGAGTCAGGAGGCCGATTTTGATTGAAAACTAAAACTGCATAGTTGGATTTTTGAAAAATCAAAATCTTTTTTTTTTTTCACATAGGCCTACATGGGCACTTATAAAACGTCGACAAAATGTGCACGGTTCGTGTTGGTCGTTTCCTATGGAGAAGAACCGGCAAGAAACTCCATGGTTACTCTTTTAAAATGGTTTGGTTTTACAATATTTCCATGTTACAGCATTAGTACTTAGATATGGGGGGACAACGTAGGCCCGACTTATGACAATAAGTCTTAAGAAACTAAAAAAATAAAATAAAAAGATTATATTTTTAGACAGGAATCGAAACCATTGATGTAGAAAAAAAACACTCACACCATTCGATAGTGTCGGATCTAATTCTGGTAAGTAATGGCGCATAAATGACAAAATTGAGAAAATACTTACATTTCCTACGTTAGCACTGCCAAGAATCCTAAACATTTTGGATTTTTGACGAAAGTTATCGTTGTTAAAATGTCTCTTAAGCTACATTTACGAGGGCTATTCTTGATTATTGTGATAAATATGATGTCCTGGCAACACCTCGCAATGATTCGAATGTTTTTGTCAAGTTTGTAAGTTATTTTTTTAGGGTTCCGTACCCAAAGGGTAAAAACGGGACCCTATTACTATAAATTAAATTATTACTATTATAAAAATGACTAATATTTATTTGTATATTTGTCGGGAATTTATTATTTATTTATTCATTTATATAAACTTTATTGTACACCATAATAAACAAGAAAAAAGACACTTACTACTAAAAAAAAACCGGCCAAGTGCGAGTCGGACTCGCGCACGAAGGGTTCCGTACCATTATCGCAAAAAACGGCAAAAAAAGCAAGTTTGTTGTATGTAATTGAAATATTTATTTAATTCTGTTTTTAGTATTTGTTGTTATAGCGGCAATAGAAATACATCATCTGTGAAAATTTCAAATGTCTAGCTATCACGGTTCATGAGATACAGGCTGGTGACAGACAGACAGACGGACCGCGGAGTCTTAGCAATAGGGTCCTATTTTTACCCTTTGGGTACGGAACCCTAAAAAATACAATGAGAGGCCTTATCGCATTCCGCGAATGTAATTTAATTAATTTGGTTGATTGAGAATTTTGATTTTGTTTTGTTTTAATGTTGGTAATGATATGTGCTAGTCGTAAATTATTTGTGTGTGATTTGTCTGTTGTAAATGTAGTGATTATAAATTATTGACTCTCTGCTCGTGTTGGGTCACACTGTTACTGCAGGGAGTATTTGAAATAAATAAATAATGGCAATACAAGGATTAATAGAAATTGAAGAACTGTCCAATTACAGATACCCGTGTAAGCGCATCATTCGACAAAATGACATTATTTCAAGCAATACCGAGGGGCGAAGAACATTTTCATTACATCTTATGAAGTACAAACGTACCGAGGTATCCAGTTTATTTCAAAATCATACTAAGTATCTTACACCTTCCTCAGAAAATACCCAACGATAGCCTTGTGCCTTACGGGCTTGGCAACAAAAGATTTTAAAAAACAATTCAAACACAAAATTAATATTGAAAACTGATAGAACCGAACTCCGTCGAAAGTTCGGTAAAACCAAAACATTATCGAATGCAAAACTCTGAAGTTTTAATGATGTAACAAGATATTTGTTGCAATTAGTAGAAGAAAGGGCTAAAGGCTCCCATAAGTTTTGTAAGGGCCTTAAGTTGCAACCTTGGACCTTAGACTTGTAAGGACCTAAGAAGTTCTTAAGTTCTGGTCCCTTTGGCAAGTTTGCAGAAATATTAATTGATAATGGTCGCTATGTCAAAGTAACAAGGCAGATATGATTGTAAACATCGGGAGAGGACGCCCTTCTAGAAGGACACTTACACAGACCTTGTTGGTGATTTTCTTCAGAAAGGCCAGGTGCGTAGTACTCACAAAAGGCGTGTTCATACACATACCAGGAGCTCTAGATAAAGTACGTTATTGTAATTTTAGCAATCGCTAACGCCACGCTTTCGTTCCTCTCCTCTTTCGTGTCGATAAATTCAAACCATAGTCTCAACCATTTAGATTTTGACTGATCAGTATGTAGCTACTCGGACAACTCTGTCAATTGCTACGTGCAGGTGGGCGTGCATGAAGGGCAGACAAGGAGGTGGTCGATGTCTTGCGTAGGGGCCCCATAAAGTATCACTTGACTACATTCACAGATACATTTTACCTCTTCGTTTGTGTCTAGGTCTATGAAACCTAGGGTGTGATTGTACAGCTTTTGGGTAAGAGAATTTCCCACTTCGGATCAAGATGTGCTACCTAAGCGCTAGATATCTGATGGCATTATTAAAAAACAATCTTGGGTTTTCGGAACTGATGGTTCCTTTAGTTCTGTCTCGATATCAAAAGTGAAGTCTAAATTTATTGAATTTTGTCAGGGCATTGTTCATCAATATTATGCTGGGCATATAAGTTCCCCACTCACCCAGAACAAATTGATACCCCGTCATGGCAAGCAATATGCATAAATTATTTGTTAAACATTGCTGGCCTAGCTTACTGACTTCTTTTCACTCCTTAGAAAACGTATGAATTTCAACAAAGCTAAAAAAAAGTGTGTACGGATCGTAGTATATAGTGTTCTGTAGTTTCTGCCTGCTTACCCCTATGGAATGAGGCGTGCGTTTATGTTATGTAACTATGTTTGTAAAATGGCAAGCGACAAAGTGCAAAGGTTAATAAATAAAAAATGAAACTAGGCTTTATTCCTACGTCTATTTCTCGATGATAGTATTCATTTTCTGTTTGAATTTTTAGTCTATTTATGAGCTAGAAATTGGAGAAAGAAATTGGACTATTCTCTGCAAACTAGAATAGGTATATTAAATGATATAATCCTTACTTTAAAATTGTTAAAATAGAACTTATTTTATTGTTATAATCTTAATGTATGCTAATTAATCACTCCTCAATAACTGAACGGATTTCGATGAAACTTAGCAGGCCAGAAAACCTTTGTCCGAGGCTATTTTTATCTCGTTACTAGGTTCCTCTAGGATAAATTTAAGATTTTTTAAATATCCGTAGGAGAACCAAGTTCTCCGACATAACCTAAAGAATTGCCAAACTTAAGTAGCAATAGGCAAGCCACAGGACCTGGACCGATGACCTGGTTAAGGCTACAGGAATCCGCTGGATGTGAGACGCACAGAACCGATTGATGTGGTTAAACATGGGGGAGGCCTATGTCCAGCAGTCACGTCTTTTGGCTGAAATGTTGATACACGCGGGCAAAGCCGCGGGCAATACTCGATATCGATAAAACCGTGGCATCTCTATGTCGACTACTGAAATCATTGCTTATATAACTCATCAAAACATAAATAAAACCCAGTTCAACCTCCATTTCGAGTACAAAACCAAGAAATAGTAGCGACATCATCATCATCAGCCTTTTAAAGTGCCCACTGCTGGGACACAGGCCTCCTGTATGTGAGAGAGTGAATGGGCAATAATCTACCACGTGGGCCCATTGCGGGTTGGTGAATGTCACATGTCTTCGATTTTTTGGTGACATGCCGGTTTCCTCACGATGTTTTCCTTCACCGTTTTTAGAGCAGTGCATGGTGATGAAATAATTTACACAAAGTAATGCGCCTGCCTGGTTTCGAACCCAAGGCCTACGACAAATAAGTCAGGTCCGTTACCCCTCGGCCACAACGTACAACACTCTACAACGTAGCGACATCACAAACAACTATTTAAATCGGTATGTAAATCGTGCATCCAACCCGTCTGTCCGAGCCATTAGGTTGCCAATGGCGTGATGGGACGCAGTACATCTTACAGTCAACGTTAGAAATGATCGTGCAATGCGAATCGTACCGTGAATATGTAATCAAATGACGTTTTATGAGTGCGTCTAGACGTTTGTTTATTTATAGAATAGGTTTGTGTTGTGAGTTTGTCCACATGGATTTCAAAATCAAAGTATTTTTTTTTATTTCAATAAGGCCATTAAGCGGCACTTTTGAACACAGAAAATTTAAATTCTAAAAATAATCATTGATGATAGACTGTCCATTCGTAAAGGAAGATTGTTATTGAAAAGAACCGACCAGAAACTCCAAAAATATTCTTGAAAAAAAAGTGTTTTACAATATTTCCATACATACATTAATTCATACACGTGAGGACGTAGTAGTGTTATGCACCTAGTATAACACTACTATACTACGTATTGGTATGAAATTATATAAGCAGTAACAGCTATATTCATTGATTTAATAATTAGGAACATGGTACTCACACTTACAAATATTGCAAACCTAGGTAATTTACCTTATTCAACAACAATGGAACAGTGTGGGAGTCAATGCCTTAAACAAAAAAAAGCAATTAAAAAATCAAGCAGTTTTATTTTAACTACACTAAAGATTGTCCTATGGGGTAGAACCAGCATGTTTCCAAGCAAATCTAAGGAAAAATAATAGTAATTGGGAAAGGCAAAGCAATAATGATACTGATTCATCAGAAAAACGTCCTATTTTCAAATGACATAACGAGTTATTGGATGGTTCGCACGAATTGAACTCGCGCAAAAAGTGCGAATCGACATGTGTAGCTATGGTGCGAGTGACATGTCAACGACATCAGTGTCTCGAGCCAACAAAATCGCTTTGTCTCGGAGACTTTAGGAGTGCGCGCCCCAAATTAAATGGGTGACAGTCAACTCCTACCTCGTGCGAATCGCAACAGAAAAAATAGTATAATTAAAAAACGACGATTCACACATTTCTTGCGAGTTTAATTCGTGCGAATCATCCAATAACCCGACATCACATCCTATTGGACCTACCAATGCAATTTGTCGAATGCCATACCTTGTAGCATGGTCAAGCTACATACACCTAGAGCTTATGGCTGCTGTGAATATAATAGGTTCTGCCACTGTGATATTACAAGCTTATTATTCTTGACAAAGGCAATTAACTACAGACCGTATGGATGTGTAAGGCTAGCTATACATTGCCACAGATAATTTAAGACTAGCAAAATTGGCCACGTTCATTTGCTAACTTAAACAATTTTAAAGCTGGGATGGAGTATGTGCACTTGCAAAAATATGCACCAGCAGAAATGCAGGATTATTTTTTCCCTTTTTAAAAAAGACATATCTATCTATAATTATAATCCTTTAGGCGTTCCTACAAGTTAGGCTGCGATAATTGATTTTTTTTGATTTTTTTTTGTTACTTAATTGCATTGCTGTCTTACGTTCTATATTGATGGAATTCAAAATTGGGGAATCATAAAAAAAAACACTGCATTAAAACTATTTCGAGAAAGTTTTACGATTTTCAACAAATCTATAATAAATTGTTCTATATGATTGATAACTTAGTGCTAAAGATAATGTGTACACCTAAACCTACACTAAACAAAAAGTATAACCCTTTGTTTTTATATCTGAACTTTTAATCGCTCATTTACCTATTTATGTTTACTCATTTATTTATTCTTAAATAAAACTATTCGCTTCGCCACTTGCCACTAAAGTTTAATTGGTTCGGCGTCACCTAGTCGACACCAGCTATCGCTGAAAACCAGCGCTTTAGCTCTGTCTCGCACATGAATCCCAGCATTATGCTGAGCGATGACCGTTTTGCGTAGTTGTGACGCATACTTTGTAATGATTGTATTTAATTATTTTTTTTGTTATTATTATGGTATGCGTCGTGCCTGGCGCAAATAAACAATTACCCTTTCTTTCTTTTTTTCTAAATTTCTAATATCTTAGCAATAGTTATTTTCTTTACTCGTCTTACAATCGAGCTTTACTAGTGCACTTACCCAATAACAAGCGACAATTCTCCACGCACAAAGCACAATCGTGACTTGCATGCCAAGCAGAAAGCCTAGACGTCGTCTGTGTCCACAATCGATATCATAAATCAATCAAGTGAATGGGAGTGTTACGTACAGTCAACAGCATGGATGAGTATCTATGCAGACAACTCATCAGAATTTACCACACATTTTACTTAATAAAAATCTTAAATTAATTAATTTACTGATTGACAAGGCACAAAGGCCATGAAAATAATAGTTTCTTATATAACGTCGGTGGAGGATGGAAATTTGAAAATGCATCCGAAAGCTTGTTGCGCCGACCCCAAGTAACATGCGATAAGGGCAGGGAAATAATAATAATAAAAAAATATTTGTACCAAAAATGTACAGAATTACAGATTACATTTTTTATGGTATAATTTCAATAACTACAAATAAAAAAATACAACTGATTGGTAGAAGAGACTTTGGATGAACAAGATCTGTACGCAATTAGTGAACCCTGCCTCTTAAACTAGGGTTACCTGTATCTTAGAAGACAGATTCGCTTACGGCTTGAAGTTATCCTTATGATATAATCAATCAATTGCATTGGAGTGTTATATCACGTACAGTCAACGGCATAGATGAGTATGCAGGCAGCTTAGTATCGCTAGTTCAAATTGATGTTGTGCGTGGGTTGGATAGACAAATATTTGGCATAAGCTAGACTGAATGCGGCGTGTATTATTTTTTATCACACTTGCAATAAACATAATTAAAGATTTGAATGTCATTTACACCTTACATCGTACAAAAATTAACACACTTGACATGAATTAGTAATGAACAGTTGAAAGATAATTGAACAGCCTGATAATGAAATGAAATCATCAATTTATTTATTTATTGATATTAACGGAGCACATTATCGTTACAGCTGAGTGGCTGACTAACTGTCACACCTTTTAAATTGATAGCAAGGATGACTGATTGATAAATAAAATTACTTGCATCATCATAATTTATTATTTATTTAGTATAAATGTTACGGTAAAACCTGGGCTTTACCGGTAAAACCTAAGATTTACCAAGTCTTACTGGTAAAATCCGAAATGATGTATAATAATCGCTTACTTCGGCCTTTTGCCTGCAATCGCACGGTAAATGTTGACTTGTCAATATTGGTTTTAGGGTTCCGTACCCAAAGGGTAAAAACGGGACACTATTACTAAGACTCCACGATCCATCTGTCTATCTGTCTGTCACCAGGCTGTATCTCATGAACCGTGACAGCTAGACAGTTTAAATTGTCACAGATGATGTATTTCTGTTGCCGCTATAACAATAAATACTAAAAACAGAATAAGTGGGGCTTCCATACAACAAACTTGATTCTTTTGCCGTTTTTTGCGATAATAGTACGGAACCCTTCGTGCGCGAGTCCGACTCGCACTTGGCTAGTTTATTTTATTTGTTTTAGACTCGCCTTTAACCACTGTTTCATCTGATGTTAAATGATGATGTGTATTACGTTAAACACACTATAATGTTACGTAGGTATAATCGAATTCGCCGTAAAATAATCGTCTAACAAACATAATACCAAGTTTGGTAAAGCTAATCAGGCTTTACATTGTTCTCATGCTTTCGTATCATAATGTGTCATTGACATTAAAAAAATTGTTCAAATATTTAGAAGTCCAAGTGTGGTTCCTGGTAAAATAATTTCAGGCATTTAGTTGTCGAATCGTGGTCGCAGTGTCGCGTGATACCTTTCTGTAGGAGCCTTTACGCTTTTGTTTCCAGAACTAGTAGAAGTGTAGGTACTACAGCACCATCATAGTAAACACTTCATTCTGCTTGTGATGTGACGGACCTTTAGCCATTTACTGGTCATAATTCCAGACACAGCATTATCATCATCATCATCAGCCTTATAATGTTCCCACTGCTGGGACACAGGCATTCTCTCTGTGAGAGAGATAATGGGCCGTAATCTACCACGCGGGCCCAGTGCGGTTGGTGGTTGTCACATGTCTTCGAATTATTGGTTCTAGCCGTTCTAGGACATGCCGGTTTCTTCATGATTTTTTCCTTCGCCGTTTTAAAAGCTGTGGTGATGAAATAATTTACATAAAGTAAAGGGCCTGCATGACTGCGCCTATGAAAGCTCCTAATAAAATAAACCAATAAAAATAGAAATACATTAAAAGTGTTTTTTTTACCTATTTTATTGCATTCAAATTTTGAAAATTTTAATTTATGTAAGATTAAAAGTTAGTAAATAACTATGCACACCTAACCAACGCCATCTTTCGCAAAGATCACAAACTAAAACAAATGATATCCACATAATTTATTCTTCCTGTACTTGTAAATATTTCCGATATACTAGTCTAGATATTTTAACTAGAAATGTTAATGTTTATACCAGTCGGATGTTAGTCATCCATCAATCATTAGTGAGTGTCGGTATTAGACTAGGTACATTATCTAGTGAATGCTAGGTTCATGCATCCGGTTCTGGGAAACGGGACGAAAGTAGGAAACTAGGAATCGGTGAACACGTTTTCTACTTATTATAACACCAGATGGACTTACTCATAGGTATGTCACTGTCTGCAAAAACATAATTCTCCTTCTGCAGTCGGGTAAAATTTAAGGAGTGCTACCTTCTCACCAATGATTTATGTCTTCTTTCACCAACAGCTGAACAGCTCTGTAATACGTGCAATAATAGTAAACAATAATGTAAGCTAAGAAGGAAAACATCGTGAGAAAACTTCACGTGCACGATCCAGTGCGAGGATAAATAAATAAATAGTTTAACATTGTAGGACCTTAGTGACAAATGCTGCATATAGCATACACTCAGATGTAAATCTGAAAATTTTATAAAAGAAGGAAAACATCGTGAGGAAACCTGGACTTGTTGGTGCTCCATTTGGTGAAATTGCTGTAAGGCGATCCAGTGCGAGGATAAATAAATAAATGGTTAAACATTTCAGGTCCTTACTGACAAATGCTGCATATAGCATACACTCAGATGTAAATCTGTAAATTCTAAAGAAGAAGGAAAACATCGTGAGGAAACCTGGACTTATAGTTAGTTTATAATAAGCTGGTGCTCCAATTGGTGAAATTACTGCAAGGCGTTCCAGTGCGAAGATGAATAAATAAGTAAATGGTTTATCATTGTAGGCCCTTACTGACAAATTCTGCATATAGTATACCTACACTCAGATGTAAATCTGAAAATTCTATAGAAGAAGGAAAACATCGTGAGGAAACCTGGACTTATAGTTTATAATAAGTTGGTGCTCCATTCGGTGAAGTTGCTGCACTGCAAGGCGTTCCAGTGCGAAGATAAACGAATAAATAAATAAAGCTGTTGTCTGACGGTCGTTTGCCAGTTACATACAGGACAATTTCTAGGAATCTGCCCCGCCAAGATTAGAGTGTTTAACAAAGTAGGAGTACTCATTAGTTCCCGCCCTGCTCGTCACCAAGAGACATAGAAAGCGAGTTAAAACCGGCTATAACTGAAGAATTAACCGCACCCGTATAATTTAACTAAGAGTTTCTGTCACGCTACGCTCTGTGACGGCATGCCGACTAACTATTATTCATGTTAGTATTATTTATATACGAGCTGCTGCCCGCGACTTGGCCCACTTGCCATTACTACACACTTATACATTATATCCTTTATATGTGTAAACTATATTACTGTGTAAGTTTCATCAAAATCCGTTCAGTAGTTTTTGCGTGAAAGAGTAACAAACATTCATCAAATCCATTTTCTCGTGTCTCCTGTGCGGGTCACAATTAATTATTTTTTATTTTTTCTGTCTTTCTTTCTTTCATCCATCCTCACAAACTTCCACGTGTTTAATAGTAGTATATATACTACTAGCTTCTGCCCGCGGCTTAACCCACGTGAAAAGTGTTTTACTGTCCTATGAAGATACTACCAGAATGAAAAAAAAGTATGGTGCAGTCTCAACTAAATCCGATCAGCGGTTTAGACGTGAAAACATAACAGACAAACGGATTCAATTTTGCAATTATAATATTCAGTATGGCAATTATATTACGTCATACTCAGTTTTATGTGGAATTAATTGTACGGTTTAGGTTATATATTACGGTTTTTTGGGAACCGGTTCATGCGTCGCGCGTCGTTTGCGTGTTAGCTCACTCCCTTGAACTGTCACTTCACTAGGTTATTTACTAGCGCTTTGCCCGCGACATCGTCCGCCTTTGTGTCCCATTTTCTCGTATAAACATAATTTTAGAACATATTTCACCAAGTTATGGGTGCGAAGGCATAGAATTTCGTTTTGAAATTCGAACAGCGGATGAGATTGATTTCAGAACACATGTTGTTTATAAATTAAACTACAAAAAATAAAACCAGACTGTAACTATCCCATTGCAAAGGGGCAGAGGCTCTCACAGGGATCTTTACAAAAGTTTTATAAAGATACTTTTTTTGGGGGCCGAGTCACCTGCGTCCGTAGGAGAGTACCCTTTGATTCCCTACACGTGGTCCCCGGGTGGTGCAAATCAGGTGACACTAACTGGTGGTAGGCTTCGGCCGAAGGCTTGTGACCACCCACTGAGCAAAGACGTACCGCCAAGCGGCCTAGCCGTGTTCCGGTTACGATGCTCGGTGTAGCCATCTAGAGGAGTTGGGTCGAGATAGCTGTTCCATTGCAGGCAGACCAGCCTGACATGCACTGTTATGGGCGTATCGGGAGACTAGTCCCGGAGGGTAGCGGGATCCGAGGCACGGTGCACCGCTGGCCGACCGCAGGTAGTTGGGGGCCCAAGTAGTGTGCCAGCCACATATGAAAGGCTGCCCCGCCAACTGTCGAAAAATCCCGGAATGCACCATCGTGCTGGTTGGCGACCAGATGGGGAGGGCCCGATGGACATTCCGGGGGGGCTCGGGCGTCCCCGCAGTCTCCGGACTAGTGCCCCAATGATGTCGTCCTTTCAGTGCGTGTCTGTAGGTTAGCAGCGTGGAACCTCGTCTCACTTCCTACTCCTCTCCTCTATTCACTCTTCAAAAAATGAAAATGCCAAGGAAAAAGAATAAAGTATTTAAACAGCGGCTGCACCCCCTCCCCCACAAAGTGCACCTCACCAACATTAGAGGTCTGCACTCAAATCTCTCTGCAGTCCACTACCATCTGGAGACTGAGAAACCAGCGCTGTTTTTCCTTACGGAGACGCAGATAGCGAGTCCCTCAGACGTGTCGTACTTATCTTACCCAGGGTTTACCCTAGAGCACAATTATAAACCGCGTGCGGGTGTGTGTATGTACGCCCGTGACGACACTTGCTATCGGCGTCTCCGTAACCTTGAGGACTCAAGATTTTCAACGCTGTGGGCTCTAGTGGACACAGGTCTGGATAAGATTATCTACGCCTGCGTCTACCGCTCGCATAGCGGAGATCAGGAGACAACCAGGCTCACAGAGTACCTCAGTGAGGCGGCTGATGCGGCACAGCAGCGGTACCCCTCCGCCCAATTAGTGTTACTGGGGGACTTTAATGCCCACCACCAGGAGTGGCTCTTCCCATACCAGTGCACTGACCATGCTGGACGGGAGATGCGTAAGCTTGCGCTTGCGCTTAACCTTACCCAGCTGGTCCAGGGGGCAACGAGGGTGCCGGATGTTGAGTCGCACACGGCCAATTGCTTGGACCTTCTGCTGACAACAGAGCCAGACCGATACTCTGTGTCGATAACTTCACCTTTGGGTAGTTCCGACCATTGTCTGGTGAAGTCTGTGTCCGTCTACTCCCCGCCTGATCCCAGCCCAAGAGGCACCCGGCGGGTTTGGCGGTACAGGTCAGCAGATTGGGATGGCATGCGATCTTTCTTCGCATGCTATCCTTGGCAGCCTACTTGCTTTTCTTCGGAAGATCCTTCGGCTTGCGCGGACGCCGTGACGGATGTGTTGCGTCGGGGAATGGAGTACTATATTCCGTTCTCTGACGTAACAATGTCCAGTGTTGACCGGCCATGGTTTGGCGCCGAATGCTATCGCGCCGACGTGCTTAAACATGAGGCGTACCTGGCATGGGTCGACGCTCGATCGCGCAAGGCGAGTGATGTTGGTCAAAAGAAGAAAGCCTTCAATAGGGCTGCCAAGTCCTGCAAGAAGGTGTTAAGAAGGGCTCGGTTCGACCACATTAGTCGAATAGGGACCAAACTTGCTTCTTACCCAGCAGGTAGTAAAGCGTTTTGGTCCCTGGCTAAGTCGGTCGAGTCGAACTTCAGCCGTCCCTCACTACCACCACTGCTGAAACCTGACGGGTCGCTGGCCCACTCCGCTGAGGAAAAAGCAAATTTATTTGCCTCTCTTTTTGCGGAATCTTCACGTCTAAATCCTGGTGACGCGCAGCCCCCACCTTATCCTGATGGATGCGAGACGAGTATGTCGGAAATTCGCATCCATCAAAAGGACGTCCGTGGGGTATTGCGCAACCTCGACGTGAACAAGGCTAGCGGCCCTGACGGAATACCAGCGATAGTTCTCAGAACCTGTGCGCCTGAACTGTCTCCGATCTTGACACGCCTATTCCGCCTTTCGTACGAGATTGGAAAAGTGCCGAATGCTTGGAAGCTAGCTAACGTACAACCCGTGCCCAAGAAGGGTAGTCGAGCTGACCCGGCCAACTACAGACCCATCTCTGTAACGTCCATACTCTGTAAGAGTATGGAGCGTGTACTTAACACGAAGCTCCTGGCATACCTAGAAACTAACGAAATCCTTAGTGACCGTCAATACGGTTTCCGCCGAAATCGGTCTACTGGGGATCTTCTAGCGTATGCCATTCACATATGGAGTGAGGCAATCGAGAGCCACGGGGAAGCACTTGCTGTTTCCCTCGACATCTCGAAGGCTTTTGATAGGGTCTGGCATGAAAGCCTTATTGGTAAGCTTCCTTCGTTCGGTCTGCCCGGTGGTCTATGTGACTGGATTGCGGACTTCCTGAGAGATCGGTCCATTCGAGTGGTTATCGATGGCTGCTCATCGGACCAATTGGATATTAATGCCGGGGTCCCTCAGGGGTCGGTACTCTCAGCAACATTATTCTTGCTGCACATTAATGATCTGCTAAAACCCGGCACCTTTGGGTATGCAGACGACAGCACTGTTGCTGAGAGATACTTGTCCAACGCACGGGCTACCGGGCCGCAGATCCGGTCTCTCCGTGAGGCCATGGTGGAGCGTTTGAACCTGTCCTTACAGGCAGTCTCCGAATGGGGCGATGCCAATCTGGTCAGGTTTAACGCTGCTAAAACCCAGGCGTGTCTTTTTTCCGCAAAAAAGAGCCAATTTCAACCGGCTCCAACTTTCCGAGATGTGACCGTGCCAATAACGGACCATCTTGAGCTTCTTGGCGTTACGTTGACATCGACTCTCAATTTTGGCCCATACATTGAGGCAAAAGCTCAGCTGGCAGCCAAAAAGCTGGGGATCCTTGCGAAGGTGAGAAGGTACTTCACGCCGAAGCAGCTCCTCAATTTGTATCAAGCGCAAGTTCGATCATGCATGGAGTACTGTTCTCATCTCTGGGATGGATCTGCCAAATACCAGCTTGATGCACTAGAGTCGATCGAAAAGCGGGCCAAGAGGCTCATCGGCGACGAGGCGCTGGTCAAGTCAAAGCTCCAGAGTCTTGAACATCGTCGCCGAGTTGCCAGCCTGTCAGTTTTTTATCGGTTACATTTCGGGGAGTGTGCGATGGAATTGCACGATCTAATTCCACCGAGCCCGTTTCACCATCGGACTACCAGACGTACGGCGATGCGCCATCGATACATGGTGGACATTCCACCCATACGCACAAAACGTTTTGAGAACACTTTTATTATGCGTACAGCTAAGGAGTGGAATTCCCTGCCGGAGTCTGTGTTTCCCGACAGCTACAATCTGGGGGTCTTTAAGTCAAGAGTGAATAGGTTATTTCTAGGCAAGCGTGTTTCACCGTCGACCACATCATCGCTTACCATCAGATGAGATAGTGGTCAAGCGCGAGCCTATAGCATATAAAAAAAAAAAAAAAAAAAAAAAAAAAAAAAAAAAAAAAAAAAAAAAAACAATTACGTAAACTCTCTTAAACTTTAACTAAAGTGCCATTCTTCTATAAGTCCTAAATGTACGTGCAGCTGAAATGATAAGGGCAATCCCAATGATTTTGTACTTTTCGTGAACCTTTATCGCTGATTTAATGTCATTTAGTCTGAAGCCTCTTGCCATAATCTGCTAAAACGTAACGACAGCCATCTAGCCACCACACCCCAGTTTTCAAGTTCACCGCAACTTTTTGATAATTAATTTAAATATAATTAATACCCTAATAATAGTAATAATACCTTGACACTAACGACCGCAGGGAGGTATGGCAGTACTCTGCCACACCTCCCTGCGGTCGCTGCGTTTCGGTGACCTTGGGATTGGTCCATCATCACTGACAGGACTATTATGGTTAATAAGCCTGATATAGTGGTGGTGGACCGAATCGAGAGGCGTGCAATGATTGTTGACATAACCGTCCTGCATGACGGGAACCTCGTGAAAGCCGAGAAAGATAAGCAAATCAAGTATTTTGACTTGGCTCGCGAGGTTGTCGACAAGTGGGATGTGGACTTAGCGATCATTGTACCGATAGTTGTATCAGCCAATCGCTAATAGCCACGAGCCTCGACCAACACTTTAGGAGGCTCTCGTTAGCCGGCTGGATCAAGGGCTTGATTCAGAAAGCAGAACTTCTGGACACGGCTCGTATTGTTCGGAGGTTACTCTCTCTGAAGCCCTGACCGCCGGTAGCTTGAAACCTGTTCCCGATATCGGTGGGCCTCTATTTTTTATATTTTAAATGTTTTTTTTTATTTATTTTATAAAAATATAGATAATAAGAATAATTGAAAGAATAAAGGACATAATAATATGGTAGCTGTTCCCGATACCGGTGGGGTAATTTTTTTTATATTTTTAAATGTTTTTCTTTTTCGTATGTGTTTTATAAAAATATTTAAAAATGTAATTAATAAGAAAATAGTTAAATAAAGGAAATACTAATACACTGTATATACTTTTATCTATGTAAATAAAAAAAAATGTTTTATCTGTGTAAATGAATAATTAGGTACTTTTGTTTTTAAATTAATATCGGTCCTTAAACACATGAGACTAATAATACTGATGAGCTCACCCACTCGTCTTCATAAGCAGAGTCACATTTCTTCAGCAAACTGAAAACACATGTTTCCTTTATTTGGGCAACGTTTTATAAACAAATGTCCACTGATTAATTGCGCGTGTGATTCGCGGTGTGTGGCCCAATATAAAAGCGGTTCACGGAGTGGAAATACTAAATAACTAACTTTTTAACGTTGCCAAACAAACAAACAAAACAAACAAAAATCATTTATTTGCGTCAATAAGGTACAGAAAGTTCGTAGGCAATAATTACAGATTACTTATTCTGCCTTTAATTTCGGCGTGCAAATTAGTCATAGAAGTTATTAGATCACTAAAGTCAAAATTTATGCAAGCAGTCAAAGTAAATTAAGATTAATTATCATAAATTAAAAATAAATTATATCACATAGATTGAAAGTGGAACATTAAATTTTATATTATCTTCTACAACTTATAATCTAAAAACTCCAGTACACTGTAAAAACATTTGTCAATAAGTAGATTTGTTAAATTACGCTTAAATTTAAAGAGTGGTAATGTTTTTATGGCATTTGGAATCTTATTGTACAATTTAATGCACATAATATAGCTGTTGTTGGATGTTAGCGTGAGATTAGTTTTCGGTCGATGCAACTTGTTAATATTATGTGATCGAGGG
This sequence comes from Orthosia cruda, assembly GCA_964057195.1. Classification (NCBI taxonomy): domain Eukaryota; kingdom Metazoa; phylum Arthropoda; class Insecta; order Lepidoptera; family Noctuidae; genus Orthosia; species Orthosia cruda. The sequence goes on along the minus strand of OZ059831.1, from coordinate 40,655,748 downwards.
GCGTAATAACTTGTCGCTTGCTCAAAAAGTCCCTTATGTTTAAAAACAAATATACAGGATTCCAAAATATAGATGCATGGTAAAGTCAGAATTTTGTATTTTCTAAAGATTGGACGACAAGATTCTATTTGTTTCAACCCGAATATGGCTCTTAAACACTTTTTTTGCATTATGAATGCTTGATCAATTTCAACACAGCGACCCCAAAGAATGATGCCATACCGCAATATGGAGGAAATATAGCCGTGATACGCAGTAATTGCAGCGGTTCTAGATACTTCACAGCTAATACGTCTCAGAGGGTAAATAAAACTATTCATCTTACCGCAAACATCATTTACGTGGTTCTTCCAGGAGCAAAATTTATCTACAGTAATCCCAAGAAATTTTATTGAATCAGTTTCCGTCAGGGCTACTCCTTTACAAGCTACCTTTAGATTTAGTGGCTTACCTCGGTAGGTATGAAATTGTATGAATTTGGTTTTACCAATGTTGACCTTTAAGTTGTTAGCTTCTAACCAGTCTATAGATGTTTGGAGAGCAGCGTTTATTTCCTGTTCGTACATATTTTTGTCAGTGCCCTTTATCACAATAGAAGTATCGTCCGCGAATAGTACACATTTGTGGTTTAAAATATTAGAAAAGTCGTTTATGTAGAGCAAGAACAACGGAGGACCTAAAATACTGCCTTGTGGCACCCCATACCTATTTAATAAAAATGAAGACTGGAATAGTTCACGTGTTTTGGTTCGATCATTGTAACTGGATACTTCAACGGCTTGTACCCGATGAGATAGATATGACTCTAGCCAGTCGAACGCTTTTCCTCGGATTCCGTATCTATAAACTTTTAGCAGCAATCGTTCGTGATTGACGTGATCGAACGCTTTACTCATATCCATAAACAGCACTGAAACAGGTATTTTGTTATCAATACAGTCCATTATTGATTTTATTAATTGAAAGGCTGCTAAAGATGTACTTCTATTTTTGCGAAAACCATTTTGTTCGTCATTTATAATTTTGTGTTTTTCAACAAAGTTCATTAATTTCCTAAGGAAAACTTTCTCAAAGATTTTAGAGAATATTGGTATTAGAGTGACGGGCCTATAGTTGTCCTTTTCAGTTTTATCACCTTTTTTATACAACGGTTTTACTATTGATTTCTTTAGTATTTCAGGAAATATTCCTTGTTCTAATGAGAGGTTTATAATATACAAAAGAGGTTTAAGAATAATATTTACAGATAATTTTATAATGTCAGTGCGAATTTCATCATGACCAGAGGCCTTGGAGTCATTTAGAGACATCACTATTTTCCTTAAATCACTCTCATCTAATGGGTACAGAAACATAGAGTTGCCGATTGATTCAATATTATTATCTATATCATTTAAATTCGAATGTCCCAAACTATAGCTATTCTTAGTAACTGTGTCAATGAAAAAATTATTAAATTTGTTTGCGATAGAGTCTGGGCTTACATAATCGTTGTTGTCAACAGTTATTTTTGAAATACACGAATTCTTTAAATCTGTGTCTGTATGTTTTTTTATCACATTCCACGCTGCTTTACATTTATTTTGGGCTCTATTTATATAATTCGTGTTATTACTTTTCCGGGACGTTAAGATGCATTTTTTCAATAAATTACAATAATTCTTGTAACTCTTTTTATGAGGATCACTATCCTTATATTTTAATTTATAGTGTAATTGACTTTTATGTTTACAACTTCTTTTTATTCCTTTAGTAAGCCAATTCGATTTATTTAAAGTTCGGTTTGTAACTTTTACACGACAGATAGGGAAATATAGGTTATAAAATAATAAAAACATGTCATAAAATTTTCGAAATGCTTCGTTCGTTGAGGTTTCTTCAAACACGTCACTAAAAGATAAGCACGAAATGGATTTTAAAAAGTTTACCTTATTTTCATTACTGTAATCTCGTTTGAGCTCATACCACCATTTCAAAACTGGCTGCCTACGCATAGTAACAGCCCAGGAATATGTTTGAGCTGAGTGATCTGATAAACCCAACTCATGTACCTTCGCTGAACCGTTTTCGATGGTGGTTGCAATGTGATCGATACAAGTTTGTGTCATATCTGTCACTCGAGTTGGTGTTGAGATTACATGCTTTAAGTTATATGCGTTTAATAAGTAGTTATACTCCCTACTTTCCTTAGATTTTTTTAATATATCGATATTTGTATCACCACACACAATAATTTTCTTTCTTTTGTTACGACACAGCGTTCTTAATAAAGTGTCTAGTTTATTTATAAAAATTGCTACATTCGACGAGGGTGTTCTATATAGACATATTAGGATTATACCATATTTAATTAGTTCCAGCCCGCAGCATTCAAATACACATGTTTCGGATATGCTTTGTGTTTCCGTTATAACTTTAAAATCGATATCGTTTTTTATGAGAATAATGACGCCCCCTCGTTTGGATGATTTCCTCGAATAGTATGCTGCTGTCGTAAAACCTCTAAGGCGAAAGTTTTTTTCCGTCCCATCAGGTAAAAATGTTTCAGTTAAACATATTACATCTATGCCAATATCATTATTTTGTAAATCTAATATTGCAAACGAGATTTCATCCCGCTTACTTAGTGCCCCGGCTATATTTTGATGAATAATTGTTAAATGAGTGTCATATTTATTGACGAAAAAAGTCATTCCTTTGGGCTGGCGCATCGAAATCATCAGTCTGTACACTCGCATCTTTTGCCTTTCCTACAGGAACAAAATTTTCCGTTTTTGTGGCTTTTTATCAAAAAGAGAAAATAGATTGCTTCCTCTTACATGCAAAAAAAAATAAGTCTTTATACAATTAGGTAGCATTTATTAAGTTTATATTGAACTTCGAAACAAGGGACAACTCAAAAACAAGGAGGAATTCATATCGAACGACTTAAAGCAATTTTTTTATCTGTTGCTAGTGATTAAGAGTGAAAGGCTGTGAAACGGTCTAGCTGTGGGACAGTATTGGTCAAATCTAATTCCCGATTAAAATGATACCGAAATAAACTAGTTTTTTACGAGCTTTTATTTTCTATAGTTGTAGCTTTGTCTATAGTTGTAGATTGATAGATTCTAATTAATCTATCCACCTACCCTTAAGGCACAGATACCCCTGAGTAGCTGATTTTAAAATTAGAATCTTTACTAAACGGCTTGTCGTTTGGCAAAAATATATGTTACTTAAGACCATTTTCTTAATAATTTAATCAAAGAAAATTTTGATTTTATTTGTATAACATAGTGTAATTAATTTGTAAAGTTATGTCTAACACGGACAAAAAAACGTCAATCGCCCAAAACCACCGGGCCGTATTTTAACGAAATTGACACCATGTCAAAGACAATTTAACTATCTACATTTTGATCAATTTTTTTTTTTGTAATTTTATAGAATAATAAGGAAAGTTCAAAAAACTACTGAATTTTGGATCGCGCGGGTGTGAAACAAGTGCGCGTTTTGTTCCCTCAAGGTAGTTGGCGACTGTCGTCGTCTTAAATAAAATTGTATACAACAAAACCGCTACCTCCTCACACCTGCACCACGCCCCCTCTTCCCTATTTGGTCCACAAGGCCGCTTCAGTTGCGTAATCGAATATTTCGAGTAGTGATCCGTCGACTAATAACGATGACAACATGCATCGTTTACGAGACGATCTCGAGTCGAATAAGGAATAATATCGTAAAAGTGATTTATAAGATGGCACCCACTCATTGGGCCGTGAGATATTAGTTGGGTGAGAAAGAACGGTGACTAATTTAAAGTATTTGTATGTTTTGAATGTCTCATTGATTGCTCTTGTTATTTCTGCCAAAGGTGAGGTTTAGGTGTGATTCCCATGAAGGTGAAAGTTGTTTTATATCGGTAAAAAAATTACAGGTCCAGGTCTGAAATGATAATTCAAAGAAACTATAAAGTTTACTAGGGATAGGTATCTCAGTTTTCAAATAATTTTAAATGTTCGATTAATTTGTTATTGATAAAGGTTCACACAGAAGGGTGCAAGGCGACAAGCGACAATAGTATAAAACGTTTTCATAGAAATTGTTCTGAAATCGTTCAACATATACCTACAGCTATTTTCATAAAAACCATTCTGGCGTCGCATCTGCCTGCGGAGACCTTAATTATTTTATAAAAGCTTCATTCTATCAGCTAAAATCAGGCCCTGCACAAAAAGTAATCAGAAAAACTCGCTCATCTGGACAGAGCTTTAAACTAATTGGCCAGTACTAATGAATGCAAGTCACTCACAACTAATGTTCTGAGCGACAGCCCATTTATTTTAACGAATTCATAATTATTTCACTCATTAATATTTTGATGATTTATTTATTTACAGTGGCTTAACTTTAATAAAATGGAAGACCCAGATCTTAATCAAGTTGTGACTTTGCTATTTCAGAATGATGGTTTATTTATTTAAACTTCGTGTACTATATAATACATAGGTGACTATGTAATACATAGGTGGACTTCATGCAGCAAGGCATTCTCTACCAGTCAACCTTTAGGTTAAAAAGGACACGACAGTGGCATGTGTAGGTACAAAATAAAAAATATGAACAATAATTGAAGTCGTATATTAATAAAGTATAATAAAATACATAAATAATTTCTAAAACAATAGTCTGATAAATATTAAAATAAATACCAAATTCTAAATGAAACTGAAATTTAAACATAATAACAATGACGAAGATCGAGCTGTGTATGAGAGGACAAATAATAGTCCGGATTCTACGCTTATATGACAATTTACTCTCAGCTTTTTTAATGTCAAGGGGAAGCACATTCCAGAGTTTTATAGTTGAGACAGTGTAAGAACTAGATAGAAACCCAGTGCGGTGAGAAGGAATATGGAGAATAAGTTTTTGGAAGCTCGAAGGGTAAGATCGTGAGAACTACCCAACACTTTAAAACATTTTTTAAAATAATCAACAAGGATCGTTTATTAAAGAGGATGCAGAGGGATGTCCTCTGACGGATAAGCAGCCAATTAAGCTGAGAAGGAAGGGAAAAATGTGGTCATATTTACAAATGCCGAAAATAAATCGAATACAGTTGTTAAGAAATCGATTTATTTTGTTAAGTAGTTCTTGGGATAGATCAGAGTAAGAAAATTCAGTATAATCGATTATGCAATACAAGAGCTTGAACCAAGGTGGTTTTAGTGCTAGACGGAAGAAAATATTTGAATCTATAGAGAGACCGCAGATATAGATAGATAGTAATATCGGTTCTCACACTCTCCACTGCCTGCTACTCCGAAAAAAATGCCGCGAATTGGCTCGCGGAAACCGTGCAATTTATTTAAATAAAAAGAAGCATATGACAATTTGCCGGTGACATTGATATTTTAGCTAATTCCTTGAACGGGACAGTAATTTTAATACATTTCTGATAATATTTAAAGTTTTCCTCCAGGAATTTATTAACTCTGCATGTTATTCACAATATTATGTTCGTATATTAGTGATAAATCCATTGGTCAATAGCGAGAATTGGCGCTTGTTCAATATTTGTCCGAACCAGTGTTAAATGTTAATCTGTTCACCAAATAATTTTATTTGTTCACAGTATGTGTAGGTAGAATTTCAATGACATGTTACCATTGTGATGTTCTGTTGTTTTGCTAAATAAAATAAGTATAGGTACTCTCTGCCTCTTACCAAAGATGTAGGTACGCTTTTGCCATAAAGCACCCGCAGACAGACATGACGCAACAATGGTACAACACGTTTTCCTGAAAATTGTTCCAAAATTTTACGACAGATAACACAATTTGTGTAAAAACGCGTTGTTCTAATGTTGTCGCATTATCGTATTGGGACCTGTCTGTGCAAGCCTTTACACTAAAAAAGTCTTATTGCAATAGCAAAGGCAAGGCTAAAGGCGTAGACATCGCAGGCAACGGTGAAGAAAAACATCGTGACAAAACCTGGACTTATATAGTTAATGTAAGTCTGAAATAACAAAGTCAGAGGCCTGTGAGGTTCCCAGAGGCGGCGGTTTAATTAACTCTGACACCAGATGTGTCCACATCCTCACAAGTAAATAAGCACAGGTACATCATAAAGACATAATAGTGAGGTGTGTCATTTTCATTCATATCTACCTACCACCCTTTAGAGGAGGGGTCACCAATTACTTTAATTTAGGGTCCGTTTCATAAAACTATTATGATATAAAAAGCAAGTAACCAGCCTACCCGCACACCCTCCCCCCTCCCGCGGCCTTTACGTCGTCACGAGTATTTACTTAGTTAAAATTGAAATAATAAACTACTAACTTTTTCAAATATTAATGTGAGAAATACCATTTTATGCCTTGAACTATCCGTCCAAAGTTTGAACTAAAGTTGGTGCAGGCTATTGTAGGATGTTCATCGATAACTCTACTCCGAAATTTTATTGCACTGTTTGTTTAATTAAGGTCCACACAAAATAGTTCGGAGGTCCGGATCCGGATCGCGGTCAGCTATTTGGTGACCCCTGCTTTAGAGGAATGTAGACGTGACTCCGATTTGTTAAATAAATGTATCTACACTTGTTTTTTAATCTATGTTAATGTCTTTATTTCTTTAATTAAGGACAAACTGGACTCAATAATAGAGATTAGGTCAAGATTGCATATCATTAGTTTACTAATTACCTATTAACTTATTCTGTGTAATCACTGCAATCACACATTGTGCATAAGTAATGCCACTTCTCTGTACTTGATTGATGAATCAGATAGTTTCGGAATCCATGGCACATAGCTTCATTATGTAAATGTAAGGATGACTCGACTTCTTATTAGCCGTAAAGCAGGCAGATCTTGAGCTGAATATTACGTCTGTGGGCTGCGGCTGCACTGTTGACACGGTCCTTTATCTATCTTTTTAGGATTCCGTACCCAAAGGGTAAAAGGAGTCAGAAAACGACTGCGGCCATTTTCTTGAGATTCGGCCCATATGACAAGATGTCGGTGGGGCCATGGGTGGTTGGTGGGATTGTCCGTCTGTCTGCCTGTCACCAGGCTGTATCTCAAGAAACGTGATAGCTAGTCAGTTGAAATTTTCACAGATGTTGTATTTCTGTTGCCGCTATAAAAATAAATACTAAATCCTTATCCTTACATAGTATAAAACAAAGTCGCTTGCCGCTATCTGACCCTATGTATGCTTAGATCTTTAAAAGTACTCAACGGATTTTGATGTGGTTTTTTACAATAAATAGAGTGATTCAAGAGGAAGGTTTATATGTATAACAACGCTGGCAGAAGCTAGTACAGAATAATATAAATATTTAAGTGGGGCTCCCATACAACAAACGTGATATTTTTGCTGTTTTTCGCGATAATGGTACGGAGCCCTTCGTTGTAAAAGGAAAATGTAAGATATTTTGATATTTTACCAATCACTAACCCCTTTTTTGATAGAGTGAATGAATTTGTCAAGAGTATCTGGCATTCTTTGTGTCAAAAGCAGTTCCTCACATAGATTCCTACAAAAAACTGAAGCGTTTGTGGAAGCAGTATGTTAGTTATCAAACTATGAAATTCTTTGAAACCCGCACTTGTATACAGAAGGTATGTATCAAAGTGGAGCAAGTTCTGCAGAAACTGTCACATTCCTTTGCACTTGCGAGGAACCAGGTTGTATGTTTTGAATACTTAATTATAAGTACTGCATACTTGTTACCTGTGCTAAAAATAAGTTGGTTTGTGACGGAAACTAGAAACTATTTTATTAAAAGCTTATAAATGGTTTTATTTAGCTTGCCCTGTTTTTAGTTCAAATTAAGTCATTGTTATTTTTAACCCCCGGCGGAAAAAGAGGGGTGTTATAAGTTTGAGGTGTGTTGCTGTGTATCTGTGTGTCTGTCTGTGGCATCATAGCGCCTCAACGGATGAACCGATTTTAATTTAGTTTTTTTTGTTGGAAAGGTGATTGTGTCGAGAGTGTTCTTAGCAATCGGTTGAGCCGTTCAAAAGTTATGGGCGTTTTACTGTTTGAATCGGGATGTTTTCGCAAGATTAATGTATCGGGTTTTTTTTTTAAATTTTGCAATTTTACTTGTTTATTAACTTGCATATATGTATGTTCGGATCAAATCTTGCAACTTAATTTTAAAGCAGTTATCCTCAACCGATTTAGATGAAATTTTGCATACTTGTTTTGTTTGGATGACAATGCACGGTTAGCTAAAAAGCTTATTAGAATTTAACTAAGTTGTTTTAACGAGTTAGTTATTTCGAGCTTTATAAGTAAAAACTCGTGTTTTTTCTGTATTTATGTTCTGAAAATATTTCCGATAGTCTATCTACTTATTTTATCATTTATGTTCACACAATTTAGCACATAGCGAAAAGACAATCTGTGTAATATTTGTGAATCTTTAGAAGACTACTGAAATCTTTCTAATATTAAAATGTGAGAGTGAAAGAATCATCTACAAGTAGATACTCACAAAGTATGTAGGGATGTGTGTGACGCAAAAACTTGATACGGAACGAATCCTGATGAAACTTTACAGGAAGTTAGTGGTCAAGCGCGAGCCTAAGAAAAATAGATCAGTATACAAAAGCTATAATTTAAAAAGATAGAAGTATCAAATATATCCACGCGGTTGGAGCCGGCGGCGACAGCTTGTAAGATTTAAAGAACATTCATACATTTTCAAGTAGGTACCAAAAGTTGATGCACTTTTAGAGGAGAGAGGAGGATTTTTGGTAACATAAACTTGTAATAAATATCCTTAAAGTTGCCGAAGTAGGTACTCGTAAAACTTTTATCGTCCTTATTGGAGAAACATTGACAAAGTCCCAAATGATAGTTGGCGATTGTCACGCCATCTAGCGAGTGCTATTATAACTAAGATAACGAATGAACTCATTAAAACCTTATAGAATTTGCGCTTAGCATTGAAATTCAGACCTTGCTTCGAGAAAACACGTAGCAGGTAACACGAGGCTTGTTATTCTGTATTGTTACATAAAACCGGCCAAGCGCGAGTCGGACTAGCGCACGAAGGGTTCCGTACCATTATCGCAAAAACCGGCACTAAACCACGTTTGTTGTATGGGAACACTACTTAAATATTTATTTAATTCTGTTTTTAGTATTTGTTGTTATAGCGGCAAGAAATAAATCATCTATGAAAATTATATCTGTCTAGCTATCACGGTTCATGAGATACAGCCTGGTGACAGACAGACAGACGGACAGTGGAGTCTTAATTACAACAATTTCTAGATCATGATTTGCTCACAATGTTCCTGCCAAGCCAAAACATACCACGTAACATCATCCCTGTATTCCTCAAAGGGTTAAGCAGAGATGTACGGGGGCAAGTTGTTACTGATAAAATCCAGACGGAAGCACCTGATTTTCCGATTCGGGAGTCAAACTCAGATCCTCATGCTTGGCAGTAGCGTAGTAGTGTTCGCGGATACCAAACCAACTAATATGTTAAAAATACCATGAATTTAAAATTAATCATTAATAATCATGTCATTTTTAAAAGAACAATCATCAATCAAAACCTAATAAGGAATAATGATTAATGTTGTTTTTCTCAACAAAATCTTATTACGAGTCTACTAGCAATAAATCGTAAAATCGCACGGATTTACAATCGCAATAAACTTGTTACAATCTTATAACGGTTAGATACAAAACAATATAAAAATGTTATCCTACTTTCTTGTATTACAAATGAGAAAGTTTTTATGCTGAACGGATTTGGAGGAGCTTTGGCACTCGGGCAGACCATGGCCTAAAAGCCAGAAAATAGGCTTAGGGCTATGTTCATCTCCTTTTGAAGAAACTCTACTCCGCGCCACTCAAAATGACTTGTACTCCATTTGAGATAATATTAGACATTTAAATAATCCCATTTTTCAGCCCGTTCAACCGATTTTGACTTCTATTGCGTTAGTGACATGACAAATGGCAGCTGTATTAAACAATTAGTTTTGGTTTATTCTTTTTATGCCATCCTTATATTTACGGGATAGAACTCAAAATCGGTTGAACGGCCTGTAAAAATGGGTTGTAAAAAAAATCTAATGTTATTTCAAATGGAGTATAGTTGCCATGACAACCAAAAAACCCTTAATTAATTTCAATAAATAACAAGTAAATTGTAAAATTGATTGAGTTGAGAACGATAAAATTCCTTATTATTTATAAAGACATTTAACTACCAAAAAGTTAGACATAAATAAAAATAAATGTGTACAAAAGGCGGTCTTATCGCTGACAGACGATATTAATAATTATTCTGTGGTAGTGGTGTAATTTTTAAGTTTCATGCAGGCGAAGTCACTGGCAAAAGTTAGTTAGTAAAAGAAAAACAAAGTTTCCTGTGCAGTGTGCAGTGAAAACCAAGGTGCTGTTAAAAGTTTTCTTGCACCTGTCAAACGAAATAGGTCACTACAGAATGGTGCAGTTAGCAACTCGTTAGGACTCCATCTTTGATGTTAATTTATAGGTAATTGGTATTAAAATAAACTTCACTGCTGGCTTATACACTTGAATCTGGAAGTGGTGCAGAAGTTTTTTTTTTTTCGCATCACTTGAGAACGGCTGGATCGATTTAGCAAGAACATAAGAAACATAAAAAAGTGGAGGGAGACATTTGTTCAGGAGTTACATAAATCAGGCTAGCAAGAAAAAATACGGTTTAAGTTAAGAAATTTTGGAAAAATTGCCCGGAAAATTGGAAAATTCGAGAATAAATTAAATGATTTTTGCCTTTGTTGAAGCACATTCTACAGAATATTTTCTCTAACTTTATACGTTACGTTATGATTAAATACGTTTAGCTTACGTTGATACCTCCTTAGTAACCCAAAAGTTATCTGGTAGAGAATATCTAGTTCGCGCACACATAAAGTTTAAATAAATATTATTTTTGCCATCGCTTTGATATACAATTTGTCAAACAAATCGGTACGCATTCAGCTGGAGACATTTTAAACCATTTGAATGCAATTTGGGTCGTCACATTTTTTTAACAGTTTTCAATTTGAAAAATTGCTAACCCGTTTTAGAAAGCAAATATCGGAATAGTTAAAAAATGGCAGACCGTTCGCCTGCATAATGTTTTGGTGTTACCGAGTACCTACAGGAAATAGCAGTTCAATGTAAAACAAATATTTGAACTCGACTCCTTGCGTGTCATTCATACAATTCAAAAATGCCTGTAAATGCTTCGAGTTTGACTTGAGTTTGAATGGAAGAATTTTCTCCTAGAACCGTCAAATCGTCATCAATTCCTTGTATCAGGTGGGATATAGCAATCTCTACCCTGGAGCTATAGACAAAGTTAAAATGTTTATCCATCAGCGTGAATTATCGACGAAAGTTCAAGTTTTTTGAAAATGGTTTTCCACAACACACAAATGCCACCACCGGCACCGCAAAGGTTTCAGTTCACCGAAATCTGACGGCGCCATCTGGCGGTTGTTAGACGTAACAATCAGTGAAGTTCAAGATTGCGATCGCAATAGCTTATCTTACGTTTAAACAGTAAACCAGTTATCAAGGTTGATTTGCAAGGAAAATTTGTATCCAATTGCCTAAAACCACCTCTTTTTTAACCAAAGTAAATGAATCCATGGCATTACTTTAAAAGCACTTTATTTTATAACGACACCAAAGCGATATACAATGTTTACTTGGAATGAGAAAATATTGAAACTTGAAAGTCACCAGCCCCTAGGGCACTGTAAAAGTGAAATTGTTTATGCTCCGTGTCAGACTATCAATCCAAATAGCTTTTGCAAGTCTGTTTAGATACATTTTACAGTATGTAGCTTTATTCTACTCGAACAAAATCTTTAAGAAAGTCATGTTTTAAGAACGAAACCCCAAAAAAAATAAAAACAATTTGTAGGTAATACCTGATGTCTGTCCTTTCCCACAACTTCCAACTTCTTCGTGTATAATTTTACCGGGATAAAAAGTAGCTTTTGACAAACGCCAAGAGTGAGAATGAATTTATGTATGGCAACTTGACAACTGAAAATTCTTTTGAAAAAAGCAGCGTGCAGCAATTAAGAACACTAATAGGTTTTATGAAATTTTACTGCGAGGAAAATGTTATTTAAGTACTTAGTTATGTACCTATTTTTGTATTCAGCCATGGCTTTTTTTTCAAATGCGTGGTTACAACATGCCTTTCAATATGGCTTGTATGATGTATGCAGCTTCGTAGATATAATAATGTCGTTCATTTCGTGTCTAGAATACTTAATACAATCGATATTGCAGCACCAAACATTAAACAATTCAAAAAGAGATTTCCTCAAACGAATTATGGTGTCATTGTCCTTGAATCTCCTATCTTGTTTACTAGGAAATTCATGAGGAAAATTAATGTAACTGCATTATTCTGGCCTTATTATTATTAATGCTTAATTTTGCCGTAGTTATTATATGATAAATTAATAACAAAAGAAACCGCACAAACATTTTTAGTTACGCTACTCGATAACAGATGGCGTTAGCTCCGCGCGTAATAAAGTTGGAACTTTGTACAGAAACTACGTGAAGTGTTTGAATCGCTTGGCAGATGGCGCTGTGAGTGCTATGCATTTCGGTTTGGAAATATTCTCATCTTATTACTGGCCTCAGAAACAATAATTGAATTGTAGATCATATTTAATTTACCAGTTTTACTATCTTAACAGCAACATTGCATTCTCGTAACTCACATCAATCTTTTGTTTACAGCTGCGATAAAACTGTTTATATACCAAACATCATGTCACTGACCCCGCTCAAATAAGAGGGCTGGCTAATAAGGGTAGAAATTTAACAGGCAATACTTCCCAAGGGTGTTGCAATTTGTCGTGTCATTTACTGTGGACACATTTAGATCTGTTTGCATGGCCGTAAAGAGTCCACGCCCTTACCATAACCACCCACCCACTGCACCAATTTACTTAGGACTCTCTCTCCCCCTCTGGCTGTTCAATTAAACAAGTACAACGCTACATTCCCTTAGAACCTGATGGGTCTTTGTAAACTGGCTTCGAAGAACATCGTCCACCCATTGGCAGGTGACCACGATCACGTCACCTTCACAATGGAATCGTAATCGTAAAACTTGACTAGTTTTCCGCGGGCTCCGCACGGGGAACTACCCTCATCTACTCCCTAGTCACTCCATTTAACTAAAAGCCTCATTTGGAATATACAAAATGATTTGATGGCGTAGAGTTGGCAATGAACTGGAAGTACGGTACAATATTGAAGAGCATAAAAAATTTTTTCGCGACTCGTTTTTGCAGAAGAAGCAAGAAGATGAATAACATGAGGAGGCGAAGAGAATCAGTGGCTTCTGTTTATAGGAAAACCACCAGATTCCTACAGTCGAACACTGCAAATTTTCTAAAGAAAAAGCCGAACAATAAGAAATCTCAAATTCTAATGGAAGCTGTGGAAGACTGTGAAGACAATGGCGAAGAAAATATAAACAAAGTCGACGAAACAAAAACAGATGATGACGACATAGGTGAACGAGACCTTGACTTTTATCTAGGAGTTAGAAAGAGAGAGAGCTACTGGCGGGATCCGGCTGGGAAAGAACAGATAAGGAAAGACTATCTTGTCTATCACTGCGGTATCACCGAAGAGGATTACGATAAAAACTATAAGAAAACAATAGTCTCAAAGGTGTCTTATGTCATACAGCCAAGATTGAAGCAAGTACCGTTCAAAATCCATAGGAAGAGAAGGAAGAATGGGGACTTGAGAGATGATTCTTGGCGGGAGAAGACAGGGATATTCAAACTGTTTGCTTACAGGCGTGATAGTGAATACTCTACGTCGGATAGTTACAGCGAATGTGATTCTAATGAAGATAAGGTTTCTGAGAGACTACGATCCACTAACGAGGATGACATGGAAGACATGATTGGCTATCTCAATGAGATGGCCACTTGTGGCTCTGACGGCAAATTATCTGAGGTTTGTTTGAACAAAACATTCAAAGCTTTACAATCATGTTGCCATACAGACAGTTTGTTGCTTTTATTTAGGCACTTACTGTTGAATCTGAATACTGAATAAATAAACGATGACGACATTCTACGAGAAGTATTGTTTCATTTGAGCAAATGAATGAGAATTTGTGCATAATATTTGTATTATTTTCCCGTTCGCTTGTTAGTATACGAATTTCTTTTGAAAATTTATATTTTCTTCTAAATCTAATATCATGTTTATTGTTGACCTTTGTTGACTTTTAATTATCTATCTGACTATATTTTCCTTTCTTTCCAGGGCGTTCGGATAAAAGAAGTATCGGAGGGGAGGCCTTGTGACAACTGTCCAGAGCTCTGCCCCGGTTTCATCCCACACGCATGGAGGTAAGTCTATATTCTCTAAAATAGAACAAGGAAATTCATCTATATCATCGAACCTTGGTTCCTCGACCCCGAAGCGGTTATGGCGTATACCTTGTGCATACAAATAGAGAAAATGTTTTCGCGTCTTAAGCTATCTGCTTCATTTGCATTTAGAGCTATCAGTCTTCCGTTGGCAACTTTGTCACCTTATTTCAAGTAGGTATTCCTCGGTTTCTTTGTTCCTCGTGTATGGTGCCATGTAGACCATTTACTTCATATTTGGATCACAATGATTGGGACTCGTCGACCGCAGCATGTCCTGTTTCATTAGGCGAGTCTTTGTTTCAAGTTATCAAAGAATTTGGCACCGAGAACACTTTATTGTTGCTCGTCTGACGTATGAAACCTTTTCAATGTGTGAGGTACCACTTTAGACAGATATTATTTTAGTATTGTTATCAGGGTTATAAATACACAAATATAATAATCGCATTGCCAAACCTACAGAAACTAAAAACTCAATAATAATGATGAGATTACATTTACTGCAAATGTTATCGTAACTACCAATACTTAAAACAGACAATGCTTAAAAAATCGTTAATAAAACCATTACGTTATCAAATTGTTGTGACCGGGTCACAGATACCTTATCAACGATCCTTCACGCTACGGCGACGAGCGTGATCGAAATCAACTAACGAGCGGATAATCAGCCTTGCGGTGAGGCCAGCGCGTGCGCCGAGCAGCCAGACAACTGTCCACTCCTGCTCCCGCGGTCATACCGAACGGTCGTGTCGCGCTCCCAAACCAAACAAGCCAAACAATGTGTCTCTCACTGAAACAATTGGAGTGGGCGGATGTGTACAGACGCATCACCGGAACAGATAAAGAGCCGGTCAAAGAGAAGAAGATACAAAAGTTCCCATCGAGGGAACGCAACTTTGCTGTGAAGAGGAAGTTTAACAACAACATGAGGTCTCACGTCAACTGTGAGAGCTGCGCCAGAGTCGCTGAGAAAGAAAACAGATGAGCAACCAGGTGTGTGTGTCTGTGAAGTGTCTGGATTCAGTGGATCTACGGATCGATACGTGAATACAATGTGTTCTAACCAAACTATCGTGACGATAGATCTCTCAAAAAATAGTGATATTATTATTATTTATAAAGGATATAAATAACTCGGTGCAAAGTGCGAAGAACTGTCTTCATTGGCGTTCTAAAGTTGGTGCTAAATCCTTTTTGCTCAACATCATTCCATTTATTTTGTTTTTGCTCAAACTGTATTTCTAAAATAACTTTGCAACGGCCGCTTGCAAAGTTTTATTGTTTATGAATATAATAGCAGGATGTTAGCAAGGAACTGAAAATTTATCAATGTTAATGGGTATTGTATTTAAAATTACAAGGCTCCAATTTAGTAGGAAGAGTTTTAGAAACAAAAGGAACTTGGCCTGGTTATCAAACACTTCTATATTGTTTATTGTTGCAAACAATGCATTAATAATACTATCATTCTCATTAACTCTGTTTAACTTAGCAATTGTTTATTTGAATACTTCACTAATGTTTCATGATTAATATTGTGTCTCGTTAGTTTCCATACAATGTGTGTTATCAACAATATTGTTGGTCTGTCGATCCCGGATGTCTCCAATGCATTCGATTTTAACGCTTATTGATGTTGAATATGATTCAGAATTGTATAAATATTATCGTATATACAGGTTTCCACGACGATATTTTGTATTGCAAAAAACAAACAAATAATTTTATATATTTGTGTTGAATTCAACGATGCGATGTGTAGCTATATATTATGTAAGATGTTGCATCTTAAGTGGATTGAATTGAAATGAAGGTTACCTATATTACTTCATTGTCTATGATTATGCATGTGACTATAAATAAACGAGTTCATGAGTTCACTCCATTATTTTATTATTATCTAATCTTAGTACAATAGGCTTGCAAACAGCCATTACGTGAATTCATACAATAACACAGTTATTACATATAGGTTTGTTGAACTGAGATATCAAAGGTGAAGCCATATCGCCGACAACTTCTCTTTTTGTAAGCTGATTGGTAGGTTCCGCCTTGATTGTATAAAACTCGAGTTGGTCATATAACCAAATTGTAAGTGCGAGTTTTTTCATCAATAACCTCTCACGATTCTGATTTATGTGTCCTTTGGAGTACGTACGACTTTAACATTTTTTTGGGAATTGCTAAAAGTAGCTGATAACCAAAGAACTTATGGATAGATTATGTGAAAGATCACAGCCATGTCATCTTCAGATATATAGCAGGAGACGGAATGAAACGCCGACCCCAAATAAATTGGGAATAAGAAGGAAGTTGACGATAGACATCAATTACATCACCCAGGATGTTTTAATCGAATCATTTGTGCATTTTGACAGTCGTTACGGATGGTCAGCAGCCAGCAAATCTGACACCAGTCATGCCAAGGGATATCATGTTACCCAGTTACTGGGTTGTGGAGGTCAGATAGGCAGTCGCTCCATGTAAAATACTGGTATTCAGCTGAATGCGGTAAGATTGGAAGTCGACCCCAAAATAATTGGGAAAAGGCTAGGCAGATTGCTTTGAATCAAATAGGATAGGACACGAAAACTCTTCTGTATTCATTTAACACAGCTTGAAATACGACGCGACGATTTCTTTAGAAGTGTCAATATAATAAAATATAATCACTTCTTAGAATCTTTAGATAGTTATGTCTATAGTAGCCGGAATGGCCAGTGGACACTAATAGGTACTTGATACATCTTTGACCTTTAAACTTATAATTAACGCAGCTATACAACAAACTTTGTTTGTTTGTTGAACACTGCATTTACAAATGCATCATTAGTTTAAACAAATTCTTGAGTCGTTAATAATTGGAAGGTCTGTGTCTACTTATGTAGGTACATTAGTTATGAGATACTGCGTTCTGCGTTACTGTTCTTCAATGCGTTTCTACGGCTTTGTGAAATATTTAGCTTTGTACAGTCGACAGCCTATCGCGTCGGTGGTGATAGTTTGACCTAGTTCTTCTGGCTAGTCATCATTTCAACCGAAAAACGTCCACAGCTGGACCAAGCGTTGCCAAATCGACGGGTCCTGTGTTAGTCGCTTCTAGCATTATCCCAGTATGCCCAGCGTATTACGGATATATCCAATACCAATAGAATCTAGCGTAGGCTTATACTATAGATATACAACATTTTGTTTTTGGAAATCAAAAACTTTTCTTCTACACAGGCAGATTCACAGTAGTCGTCTAATACTCATTAACCTTGGTCAAATCCACACCAGTCATGATTCTTAGTATCGAATACAGCTTGTACACTTTTATATTTTTTAATCACTATTGCATAATATTGACATTATCCGCTTATAACGGATTGCGATCACTGCTACATTGGCCAAGGTGGGAATTATATTCAAGTACATATTTTCTCACGACACTAGTTGACACGACTACACTTTGAAGGATAAATTATTTATTTATTGTACACCAGAATATACAAGAAAAAAACTCAAGCCTAGGAGCCAAGGAACTAAATGTCATCCGTCAGTCATAATTATGTGTTAAAAATCCTGTCAGAAATAACAGAATTTGTGGAGATCAACGAGATTATTGACACTAATGTCGTGGAGAACATACATACATACTGATGTAGATTTTGCAACAGTCGAAGGAAAGGACAATCGATCATTCACAGCCCCTAAACTATACTTTTGGAGGTCGGATTCCCACGAAGAGCACATTCGTATGGAGTGGACCTGTAGGTATAGAATTTGTTACCGCACCCATTACACGAAAATTTGTTCTATAGTGGGGCAACGATTCATTTAAAAAGTGGGTGGCTAACCGCTCATAATTCAGCTCATATCCGACAGGAACTGTTGAAATTATCATGGTTACTAAACATTCCATTATTTGAGAGCAGACATAAAGCGAACCATGTGCCCTTATCTGCGGTTATTGACCAACTCATTAGCAATCATTTGAGTGCACTCCTTAATGTGTTGTGTCATTGAGACTGTTTTGTCGTGCTGTCAAAGTTTTCTATGACCTTTGTATGTAGGTAGAAATATAATGTAAGTATCTACAGTACTCGCCAAACTTCTTGACCGCCCTGAAGTTGGCAACAATGGCTGCGCAGTAGTAAATCAAATACAAAAAAAAACCCGACTGCTTTAGAAGCGAACTAAAAAGACATAAACAAGAAGAAAATCATTCTGTGCAGGCGGAGGATACATAATTAGCGAGCTGGCTAACCAATACCGACTGCACAGCATGATTTTCTTCTTGTTTACGTCTTTTTAGTTCGCTTCTTAGGCAGTTTGGTTTTTGACTTTTTAGGGTTCCGTACCCAAAAGGTAAAAACGGGACCCTATTACTAAGACTCCGCGGTCCGTCTGTCTGACTGTCACCAGGCTGTATCTCATGAACCGTGATAGCTAGACAGTTGAAATTTTCACAGATGATGTATTTCTCCTTCTTCAGAAAGCATGAGCACAGGAAATGGACCTAGCAGAGCCCCGATGGTGCAACGAACAATGAGATAGACTTCATCATGTCGACGAAGAAGCAAGTTTTCAATGATCAACGCGGTTAAAACCGGAAGTGATCACCGTATGGTAAGAGGCGCATTGAACTTAAATATTAAGCTGGAAAGATCTCGACTGATGAAGTCTACGCTCCGTCCAGCACAGATTCAGATCCAAAACCCCGAAAGCTTTCAGTTCGAAATCCAGAACCGTTTCGAGTGCCTAGGTAGCTCCGTGGACGATTACAACGGTGGTTTCGTGGAAACTGTCCATACGGTCGGGTCTAAGTTTTTCAAGACCCGTCGTGCAAATAAGAACAAGAAACTATCCGATCCAACTCATGCTCATGTAGGAGAGGCGTGAAATGATCCTGCAGTCTTCAGACGATGCGTGGAACTATCGGCGGCTCAATAGACAGATCTCGAAGTCCTTGAAAAGCGACCTCCGACGCTTTGATACTGAGCGTATTAAAGACGCGATTGAGCGGAATAAGGGCTCCAAGGTGTTTGCAAGAGATCTGGCTATTGGGCAGAGCCAGCTCACAAAACTGAAGACCGACGATGGCAGGATCGTATCCGCCAAACCGGAGCTTCTGAGGGAGATCAAGGGGTTCTATGGGCAGCTGTACACGTCAGTCAGCAAACCTGTTGCGAATCTAGCAAACGACCCAAGACACCAGAGAGGGCTAGGCATCAACGTCAATGGCGAGTACATCACTCACCTTCGGTTTGCCGACGATATATTGGTCATAGCTGAGACTATGGACCTCAGTACAATGCTCGATGACCTCAGTAGAGCTTCCGAAAGAGTGGGTCTAAAAATGAACATGGACAAAACCAAGGTGATGTTGAATGCCCATGCTGCACCCACTCTTATCAAAGTCGGAGACTCTACACTCGAAGTTGTGGACGAGTATGTATACCTGGGACAAACGGTCCAGTTAGGTAGGTCAAACTTCGAGAAAGAGGTCAACCGTCGAATCCGACTCGGCTTGGCAGCGTTCGGGAAGTTGCGCGGTATCTTCTCGTCCAACTTACCACAGTGTGTCAAGACGAAAGTCTATGACCAGTGTGTGTTGCCAGTGATTACTTAAGGGACAGAGACGTGGTCGCTCACAATGGTCCTCATCAGAAAGCTTAAAGTCACCCAAAGGGCAATGGAGAGGGCTATGCTCGGAGTTTCCTTGCGTGATCGAATCAGAATTGAAAACATCCGCAAGAGAACCAAGGTTACCGATATAGCCCGAAGAATTTCCAAACTTAAGTGGCAGTGGGCAGCACATTGCTCGCAGAACAGATGGCCGTTGGGGCCGAAAAGTTCTAGAATGGCGACGGCGTACCGGAAGACGCAGCGTTGGAAGGCCTCCCTCTAAGTGGAGCGGACGATCTAGTCAAGGCTGCGGGCGTCCGGTGGATGCAAAAAGCACAGGACCGATCAGTGTGGCGACGCTTGCGGTAGGCCTATGTCAGCAGTGGACGTCTTTCGGCTGAAATGATGATGAATGATGATGATGTATTTCTGTTGCCGCTATATCAAAACAGAATAAAATAAATATTTAAGTGGGGCTCCCATACAACTAACGTGATTTTATTGCCGTTTTTGTGACAATGGTACGGAACCCTTAGTGCGCGAGTCCGACTCGCACTTCGCCGGTTTTTTTTATAAAAGTTTTAATTTATAACTTTATATTTAACATTTTTAATTCGAATTGGGTACATCTAAAATATAAGTGTGTGTTCTTGCTCGCATTTGCGATTGCTGAGTTTATTTTTTTATACACTGACTACAGATTATTTACATTTTTTGGTTGGGCGAAACTACCGATTGCCTTGTGTTACAATAATAACTTCACTCCATGGTATACCACGCTATAACCAACTCGAACCACACCGGGGACACATCTTTCAAGGTTGCCAAAATTAAATTAGGTACATCCCCAACAGCAAAAATTCAACAGGACTCTTCTTCGAACTACACCGGTAATGTTATCCGTCACCATACATGTATACAGTAACTATCTGTGAAATATTTTTATTAATTTATAATTTGTTTCATTACTCATCATTGTATGCACATGGCTGTGGGCTGTTCATACAATGCTTATAATATTGTTTTACAAGTATCCATTGTCCTGCATAAGGCTTAGGAAAGACCGGCTGTACTACGATTTTCCGTTATTTCTTCCTTGATTAGTAATACGAGGAAATTAGGCACAGGATATGACGAGGAAGTCCGGATGTCATATTGTTAGAAGAAATTCGTGAAATTGCATTAGGTAGGTAAAAATAAACGATTAATGGATTATCTGAAACAAGATAGTACTGGAGTACTGAGTACTACCCAGTAATCCCCAGTAAAGTCTGAAGGCCAATTTATATCACTGATCGGTTAATTCTCTGTCAAAAATATCATGTTACCCAGTTGACATGAGATTTAGCAGACTTAAGGAAATCTTTTTGAGACATGGACCAAACATACGGATGAACACGATTTTTCATTATTTCTACTTGCTTCATGCTTTCAATTTTACACTCCGCGCTTATTAGCTATGAAATTTATTTCTATTTGAAAATTTGCGTTGTAATGCAGTTGTGTTTCGGTTTTACCGAAATAATAAATACGTACCTATTGTGTGACGACAATGAAAATATTGTTTTCTTGTCATTGGTGACGGTTGCAGAAAAATGTCAGCTGTCATAATATTGCCAAAATGACGTCATGTCGCCGCCACCGCCACGCGCCACCGCGATCCTTGACGTAGCAAGTAAAAACAAAATAGCGTAGGCATCTATGAAATATTACAACTAATTTATTGCCACCTAATAATGACTACAGCTAAAAAACACAAACAATAACAAGAACAACATAAAGAAAACAATCACACAGAAATGAAAACTATTTTGTTCTTCAGCGTCTAGGTAACCTAATTATTCGATGTGACCATTTATTAAATGTTTTTTCAACACACTTGCTCATAAAGTGGCTCTTAATCACCGCAATTAGGCACATAATGACACCTGTTATCAAACTGTGACTTTTTCATTACTATTATTCACAAGTGAGATAAAGAGTTCTTTTTTTAATTTATTGGTTGAGTTGCTTTGTTCTTAAAAAAGTTTCGATACAAAAAAGTTCGTGCTCAATAGTACAAATGCCACACATTTCATGCAACTTCGTATTTAAATAGATAATTTCAACTTGTACGTGTTTAATAAATTAAACTTTCACTTAAATATAACTTTTGTTTTTGTCTGTAATAAAGAAAGCTTGAAATTTCCGATTTTGTACGTGGCTAAAACGCTATCCGCGAAAAGCCAAAAAAAGATATCTCATTATTTTTAGTCTATGGCCGATCGCCATTGTTAGATGCGCGCGCATAGAAAACTGATTAATTTTGCCCGCCATTGCGAAAAAAAATTCACAACTCGTTTTCACTGTTGGAAATGATTTTTTAGTATTATTTTCTTCACAAGTGTGTTGAAAAACGTCGTATGATACACGTGTGTATTGATGATTACCGTCCTCGGCTCTCTTAAGACCCTCACCTAACGGCTCGGGTCTCAATGGCGCCTCAGCGGTAATCACCAACGTTACACACTTGTACCATAATGTACTATTATTCATTCATATTATCTACCGAAGATTGCAAATGAAACCCCGGGTAGCGTAACGAATGAATATTCGATACCTAAACGTACATACAATCATATTTCTTCACGAGAAAAAATTATGAGTCGTTACGGTGGATCACTGTTCGTGCTGCCCGCCTCTGGAATAATCTCCCTCACTCCATACGGGATAGCCCTTCGTTGCATATTTTCAAGAAAAGAACAAGGGAAAATTTCCTGTCAACATGACGCATAGATGATTATGTATGTATTTATTCATTTAGGATTTTAGTTATATTAGATGATTTATATGTATTATGTTCATGCATTGTGTGTTGTACACGTATTTGTTTAGTTTATATAGTTAGTAAGAATTTAAATGTTAAGTTTTATTGTGCACTTGAGTATGCTGTCCTCATTTAATATTAAATCTCTATGAAACTTAGGTTTGCTGTTAGAGAACCCAATTATGACTTAAGCTCGTAGATAAGCTGTCCTACTGTATTTGTTTGTTTTGTGTACAATAAAGAATAAGAATGAGGTTTCTACCTATTAGCGTGCTACGTAGAACAGTTTACCAGTAGTAGGTACACAACAATATAAATTGATACAATAATGCTCGATTTGCGGTTAATACGTTTAGGTATTCTAGTTTTACAAACCAGATGTTTGTAGCCTACTTGGCTCGTTATGAAGAAATACCAATGTACGATGACATACTTAATGAATTTAACTGAATCCAAAGTCATATTACAAAGAAATTAGTTAAGGACTGCTAACTAATCCTACCAATATTATAAATGCGAAAGTTAGGATGGATGTGTGTATGTTTGTAACTCAATCACGCCAGAATGGCTGAACTAATCTGCACATAGATTAAAGTCATGAATAGCAAATATGATACTTTTTATACCGGGAATATGTTCTCTCGGAATAATTTTCGACTTTCACGCGGGCGCAAATTGCGGGCAAGTTTCAAATAAACGCAAGAACTAGTGACTAAAGACTAAAGTTTACGAAATAAAATCACGCCTATATTACACAAAGGGTTTGACTTCTATGAATCACCTAGCTTTTACCAGCTAATTAAGACACATTAGGATGTAAGCCTTGAAAAATGATAAGTAGAATATTCAATATCAGTTTGTCCGGTCTGAGATTAAACCCAGGACTGCATGCTCAACAGTTGCTCTTGGTGGTCACTGGTCTAGTGGTATAATCCCCGGAAAGAGTCGTTAGATGCGCAGAAGTAGTTTTTAGGTTTCTTTGGTAGGACCGTTCCAAGTGCGTGATTGGTTGGTCAGGTAAAACAATGATCTACTGACCAATCGTGTCGCGTCCACGTTCCGTTCGCTCTACATGGTGTTTGGGCAGGTCGCGGAATATGCACGATTATAACCCAGGCTTGGTTTTACACGTGCAGATTTTATAGAGATATATGGTCTCAAAGATATGAAGCTCTATAATCTAAAACTCTATGGCCAAACAAAAACCGTCTGCCGACTAAATGTTGTTGTACAATTTCAGCTCATTTGGCCATGTCATGTGCAAGCGCAAACCAGTGTTGATAGGAATCTCCTTGACCTGGTTTTGAAGCAATGCTTAGTAGAGTTCGTAGCTACTCAAAAGGTGCTGACTAAATGTTGTAAGACAATTTTGAATTGTTTGAATTGGTAACTGATTCATCAATTCATTCATCGATCAAACGATCTTTTGATTATAAGTTATATCTTTTTATCTGGGTTATTAAAGCCTGGATATATTTTGTGAGGTTACCTGACCTATTTAAAATGCTGATGATATTATTAAGTGGTGTTTGCCCACTATAGGTTGAACTGTAAGATTTTGTAGCCTTGTCGGCCGTTTTGGTATTTATTCCAACCAGCCCACATCCCTCCAGAAGTTAATTAAAGCTCCTGGTTTGCTTAGAAAATCTGTGTAAGATCTGGGTGACCCGAGGGTTTGTGGTCTAATCTGGGTGACGAATGTGCATTCAAAGAGTACGTGCGCGACGGTTTCCTCATCGACGCCCTGCACAGAGGGCTGTCCGTTATGCCTAATTGTGTTTTTGTTTAGTGAGTTGTGTCCCGTGATAGTCCCCGTCACGAGGCGCAGGCCGTTCCAGTCCAGACGTAATAAACGCCTGGTTAGCCTACTATCCAAAGATAGCATAGCTTCTTTGGACTGCCTGCAGCCCAGTGTCGAGGTCCACCAGTTCTCCGCCTGTGTCTGGGTGAATTCCTGTAGCTACCTGGTTATTTGGTTGAAGTGGATGGGTACAGGCTCGGGTCCACAGACAGCCGTGCTGGGTCCTCGTCTAGCAAGCTCGTCAGCCGCGTCGTTATCCAGCGATTCCCATATTATTATTCAAAATAAATTATAGATTAATCCGTTGGATTAAAAATAACACGAGGATAAACTATCGTTCTTTAGCAACAATAATTATTAAGTCTAGCTTTAACTAGATACCATCTAGTGGGTAACTTTTAATTCTTTGGCAATCTTTCAGGGGGTGAAAGAACTTATTACTGTGAACAACATTTAGTATGAAACCAACGCCCAAGGCGGGAAAAATTAACGCCTGCTTCCTACATTTTGCCTAATCTCTAAATGAGAACATATATTATATGTAGATGCTGAACATCTGTTTTTTTTACATTTTGGTGTTTATCCTGTTATAAAAAAAAGATCATATTCTTTCACATCTAAAATATTGCAAATTAAAAGACATTTTGTATAGTATACACGTCACTATTATCTTTCAATTGATCTGCATCTTGCGCAGGATTGCACGGAATGCCAATGTTTACAAAAAACTAAGTATATGTTGACTGATTGCACGAATGCTAACGACTATTACCTCATGGCACGGCGGCGCGGCGGCGTGGTGAAACCTGTCTCTTGCTTGCAGTTATTTTAGTAACTTAGATTACTCAAGAAAATAAGTGGTTAAACTAACTTCATTTTATGTTTATTTATCTTTGTTTTATGTAAATCTCAAACTATGAGAACTGTTGTAATGTTACTAAGATTAGACTGCTTTGTTCTTTTTTCTACTTTTTGAATGCTAAAAATGGGTTGAGTCTTCCATTATTAAGGCACTGTTACTTGTACAGGCTGCCTTTTAATTCATAAACATTATTTCAGGAGCAGAATATGCAAAGATTTTACTATAGAAGCAACTCTGAAATATAACAATAAAAATTTAAAAAAAAATAAGAAATCACCTTCTTGTTTTATGCTACATAATTGATCTAGTAGTAGACACGCTTCGATCGACAATCTATTGAACACATAATAATTTTCATCAAACATAGCTAAGAACACTCCTGATCAAACAAAAAAAATTAAATTAAAATCGTTTCATTCGTTAAGGACTGTCATAGACAACATAAACACACAAGTAGGTACACACGTCAAACTTATCACACCTATTTTTCCGTCGGGGGATAAAAAAGAAAAACGCCTGTTGATTACGTACCTACCTACATTTAACTATGTTTGCATAAGTATACAACGTGTAGAGAAGTTTTATTGGTGATTCGTTTGGTCCCATAGTAATAGTACATTATGGTACAAGTGTGTAATGTTGGTGATTACCGCTGAGGCGCCATTGAGACCCGAGCCGTTAGGTGAGGGTCTTAAGAGAGCCGAGGACGGTAATCATCAATACACACGTGTATCATACGACGTTTTTCAACACACTTGTGAAGAAAATAATACTAAAAAATCATTTCCACCAGTTAAAACGAGTTGTGAATTTTTTTTTCGCAATGGCGGGCAAAATTAATCAGTTTTCCTATGCGCGCGCATCTAACAATAAAAAACATTATTTTTAGGCTATGGCGATCGGCCATAGACTAAAAATAATGTTTTTTTAATGGCTTTTTGCGGATTGTGTTTTAGCCACGTTAGCCACGTACAAAATAGGGAACTTCAAGTTTTCTTTATTACAGACATAAACAAAATTTATATTTGAGTGAGAGTTTTATTTATTAAACACGTACAAGTTGAAATTTTCTGTTCAAAACTTTGTACTGTTAAAACATTCATTAAACAATACACTAATCCGAACGATCAACGTATTCAAATCAAACACTCGAACATTGTCGATATCTAATGTGTTTCAAATTTCCGATGCCAATCACTTACAAGGTAATTAAAGTGATAAACGAAACCTGATTTCATTATTTATACGGACTCATTTAATTCGTTGATAATATTTCAGAAGGTGAAAGTATTCAGCATGAATATAACAACTTTTACTATGAGAACCAAACCTGAAATCGCGAAAAATACAAGCAGCTGACGTTATGCGAACTGAAAAGTATTCAACTGCAGTTTTTTTTTCATATTTTCAGTATTGATCCCATAGCCATAAAATTTAACACCAGTAAGGGATATGGTAATTACCCAGTTACTGAGTTGTAGAGGTCAGATAGGCTTTGCTCCTGTGTTGTGGGATCTGACCCCAGCATAGTTGGGTAAAGGCTCTGTTTTACAATATTTTATTTTATTTGCAATGTATGTATGAAATTGGTCAAATCTTGCAACTTAATTTTAAAGCAGTTATCCTCCACCGATTAAGATGACATTTTGCATACACGTTTAGTTTGTATGACAATGCATTGTTAGATAAGTGACGTCATTCTAAATCCAATATGGCGGACGGCCCAAGATGGCGGACTAGTTATTTTTGTGCACTTCCATGATATGGATATCAAACAAAAGGGTTTGCTGAAAAGAATACGAAAAAAACTTGTTTAAAATATATATTTTTATTGAATATTTTTTTTATATTTCCAGATTAATTGAGTTTTCGTTCCACAGTAAAAGTTGCTGATTGTTCGATGGCTTTTACCCCCAGAAATATTTGCAATGAATCAAAAGTCATCATGTATATTTACTTTATTTAAAAAGACTATAGCTTAGTTATAATAAATACTTTTGTGTTTTTAGTTTTACAGATAAATTATTCGGTTGCGATAAGATAGCACAGCACACCCATAAATTACTGTTAAGTCATCTTTAATGACGTACATTAAATAAAAACATGACTTATCAAAAATATTATTAAGTCCAAAGTTTTAAACCAGTCAATATGAAAATTAATAAATGTATTGTATTATCTGCTACGTGTCAAAAGAAGCCTTGGCTATGCAGTGGAGCAAAAACAGACTGGTATGATTAACAATTAGGTAGTTTAGTTAATCCTATTATTAAATGATATAGCTCTATAATAATATAATTAGTACTTGGGTTTTCTGTGAATACAGATACACCATCAGGATTGAAGATTCGCATAAGAGGGGTAATAATATGAAGTCTCTCCCATGTCAACTGTTCCTCCTGCACTGATAACGATCATCAACCTAATCTGTCTGAAATGACCCTTTGTTGGGTACAAGCCTCCTTTTTTATGTCTTTCGGTATGCCCGGTTCTTAGCATCCATCATCTTTATGGATTGCACATAATGTGTACAAATTACAGTCTTCAAATTGTTAGTGTTGGCATTAACAGCCTTTCAGTGGTGTAAACAGATAGTTTCGATTTGTATGTATACTGCTATACATATCTACATAGTATTACGAGTACTTCAGTATCTTTTCACGTGTTCATCATTGTAACTAATTACCGGAAAGGTATAAATCCTTTATAGTTCTGTCTGAACAGCAAAGTGGCTATGTCACTATCAACAATACTTCGTTAACTTTTCTCAATAATTTCTTATTGCAGATAGCGTATTGTGCGTAGTTTCTACATTGATTTAAATATTGAAAAACTTATCGGAGTTTTTGCAAGAAGAATAGTGCCAAGAAATTTAGATAGAATTACTATTCATTCGGCCAAATATAAGTTTCTCGGATAATTTATAGACCCAGGACCCAGACCTAAAATAAAAATAAAATAAAAAATAGTTACATATCAACTTTACAAAAAAAACGAGGAGTACAAAGGCGATCTTATCGCTGATATCTACCAGACAAGCTTTGGATGGACTGATCTCAATAAATCTGCCAGCCTTTTCCTTGGGGTCGGCGTTCCAGTCTAAACGAATTTAGCTGAGTAACTACTAGCGACTGCCTATCTGACCTCCACAACCCAGTAACTGGGTAACACGATACTCCTTGTCAATACTGGTCTCAGATCTCAGGCTTCTGGCTACCCGTAACCACAATCAGAGATCTTCAAATGACAGCCGGTACCAACGGGTTCACGTGCTTGCAGAGACACGGCAGAAACTCGCTATGTAAAGATGGTCACCCATCCACAGACCGACATCAGTAAGCGTTGCATAACCTCGAAGATAGACCGAAGCGGCTGTTAATGCTCTTGACTGAAAGAACTTAAAATAAAAATAATCCCCTTATTATTTGTCTGCGTTTTATTTTTAGGCAACAAATTCACGAATCGTATTTTTATATATTATTAGTTAATTAAGGATGGTAGTTACAGGAAACAGTGACTACTAGTCACAGAATTTAGTTATACCTAAGTACCGTTATATTAATTTTATTAATGTGCGAGAGTTTCCCTAATGTGTAATCATTACCTACTTAAATTTGTACTTGTTTATTCCTTAAAGAAAGCACTATTTAAATGGTGGAAAAACAACTATTAGTAATAAGGATAAAATGACTGGACTTTCTACAGACATCATGCGAATATTTTCCATAAACTAAATATTACCCGTAATATACACTTTATTTATCATACAGAAAGCAAACGAACGAAAAATGTTCATAGATAAAGAAATTATTGTACACATTTTTTCGATATCCAATCGTGTAGCTGTTTCATCAATTACTAGAATTGATGAAATACTGAAATTACCAGTCATTGACCAAATGAACGTCAATTGACTTGATACCGCTTCATGAAGGAAATTCCTAATTTTGTCGTCAGTTTCGTTTGGAAATTTTCTGATAGCAGACAAAAGGACTTAAATTTAAGGCAGCCTACGGAACTACATTGGGCAATTTTAAGGAAAGGAAAGAAATGAAAACTGGCAAGAAAAACTTATCACGTATGCTCTAAAAATTTAAAAAATCTATTAAACAACGGCTGGGATGGTCAAAATGTGAGGGATTGAAAACGTGACATTTCGATAGTGTTTTGCATTCCTTTATATTCGTGACATTCTCATACATTCTTGAAATTCCCATACTTTCTTGACATTCCTATACACTCTTGACATTCCCATACATTCTTGACATTTTTCCAATCACCATCGCGACGCTTTCGTTTACAGAATGTCACTTGTAGGTATAGAGCCGCAAGAGTGTTTTTCACCTCGATACTTCGTCAGTAAATTGGTATATGTTACCTATAGGGGTTGTTGTGCAAAGCTGTGGTTTAAAAAAATAAAACCTTTTTGCACAGACGTCATGACCTTGTTTATCGAAAATTATTCGGCACGTGTTCTTTGGGACAAACAATTTTGCAGTTCTTTATCTATCAAAAAACAATGATTCATTTCAATCACAAATTCAAAACACGAAAGAAATTATACAGGTGTTCAGTGACGCGCATCGACGATTTTAGGGGAAAGCCCGACCATAGAGGTAATAATAGGCCTATCTATTTAAACAATATCAAATTTTAGTTGTTATTTCGTATTATAGATTTTTTGTAAGGAAGGTTTAACCAATTTTCGTCC
Source organism: Orthosia cruda (assembly GCA_964057195.1). NCBI lineage: Eukaryota > Metazoa > Arthropoda > Insecta > Lepidoptera > Noctuidae > Orthosia > Orthosia cruda. The sequence goes on along the minus strand of OZ059831.1, from coordinate 40,625,527 downwards.
TCAAAGACACCAACCAATGTTAGGTTTTTCGCATCGTCTCAATCGCGTAGACTTGGGTTTACAAATTGTCATAATTAAAAAATCGTGGTAGTATACTTTATTTTGGCTCAAACATGAGTTTTCAAAGACTTGTTCTCACCTAGTGTATAATAAGTTAGGTCTACGAACGTAAAGTCAAGTTTATTTCTGTTTTGTGTAATACCTGTTGGAATTCGGAAGTCAGGTTATGTCTGTTTGTTACGTAAAGTTATAAGCAATACACAACTTCATCGGTTTACTGGCAAAGAGGCAGAAAAAGGTGAACTAGTGCATCGATAATTTTGTAATAAGTCCCACGTATTATGGGGATTGAAACATATGCGTTGAACATACAATGTACCTAACTCATTGGCTTTTTTCAGGGGTTAACATTATTTATGATTATGGATATAAACAACTTTTTCAACACACTTGCTCATAAAGTGGCTCTAATTTCACCGCAATTAGGCACATAATGACACCTGTTATCAAACTGTGACTTTTTCATTACTATTAATCACAAGTGAGTTATAGAGTTTTTTTTTTAAATTTATTGATTGAGTTGCTTTGTTCTTAAAAAAGTTTCGATACAAAAAAGGTCGTGCTCAATAGTACAAATGCAACACATTTCATGCAACTTCGTATTTAAATAGATAATTTCAACTTGTACGTGTTTAATAAATAAAACTCTCACTCAAATATAAATTTTGTTTATGTCTGTAATAAAGAAAACTTGAAGTTCCCTATTTTGTACGTGGCTAACGTGGCTAAAACACAATCCGCAAAAAGCCATTAAAAAAACATAGCCTAAAAATAATGTTTTGTTTACAAATGTACAAATTTAATGTTTAATTTATTAAACACGTACAAGTTGAAATTATCTATTTAAATACGAAGTTGCATGAAATGTGTTGCATTTGTACTATTGAGCACGACCTTTTTTGTATCGAAACTTTTTTAAGAACAAAGCAACTCAATCAATAAATTTAAAAAAAAAACTCTATAACTCACTTGTGATTAATAGTAATGAAAAAGTCACAGTTTGATAACAGGTGTCATTATGTGCCTAATTGCGGTGAAATTAGAGCCACTTTATGAGCAAGTGTGTTGAAAAAGTTGTTTATATCCATAATCATAAATAATGTTAACCCCTGAAAAAAGCCAATGAGTTAGGTACATTGTATGTTCAACGCATATGTTTCAATCCCCATAATACGTGGGACTTATTACAAAATTATCGATGCACTAGTTCACCTTTTTCTGCCTCTTTGCCAGTAAACCGATGAAGTTGTGTATTGCTTATAACTTTACGTAACAAACAGACATAACCTGACTTCCGAATTCCAACAGGTATTACACAAAACAGAAATAAACTTGACTTTACGTTCGTAGACCTAACTTATTATACACTAGGTGAGAACAAGTCTTTGAAAACTCATGTTTGAGCCAAAATAAAGTATACTACCACGATTTTTTAATTATGACAATTTGTAAACCCAAGTCTACGCGATTGAGACGATGCGAAAAACCTAACATTGGTTGGTGTCTTTGAGGACGAAAATTGGTTAAACCTTCCTTACAAAAAATCTATAATACGAAATAACAACTAAAATTTGATATTGTTTAAATAGATAGGCCTATTATTACCTCTATGGTCGGGCTTTCCCCTAAAATCGTCGATGCGCGTCACTGAACACCTGTATAATTTCTTTCGTGTTTTGAATTTGTGATTGAAATGAATCATTGTTTTTTGATAGATAAAGAACTGCAAAATTGTTTGTCCCAAAGAACACGTGCCGAATAATTTTCGATAAACAAGGTCATGACGTCTGTGCAAAAAGGTTTTATTTTTTTAAACCACAGCTTTGCACAACAACCCCTATAGGTAACATATACCAATTTACTGACGAAGTATCGAGGTGAAAAACACTCTTGCGGCTCTATACCTACAAGTGACATTCTGTAAACGAAAGCGTCGCGATGGTGATTGGAAAAATGTCAAGAATGTATGGGAATGTCAAGAGTGTATAGGAATGTCAAGAAAGTATGGGAATTTCAAGAATGTATGAGAATGTCACGAATATAAAGGAATGCAAAACACTATCGAAATGTCACGTTTTCAATCCCTCACATTTTGACCATCCCAGCCGTTGTTTAATAGATTTTTTAAATTTTTAGAGCATACGTGATAAGTTTTTCTTGCCAGTTTTCATTTCTTTCCTTTCCTTAAAATTGCCCAATGTAGTTCCGTAGGCTGCCTTAAATTTAAGTCCTTTTGTCTGCTATCAGAAAATTTCCAAACGAAACTGACGACAAAATTAGGAATTTCCTTCATGAAGCGGTATCAAGTCAATTGACGTTCATTTGGTCAATGACTGGTAATTTCAGTATTTCATCAATTCTAGTAATTGATGAAACAGCTACACGATTGGATATCGAAAAAATGTGTACAATAATTTCTTTATCTATGAACATTTTTCGTTCGTTTGCTTTCTGTATGATAAATAAAGTGTATATTACGGGTAATATTTAGTTTATGGAAAATATTCGCATGATGTCTGTAGAAAGTCCAGTCATTTTATCCTTATTACTAATAGTTGTTTTTCCACCATTTAAATAGTGCTTTCTTTAAGGAATAAACAAGTACAAATTTAAGTAGGTAATGATTACACATTAGGGAAACTCTCGCACATTAATAAAATTAATATAACGGTACTTAGGTATAACTAAATTCTGTGACTAGTAGTCACTGTTTCCTGTAACTACCATCCTTAATTAACTAATAATATATAAAAATACGATTCGTGAATTTGTTGCCTAAAAATAAAACGCAGACAAATAATAAGGGGATTATTTTTATTTTAAGTTCTTTCAGTCAAGAGCATTAACAGCCGCTTCGGTCTATCTTCGAGGTTATGCAACGCTTACTGATGTCGGTCTGTGGATGGGTGACCATCTTTACATAGCGAGTTTCTGCCGTGTCTCTGCAAGCACGTGAACCCGTTGGTACCGGCTGTCATTTGAAGATCTCTGATTGTGGTTACGGGTAGCCAGAAGCCTGAGATCTGAGACCAGTATTGACAAGGAGTATCGTGTTACCCAGTTACTGGGTTGTGGAGGTCAGATAGGCAGTCGCTAGTAGTTACTCAGCTAAATTCGTTTAGACTGGAACGCCGACCCCAAGGAAAAGGCTGGCAGATTTATTGAGATCAGTCCATCCAAAGCTTGTCTGGTAGATATCAGCGATAAGATCGCCTTTGTACTCCTCGTTTTTTTTGTAAAGTTGATATGTAACTATTTTTTATTTTATTTTTATTTTAGGTCTGGGTCCTGGGTCTATAAATTATCCGAGAAACTTATATTTGGCCGAATGAATAGTAATTCTATCTAAATTTCTTGGCACTATTCTTCTTGCAAAAACTCCGATAAGTTTTTCAATATTTAAATCAATGTAGAAACTACGCACAATACGCTATCTGCAATAAGAAATTATTGAGAAAAGTTAACGAAGTATTGTTGATAGTGACATAGCCACTTTGCTGTTCAGACAGAACTATAAAGGATTTATACCTTTCCGGTAATTAGTTACAATGATGAACACGTGAAAAGATACTGAAGTACTCGTAATACTATGTAGATATGTATAGCAGTATACATACAAATCGAAACTATCTGTTTACACCACTGAAAGGCTGTTAATGCCAACACTAACAATTTGAAGACTGTAATTTGTACACATTATGTGCAATCCATAAAGATGATGGATGCTAAGAACCGGGCATACCGAAAGACATAAAAAAGGAGGCTTGTACCCAACAAAGGGTCATTTCAGACAGATTAGGTTGATGATCGTTATCAGTGCAGGAGGAACAGTTGACATGGGAGAGACTTCATATTATTACCCCTCTTATGCGAATCTTCAATCCTGATGGTGTATCTGTATTCACAGAAAACCCAAGTACTAATTATATTATTATAGAGCTATATCATTTAATAATAGGATTAACTAAACTACCTAATTGTTAATCATACCAGTCTGTTTTTGCTCCACTGCATAGCCAAGGCTTCTTTTGACACGTAGCAGATAATACAATACATTTATTAATTTTCATATTGACTGGTTTAAAACTTTGGACTTAATAATATTTTTGATAAGTCATGTTTTTATTTAATGTACGTCATTAAAGATGACTTAACAGTAATTTATGGGTGTGCTGTGCTATCTTATCGCAACCGAATAATTTATCTGTAAAACTAAAAACACAAAAGTATTTATTATAACTAAGCTATAGTCTTTTTAAATAAAGTAAATATACATGATGACTTTTGATTCATTGCAAATATTTCTGGGGGTAAAAGCCATCGAACAATCAGCAACTTTTACTGTGGAACGAAAACTCAATTAATCTGGAAATATAAAAAAAATATTCAATAAAAATATATATTTTAAACAAGTTTTTTTCGTATTCTTTTCAGCAAACCCTTTTGTTTGATATCCATATCATGGAAGTGCACAAAAATAACTAGTCCGCCATCTTGGGCCGTCCGCCATATTGGATTTAGAATGACGTCACTTATCTAACAATGCATTGTCATACAAACTAAACGTGTATGCAAAATGTCATCTTAATCGGTGGAGGATAACTGCTTTAAAATTAAGTTGCAAGATTTGACCAATTTCATACATACATTGCAAATAAAATAAAATATTGTAAAACAGAGCCTTTACCCAACTATGCTGCGGTCAGATCCCACAACACAGGAGCAAAGCCTGTATGACCTCCATATACAACTCAGTAACTGGGTAATTACCATACCATATCCCTTACTGGTGTTAAATTTTATGGCTATGGGATCAATACTGAAAATATGAAAAAAAAGTTCTTTCTTTTCTTTTCAGTTCGCATAACGACAGCTGCTTGTATTTTTCGTGATTTCAGGTTTGGTTCTCATAGTAAAAGTTGTTATATTCATGCTGAATACTTTCACCTTCTGAAATATTATCAACGAATTAAATGAGTCCGTATAAATAATGAAATCAGGTTTCGTTTATCACTTTAATTACCTTGTAAGTGATTGGCATTAGAAATTTGAAACACATTAGATATCGACAATGTTCGAGTGTTTGATTTGAATACGTTGATCGTTCGGATTAGTGTATTGTTTAATGAATGTTTTAACAGTACAAAGTTTTGAACAGAAAAGAATTCAAGAAAATCTATGTTTTTTTTTGTCTCGTCTTGCGCTTGACCACTATCTCACCTGATGGGAAGCGAAAATGTGGTCGACGGTGAAATAACCTTTTCACTTTTGACTTAAAGAACCCGAGATTGTAGCTATCGGGAAACACAGACTCCGGCTGGGAATTCTACTCCTTAGATGTACGCATAATAAAAGTGTCCCCAAAACGTTTTGTGCATATGGGTGGGATGTCCACTATGAACCGATGGCGTATCGCCGTATGTCTCGTAGACCGATGATGAAACGAGCTAGGTGGAATTAAATCGTGCAATTCCATCGCACACTCCCCGAAATGTAACCGATAAAAAAGTGACTGGCTCTGGAGCCTTGACTTGACCAGTGCCTCATTGCCGATGAGCTTCTTGGCCTGATTTTCGATCGACTCTAGTGCATCAGGCTGGTATTCGGCAGAACCGTCCCCGAGATGAAAACAGTACTCCATGCATGATCGAACTTGCGCTTGATACAAGTTGAGCAGCTGTTCCGGCGTGAAGTACCTTCTCACCTTTGCCCCAACTTTTTGGCCGCCAGCTGATCTTTTGCCTCAATGTATGGGCCAAAAATGAGAGTCGATATCAACGTAACGCCAAGAACGCTCAAGATGGTCCGTTATTGGCACGGTCACATCTCGAAAAGTTAGAGCCGGGTGAAATTGGTTCTTTTTAGCGAAAAACGCGCCTGGGTTTTAGCAGCATTAAACCTGACCAGATTGGCATCGCCCCATTCGGAGACTAAGACAAGGACAGGTTAAGGAAAATCTTAAATTACATGACCTGTAAATGTAAGTTTGTCCTTAATGGTTGGCCGAGATAGAGGGCTAGCCTTTATAACCATTTATCAGCGACAATTCTTGATGCCGGGCATTTCCAGGCTGCAATTTAGTTCATGATTTCTGGCATAACTCAATGCCATTTTCCCTATCTAGGAATCAAACTCAGGGACTAACTCTTAACAGTCGTGCTTGGTAAAAAAGTTTAATAAACAGTCATGGCTGGCCTGGCCTGGCCCGGGGCTACCCCTTACCGTGACAAAATGTTCGTTTTACCCAGTTTCGAAGACACAGGTGTCTCAGATACAGTTACAACAGTCGTAAATAGCAACAAAGTGTAAATCGATATCACTTTGGTTTAGTGAAACATTTGTTATAGGTACGTTTTTCAACACAGATAAAATTCTTTGTACAACAATGTAGATAAAGATAAACTAAAATACATATATATATACCTATGTGTCTTATGTGGGTTGATCTTCATACCAACCGATATCAACCGGATTTGATTGAAATCTTATCAAAGTACAATAAAAACTACTTTTGCGATACTAAGATTCTCGTAAAATATTTGTTTTAATGCAAAAAGTGATGATTCATAAAGACAATGAAGGACAAAGGACTAATGCATTGTTTTTGGCGCGTATTTTCGTTGAACTTTGTTACTCATCATTTTATTAGCACAAAAGGAAAATACAAGGAACACTTAGTTGGTGAACAGAGCCATCTGTTGTTCAGTAGCGGAAGTTTAACGAGTTAAGTAGTGACATCTATCTTGATTTTTAGTTACAATATGTTGTTCCAGTATACTCGTGCTTCTAATAGATGGCGCTGTCTGAAAGAGTGTAAATATAAGTAAAATATTTTACCGACTACAGAAAAGGAGGTGTAATGCTTTCACCGCATTTTATTCATAACCTTTTAGAATAATCAATCAAATAGTTTATTTCATTCCCTTCTACATTCCACCCACAATTCATTTTTAGGAAAATCACGACAACATTCAGTACAAAAACCTTACTTATTATATATATTAACTAAATTAAAACTTATACTCCTCTAGTACCTCAACCACAGGTAACTCAACGTAGGTCTAGTACCTCACATCATTATGTGAATATTTTGTGTGTTTAAATATTTCAAGAATCTTGTAGAGTAGGGATCTAGTTGAACTTTGTTCCCGGCTCTTCTTAGAAATCGACAATTTTGGAACTGTGCTCTTTCACATGTAGGCACTAGGCAATACGGCCTATATCATTGTATGTATAATTATATTTATTTAAATGATCTTGTTTATTGGGTAATTTATTTATTCATGCACACAAATTTAATAAACAGATGATGGTGATTACAACTGATTCATGAAACTAAAATACCGAAATCATCATCACTTGATGACATTAAAACGAATTCACAATAATCACCTAAAACATGCGATTTTCTTCTCCGTATAGATGAGTAATTCCCTAATTCCTAATACTTAGGTAGGTAGGTACCACCCAAACTGATAAAAAGATTTATTTTACAAGCAAACTGTTAATGTCGCGATAATGTTTTGATAAGATAGTTATGTCCTAATTTCCACACCTAATTGAATTATTATAAAACCATCGGATTTCATATTTGACGAACGGGTGACGAAGCACGTTCGTAATTATTTAGTTATCATTGTCAACTGTTGGTACAGTGTGCCCGCGGTTATTTTGACAGATTCAGCTGAATACAATGCATTGTAAGTCCTATTTAGTTTCTGTCACTTTTGAAATTCCTCAGTAGATCATGTCCACGTAATAAATGTGTTAATCCTTCGATCACAAATCAAAACAAATCCTAGACGAGACAAAGAATGTTTTAACTCAAACAATCCATTGTTCAGATTAGATGACATCGCACCGCCTTGCTATCAGCTGCTACTATCAACAGTGAGCATTATGACATCACCATTCTTGTCTGCCCTCAGCCATTTGAATATAGTAATTTGTACATTCGTCACTCCATGCAAAAAAGGAACTTTACCAACATTGAAAGGCATGAAGCATCTTCAAAATTACAAACAATGGGAGGCCAGGCTTGATTGGACGCTCGCGCGTTCCGTAAAGCCTAATCCCTTGAACTTGAGCAGGCGGAACCGAAGTAAACAAACGTCGGGCAACCCGTTGACGCGCATTTGTCATTTGGAACGCACGCGACTCGCTAGCGCCAGTGTCGTACGCGCGCGCTCCGCGATTTAATACGAACGCGACCAAAATTCGCAACATATAAAAAACAATAACAACGAATCAGTTTTCTTTCGAAATTCAAACAGTTTACAGTGCGTTCTCGGCCAGTGAGGAAATAAGATTATTAATTAGTGTGTGTGTTTCGTTAAATTATAGTGATTGTGATTTTTTGTTGTCAATTTGAAGTCATTGTTGTGGTTCATGAAGGAAATGACGGCAGCATGACCGATAAGCGGCTGATACAGCGAGTTTACATGCTGGTTCAATAAGCAATTTTGAGATTTCGTTGGTAACTTTGTTTTATTCCTTTTTTTTACATATTCACACGACGACATGGTACGATCGTGCTATACCTAAAATAACCTTTTCTTTATTTCCTTCCGGCGGCATCGGCATTTGAAGTTCAAATTGGAATCTGTTGTTGTTTGTTGTGATTTGTTTTAGATCGTCGTAATAATGCCCAAAATGTTTATAACCTCAAACTTTTTGATTTTGCGATCTTATCCTGAAAGTTAAGTATTTAAAACCGAGGATGTTACGGAATACCGTTATTGTTATCGTTCCTAGGCAACCAATTGTTTGAGCTAACGGTTCTCACGTATTATCACTATCAGTAGGTACCTACGTACATTGTCGCCCGTGTTCTAATTACTTACATATTATCCGCCTGGACTGCTTCAGGTATGCTTCAGGCTTTGGTTGGTATCTACAGGTGGCTACATATACTACATATACTACGTCAACGCAACGAAAAGCTATTTTATTGAAATTTTAATCGTATTACGACCACGTATGGCTATTGTTCTGAGGTCTCGTAATGTAGATTTCCATCACATTTCTCACGTTAAGTAGCTACCTATCTACCTAGACCTAGGTTAGCTGCAGTTCAATGAATTACGATCGATTTTGATTTGGCAGTCAACCATACACTTACTGCAGTAGGTACCTATAAAGAACCTAAGTAGGTATCTATAGCTCTACTGAGAGTGAGGGTCAATAAATCAGAAAGTACCTAGATGATGCAGATCTTAGCCTTTAGAAATTACTCAGGGTAATCAATATCTCATTAAATAATCACCAATTCCAACTTCCTAAGTCTCCAGTAGGTATTCTTACCGAAATGTAGACCATCTAATTAGTCTCTATCGATATGCGTGATAGGCCATTACAGCAGCCCTCCACCAAGCTCACTGCATAAAACATGACAAAGGTTTGCCTAGACCTAGGTACGTAAGTACCAGCAGGTATCGACAATCGATCGCCCTGCACTATTATAAGATCTTACGTAGAATACCGCGAATGCATGCTTGGCATACCAAAAATCCAGTTTTTACTAGATTTTTCGTTGACAGTCTTAGTCACACATGCCTAGCATTCTCATTGGTTATTCAGTGACTTCTTACGACTATGTTATTCGCTCGAATAATATATAATTAGAAGAGATTTATGTAGTCATAGACATCTGATTGTTCTGTGAGAATAGCTGACCAAGACATTTTAAGTCATGCCCAGTTACCATTTCTAGAGGTCCTCCAAGGCTCTTACTTCCAAAGTTCATCTTAATGCTGTATCCTTAAGTCTCGGGTACCACTTGCTGTGAGTTGTCTAATAAACTTGATAAATTCCTAGTGCCATAGTCTTCTCTACAGAGACCACTAATTGTCATTCTTCCCTACTCTGTGCGCGATCGATGTTACCGGTAAAAGATTATCAGAGTATTGGGTCAGGTAAAGGTTAATATTGTTTTACACATTTTCAGATACCTAACAGATTACTTTCGTTGCTAGATGACCTGCAATAAAAAAACAATGTTTGCCTTTATTGCAGTAGATGTAGGTGGTTCATAACTTTACGAGTCTGTTTAACTTTGAGCCATAGGTATCTGCGGTTTAGGCTTCTTCTTCTTTTCTTGCTTCGTCGATTCATCAAATTATACTACTACTAGCTTCTACCAGCGGCTTCGCCCGCGTGAATATCGGAAATTATCCCGTGGGAACATATTCCCGGGATAAAAAGTATTAAATGTGCTAATCTATTTCTGTGCCAAATTCCATCCAGATCCGCCCAGCGTTTGAGCGTCAAGAAGTAACAAACATAAAAACACAAGTTTGTGACTGTGTGTGACACACACGCACACAAAATTTCGCCTTTATAATATTAGTGTGATTTGGGCCAGTCGGTGGTCACGTGCGTGACGTGTGACACGTCCAAAAGTCTTGCAGTGTGCATGAATATCTGCATTATTACATTATCGCCACTGCTTTCACTCCTGTTACTGTATTTGCCCTCGCACTCAACTGGGTTTAATCTCGTCTCGCCACAATCACCTGATTCTCATAAATCACATACGAAGCGAAGTCATTCATAAGCATAACTCACCTGGCGGGCGAGCACGGCCTACTGTGATAGGCTTGAGTCACACATTTTTATCACAGTTGGGAGCAAAAACCGTGATAAAATGCGTGACTCTACGACTATATGATATCTATCACAGAGGCCGTGCTCGCCCGGCTGAGGTAAAACTCCTTGTCGATCGTTTGGGGTATCAAACGACAAAAGGGCAAAGAAAACCAGACATTCTATCACTAATGGCGAAAGGCAAAATGCGATTATCAAAACGTACAACATTTCAATCCCTTATAAAATGTCACTTAGTTTAGCTTGACTGCTAAGAGGCTAAGGTACAAAGTTTAATCATTTTCACGCAGTAATAAACGGTTGATAAGCCATCGCGTGGATATTTCTTCAGTTCCATGTGCCACTGGCTACAATGTTTGTAAACTGTCAAACGTTTGTCAAATACCATTTTCGCATTTTCGTGTGTTTAAAAAACATACATGCACACTGTCAAACAAGTTTGACAAACTTGACGTCAGTTTGACTGAGCCATTCACACTGTTTGACAATACAGTCATGATTGTAATGAAAAACTTGATGATTTTCGCGTTTGTTTCTTTGATTTAATCTAATAATGGATTTCAAAAAGTTTCATCCTTGGTTGAAAGAATAAGCAAAGAATCGCACTATCTTTATACTGACCGCATTTCAAGCTCCTCCCTTCAACATATAACTAACACTTTTGTTAGGAAACAATTACTTAAGTACACTTACAGACACAGAGAATATATTTAATCAGACATTAAAATGTTCTGCCAATAATTTCTCTTGTATAAGCGTTTCAGACAAAATTACTATCGTTGATACTTGGCAGTGAATTCACATCGATACTTCACTCCTTACGCTATCTATCGTGGTTTCAGGGCACACCCGACGTTTAGCTTTATTAACAGCGTGGGCATATAACAAATAAATCGTTAAATATTAATAGACTTAGGAAATTGCATTTCTTGTGGTTTATTAGAATGTTAATGCTTCCTGTGAAATCTATCATCCTTTATTGTGTGACTAGCTTCTGCCAGCGGCTTCGCCCGCCTGAAAAGTATTTTCTTATCCCAAGCTAACATTATACCGAGATGAAAGTAGCCAATGTGCTATTCCAGACTGTAATCTATCTCTGTGCTAAATTTCATTCAGATCCGTTCAGCAATTTTGGCGTGATGGAGAACCAAACATAAATCCAAACTTTCGCCTTTTATTAGGGTAATATATGATTGTTTGAACTTACACAGAACATCTACACTCTTCACCCTTACGTCACACGTTAGTCTAAATTCTACCCCATTATTTACCTAGACGTTGCCTCCCCAAAAAGACAAATAGAATCAGGGCTACGTTTACGCCGAAATCACTTTCCGGATCGGATATTGCCATTTAGCCAAATTACATCGAGCAACTTACTGCCTGCGTAATAGTGTATGTAGATTTAGGACTCCCTCAGAGATGTTCCCCTACAGGTGTTGCACAGATGAGGCCTTTTAAGAGGTCACGGGGTCTCTTCCATTTGCTGATGGTGACCAGTGGGGTGGTTTTAGTGTGGTAAAAACCCCACATTCCCCAAGTCTTTTCCCCAAAAACTGAGGGCCTTTTGAAGTTTCCCCCCAAAAACAAAGGTATAGGACTCTATTTTTACCCCTATTACCCGCCTGTACCTGATGTAAAAGATGATTTCAGCTATCCTAAATACACATTTTAAACAGTATTAACTTCTCCAATACTCACCCAACTTGCAGTCTCCATAATTCTCATCAATCCCAGTCTTCTCAAATATAACCCACTTAATCTCATTTCATTCCATAACGTTTCTTCAATACTCGCACTCGTAATAACGTACGCGAACCACTTGAGTCATGCTTTCACGATTCTGACTCAACCGCTTGTTTTGGTAAAAAACGAATCAAAGGCATTTTATGACTGGTTAGCGGTTAGGAATTATTGGAAGTCATATCTTACGAATACGTAACTGGATTAACAGGACTGCCGATCTCAACCTAATTAAAAGAAAGTTCGTTGCTATTAAGGAGATCCGCAATTAATTAAAGAGGTCTCTCTTCGGGTATTTAGTCATATTAGAGACGAACACGTTTAAGGTTGCCATAGTCGACGCCACGAACTATTTTGTGCGCGGGGTTAAAACAATTAAATGCATGCTACAACACGAGCGAAAGAGATAGATGCTGTGATGAGCAGTAAGAAGCTAGTTCGCGTACGAATACACACTTTTGCAAATTTGTAGCGAAATGGATGATGATTTAGGACGAAAACGAACGCGCGAAATTTTATAAACAGAGCTTTTGGAATATGGATATCATGAAAAAACTACTAAATATATCTGTTCAAAATAAAGTTATTTGCATTGTTGAACTACTAATCAATTGAAAGTTTTGCAATTTTCTTTCTTCTTATGGTATTTATTTGCGCCAAAAGATGCGTTAAAATTCGTGTTGAAATAACTTTCAAATATATTTTTTTACTTTTTTGTTGTAGCCCTGTAGGCTAGATCATGATGAAACAAATTAATATATTTTTTTGTTTTGAACGTACACCGTTAAACAGTGGAGGAATCGCCAGACTACGCTTGTATGGAAGAATGATCGACTAGGGCAACCTTAACAGGACCATTTGGAATCGGTAAACTTTAAAGATGGAGTGAATTTAATAATGATGCTTTAATTATAATAAATAGCGTTTACTGACGCTTGTTGGTTTTGGACGTCGTCAGTCATGATCATGCCCTCAAAAAAAAAAAAAAAACGGTCATATTCCGAGCACTCAAGTTCATCATTGCCTAAAAGCAATCTTCTGAATCCTGTCCTAATTTTCTTATATGTAAAGAGGAAGAGGTTTGAGTGAAATCAACTTTTCCACCGTCAAAATCGTCGCCTTCCGCTTTTGCGTGGTAATCATAATGAGTCAGACGAAGGTTTATTACGAAACAAAAACCCTTTAAAACAACAGGAACATAAACCGTTTCAGTTTCAATAACACCACACAATTACCAAGTATTTACGTTATTTTCCTCAACGTGACCACGAACAAAGTCCCTATTAAACACCATACTCTGAAGTCCTTTCATTTAAAAGTAAACATCAGTTCTTAGGCTAATTGGCGGCAAAGCAAATGTTTGTGTAAACTAATTCATTTGTTAAACAAATACGGCATGACGGTAGTAGCAAGTTAGCTACAGGTCACAATGCACTCTTTGTAATGATCATTGATCATCATGTCGATACGATACTGCTGCCATCTTCAAGCTATAGTGCCTGCCACTATCTGACAAAATCATATCTTGAGTTGAAGACGAAAAACAAAAAACCTTAAGTAATAAAAATCGAAGCTGTTGATTGCTTTTCCAGTGTCAAAAAATATATGTAATTGCGCACTTTCGGATAGGCACATTGTTAAAATATAAACTAAATGTGCCTATTTTGGATGGCCTCCCACGTAGGTGGAAACGAAGGTGGAAGTTTGCGGGGATCCGCTGGTTGCGAGACGCACGGGACAGGTCAATGTGGCGACGCTTGGGGCCTATGTCCAGCAGTGGACGTCTTTCGGCTGATATGATGATGATGATGTGCCTATTCTTGATAATATCATCAGTCATTGCTTTAAACTTTAGGATTGTAAATATAAAGCGTATTTTTTTTTCAGGCATTTTTTGATACTTAGTAGAAAAATACTGCTTAGAGATCGAAAGGTTTTTTTTAAAATTACGGTGGCATCAAAAAACTAAAATCGGCAAATTTTCAGATAGCTGCACTAGAGCTTGAGGACGGCAGTATGACGGTGCTTAGAGGAAGAGCTATGTTAGTGCATCAAAGAGTAAAAGTAACCAGATTTTTAGTTATTGTTTAGTCTTCGCGTATCATGGGTTTCTGCCGTCCGATCTTCAATCCATCATGGGTTTCTGCCGTATCAGTCAAACATAAGTCTGTTTAGTGAAGAATAATGGCTGAGCTATGACGTGTTTCTCTCTCACCTAAGCTGCTAAATAAAAACATATTGGTTACTAATTTTAATCATGTCTAATAGGTCCTTTTACATACAATTACCTGTACACTTTCTGTTGTTTAAGTAGCAAATAACATATAAAAGAACGTCAGTAACTGAAGATAGTTGCAAATAATTTTATCTCCTGCATAATTTTATGACATCAAATATTCACAGTCTTTTATAAGTACCATAAAACATTTTACGAGTATGATCAACATAGAGTGACATCAGAATAACTTGACAATACAAACTGAAGACAAACAAAACAATCTTTTTGCGAATGCGTTTTTATGCTGTCAGTGTAGATACGAGTATATCTCGCAATCTAAAGCGTCATGTCATGACACAATCTATTGTTTGTTAACAATCACGTATGAAAACAACAAGCAAATGTAAGAAAAAAGAAACACCTGCGCAAGAGCATAGCGGTGAAGATATAGAACAACGTAACGACGAACGAATCAATGACGAAACTGTTTACGGAACGAACGTAAAAGAACAATATTTATATACCAACGTGATAGAATAAAGGAACTCTTTATTTAATAACAATTTGCTGGTTAGGTGTAAACTGGGAACTATTTTTGTGCTGGTTCCACAAGGTCAGTGACGAATTTGTGGCGTCCTTTACGATGTGGAATGCAAACAATGCATTTCAGTTTCGAGACAGTTGGTTTGGTCATAAAGCCACGATGGCTAGTTTTTGAACTACCCGACTGTGAATCACAGTTACGTCATCATTCAGCCAAAAGACGCCTATTGCTGGACATACGATACGATAAGCCTAAACCAAGCAAGGCCTCAAGTACAATGGCCGGTCCTGAGCATTCCCTTATCAACGGTTATGCAATACTATAAGTTGCTCCATCAAGTTTTGTACAGTTCGTACGCTACACAAATTACAATATATCACTGCAAGATGACGGAAACACGCTAGCTACAAGTATTTTCAATATTAGTATCTACTATCTACCATGTAGGAACATGTCATTGTTTTAGAACTACGTACTTTCTCTTATGTTTTTTGACAGAACAATAGTTGTTGGTAACCATTTGAAACCTTTGTTAGTCAATTAACATAACCGCTTTTGAGCGGCAATGATTGGTGGACTGAAATGGCATGATCTAGGTTTTGGTTTTTCCAAAGCTCTATCTGACCATACTTTGCAGAAAGCTTGCAATGATTGCACTGTCTGCAACTTTACTTCGATTTCAAATATTTGCATCCAGGTTTAGCCTTGCAATCTTGGCTGTGTCTCATCCCAAAAATTAGTTACTTCTGTGTATGATAATTAAATCTTATCGTCAACCACCTACTTCATATTATATATCATTGTACACAGATTTGTGTGAAATGCGCAAGTTGTAGTAATTTTTTCACTGTTAGCCATATTTTCTTCTCTAAACTTTACATTTTGGCGGCCATTATATTTACCCTGTTTATTTATCGTTAACTGAACGGACGTCTGTAGGTCAAGGCCGTAAAGCAAAGGAAGCGACAAGATACCAGAATTAGCTTATTTTATTTAAATGAGATCTTATAAAACTTAAATTCTCATGTTTTTGTTGGCTGCATTTATGTTAATTATATTTTTACGATAAATCATGTGCATCAATCTCGTCTTTTAACATCACTGCTCTGTAACTTTCAATCTTTCAGCGCTTAACGTTGAACAGAAAGCATGCATTTTTATCAACGTTCGAGTTAACAAAATATTTTCATTTCCAATAATATTGGGGAATTTAGATTTTGTTGGATCATTATATTGTAAAACAGTACGTAACTTTCTTTGACTCATTTTCGACGTCAATCTTTTAACAGATGGTCCTGGCAACTCACAGGTGAACCAGAAAAATCACTACGACTCCAAACGATTTTTTCCTGTCCTGATAAAACCATGGCTAGGTACTACCTGAATTCAGCCACGTCACCTTAATAGGTAGATATTTAGTATTGGTACATTATTATATTACGGAATGAATGCTGCATTATAATATATCTGGAAAAGTGTGAATAAGGTAAAATACAAGAATATCACCAGGAAACCACTGTAAACTAATGATTCATAATATTTCCATACTTATACAATAAATAACACAGAATATCGTGTACAATACAATACAATAATACACATGGAAATAACAGTGCATAGTCGCATGTTATTTTATACGGCTTCACATTATGCTGAGATTTACTGTGGTCCATTTAGAAACTGTCGATATTAAATTCAATTACAACTTCGTTTAGAGTACTAAACATATTATAAGTTATGTATGATGGATCTAAAATACCAACGAAAGCCACTTGGTCTTTCATAGTAAAACTTCTTAGATATCCCTCTATAATAGAAAAAAAGAAGCTATGACGACCATGTTGAGGGAATTCCAAAATAGAAAACCAAATATTGAAAATGAAATGGTATGTTTCATGTTTTTCTTATCGAATTATAAAGGTTCTAAAATACATAGAGCGGTCACGCGGTCAATCGTTCAAGGGGTCAGTTTTGCGTTCGTTGTATTGTATTACGTTACATAGATATACCCACACAGGAGGCATTCTGACCGCGTCGGTCAACCAATAGCCTTTTTGCGTAAGTTCGATTGTTCATACTCTTTGCCCTTAGTCTTGCCGAATTCACACGCGTTCGCACGTTCACTGCTGTTTCGGTGACCAAATTGGAAGGAAGATGGAGACTGAAAAGCTAATTAAGTTAGTACCTAAATAAAATTGCGTTTTTTACATATTTTTTTTTAATACTTTGCGAAAGATTATGATTATAAACACTGAGGAAAAGTAGCAGAAGCATGATTGAAATATTCTGTTATCATCCTAAATCTCATTTAAATAAGAACTATGCAATTCTCGATCTTGTTCTCTATCCTTATTTACTGGGCGCACCCAGTACCTATTTCCTTTTCCGTCTTGATGCTGATAATGACAACAAAATCAATAATTCGTTCTCCGAAGAAGAACTATCTAAGTTGTGTACACAACAACTCAATCGAACGGTCTGTTTTAGATCTCGACCACAGATTGACAGGCCCAATTACACGGTATTCACTATGTCTATCATCGTCAAACATTGTTATGCCGGAAAATTGGATTCTGTTTGATGAGCAAATGTTTCTTTACATATTGGCCCACACTTCGGATAACATGACGTCAGTGGAATCTGTAACGTATGTAGCTGACGTTATTACCTACCGCGTTTACGTTTCGACGTAAACTTGGCCCTAGGGAATTTACCTCAAATAGGTAGTTATGATCTAGCAAGAAATATTATTTATTATATTATGATTACGGAAATCAATATTTGAGAATGGTAACGAAAAAGGCAAAATGATTTGAAAGTATCTGCAGCTGCGACCTGTCTGAAGCAGTGGCTTTTCTAGTACGCAGTATTGTGATAGTAAGAGTTTAGAAAGTGATTTTCTCAAGACACAGGCACACCAAAATTAACACCCCTTTATTCAGAAATTGTCTACTTGCCAAAAAAACCCATAGGCCATAATTAATTACGCAGGATGCCACAAATCACAAAAGTACTCCAAATTAATTAAACTAAAAAGCGAGTAGAAGGCATATATGAATTAATTAATTCTAATGAAATATCACGACTGTCATCACACGGGATGATCCAAGGCTGGCCGCTCCCCAACATATAATGTTTATTTTTACGCGCCTTTTTATGAACTCCCCGCCATTAATGTAACTGTCATTTGATGTTGACGTTAATTCAAATTATTCTATGATGGGTACATTGAGTTGATGACTTCATAAAGTGTCGTTTTTATTGTAACATCCTAAATCTAACGCACTTTTATTGGTGGCCAGTATTGACAGCTTTTTAAATCTGACTATTGAGATCTCATTATTTTTCTGAAAACATTGTGCGCGCTAAATTGAGAATAATTTCGAATCCAGAAGATTACTTTATTTTTAAATGTTTTGTTCATTTAGAAAATAAAATCATTATCACTATATAGGTATTATAAAAAAGAGTGTTAACAAAGTCCTCTGCCGCGTCTGTTCCCGATAAACTCAAAAAGTACTGAACGGATTTTCATGAGGTTTTCACCAATAGAAAGAGTGACAAACGAGGGAGGTTTTTGTATATAATTTGTCACTTGCGAAGCCCCGGCTTTGGCAGTGACAAATTTTGTTTTTCGGCACGGATCGCTAGTTCTAAAAATAAAAAGCTTTTGTCAAACTGTCAATCACGATTGAACCCTATCGCAAGATATCAATATACCCGACATTAACATCGATATCATGTTTTTGTTGGCGTTCTATTCTTCAAACTACATTAAACCGGTTAATTAAATGAAACTGACACTTTATGACATTTTTAGGGTTCCGTACCCAAAGGGTAAAAACGGGACCCTATTACTAAGACTCCGCGGTCCGTCTGTCTGTCTGTCTGTCTGTCTGTCTATCTGTCTGTCTATCTGTCTGTCACCAGGGTGTATCTCATGAACCGTGATAGCTAGACAGTTGATTTTTTTACAGATGATGTATTTCTGTTGCCGCTATAACAACAAATACTAAAAACATAAAATAAATATTTAAGTAGGGCTCCCATACAACAAACGCGATTTATTTGCCGTTTTTTGCGATAATGGTACGGAACCCTTCGTGCGCGAATTCGACTCGCACTTGGGCGGTTTTTTATTGTAAAAAGAATATGTAGTAAAAGATTTAATTTTTGAAGCGCCGTTTGTTCAAACCTAATCAACCCAACCTTGTTCCATTTTCAATGTTCTTTTTTTCGTTTCGAAGGCAAAGGCACAAAATAGAAAGTATACAGAAGGGCCACTCCCGCCTTTTCGAAAATTGACAGCTAAACTTGACAGACTCACTAAGGTTGCTACTATATTGATACCGAATTTAAAAAAACAGTAGGTTGTATAAGTTACAAACATAAATACATCGATTCGTCTAAACATACATCATATCATGCTTACATGATTTAGAGGATAGAAAGAGCATCAAATATCCATTAAAGATCACAACTCCACATACGACGAATATTGGATGGTAAAAAGACGTAACAATGGTGTAATAATGATCCCACCAAAAACATAAAAATGTGAAAAGCACCAAGCTAGACAAAAATATAAATGTGTTTTTTTTTTAAATAAAATCAAAAACCCCGACTGCTTAAGAAGCGAACTAAAAAGATGTAGGTACTTAAACAAGAACAAAATTATGCTCTGCAATCGGAGGAAACATATTTATGATCTAGATGACTTAAACTTAAACCATTTTTTATTATTATGGCAAGTTTTATACCCTTTCCAATTTCGTCAATGGACTTAAGATAATTTATTATTTTCCTAGATATTTAATTTCTAACTAATCATCTTGAAACATTTAATGACCTTTATAACTTAAAATGAATTAAAGGACGAATTTAAATTATATTTAATTAATTTAAAGTATATTCTGTCTGTAACAATTAATATTGGTAACCCAGCCAATGCAACCTCTTTACAGTGCCTACTTTATGTATGAATGACGTGACAAACGCCCGCACAAAGCACTCGTGACAGCCGCGACTGAGCTCGGTCCAATATTGCCCATTATTCCCTGTAAAATCGTAATGTCAATGTATGCGTTCAAAATGGCGCTTTGTTCGTAGTGGACTCTCTGTCTGCGGAACGCCGCCGCTTATGTACTTTGTGGCAAAGGTTACTAATTGCTGCATTAGGATCGACTTTCTAGTTTATGCTCGCAAGCTGTCATTATCTATATCGCTGGCACTCTAGTCTCTGGCGCCGTTTTATATGTTTTTTTACGCGCCACCTTGAACATACCTTACAGATACTAAACAGTGATGAGGAAGAGTAAAGAGTCATACATTTTAATAATAAATCACACGGCGCCATTTCAAGGCAATATCGGACTATCTAAATAAAACGCACATAGAAAGAAGGGTGACCTAGTTTTTTTTTTCTAGGTTTTTCCGAAAAAATACAGCTGGACTGGTATACTGTTTATTATTTTGTGCAAAAATATATTGCGAATAGTAGGATTAATATGAAAAATAACATATGGAAGCCATTAAGCGCATGCGGTGAAATAAAATCGTAACTGGCAATGGTGTGTGTATTTTTCTTCTTTATAATAAAAGCGAACGTTCGGATAAAACTTTTTGCAATTTGTTTATTAAAAAAAATACTTGCCTGAATGAAATCCAGTGCCTTTGTAAAATTCTTTGAAGAAGTGATAAATAAAGATTTGACAGTTGTAAGGTCATTCTCACTATTAATAAATGTGTGACACGGAAGATAACTATAATGAAATATAACTCTACACTTATTAACTGAAATGGAACTGTATAATCGTGAGATTATAATAATTACTGTAAGTATAGCATTATTTTAGGCTAATGAAAGGGTCAAAAATGTTCAGAATGGCTTCGAGAAATGGATGGTGCGGCTGTGCCTTTGTTTGCTTGACTTGTTGAGGGCACTGCTGTGCTCCCAGATAGTCACCAACATATATTGCCTCATTGCTGACGGGAAATTTGCGAAGTCCCACAGATAAACATAAGTTCGAATTCGAAGTGTTCGAATTTTGAGTTATAAAAATAAATGGCATCAATGCCGCCGTCTGACGCTAATAAAAATCTGCTGGCTGGATAAAATGTTTGTTTAACTTCTCGAGTATTTTAAACGATCATTATATTTTACGTCTTTGATCATGTTATGAATTATTATTTCAATTTTTATCGTCTCATTAAACATACCAGACATGTACCAGACTAACAAGAGCAGTCACGGCACTGATTACCGACATATTGCTACACATTGTTTTTCAAGAAGAAAAAATGTACGCGACTTTCTTACAAATAATAGTCGCCCACTGTGCAAAAATGTGGAGCTGTGGAACACGAAACACGTTATTTCATTCATGATTAACTTAATGGCTACTTAACAGCTCGATAAACACTAAAAACATCGTAAATATGGATACGTGGTGATGCCTACTTTATGTATGAATGACGTGACAAACGCCCGCACAAAGCACTCGTGACAGCCGCGACTGAGCTCGGTCCAATATTGCCCATTATTCCCTGTAAAATCGTAATGTCAATGTATGCGTTCAAAATGGCGCTTTGTTCGTAGTGGACTCTCTGTCTGCGGAACGCCGCCGCTTATGTACTTTGTGGCAAAGGTTACTAATTGCTGCATTAGGATCGACTTTCTAGTTTATGCTCGCAAGCTGTCATTATCTATATCGCTGGCACTCTAGTCTCTGGCGCCGTTTTATATGTTTTTTTACGCGCCACCTTGAACATACCTTACAGATACTAAACAGTGATGAGGAAGAGTAAAGAGTCATACATTTTAATAATAAATCACACGGCGCCATTTCAAGGCAATATCGGACTATCTAAATAAAACGCACATAGAAAGAAGGGTGACCTAGTTTTTTTTTTCTAGGTTTTTCCGAAAAAATACAGCTGGACTGGTATACTGTTTATTATTTTGTGCAAAAATATATTGCGAATAGTAGGATTAATATGAAAAATAACATATGGAAGCCATTAAGCGCATGCGGTGAAATAAAATCGTAACTGGCAATGGTGTGTGTATTTTTCTTCTTTATAATAAAAGCGAACGTTCGGATAAAACTTTTTGCAATTTGTTTATTAAAAAAAATACTTGCCTGAATGAAATCCAGTGCCTTTGTAAAATTCTTTGAAGAAGTGATAAATAAAGATTTGACAGTTGTAAGGTCATTCTCACTATTAATAAATGTGTGACACGGAAGATAACTATAATGAAATATAACTCTACACTTATTAACTGAAATGGAACTGTATAATCGTGAGATTATAATAATTACTGTAAGTATAGCATTATTTTAGGCTAATGAAAGGGTCAAAAATGTTCAGAATGGCTTCGAGAAATGGATGGTGCGGCTGTGCCTTTGTTTGCTTGACTTGTTGAGGGCACTGCTGTGCTCCCAGATAGTCACCAACATATATTGCCTCATTGCTGACGGGAAATTTGCGAAGTCCCACAGATAAACATAAGTTCGAATTCGAAGTGTTCGAATTTTGAGTTATAAAAATAAATGGCATCAATGCCGCCGTCTGACGCTAATAAAAATCTGCTGGCTGGATAAAATGTTTGTTTAACTTCTCGAGTATTTTAAACGATCATTATATTTTACGTCTTTGATCATGTTATGAATTATTATTTCAATTTTTATCGTCTCATTAAACATACCAGACATGTACCAGACTAACAAGAGCAGTCACGGCACTGATTACCGACATATTGCTACACATTGTTTTTCAAGAAGAAAAAATGTACGCGACTTTCTTACAAATAATAGTCGCCCACTGTGCAAAAATGTGGAGCTGTGGAACACGAAACACGTTATTTCATTCATGATTAACTTAATGGCTACTTAACAGCTCGATAAACACTAAAAACATCGTAAATATGGATACGTGGTGATTACTGATAATGAGTGTAAGTTGTTAAGTGATTTTTATCTAATTACTGTAGCAGTAGATAGTGTGCGAGACGTGGAATAAAATATGGCTAGTTAGTTTAATTATAGCTATTGTATTAATTAAACATTATGAGTATTACGAAACTGAAACTACTGACTAATGATTGAGTTTATTAACCGTAAAATTATCTAAGCATAAAATATTATCAAGTGATTACTTACTGTATACTCACTCATCCAGTTATTCTTTTTACTTACCACATCATATTTTACTCTTCAGAGGCGAAATGGTCTTACTTCTCTGATTGTCATTTCATAGTAGGTATGTAGTTCAATCTACGAGTATTATATGATGTATACGTAGATTTTTAATTTCGTATACTAAACTGACATTTGGGGGGTTGTCACTTTATTGATACACTAGCTGACCCTCGGGGCTTCGCTCCCGTCAACTGCCTACCTACCCTGCTTACCTTGTCTATCCTGCCTACCATGCCTACCCTGCCTGCCCTGCCCCTACCCTGCCTTCCCTGCCTACCCTGGCTACCCTGCCAACCCTGCCTGCCCTGCCTACCCTGCCTAACCCTACCCTGCCTACCCTGCCTACCCTTCCTACCCTGTCTATCCTGCCTACCCCTGCCTACCCTGACTTTCCTGCCTACCCTGCCTTTCCTGCCTACCCTGCCTTTCCTGTCTATCCCGCCTACCCCTGCCTACCCTGACTTTCCTGCCTACCCTGCCTTTCCTGCCTACCCTACCTACCCTGCCTATCCTGCCTATCCTGCATATACTGCCTACCCTGCCTACCATGCCTACCCTGCCTACTCTGCTTACCATGCCTACCCTGCCTACCCAGCCTACCCTGCCTACCCTACCTATCCTGCCTACCCTGCCTTTCCTGCCTACCCTACCTACCCGGCCATTCCTGCCTACCCTGCCTGTCCTGCCTACCCTGCCTACTCTGCTTACCCTGCCTACCCTGCCTATCCGGCCTACCCTGCCTACCCTGCCTTTCCTGCCTACCCTGCCTATCTTGCCTACCCTGCCTACTCTGCTTACCCTGCCTGCCCTGCCTAACCTGCCTATCCTGCCTACCCTGCCTATCCTGCCTACCCTGCCTACCCTGCCTACCCTGCCTACCCTGCCTATCCGGCCTACCCTGCCTACCCTGCCTTTCCTGCCTACCCTGCCTACCCTGCCTATCCGGCCTACCCTGCCTACCCTGCCTTTCCTGCCTACCCTGCCTACTCTGCTTACCCTGCCTGCCCTGCCTAACCTGCCTATCCTGCCTACCCTGCCTATCCTGCCTACCCTGCCTACCCTGCCTACTCTGCTTACCATGCCTACCCTGCCTACTCTGCTTACCCTGCCTACTCTGCTTACCCTGCCTATCCTGCCTATTCTGCCTACCCTGCCTAACCTGCCTATCCTACCTACCCTACCTACTAATTTGTATCTATCATCAATAGTTTTCTCAGCGCACGCCAAATAATGTATTTTACAGACAACATTTTGCTACCTTGGGTTACATTATTGCAATTTTCATAAGGATCTCTATTTTTTTTGAAAATATTTTATAGCCTATGACACTCAGGAATAATGTAGCTTTCTACCGGTGCAAGAATTTTCAAAATCGGTTCAGTAGATCCAGAGATTACCCCTTACAACGTCACAAACTCACAAACTTTACCTCTTTATAATATTAGTATAGATAAAAATAGTTTCGTATCCTGACTATCCTGAGTGATCGAAAGTTGATCGAAAATCGAAGTAGATTGAAAATGGAACTATTTCACGGCAAATAAATTACATTTGTTAGAAAACTAGCTGCCCTTATTTAGTTTCTACTTATTTATGTCAGACTTCATTTTATCGATCGCATTTATTTTATTGTTGATTTCATATTTAACGCAATAAATATGTATGTACTATGTGTACGAATTATGTTTTATTCAAATATATTACGTTTATATTCATAAAACATTTATTTACATCAATTAGTAAAATTAAATTGAGGAGTCGTGTCACATCGATTCGATGAATCACTTATAATTTAGCATCACCTACAACCCTTATACTCCGCGCTTGCAACATTTAAAAAAAATAACGTCATTGGCAGCTGTCAGTTTAGTAGTCTACGAAATTAAAAATCACAGTATAGTTATATATAATGGATTGATACACTCCTGTGGCTTCTGCCATAACCAACATTGCATAACTTAAATCTCAGTCATGGAATTATTAAGAACATTCTAATTCATCTCGGGTTACTATCTAACAAAATAATGTTCTAAATTAAAATCACTCAACGTAACGAATGCTTATTGCGGCAGCTAAATATAGATTTTATCTCAAAGAAGGTAACAACAAAACTAACAATTTTACGTCATCTGTTACCTAGTGTTAAGTTTATTCTTTTGTTTATGAAATTCTTCAATACTGGGTATTTGATTAATTAGTAGACATTGCAGTAACCTTGGTTATTACGAAACAATATTTGCTGTCAAAATAATGATGAGGTCATAAGGTGAAGAATGACAATCATATAAGTTTGGTGTTGCCATTAAAATCAACGTATCAGTACGTTTTATTTATTTATTATTGGCTGGGAAAATCTTGGGTTTTTCCTAGTTAGGTACCTATTGTGTATAATATGCATAAATTCCCAGTGCCACTATGTCTGCAGTGTAAATTGTTTTCAACATTAATGACAAAAAGGTGGATAGGTTATCTATCAGACCGACCGTTCAGACATATCAATCTACCGAAATAATAATAAATTGTGTATTTAAATTGTGCAATCCATACGAAGTCAAAGTCAAAGGCAAAAATAGGTGGCGAGATGATTTAAGACGATGACAGTCGTCAACGACCGAGGAGCTCGTGGCTAAATAATAACAGCCGCACGGGTCGATCTTCAAGGTTAAGCAACGCTTGACGAGGTCGGGCCGTGGATGGGTGACCATTTCAACATACCGAGTTTCCTCCGTGCCTCGGAAAGCACGTTAAGCCGTTGGTCCCGGCTGTCATTTGAAGATCTTTGACAGTCGTTACGAGTAGTCAGAAGCTTGAGATCTGACACCAGTCTAACCAAGGGGTACCGCTGTTACCCAGTTACTGGGTTGTGGAGGTCAGATAGACAGTCGCTCCATGTAAAACACTGGTACTCAGCTGAATCCGGTTAGACTGGAAGCCGACCCCAATATAGTTGGGAAAAGGCTAGGCAGATGATGAGTCGTCAACGACCTTGAAGGAACAAAACGCGCGCTCGTTTCACACCCGCGCGAGAGCGCGACCCAAAACTTCGTACTTTGCTTACTAATCTATGATTAAAAAAAAAGGCCGTAGATCAAATGTTGATAATTAAATTGTTTTTGAGATGGTGACAATTTCATTCAATACGTCGTGTTTTTGCCCGACATAACTTTACAAATAAATTACACTATGTTATACGAATAAAACTCAATCTTTTCTTTGATCGAATTATTAGGAAAATGGTCTTATACAACCTTAATTTTTTTCAAAAAAGAAAGCTAGTCTTTTAGACATGATTCTCATTTTAAAATAAGCTACTGAGTGAGGGGTATCTGCACCTTAAACGCGTACAATGAGAGTTGGTTTGACATGGCGCGTGGCGTAAGAGAAAGGGGCAAATGTCTACCCCGTAGTGAGTCAGCAAAGTGTAGTAAAAAATAAAGTTTCAAAATATCCTAACTTTTGTCCAGGCGTAAAAATTGTGCACTCTCTGCTAGGACTAAACTACTATTACATTTTTATTGGTTTGTCTAACGACAAATGATCTTGACTTTGAATTTATTTCACTCGCTTAGTCGCTGCATAGTTTTACGTGAAATTCATTTGACATTTCTTATTTTATTTATGTTATAAAAACTTTATTCACACGTTGCTAATATTCTAATGCGGTTATTGACCTTAACCTAACATTTAAAACGTATAGTTGAGTCAACATTTTTGCAAGCGCTAAGTATTTTAAAATCCGAATTTCAATTTATCTCTTTGTACAAAAATAGTGCTTTAGTTAAGCTGCTGTTGCTGTTAGTTAAAAGTCTAGATTTGTATTTTATGTTGTCCGGCGACACCCTTAAGGCTGATTATAAATTAAACCCTTGTTACAACTAGGTCACCGCTGAAACCTTACACTACAAATCTGCTGTTTGTCTTAACCTACATCAGTTTTTATGTATCACTGCATAAATCCCTGAAACATAACCTATAAAACTTTTTCGTTTATTGTCATTCAATGTGCGGATTTCTGTATGAGTTTTCAAATAGATCTAAGACATTTGGTAGATATTTTGTCTGATACAAGTTCCGTAAAACCAAAGATTTTTGTAGTCCTAAAAACTTGATATTGAGATACGATCGCTATTTCCACCCATTGAGCGTCTAATTACAGACACAATAGAAAAACAATAGCTTACGTATACATGGTGTGCCTGTGCGAACTACTCGTCATGGGTAGCGTAGCATCTTTTGTCTAAAACAAATTACCCTGCATTTCTTCATAGGCACCTTAAAAGCTATTGAATGGACAACCACGAAGAAAAGTAAACTATACATTACCTTCTAGCTAGAGTAATAACTAAACAAAAACATGTGAATATTTTCTCACGCGAACCGCGAATACCGATAGATTACTTCAGACGTATGGACGAGGAATGACAACATGTCTACAATAATGAAGTCATTATTCATACATTAGCTATGTGATCACTATCGTAGATACATGGGAAAAGATTGAAG
The DNA here is from genome assembly GCA_964057195.1 of Orthosia cruda. NCBI lineage: Eukaryota > Metazoa > Arthropoda > Insecta > Lepidoptera > Noctuidae > Orthosia > Orthosia cruda. Next base: position 40,597,653 of record OZ059831.1, on the reverse strand, counting down.
GAAAACCTTTACGGCCCCTGCTGCGGAAAGGTCATGTTTTGGTCAAAGAAGATGTCCTCAAACTGTTATTAGGTATATGTGTTTAACGCAAAGCCTCCCAATATTGTTCTTTTGAAACTAAAGGGGTACTACTTAATAAGACAGTTACTGGTTATTGTCAGCCTGTACGTATCACGACTGGGCAAAGATTCACCTCTTGACTTCCAGCTGTTTCGGTCTAGGGCTAGTGTAATTTTGTCTAGCTCATTCCACTATCTTCTGCAGTTATGCCAGTTAAAGGGCTAAAAGCCTTCATTGATATTATCATACCCTGGAAGAAGAGACATTAACTAATGGCCCATTTTTTAAACAAATGCCTCATCGTCTCACGGTGCTTTACCTCCTGATTGACTGACAAAGAAACTGTATAATGATTTGCAGGAATTATACCTAATTTTATCATTATCCAATGAATCGATGGAGACGAGATGTTCCCAGTACCCACCGTGTGTCAACGATCGGTGTGGTGAATCGTCCGTCGGGTACATTTAAAGAAAGACGTGCAGGGTCAAAGATCATAACTGTATGCATAGAGACTGTGCCTTCTACGAAGGTTTCATGGGTTTGTTCTACGTTGACGATTACTTCTGATGACGCTTGTAGGATAAACGTTCCTAGACCTACAACTTATCTTGACGACTACAACTTAACTTATCTTTACTAAAAGTTCTAATCTTGTACGTATATTTCACTATAGCATGGTGGATCTCGGCACTAATCGTATTATGTTTGCGTTTCATAATTTATGAAATTAGTGATTCGGTACTAAACTCGATCATCTGCTGTAAATCGATTTACCTTTAATTTTCATGCCTGCCAAAGTTATTTGCAGCAAACTTTCCTAGATCTACTTTTCTTGATAGTTTATACCAATGAATAGGCCTATCAAAGAGTCAATGTTCTTAATAACTGAGCTAAGCTTTGCGTAGGAGTTAAACGAATTTCACAAAAAACGGGATACGAACGACAATCTGTTGATATTTCCATTCATCCACAAAGATTAACACCAAAATATTTCATATTCCACTTAAAACATGCGACAAATAACTCATTTAAAATTTTATGTTATTTAAAATATATTGTTTTGCTCCAGAACTCATATTTTCGCACATAATTACATGTTATGACAGTAAAGAGGCCGGAACGATGTCAAGAAGTTTTATATCAACGATATTTTAGTGCGAATAAATAAGATTTCATTTTTAAAACACTTTTAGACACATTGACACATTTTAAGAGTGTCTCCGTTACGGATTGGCCATTAATTTGCAATAACGTGTTGATGGTCTGAATTCAGTAAAACTGTAAAACTTCTCGTTGGGTTAACTAACGACGTTAATAAATAAATAGTATAGTGCGTAAGTTAACAAAAATCTTAGGTTATTTTCTTCTACAACGAAATTCCGAACGACGCACTGTCACAGATTAATAAATAGTTACTGCACTGTGGTGAAATAAATGCGTGGCATAAAACTTTCGTGCCTTTTCCCGAGACAAAATATTTAAAAAAAATTGTAGGGCTACACTGCACTACACGCTACATCTGCTTTAATAACCTGTCCTTTGGCTTCGTTAAACTTAATAGACAGATCCATAAGTACAAAATAAAAAATATGCCAAATCTGCTCTATCAAAGTTACTAAAAATGTTGCAACGAAACCCACTAAGAACGTGACTATTAATAATTTGAATGACACTCGCAAACTCGCAACTTGTGTATAATTAGATTACAGCATCAACGCTAAACATGTCATTTTTTAATGTTCGCACCATCTGACAGCTGGTGTCACTTTGATTCAGAGGGAGGATTAATGAGGAACTTCGGTCTTTACAAATTGATGAAACGTCATTCGCTCTTTGATTAAAATGTGGAGAAATTTAATTACTGGCGAATTTATTACTTATAATCATTTTGACGTGTTTTGAATTTACGATGTCAGTTTAAAATATCTAATAATTCAATACTTATAATAAAAATGCTTATTGATACTCTCTCAATGCACTGTGTAACAAATTATTTCGCACTCCAGAAAAAATAAATTAGTTTTCATTCAGTTACAATTTATTTTATTACGTAGGTACCTACTGTTGTATTGTAAATCAGATAGTGCATAGGTAATTATTAGATAAGAATGTAACTAAAACGAGGAAATAACCTAAGTATTGCATAATATTAAACTACCACAATGAGTAGGTATTACTTAAATATCAAATAACAGGTGGGGCTATCTTTCATATAAAAGTAAACATTTTTATTAAATAAGATTAAAAATATTTGATAAAAATCTTGTAAATACCTACTTTACGAGTATTTACAAGTATTATCTTAATTTAACTGAAAATAAAGATAAACACATCATCAACAATTAATTAGGCGTCAAGAAATATTACTGCGATTCATTTTCTTGACGCAAATTAATATTATTTTTGTGTCCTGATGTCAAGAACTTTCTTGCGCACGAAATTTCTCTTCGTCACATAGACCTACGATTATTTAGTGTCTCACTCACATTGAGTTATAATCAGAATATTTGTACATTAATTAATGAAAAGTACGTAATGTTGCCCTATAGAAAAGTTACGTTTCTTCAGAGTAATGTGTTGCTGGGGAGTTTGTTGCGCGACTTATTCCTCCCAGCTACAACTCTAGGAAGGCGGAGGAGACAGCTCGGACGCTTCAGGGGACTGTCAGTCTGTTGTAAATCGGCACTTAAATAAATACTGTTTGAAAAACGAATTTACTTCTTACTAAGCTATTGGCGCATGTACTATTCATAACTTAACTTGCCTCAAGAATGACAGAGAATATAGAAGCACTTAAAATCGCGTCAACGCTATTAAAATATAAACGCATGATATAAATTTAAGAAAAACATGGACTAAGCAGGACTGCGCCAACGCTTATTGGCTATTTAAACTTAATTAAAATGTAATCATACCATAAAAAGCGAAGCGGTTTACCTAATAACGCCATTTCCAGCCATAAAGTTCTAAGTTTTTGCGTAAATATCTATCTGTATTTGGATATTTTATTTTCGTAGTGAATAAATTTGCTGGTCGCGGTCAAAGATTGCATAATGCTATTACAGCTGGAAAAATAAAATACCGAGTTTGCGCATTTCAATTTGATTCATTCAAGTACGCTCTCGTGCAAATCTTAATGATTTTCGGAGTTAAAAATCATTTCTTGCGGGTCACAAAAAATTCAAACACATATTTATTTGAGACAAAGTGAAATTCTATCATTGAGCCATGGCGATTATCAAAATTTATAAATTGTAAGTTCGCTACCGAAATGTCCGGTTAGTCCCGCTATGCTCAAGTCCCGCTATGCTATTGCGACTCAATCGTAGTCAATCCTAAACATTATGGACCTTGAACAGTTGTTATCGCTAATAGATTGTTGCTTTGTCGAGACTTCGAGAGCGCCAGCAGTCTTCTCCGTTTGATGCACATTGACCTCCTGCATACGATGACACTATTGCCTTTCACTGTTATGAAATGCTAATTCACCGGTTTCTCGATCAGCTATTCAGGAGTTATTTTGTCAACCACAGAATGGACTCTAAAGTTTCAAGCCAGATAAGGAGGTCAAAACAGGAAGTGGGATATAGTTCAATGCCGTATGAAACTTTACTACTGTTGATTACTCCCAGGCTCTTTAAAAATCGTACCTTATTTTAAAACATGCTTAGTTTATTTATTTCGAACACAAGTCACGTACCTAACTACGTTTAACAAAACATAAACTGTTTCATAATGTCTAATTAGGCGCCTTATAAGGCCCTCGTTAATTCTCGAATCGCAAGCGCATGTGCCTGTCAACCGATTTTAAATTAAACAAAATGTTATTTATTCTTTGACATGTCAACAAATTACTGTCTAGCATGTCTTAGTTTTTTGTGGCTAGTCTGGGCTTTGAGACCTTATTAATTTGTATGGATTGTTCGGTTGCTTGACAATAATGAACAACGTGGGAACTGTTCAAGTTCCAGTCAGTTACATTTTCATGTCTGACCGAATGCCATACAGATGATGACGTAGGTGATGGAGGCGTGCAGGTCATCATCAGCCTTATAATGTTCCCACTGCTGGGACACAGGCATTCTTTCTGTGAGAGAGGTAAAGTATGGCAATCGTTGCCAGCGTCTGTGTTCCGTAATCTCAACGCACGGTCATTCCATCTGACGCCTCATCCATGGCTAGCAGGTATCATCAAGCGAGATCGAAGTCAAGAGCTGGCTCATACGAAAATAAGCTCTATAATTTTTGCATTTTATTTTATTACTAGCTAGTAGTAGCCCGCGGCTTCGCTACCTTCAACTGTCTACCCTACCCTACTTACCGACTTGCCTTCTTAGCCTATAGCCTATAGCCTACCTATTAAAAAATATCTATAGTCATTCTTTCGCGAAGAATCTTAACACCGCCATTCAGAAAATGACGTCAAATGCACAACGCCATCTATCGAATATGTATTCCAACTGTCCGAGTATGTATCTGAATTTCGTGTGTTGTGATATTTTACTTCTTGAACACTTTAAATTCAACTAGCTTTTGATAGAGTGAACCGATTGCGACGAAACTAAAACTAGGTGACACTTCAAGTTCCGCACAACTTTTATGCATAAAAGTTATCGACATTGGTTTCGTACATTTTACATGATGCGTGCACAACTAAACAGATAAACAGACAAAAAATCAAAAAATGCTGGCAATTGGTTCTGTTGGTTATCCTTTAACACTTTGGCAATTTTTCTGGGAAATATACTCGATGTACAAAAATGACTTTTCTACAGATTAATTATATACAGTATTGTTAAAACTGCAAAACGTAAATTTTACCCTTATATCCATAGTAATATATATAATCCATATCACCAATTAATGAAACTGCGTCAAATTTCAGCGGTGTATAACACATCGTTCGATACAGCAGAGACAACGGACGGACCTCAACGGAGAATTGTTTAAATTAGAACTTCCGACGCGAGAGGTCGCGGCCAGCGGTCCTTGTTGCAACCGCTTCCTTTACTTGTTTTATTAATTATTGTGTAACTGGACAATGTAGGGCACATGTGAGTCTAATCATTTGAATGACTTGAGTTTTATTTTTCTGTCATACATACTTATTCATAAGGTTTCTTAGCGTAGTTGTAGGCAGTAACTACATCCTAATTTGTCAAAATGTATTTATTTTCTTGCGTCTGTGTGTATTTCGTTACTAAACGAGCTGCTAGACACATAAATACACTAATAACTCATTGTTTTTGCGGCTAGTTATCGTAAACTAAACAAAAGAGTCTCAACATCATTAAAATTCATTAAAGCGTACGAAATAATATTTTCTTAGAACATATTTTGTTCAACCAATCATGCTAAATGGCGCACTGTGCCGCGAGTAACGATCGCCTTTGACATTGTGTCATAAATGCTAATTTATGCAGCCTTCTTTTGTTGAACGGAAAGAACATTCGATTTTTAAATGTAAAATAAGAAATTAGAATGACTAAAATGCTAATTTTGAAAAATATGAAGTATTCGAATGCGATTTGAATAGTGTTGCGCGCGCATTGTGCTGTCTAAACGTTTTGCGCGCGAAAATCTACAAAAAAATGTCGTTTTTTAACCCCCGACGGAAAAAGAGGGGTGTTATAAGTTTGAGGTGTGTTGCTGTGTATCTGTGTGTCTGTGTGTCTGTGTATCTGTGTATCTGTGTGTCTGTCTGTGGCATCATAGCGCCTCAACGGATGAACCGATTTTGATTTAGTTTGTTTTGTTGGAAAGGTGATTGTGTCGAGAGTGTTCTTAGCTATGTTTGAATAAAATCGGTTGAGCCGTTCAAAAGTTATGGGCGTTTTACTGTTTGAATCGGGATGTGTCGGAGGTTTTTTAAATTTTGAAATTTTACTTGTTTATTTCTGCTGAACAATATGGTACCTAGAATTAATATTTGTTTCGGGATATTTACCAAGTATATTTTGTTTTTTGACCATGTCAGCTTAAAAACTTATAATATGGTACCTATCTCACTCAAATCAAAATTAACTTATTTCGCAACGCATTAGTAGTACATGAATCACGTACGTAAATTCAAATCATGCCTGTTTAATTTCGTCTTCGGATAAAAGCCATCCATCACAGATTAGAGCAGAAATGCACTGGATGCTTCAGCGGCTTATCTTTTCGCACAAATTGCGATAAAAGCTATTATGAAACACGCCATATTATGTGCTGTTACCAGCCTCATACATAACAGACAGTAAACACTAGACGAATACAATGACTTGAAGATCAGTGACGTAAGGGAAACACGGTAGACGGATGAATGTGTTATACAAGCGAATAACAATAGCCTGGGTGTCATAAATCATAATCTACCATCATACGCTACTATCAATATCCTTGTCTCCTAGTACTGGGACTACGTATCTTGTATCTTGCCATTCGCCTGATCATCATCCACAGATCACAGCCCAACTTCGCCCACTGCCGGGCATAGGCTTGCCTTATCTTATGCAGTTGTGCCATTCCTCACGGTTCTGTGCCAACTGCCTCCAATCATCTGAAAACCTGTATTATTGCATCGAAGTTGGTCCCAGTGCAATAAAGCACCAAATCGATTACCTATTGTACAATAAATTGACAATTAAAACTGTACGTGGTGTATCCTTATTAAGGAAATGTCGATACCCATCGCCTCATTCAAGCTTGTTAGCCGAAAAGTTTCAAGTTGCCAACGTACTACATCCCTAAGGGTGTCTCATGGCCAATATAGTCCTCTGGAGTCTTGTCTGAATTAACAAGATCTGCACTGGTTAATCCAATAAAGTGATATTTATGATGCCCACGGGTAACACTCAAAAAGAAAAGTCAGGGAGTGACGTAGAGGACAAGTAAATACGTGGTAGGTAATAGAGGTGAACTCATCATCTATTCGTCTTTAACCCCGTAATATATCTTACCTACGTAATAAGTATCCTCCCACGCTACTCTTGAAATAAATTACCGAGCTACGTGTAAACTTCCGCTCATATATTGTTTCTTTCTATAGTTCTCGGATTAACGGATCTCAAAGTCAATGTCCTTTTTTGCGACACAATAAAACCACGGACACTTGTCTTATTTTTTTTTGTCATATGTTTTGACAGATTGAAACTGATACTTTCTTTGCCTGCGTAGGTGTTCGAGGTTCGAGCGAAAGGTTAAGTGATTGAATTTGAAAATAGAATGAGAACGGATTTGCATTTTAAAGGTGGTAGAGAATATCTTTGTAAGCGGATTATTTTTTTAAATTTGGAATGTCTTTGTTTTTGTTTTATTCAATTTTAGACTTTATTTTATTAGCCTACGAGTATGACAAAGGTCTCATTATTCCACCAATTATTGTTATTGTTACAAAACCTCCACATCAAAGCTATTCCCATGACGAATTCTCAGGACTTAAAACTCGGTACCTATTTCTGTTAAGTGTTTCCTTTCTAACCCAACGACCATTCCTCATACAATAAAAGGGTACCAACCTAAGGAGAGTGTGCCTGGCTGAGTTCTATAAACCGTTAAATGCTATAAACAATGGTTAACATTATTCGAGACTTTACAATCCATCTAATTTTAGAGAGGATAAATGATTTAACCGTTGATTTTCCGTAATGATCTGTTTTAACTAATAGTTTTTTAATTATAATGTATTTTCGTTGATCGACATTATTGTTAAAAATAAAATATATTTAAATATTATATATTAAATATTATTGTCATTATGGTAGAAAGTATCATTGTCATTGGAAACGATCTAAGGTTAAGAGGGATTCGGCACTCAAACCTCATTCTTTAATCCTCGATACGCGCCATAACTGACTATGGCACTGTTATCACATAATATTAGTTTATTTTTACAATCTTTTATTTAACTTGCAAGGTATTTATGTTATGTGTATTCGGGTCAAATCTTGCAACTGAATTTTAAAGCAGTTTTCCTCCACCGATGAAATTTTGCAAACACGTTTAGTTTGGACGACAATGCATGGTTAGCCGGTAGACGGTCCAAGATGGCGGACTAGTTATTTTTTGTGCACCGCCATGATATGGGTATCTAATAAAAGGCTTTGCTGAGAATAATACGAAAAAAAGAATGTTTTAGAAAAAGATTTTTAATGAATAATTTTATATCCCAGAGGCTCTAGATAAGTTGTTATTCTATGAGCGGTTGAAATGGTAAAATTTAAGTGATTGGATACATGACATTTCGACAGTGCTTGGCAATCCCATATTTTTTTTTATCTTTTTCTAGTCGCTACCGCGTCGCTTTCGTCGATAAAATGCTTCAGTGTTCCCATTCGCTTGCCAACGGCCCAAATATATATTAACTACCAATATAGTACCCAACGAAATCTCAAAACTGCCGTCATTCTTCATAAATCCATTCTCCCCTACAGCCGATGATAAACCCCATGCCCAAAAACTGTGAAAACAAAAACCAAAGTGAACCAAAGATCCTTAGTTAAATGCCTCCGACGGAGACCACGGTAGACGGCATGTTGTGCCTGTCGAGACACGAGAACTGCCCTTGGAACGAAGCCCTGAAGTCGGCTGATGTCAACTGGACTGGCCTTCAGTATACCTGTTTAAAGATCCTGCACCTGTACTGCAAGGTGTTCGAGAAGGAAGATGTGCTGGATATGGTTATTAGGTAAGTTTTTAATTTGGAAGGATATTTGTACTCATTTTTTCTTCGTCGCCATTATGGTTTGGATCTCTATTTAGCATCTTTTTCGGCATTAGCAGCCTTGAAAATCATGAAAGAAGCAATGGCACTGTGAAGTGAAGCAAAGTGCCGTATCTACTTTTTTATATTTCATGAACATTCATAAGTATGCATTATTATGACTTGCCAAAACCTACGAAAAAGTTTTAACATAACATATATTATGTCAAACTTTTAAGTATACGATCACTTTCGCATGACCCAGCATTTCTAACGTCTCATAAATCCCCAAACTTTAACAATAAATCGTTGAACGGAAACAACTATTTGATACAATGTAATCGCCTAAATCTTACTCATCCCCCAATAACAGTCAACGTAAACAAAACGCAACGCGGCAATAATCTCAACAGAGCACTTTCTCGGGTTAATATTTCATTGGAACGATAATTTTATCGTGTAACAGAGTCATCAAATTGGGCAATGCACCCACGCGGTACCGTCATCAGGATACGAAGCTTCGAGTATAATCGGCAGCTCCATGGTAGTTCCTGTCGTCCATAGATAAACGGTTTTAGAACAATGTGTGTTTATTTTGCGCTGTTATGATAGGGAATGTAAAGTTAGATGAGGCTTACTTCCAATATGTCCCTTTAGGTATGCAATTTGCAAGGGAACGAATATGTGGAGCATGAGCAGACTTTAATGCAAGTCAATAGGCATCTTCTGTGCTAATTCCATCGTAAATCACCTCCATCACTCACTATGATGCGAAATCAGGGTCAAGAGCGAGTAAAAACATTTTTTTTGCTAGAACCCCCTAGTGCAGTGAGCAGTGGCGGCCCAGTGGTAACAGCCGTGACTTAAAAGCTGTAGGTCGTGGGTTCGAATCAAGGCAGACGCTTTACTTTGTGTAAATTATGCCATCACCACCGTTCTCAAAACTGTGAAGGAAAACATCGTGAGGAAACCGGCACGTCCTAGAATAAAAAATCGAAGACATGTGACATCCACCAACCCACACTGGGCGCGCGTGTTCGATTACGGCCCATTCCCTCTCACAGAGACGATGCTATGTCCCAGCAGTGGGAACATTAAAAGGTTGATGATAATTCTGACTTTCTAGTGACTTGCACCAGACCACTTGCGACTATGTGACCCTGTTACCTGCTTGATAGGAAACTGTTTTAAGTAAAAACTTTCAAAACATTTTTGTCCCTAAGGGCTTCAAAACCATTATACACGCTCTAAAACAAGATGTCTTCCTCATTAATATCAATTCCACCAGCCTAACTGACTATAAACCTTTACTCACTTGGAAAATTCATAGTCTCTTAGAATTAGCAAGTCATCCTAATTTAAATCCCTTAGTCACTGACGGCAGCCATTCAGAATGATGAACGTCCTATTCGTAGCCAAAACAACATACATATATTACTGGTTCTAGGTAGTCAGATAATGATGCTCGCAAGTTGATGGATCTAGTGGTCGTTAGGAGGAAGAGCGGTGGCTTGTTTCCAAGTTATACACCTGTGGTGATGGAAGTAGCACTGGTGAATACGACTAGAATTACAAGGTCTTGAACAGAAGCAATGAAGAAACTCTTCATGAGGAGACCTTATTCTTGAGCAGCCGACCTATCTGTATAATAAACTTAGCTGGATCGCTAGTAGAAGAGAATGCGCGAGTAGACAGTGCTCACAGCAACTCTCCACTCACTCGCACAAGACAGCGGCTTTCAGGGGAAGTTTTAGATACGCCGCATCCAAATGCTGGAACAATATTCCCCCGCCGATAAGAAATCTTAAATGCCTTATAACTTTCAGAGTTCGATTGCGACAGTTTCTTATCGCATCACAGAAAAAACTGGGGATGACTATTTTGAACACGTCCATTATATAACTGGTTGTCATGTACTTCCCGAGCTGTCTATTTAGCTATTTGGCGTATCTCGTGGTCAAAACCTGTGAGCAAGGGATATAGGCATTTAGTAATTGAATGACTTGTGGATATTTTGTGTGTACATGTTATCTACGTGTATTTATTTATTGTAAGCATATTTAATTTTAGTCTAGCCGAAGCCAAATTTACTTTATTTGGACCTACACCCTCATTTATTTATTGGTTATTGTGAGATTGTTTATTATTTTATACATTTAAATTTATAAATACCCAACCAAGTAATCAAAACGAATTTATAACACACTAGCTGACCACCGCGGCTTCGCTCCCGTCAAAATTATAGCCTATGTTACTCGGGAATAATATAGCTTTCCATAGGTGAAAGAATTTTTGAAATCGGTCCAATAGTTTCGGAGCCTATTCGGTACAAACAAACAAACAAACAAAAAAATCTTTCCTCTTTATAATATTGGTATAGATTCAACACGCCTAAGAACTGGAACTTTTTCCATTGCAATAAAATATAAATGTTTTTTTTATTGTAACTAATAAATTAAAGTTGCGGATATACTTACGTGAATTACTCTACGCATAACACTGTAAAAACACCAACATATCACGTCTGCTTGGCGACCATATGTCACTGCAGGGATCCAGCAGAATATCAGCGTCAGGTATATTTGCCTGACACGTGCTGAGCTGGACTCCCATTTGGTGCAACCTTGAGGCGCACAGCGCACTGTGTTTTGATTGTCAACCAGTATTATTAGTAATCTTTGATTGTCAAAACTAATGTTACTGGTGTCACTTTGACTTTTATTTCGTAAGTATGGTTTCCTTTTTCTTTTTATGTTGGCACCTTGTTTTTAAACATACATAAAAGTTGTAATAATTTAATTAAGATTTTGTGTGTTGTTCTGTGTCTTTTGTGTGCACTAAATAAATGATCTATCTATCTTGATCTCAGGATAGTCACGTTAATGGCAGTGACCGAGTTACCTTATATATTTGATATTAGAATATACAACGAACTTTATGCTCTGAATATGTTAACAAATATAATGAGGGTTTGTCCAATCGCATTATTTTAGCTTGTTGAATGCGGAGTTCAATTTAGGAGGAAGGAAAAATAATCGTAAACAGTGAACTTTTAGGCATCCAAAATGGCGATCGTTTTAGAAACTATTTGGACTACAACTGTTTTTATATTTATAGATTCATTTAAATGTATTTAAAAGTTATGTCCATTTTTCATTACATTCCATTTCGCCAGTTTCAATCCTTCACCCCTTATAATTAAACTCGGAGTAAAGTTACAACTAGGATCATCTAGAATAGGATAGGACAGAAGGACCCTCCCATTGTGGTCCGTTGAGGGAACTGGCCGCAATTCTCCACGCGAGCCCAGTGCGGGATGGTGGATGTCACATGTCTTGGTATTTTTGGTTCTAAGACATGCCGGTTTCCTCACAATGTTTTCCTTCACCGTTTTGAGAGCAGTGGTGATGAAATAATTTACACAAAGTAAAGCGCCTGCCTGGTTTCGAACCCACGAACAAACTTGTAAGTTGTACCACTGGGCCACCACTGCTCTCTAAGTATAATATATCTAGGATCATCTAAGTATTTACCCATTAGTATCTGTGTAGTCGCTGTATTAACCATACTTACATTTTTGGAGGTTTAACCCTATTAATAAGACTTCTAGCCAATTTTTCGCTTTTTGTTCCATATTATTGATCATCTAACTCTGACCAGTTTTCAACTTTTTCTACCGAAAGATTGCCATTCTTATAATCAAATTCGCCTTGCATTTTAAAACCACCTGCTAAAAATGTTAAAATCTTATTAAAATTCACGTGAGCGTCAGTCAGTGTTTATGAAACGTGTGTTTTTATGCGAATATTTAATCTAACAAGTCTAGAATTATACTCATCTGTTTTAAATCCAGATTTCAAAGAGCACTGTAATAAAACTGTTTTGTTTCTTGTGATAGACAAAAAAGCTTTGTTCGCCATTCGTTAAGAATCTTGCACACTTTTATCCAAATTGTTTTGCGTAGTTTTAAGCTTGAGTTGTTCTTATTCCTTCTCTAGGGTAAAAGTAACCTTCTTCAATGATTTTTATGTCGTTTAACCCCTTACCTTTAGGAGGGTTCTGGGATTTAGACGACGGTTACGCTCTGATAGGTACTATGTTAGCAGGTGTCACCTTTCAAGAACTTCATATACGTCGCAATCTTAGATTTGACAATGTTGCTCAGCCATGACTGATCCCTCTTTCTTTCTCTGTCCCCCTTATTACCTTTCATATTTGGACCATAATGGGCTGTCAATTTGCCTCTTTTGTTCTGCTAAGTTCTGTATGTATGTCATCAACTGTCTTTCATATTCTCTTCTCATTTTCATAACTCTACTTCAGGCCTCTTAATTTTCAATTATATTAACATTGTTAACATCTGAAAAATAATACGTCTTATCAAAATCGATGTTACCGACGTCCAATATGTACCTACGTCAAAATTCTTCTTGTAAGTTATTTTAAGGTATGACCAAGTCTCTTTACAATACATACCAAAGTGTTTATGGCCGCCATTCAAGAGAATTAGATTTAATTTTATTGGTACTTTCGATATCGCTGTTCCGAAACGGATTTAATAGCGAAATAAATCTTTTGTACTGTAAAAGTAAAGTAATGACATTGAACATTTTGCTCTAACTACGAGACGCTTGTAAGCGATCGTGTCGACCCGTAAAGAATTTTATTTTTTTGTTTTGCTCTCGCTTGACCACTATCTCACCTGATGGTAAGCGATGATGTGGTCGACGATGAAGCCACTCGTCTAGACGAAACCTATTCACTCTTGACTTAAAGACTCCCAGGTTGTAGCTATCAGGAAATACACACTCCGGCAGAGAATTCCACCCCTTACCTGTAATCAACGCATAATAATATTGTGTCCAGGCTGTCTTTTCCATTCTAGGTTGCCTGGAAGAGATCGCGGATCGCGATAAGGCCGCCTGTTGTATGTTTGTTTTTGTTATAGGATGTCATTTTGATTATTTTTTATGTTGGTGTACAATAAAGTATATAATAAATAAATAAATAAAAATATTCCCAAAATGTTTGATGCGTATGGGTGGGATGTCCACCATGTACCGATGACGCATCGCCGTAAGTCTTGTAGTCCGATGATGGAACTAGTTAGGAGAGAGAAAGTTATTTAGGGATGAGGGCTAGGAGGAATTAGTTCATGCAATTCCATCACACACTCCCCGAAATGAACCGCTAACCAAACCGACGGGCTGGCAACTCGACACCGATATTTTTGTTGATAAATACTTATTTCCTAAAATAAATCCCGCGTCATCATGCGCTCAATGATATTGTGCGGAGGGCATTGGTGTCGGCAGATATCCCCTGCGTGCTGGAGCCTCCGTGTTTGTGTAGGACTGACGGCACGAGGCCGGATGGACTTACCTTGGTACCTTGGAAAAACGGCAAGTGCTTAATATGGGACGCAACTTGCGTCAGCACTGTTGCCGCCAGCCACCTTGGTCGCACCGTCCTCTCGCCGTCAGCTGCGGCGGAAGACGCCGCTGAGAGGAAAAGGGTGAAGTACGCACCGTTGGAGGGCCGTTACTATTTTGTACCCATTGCCGTTAAGACCATGGGCTGTTGGGACACTGAGGCCAAGAAGCTCACTAGTGAGATAGGGCATAGGCTAAGTGACAAAACGGTTGACTCCCGCTCCAGCTCGTTCTTGGTGCAAAGGTTAGCCATTGCCATCCAACATGGCAATGCAGCAAGCGTTATGGGCACCTTTGCGCCGGGAACAGTTAGGGGCGGGTTATTTGACTAGTTATAAGACAACGCTTTTTGACGTGTCGTTGTGACTTTGACATCTAATTTGTTAATCATTTTTGTCTGAAATAAATCCTAAAGAAGACCCCAGATAACTATTAGTCTTCCTCCCTTTGGATTTTTGGAGACAGCGCCCTGTTATAATAAACATCTGAATTTATACAAATTATATAATTCAAAAAATAAATCAAATAAGCATATTTAAAAGAAATACAAAATCTATGACATCATCAACATGGATTTTCCCTTCAAATGCGGTCGGTTCCATTTCTATCTATAATCGTGTGATTATTCTGGACTATTCAAATGCCACGAATATTGATGTAGTACCTACATGAATTTCAAGCATTTTTTTTCTAAAATTAAACAACAACTAACAATCAATCTAATTTTCCCGTCATCATTACATCACCATGAAAATTAATCATGCAAATAATTTCAATCACTGCCATTTTAACTCTGAACGAATACAATAAAGGATCAGACATGTTTATCAAATCGTAAAAGAGTTTATGTTTAATTACCTAATTTTTATGTGTTTTGCTAATTTTATCGGTATGAAACGGGCCAGTAAAACGGTTTGCGGGCTCGGCGGGCTATAAAAGTGTTAGGATGACTCGGTCGTAATGTATTGTGTTACGGGGGATCTAATGAGCGTCGTGGCATTAGGAACTGATGGGGTGAAACAGGTGGCTTGCTGCTAGAGGGCTAGGCTGCGAAACGCGCATGTGTTAAATAAAAGTAGGCTTTTTAATCCAACAAAGAAAATTAAACAAAAAATAATAGCAACCTAGCTAGCGTTTTCCTAACTATGATGGGAATAGTATTTTATATGGAGAAACCATCTGTCTGGCCTTTATGGATATGGATGGATTAGCATGATCCCCATAACAAATCTAATAACCATTACTTGCAAAATAAATAAAAAATCCGATAAAAAATGTCTCTCTGCCGTTCTGCAAGCCTCTCCCAACACTTTCCATGAAGTTTCTGAACCCTGTGACTCTTTTCCAATGAGGACCATTAGTCCATTTAATTTCCTTCTTTTATTGAGATAGGCGTATTTTTGTAAAGTCTAGGATACCAATTATGCATCCATCCATTCATATCCATGTAAAAACAGCGCCGTGTTGTGGGTCCCTCACGGCACAGCATTATGCTGAGTGGAAGCCTTCTTGCCACAATCACGACATGCATCTGCTTTTATTTAAACTCGCATTTTTTTTTTGTCTTTTATTTTACATTTCTAACATAATTTAAGAACTACTAACACTATTGTTAAGTTTTTAGTTTTCTAAATCTTTTACCACTGTTCTCGTTCTTAAAATGTAATGTTTGTATGTCGTTTTGTGGCAATTAAATATTTTTTCTTTCTGTCTTCTTTCTTTTTCTTCCGTCTTTCCATTTTTTTCTGTCTCTTGCTACGTCTGGCCAATCCTTCAGGTAGATGTCTAATTCGTCACGCCATCTCTCTCTGGGCCTACCGCGTCGCCGGTTCCTGTTATTCGGCATCCAGTCTGTGGTTACTTTTGCCCAATTCTGTTGCGACATGCGGCAGATGTGGCCTGCCCAATTCCACTTTAGTTTGGCGGCTGTTTTGCCAACGTCTGCTGATTTGAGTTTTGGAACGTAGTATACTGTTCCGAATGCGATCTATGATTTTGACTCCGAGAATACTTCGTTCCATAGCTCGCTGGCAGACCCCGAGTGCGGACTTTTGACGTTTCGTTAACGACCACGTTTGCGCTCCGTAGGTGAGGATGGGAAGGATGCACATATCTATGAGTTTCCTTTTTAGGGAAAGTGGAAGTGATCCTTTCATAAGGTGTTTCATCGAAAAACTCATGAAATACATTTATTTTCTTTACACTTCGTGAAAAGCCGTCAAACTTCGGCAAGCACGAGTGAATAGGTGCTGAGTTGCCGACAGGTTTATTTACAAGAATTCAAACATTACCCACCTTGATCAATGACCCATATTCGTCTAACGTCTGATTTTCTGTTTACTAGAGTTTATGCGCGGTAATCTTTTCTTTTGAACGGTTTCTTAATCAATTGTAACGCGCTTGAGTTTTTCTTATGAGAGGAACTGCAGCCGTATTTTTGTCTAAAGACATGGGCTCTAAGTTTTTATTTCAATACTAAGACAATAACTCAACATCTTTATTTTATACATCTCATCTCACACAGGAAAGATTTAAGGGTCGCTTTGTCTGACAGTAAGGACCATTAAATTTGTCATTTTAAAACAATCCAACATCAAATAAATGGCCCTAAGTATTCGAATTTTAAATCAACTTATCAACGTCTTTCTTTCTAACTGCTAACAGAGTGCAAGAAGTATAAAACATATATCCCTGCCTTATCATTCCGAGTTATTAAATAAGTATTGCATTAGAAGTTTTAACTGGCACAGATTAATCTACTGACAGCTGAGGACATAAACCGTACTGGCTGTGATTAGTCTGTGTCACTAGTGGCTAACCTTCATTTCTGGCCTTTGACCTAGACTACCTTAGCTTTGGCCTTTGACGTAACTTATTTCAATCTGGCAACCCTTATAAATGGCGCGTAGACTCTTGACATTTCAGGTTTACTATATCTTCTTTCTCTGGGGGCCGAATTCAATCAGGGTATTACTTAAGACCTGCCAAGATATAAATGATACCGACAAAAATCAAATAAACTCTTATGTCACATTTAGTGGCGCATATATAATTATTTAAGAATGAATATCGAAATGTTTATTTTAATTTACATAGTTACAAATTCACATATTATAAAAATATTTATTTAACAAAAACTACCACACTATAAACAAAAAACTACGAACGCGTATAAAAAGGGTACGGTTTAAAAAAATCGTCCACATCGCTGTCAAGTCAACGTGAAAATTGCCCAGAACGTTGGCAGCATTGCTACGTTGGATGGCAATGCTGATTCACTGGCCGAAGAAAAGCCCAGCCCTCTGGTTACGTGAAGAGTCGACTAACCGTTTGCTTACTTCGAAAAACTCGATGATCACTCGGACTCGGATCTAATGTTTCAACCCAAAACGGCTCAAATATCTAGCTTCCAAAAAGGTGGTTGTATTTGCTCCGTTTGAGGTTTTCTCATATTTAGTCGATTTGGACAAAAAATTTACCAAGGGTCTACCAATGACTGATGGGAACTGTCAAAAGATACAACCAATAGTTTATTCCAAGCTTGAAAATGCTTTTCCATTAGTGGACGTCTTTTGGCTGAAATGATAAAGATAACGATCCGAAGCTTGGCAAAGGTTTTTGTTTTCAGTGTACCTTAGTACAGTCCCAAGTAGATTTTTACTGGGAGCTAGAAAAATTATTTGTATACTGAAAAAAAACCTAGTGATTCATTCAATTTTGTTGATATTTCAAACGAATCGGAAGAAATAACGTTTGGAACACCTTGAACTCATTACTGATCCATTTCAAATATTTATATTATTTTGCATTACTTACGTCAAGTAAAAGCCGATTCTAAAAGCCAATGTTACCAGCTGCAAACATCATTTTCACGTACTGCATGTTTATTTCATTAGTCAAATGGGGTTGCAAAGAGGTCACAGAAAGGTCTATCGTTGTCTATGCTTCAGGGTTGCCACACAAATGACGGTATGGCTGGAAATAGAACGGAAATGTCACTTGGAATAAATGTAATGGGTTCTGTGCACACAAAGGCACACGTGAACGCATGTCTAATGTGTTTGATGGACGGAAAACAAAAACTAATAAGCTTGGAATAAAAAAAAATGATGTCAAGTAAGTAAGATGTAATAAAGTCGTGATTAGATTCACACATAAAATCAGCAATAAGAATTCCAACAGGCTTTTAACAGAATCTAATCTATGATCATTAAAAATCCCAAAAGTGCCAGCGAAGATATTTGAAGAATTAATAATAATTTTATTGATCCATAAAAGTGGCAGCCATTGAGCCATTAATAGTGCGCTGCAATTAAAATAAACATTCTTGCAGATATTTTAATTACGATGTTTAGATTCTTTAGATCTTAAAAATCATAAAATTTTATAGAAAACCAGATTGAAGAATTTGGGCTCGGAATACTTATCAATTTATTTTTGACTAGCTGTCCCACGCGGCTTCGCTCCCGTCAACTGGGTACCTACCCATCTACCCTACATACATGATTGTTGCGTAACTTAAACCGTTTACGCAGCGCACGCAACGGATGCTCTCAAAAAGGAATAATTTTGCCCGTTTTTGCAACATTTTTCATTTATGCGCCACTCCTGTTGGTCATAGCGTGATGTTATATAGCCTATAACCTTCCTCGATAAATGGACTATCTAATACAAAAAGAATTTTTCAATTCCAACCAGTAGTTCCCGAGATTAGCGCGTTCAAACAAACAAACAAACAAACAAACAAACAAACTCTTCAGCTTTATAATATTAGTATAGATTAGTAATGTAGCAATTTTTCTTCTTTCCTTGCCATTATCAGTTTTCACTTAATTCATCAATATTATATCAGCTCTTCTATTACCAGCTAGCCACCACATTTTAGTCACAAGATCACGTCTTGCATTATATGAAACCATTTTGAATTTCGAATCTTCTTTGTTTTAAGAGTCTTCCTATTAAGCCAGGTTTACATTCGGAAAAATACAAGCAGTTTTCCCAGACCTTTTTAAAGTTAAACAACGTCCTATTAGGTAAGTACTTTGCATCGCTAAGTAAATGTGTATGGGCTCGGCGTTCCATTAGATAGTGCTAGGGTTGTCCCAAGGACGTACAGCCTCTGGATGTGGCTAAAAGCTTTTCTTTTAATGTTGGCTTTGCTGCACCTTTTCTTTGACCTTTAGATAATGAAAGTGACACTTTTATTAACAGGGCAGTTTAAGGTTAACTAAACAGGGCAAACAATTTAATGAAACAGGGTTGAGAATTTGAGATAGGTGGTCTATCTAATTTCACATCAACAGTCCTTTAAAATTTGAATATTTTGTAATCCCTGAATAGTCAATGGTAACGCCTCTAGGAATGGACAGTCTTTGTAGTTATTAATCTGAGAAGCTGTTGTTGAATGTTTAATGTTTTTTCTCATGATATGACAGTTACATAGACAGGTCCAAAAATTCGCGGTATGTTTTCTACATAAAATACATCTTCTGTTTATGGAAAATATCCTGCGAATTTTTGGATCCCCCCTCGTGTAGGAGATACTTCTGAGTTGACAATAGACAAGTATGGAAGAAAAATATGTGTTGCACCAACCCCAAATGTATTGAAATAAGGGCAGTTTACCCTAACAGTACTGCTCATAATAATAAATTACAACGCTAAATCAAATAAGTGCGACTCCTTAATAGCCTCATAATATTCACAGACACACTGCTTTTCTGAGTCAAGGTTAATAGCCCTTAAGGCGCCATCTTTTTTTGTTTCTTCGGCATTTCCAACCCTTTGATCCGCATTATATTATTATAAACCAGCTTCTGCCAGCGGTTTCGCTCGCGTGATAAGTGTTTTCTTATCCCAAGGGAACATTATACCGGGGATGATAAGTAGCCTATGTGCTATTCCAGACTATAATATATGTGTGTGCCAAATTTCATCAAGATCTGGTCAGCCGTTTTAGCGTCATTGAGTAACAAACATACACATTCGACGTTTTCTAAAAATGAAACCTAGCTAGATCGATTTATCGCTCACGAAACTCCTTGCGGACTAAATTTCATGAAAATCGTTGGAGCCTGACACGATTAATTCCACATTTGAATTACGGCCGATTTTGCAATTGTCTAATAACTTTTAACTGAGGAATAAAAATGGTCGTTTGATATATTTTCTATACAAAAGCTGTCACATCGACATTTTTATTGCTCAGTTAAAAGTTATCAGATTTTTGAAAAATCTGTCCTTTACAGACTTTATATTTTCATGTCGTAGAGGCTGCACGGATTTAGAATTCAATCAAGGGTAAAATATGGCTTGGATTTGTACTCAGGGGTGTTTTATCCCATGGATGAAGATGGGTTGTAAATCTTGAAGATCCCATAAACAAAGTAGCAGGTGTAAGCAGTAAAATACTGTCACATTTTACGTGAGCTTGAATATTGACATGATATTGCTTACCTGCGAATTCGCTCTTGTGGCTTATCCAAAAAAAAACCGATTTAAGGTCTATCCACACATATGAGGGCCGTGCCCGGGCCAGTGACGAAGCTTCAATGATTGGGCCCGGCCCTGACACGTCCCGGGCACGGCCCTGATATGTGTGGATAGACTTTTAGTGTACCTTTCTATCACCGAGAGATATTTTGTAATCGATTCTTCCTGCAAACCAACGAATAATTTTACTTCTTTAAAATATTAGTTTAGATTGGCACTAACATCAAAAGTTAACAGTAACTCAAATATCTTTATTACAATTTTACTACTGTATTATCCACGTCACAGTAAGTCGGTCCAAAGCTTTCATCGTACTATAGTTTGTTTAATAAAGGCGTTTATGTATATGCGGTAGATTTAATGGGATATTCGGCTATTCCTAAACTATTGTTTACGTCTATTTTTGGCTACTGTTGAAGTTATAAAAATTGCATAGGTAGAAAATGGCATACATAATTAAATGGAAAACCCGTTAGAAAATAAAACCTTTTCTCAAACGTGCATGGAAATATTGCCATTATTTTCGAAAACAGAACACGCGAAGAATCGAATTTACGGACAAAGAAAATCAAATACATTTCAGGAGCGTTTTTTGAATTTGGAACATTACATCGCTCCAGAATTGTTGTTGTAACTTTTAATAAATTAAATGTATAATATAAACATTGTTTTATTTCCCTGCATTCTTTTGAGAAAAGCCCTATATATGCCTCGGCGGATTAGCTATTGCCCGGCCTTTGCAATAATGTATTATTTAAAAAAACTGTTCGTACACCAAAATTTAAAAAGTATTTGAAAATTCGAACGGAATATTGGAAAAGAATATTAGGAGAAAGGGGTGTATGGCACTTTGAGCCAAAAGCAATGATATTCAAATAAACAGATACGTTATACACTCACAAAACAATTGAAAAAGTGTTCCGCGCAGCAGCGGCAGCACACATACACACTTTTCATTCATCTGACAATTTACTACAAGTCGAAAGGGATGGCTTGATAAAACCAACAAGAAAAAAAGAGACAGCTAGTGTTTGTCACTTGCGTGTGAATGTAAACAAACATTATTCTGACCACCAATGTTGTTATCTTTTTCTAACCTCCAAATATCAGAATATTAGGAAAAAAAAGAAATAGATTAGTAAATTGAGGCGTATTGCGTACTTACATATGGTATGAGATCCCTTCTGTTTTATGCACTTTGGTATGATAATTGGTACAATTTATAAATACATACGATGGTATTTTTTAAATTTTGTTTTTGCTTCAACAAAGCATATCGCTCTTCGCCATGCGTGACATAAACTAAAGACTAAAGGTCACAATTGTGACCTATTCGAGTCTTCACAATGCGCGCGCTCATAACTTATCTGTTTATTTGAATATCATTGGCCAAAAGAGTGACAGGTCATGTTATAAATTCATCATCATCATCAGCCTATTAATGTTCCCACTGCTGGGACACAGGCCTCCTCTCTGTGAGAGGGGATGGGCCGTAATCCACCACGCAGGCCCAGTGCGGGTTGTGGATGTCTCATGTCTTCGAATTTTTGGTTCTAGGACATGCCGGTTTCCTCACGATGTTTTCCTTCACCGTTTTTGAGAGCAGTGGTGATAAAATAATTTACACAAAGTAAAACGCCTGCCTGGGTTCGAACCCACGACCTACAACTTGTAAATCGCGGCCGATACCACTGGGCCACCACTGCTCTCTGTTATAAATTACTACATGAAAACACAATAATGTAAACACAATGCAAATACAATAGTATCAATGGAAAACATATAGGAACAATGCCAAATAAACAGAATCGTATGATCGCGATCTGTGTTTTCTGAAACTATAGAAAATGATCATTCGAAATTGAAAAGAAAAATTAAAATAGTTTTCAGGGAATGAAAAACAATTGGTTTTGTTTCTCCCAAATTGAAAGCTGTTTTGACAGTTGCTTGTCAAAATATTTTGATGTTGGTTGTTCGATGTTGTGCCTAGCGAAAATTATAGATGATAGGCGTCTAAAGATAGTATTGAAATGTTATTAATTACAATCTGCAAATGCTTGATACGAAGTATTTTTTAATGTGTATGTTATTGAAATCGAGTTTAACTTATCGCAAGTATGAAATAAAGGAAAAGAGTTTATTTACATAGGTACCTACCATAAATAAGAGTAAATCTATTGTAGTGTAGGCCTACATGAAGCGCTAAAGTTTGTAGTCCTCCAGCCGTAAATTTATTATTTTGCTATTATTTACTTTTGCTTTTAGCACTATTTAATGATAAAGGTAATTTAAATAAGACAAAAAAAACTAAATCGTTCCTTAATACTTGTCACAAAAGCTTCCTTCGAAGTTATCCCTTAAAACTTTGGTAAAATGTTGGCAGATGAAGAAGAGACTACCAATCTTCAAAAAAAGTCCCGGAAACATACCTAACAATATTTATACAATTACGCATATAGAAGCCACATCATTATATCAATGTTTCTATCATCAAAAGAAGGCACGGTCCTTTGATCTCGAGGTTATTTTTACTGTTACATTGAACTTTGCTAAAATGGACGTTTTGGCTATCAATATTGTGGATCTTGGATGATAATTGTGCTGAAGGCCATCATTAGCCTTTGCAGTACTGCCAAGAGTAACTGGGATTATGTTATTGCGATAATATTTTGGCAGTTCATATCCTGATCTTATTATTAGCAAAGCAAATATTTCTGTAAGTAAGTAGTTCAAACTTTATTTTTTGTAATCTTTGATCCAATCTTTTCCTGGTCATCATTATCTTCCTGTCTATCAATTTATTTAATAACCATTTACGCATAGAAACATACAGAGGCGATTAATGCCATAAGCTTTTTCAGCCTTTGGGTGATGCAGAGACAAAATAGAGCATTGGATATATTTATTATCTACTTTTAATTCCGGGCGTAATGGCTCACAAAAGATCAAAATTCATCCTTTTTTTAAACTATTTTTAAGGTGTTTATTTGTCACACAGTAAGTTCCAGGCCTTATCGGCAGCCTGACAAGGTAAACTTACAAACTGCAACATATTTGGCGGTGATGTCACCGCGCTGTCACCCTAAGCCTGTTCTAGATAACGACAAGGTTTATGTACCCAGCAGTTCTGTGAACTTGACTGGTTTTATCAATCTGGATTGTGTGTGGCGTAATTTGTTGCTGATGACCGATTTAAGTTTTTTAGATTTGGAAACTGAATTCGATCTTGTAAGAGAAATATACAAAATCTTTTACTGCACATTATTTGAGTTGATTATTATGCCTTGTTTTGAAAATTCTAGAAGAATAAATTGAATAGCGCTAACATCATATATTTTTTCTGACATTCGTGGAAATAATGACGTCTCATCATCATTATTTTTTAAACTCAGAACACAAAACGGGTAACATTCAAACAAATGACGACATAACCTAAACAAAACGCAAAGCAAAGGTATTTTTATCATACATCCTTGTTGTCTTATTATTATGAATGAGTAAAGCTTTATTTTCATTAGTAGACTACACAACACCTACGCATCACAAAAACATCTACTGCGAATTTTGTTTTATTGCAACACCGGCCGGAACTTTATCAGGTGCTTTATTTTTTCTAGCCAGCCAGTTTAAACATGGTAAAATCAGCTGTTTAGGCTGAATGGTCGTTCCTTTGCTTATAAAAAGGAAGGAGCTATTTTTATATGTGGTATCTCAGATCAAATAAAAAGTCAAGATGGAACGTTGCAAACAACAAAGTGAAGCCGGTTCAAACTAAGCCTTGCCGTACAAATACACAATTACACGCACTCACGTACAACGAAATTACGCCTTAGCTTGTCCTTCGAGCTTACAGATCAAATAATAAAGCTCAACTGACAAGCTAAGGGGTAGTTTCTTTATACGTGTGCGCGTATAATTGTGTATTTATACGGCAAGGCTTAGTTTGAACCGGCTTCACTTTGTTGTTTGCAACGTTCCATCTTGACTTTTTATTTGATCTGAGTGTGGTATTTACATGCAGATCCGGGAATGGCGGGAATGTGGGACGTAATTCACCACCTGCTAATCTACGCAAGATGTAGTGTATGAAACGAGTTACAAGTTTGACTTGTCGCCTATGTATAATAGTTTTAAATGTCGTTGTACCTCGTGATTATGATCTGAAGCTTAGAACGTTTTTTTTTTTGTTTCACGTATTTTTGTACAAATTTCTGTCAACACTGCGATAAATAGTAAGGTGTGCTAAATATGAAATTATAAATCAAATATTAATTACGTACCTAAATCATATTTTTAAAACATGAATTGGTATCATAAATCGATAAACACACAATTATTTTATTTCTACAAGAAATGAAACTATATTTATACAATTTTCGAAAGCAAATATGATATATTTGCCATTTCAAATGATTGATTTTCTAGACTAGTTTAAACTACAATGTTTTATGCCTGGATGTCATACAAACGTGGTATTTTACGACCAATAAATTATTTGTAACTACTAACTAGCGATCTTTCGCGACCTCGACTGTGATATTATTAGATATTTAGATTTACTGTATAAAGTTCATACTGGCAGCAAAATCGTCAAAAAAAAAGAACTTCAGGAAGGATGAGACTCGTCAAGTATTTCAATCATCCATGGTATGGTATGTACCTAATCCAAGTACTTCCTCATAAACAACTAGCAGACCAAATACAATCGTCATAATATCATTAAATATGTAGAATTCTATTTAAAGGCCTGATGTGGTTAGCCAATGGCTTTATAGCCAGAAACCACGAATGTGTATTATTTTACTACCAACGAGACGATTTCGAAACTAACACGATTGTTCTAGATAGAAGATTATTGAAATTATCTCTGAAAATGTTTAATTAAAATCCTGGATGGCCCTTTTAATACTGTGCCAAATCTTCTTAATTTTAGCTTACTGCTGGATATAGGCCACAAGCCTCAAACGTCGCCACATCCGCAGGCTTATTACGTATCTTTTGCAAGAGCAAAACGATAGCGATTTATGCGCAATAATTGCTCTTCAATACAAAAGTATTAGATTTGTTGGCGGTTTTTTTTTTAAATAAGTACATTTGACAAACAGCGAGCGATTAGCACACGATTGTGTAGGATCTACCATACCTACTATGCTGGTAATGCCGACTTTTATGACATAAAGCGTTTGATCGCTATCGTTTTGCTCAAAAGATACGTAATAAGCCTGCGGGTCCCTGTGCTACTCGC
The DNA here is from genome assembly GCA_964057195.1 of Orthosia cruda. Lineage (NCBI taxonomy): Eukaryota > Metazoa > Arthropoda > Insecta > Lepidoptera > Noctuidae > Orthosia > Orthosia cruda. The sequence goes on along the minus strand of OZ059831.1, from coordinate 40,571,738 downwards.
AGCTAGCGGACTCCCGCGGGTCTTAAAAGTGTTTCTTCTGTAATTAGCTTAACTTAATTCGCGGGTCTTAAAATTTGACCAACAGATTTAATAATTGATCGTCTAAAATTTATCAAATAATGTATAGAATCTACCAATGAAGTCATGTGTAAACTACATTTCCAACTTTCATTTGTTGAAGATTTTAATTATTACACTCGCGTGAATACCGAACACATAATCCAATACAATTGTTTCAACTTCGGAGACTAAGCGTTTATTACCAGCTAATAAGGAAAAATAACCATGTTATGTTTCCTATAGATTAGGTTCTTATCTATTATTTAATGGCGTACTAATAAATGATTTTCCTATTAAGTATTCTACAATAATGTTGCTCGAGCTTACAGTTTTGGCATCAACAGTTTCATAATGATTTTAAACAGTCAAAGACGTAGGCAGTATTTTCTGTCCTGTAGTATTTCGTAGAAATTCGATTCTTTCTTGGGGAAGTAGTTACAGGAACTTTCATGAAACAGTATATTTAAGAAATTTTACCGTCTAAAGTTATAGTTACATGCCAAATTATACTAACTACTCTTTACCAACGACAGTATTTCCTTCCCTAATGTCACAGCCAGATAACAAAAAATAATAGTTGTTAACACCTGTATACTAATGTATTCTAGTATTTTAAAACGATACGAAAAAAAATTAAAAGCAGTGTCACTAACACAACACTAACACGATCAAAACAAACGTATCGCGGTAAGGGGCGAACATGGTTTTGACCAAAAGGTTTGTTTTGGTCAAAAGCATGTTCAGTCGTATTTAATTAGGTAGGTACTTACAGTATAATTAAACTCATAATATACCAAATTATAACCTTTATTTGGCATTTATTTTCAGTAATGAGTATAAACGCAGAGAATAAACCCATGAAGCGATTAACATGATTTAAACGGATATGATTCTAAGCCATGTTTTATTCAAAATTATCAAAATATATCCATAAACAACAAAACATGTAAGTTACGTTATACTTTTTGGTACAAGTCGGATCAATGGCTTTTATTTTTTTAGGGTTCCTTACCCAAAGGGTAAAAACGGGACCCTATTACTGAGACTCCGCGGTCCATCTGTCTGTCTGTCTGTCTGTCACCAGGCAGTTTCTCACGAACCGTGATAGCTAGACAGTTGAAATTTTCACAAATGATGTATTTCTGTTGCCGCCTTTACAACAAGTACTAAAAACAGAACAAAATAAATATTTAAGTGGGGCTCCCATACAAAAAACGTGATTTTTTTGCCGTGTTTTGCGATAATGGTACGGAACCATTCGTGCGCGAGTCTGACTAGCACTTGGCCGGTTTTTTTGTTATCTGGCGGAGACTATACCACCCATCGGCCTGTAGAGAGCTATGTGTGCTGTATAGCAAGAGTGAATAGGCTCTATCGAAGACCTCATTCATCCCTTTCGATCATACGAGATCGTGGTCAAAATAACAGGTTCGTTGAAAACGAAACATAGTATTTAATTAATTATAATTAAAAAGTAAGTACGTAAAAGTTTTTTTTTTTATAAACTATAGTCTAGCGTTTGACCACCATCTCGCCTGATGTTAAGCGATGATGTGGTCTACGGTGAAGCACGCTTGCCTAGAAGGAAACCTATTTATTTAAAGTATTTATTTGTTTTGAAGACTGAAACCGTTTCAGGCCAAAGCTTTTCAGTACTAATTCAAGTGGCTTCGACGGCGCCGGCGCTTGCCCGTGACCATGATCTGAAAGGGCTTCGTACTGTATCGAAGATAAACATAAACTTTTGGTTTTATTTCTACGAAGAATGTTTGCGTAAATATTGGAACATATTCCGCGGAAACTGTGTAAACTTACGATGTGTGAAGGGAGAATACAAATAGGACAGAATATTGAGCTAAAGATTATACAAAGTTTTTATAAGCAATCCATCTTCTATTCAAGGCTTAGGTTAGGTATATATATTAAGCAGTCATCAAAGCAGTCAAAGGACTTTCTAGCTGATATAACCGAAAAATAATTGTATTATTATTTTAATAAGTAAAAATAGTAACACTAGTTCCCCATTATAAATATTGGTTATAAAAGCAGAAGAAGACCAAAGACATGACGGATGGATTTTGGTATGCTTGGAAACGGGCTACCGACAGGATTACTATTAGAGAACAATAAAGTAAAAGAAATAAATTGAAACGTTGCGCCGACCAGATAATTTTGTAAGAGGACAAGAAAATGTTGATTCCTGTTCTCTGAAGTAGGCTCTGCGAACCATTGCGCAAGAAACAGTTTGTCATCGAGTAGAATGCATACAGTAAGCGAGCTGCGAGATAGGACGATGCGACAAACGTAAGCGAGTGAAAGAGGCAGCTATACAATGCTATCTTCTACTTCAACATTGACACAAAAATAGCAACTGCGCAGGGTCTTGCAGTCAAATTTATAGACGCAAAGATCCGTTTGAAATGAAATCGTTTATTTGCTAAATGTAGGTGTCCAGATTAGATGTTCTTTTTGTAGATAGTCTCTATACATTTTGCCTTACGGTATGCAAATTTTTATTCTTCTTTCATTTAATTAAATTATTACCATTTCAAAGCAATAACCAGTCCAAACATAAAATATATAAAATGGCTTGAAACAGGAAATGTTGTGACTACTATACAACTAGATGGTTACTACGGTTTTAGCTACCCAAAACGTGTTATGTCTGCACTACACGAATAAGTATTTCTTTTCATTATTAATATTATGTGCTAGACACAACACGACACAACACAAACTGCCTATTTATTACATTTGCAAATCCTTAAAGCCAATATTCTCTCTAATCCTAGACATTTCTTGAGAATGTCAATTATACCCAGTATTTACATTATTGAATCCCAAATATCTCTAAGCGTTAAGAAACAAGACATAGATGGGAAGCAGCGATTGGCTGACCGCCAAGTGTTTGCCAAATATTTGTATAAACTACGCTAATATGTATAAAGACTATGTTTTTTTTCCGCGGCTTTGCTCCTGTACCCTTTACCGTGTTTAATTGATAAATAATGCACGGTAATGGCCTAGCCAGTGGTGACGATAGGTGAAGTAGAGCAGTGACCGAGTGGCGTCCAAGGGTAGGCAGAATTAATGTTGAAGGTCCAGCAGAAAAAGTGTTGGTCGTCGGGTGGTGAGATGGGCAGACAACATTGTTGCCATCGCGGGCAGAACACGGGTAAGGCTTGCACAGCAACGTGGGGATTATAGGCACAAGAAAAGATAAGAAACCTATGCAGTAGTGGGTAAATTGGGCTGCGGATGATGATGATAACGATGAATGGCCTAGCCCAGCATTTCCCAAAGTAGGGGCGTGACCCACTGGTGGTGGGTTCCAACTGAATATTGGGTGGGCCCTGAAAAATTCGATGATCAATACGAACGCCTCGTATAATATTATTAAGAATAAATACCGAAATAAATTGGGCTTACCTAACTCATTGAGATTAAAAGTAACTAAAACTTAAGGTGATACTAAATCTTTGATGACAAATAAAGGGAACAAATGCATCATTCTCTTAAAAAATACAATTAGTATTAAAATTTTCGATTAGATTTTTTCTTGTTTGGATAGAAGGTCTGTTTATATAGTTAACCCCTTTTCTTAATGAAAACCAGGAGGTGAGTCCTGAATTTGGAAGTTTTTTTTAGGTGGGTCGCGGTCCAATCAACTATGGGAACCACTGGACTGGATTAGCTATAGCACTCAGCTTTATTGTGGTTTCCTATTAGTGAAATAATTTTCGTAATCGATGCAGTACTTCCAGAGATTTTACAAACATATAAACAAAGAACGGGTTATACGTCTTTATTATATTAGTTTATCTTATAAACGATGTCTGTTTGTTGTTTCTTTATGTAGAACATCAGGTGAAATTGGCTCCATGTTATTATTTATGGATATAAGTGGTTCTGAAACGAAGGAAGGTCGATTGATTGAAAAGTGAAACTGAAAAAACAAATAGATTAGATTCTTTATACTGTTAAATCATATAACGGAAGAGTGGAGGTATGCTAGCCATAAAATGGAGAATTTATTGGTTTATGCTTCTGCGAATTTTTAGAGAAATTCGCTGAAAGAGAATTTCCTTTAGGAAATTTGCGTTTTGTTAAACATTTTGTGGCGATGTTTCGTTTTGCGGCGATACATGCCTTGGAGGTGCTTATATGCAGCAAGTGCTTGAGAAGCTGAAATGTTTCAATAGATATTTTGTTATTGAAATAACAGTAAACTAATGGCTCTGTGAGCTGTAGACCTCGCGAGTCTGTCTTTTTGATTTTTTTGTCGATTCAGTATGGAAAAATTCTAATTACTGAATCGACAAAAAATACCATTATACCTACCTATTGTTATCGAACCTGCTAACAAAATGTCACGAGAATCGGTTAAGAAAAATGCGAACTGTAGACGAGAAAGTAGGTACTTACTATTATGCATCCTATATTTTTTACCCGACTGCCGAAGAAGGGTAATGTGTTTATCAGTCTATGTATGTATGTTAATATGTGGCGTTCTAGCGACCAAACGCGTTTGCCGATTTTGATGATTCTTACGTCAATCGATTCGTCTTAATCTTGCGAGTGTCACTGGCTAGAGTGGCTACATTCTAATTGGAAAATAGAAAATGGCGGATTTTGGGCGCCAAATTGTGGGGGTCCAATTTTTTTTCTTCCAACTCTTTCTCTTTCTTTCTTTATTTTCTTTTCTTTCTATCAACTTATAGGGATTAAAGAGGTGATTTCAAAAAATATAACACTTACATGTTTAAACTTTAAATGTACATAATTCGAAAAAATAAATGTTAACTAAAAAGTTGTTGGGGGTAGTTGAATAGCGAAATTAAAGACGTATGTTGCAGGGAATAATTTGCTTGTTTATTCGTAAAAGATCCTTCCTTACATACTATTTTGGAACATTCAGTACGTACAGGCTACACTATGTTACGATATTTAATTGACCAATGGGAGAACACTGATTTCCTAAACTTAAAACAAATCTGTAACAATGATAGCTACGATGAGCGAGCACCCATCTCACTCTCGCGCGTGCGCGACGTATAGCGCCGTCTGTACGCACACTATAAATATTACCGGCGCCGGCGCATCTCCTCAGTACGTATTTGGTTCCGAGGCTGGCATGTCGTCTATTCGTGCGGCGAGTGTTTACATGTGTCGTAAGTATGTAGATACGGGAGTCCCACATCACTCCCCTCTAAGTGAAGCGTAATACAGGCTTCACGACTCTGCCGGATCTGGTGGTGTAGTGCTGAGTAGGTCTAATGTCCTGGTGGTGTTCTTTATCTTCAATGTGCTCGTTGTAGATAAAGGCCGGTTTTAGTCTGTCCAAAGATACCACTGATGTGCGTAGCGGTAATTTAAGTTTGTAGTACTTATCGTAGCGCTTGATAACTTCGTAGGGCCCATCGTATGGCGGCGTTAGCGGCGACCGTACTGAGTCGTTGCGCACGAAAACATGTGTGCACGTCGCGAGGTCCTTGTGTATGAATGGCTCGGTATGACTGTTGTTCGAGCGCGGCGCACTTTTAACTGATGCCATTGTTTCCATTAGGCGACGTACGTAGTCGCTTTCATTGATTTCTATTTTTGTTTTTTCAATGAAGTCTGATGGCAGGCGAAGTGTTGTTCCGTATGTCATAATTGCCGGGCTGAGATTGTTTTTGCGTAATGCGGTGCGCAGTCCCAATAGCACAGTGGGTAGCTCTTCTGTCCACTGATTGGTCGAACTGCGTGACATTAGTGCTGCCTTCAGCGTCCGGTGCCATCTTTCGATCTGGCCATTTGACTGAGGATGATATGCCGTAGTGCGTATTCGTTTTATGCCAAATTTCTGCATAAGCGATCGGAAGAGCTGGGACTCAAATTGGCGACCTTGATCCGTTGATATTCGCAGTGGACATCCAAATCTTGCGATCCAGTTTTCATAAAGGGCTTTTGCGACCTTTTCAGCGGTTATGTCGAGCAATGGAACAGCTTCGGGCCACTTGGTGCATCGATCGATGATGGTCACGCAGTAACGGCAATCGTTCGATATTCGAAGCGGGCCGACGATGTCCATATGTATATGTTCAAAGCGTTCTGATGAGGGGAACTCGCTTAGTGGAGTTACGACGTGGCGATGTACTTTAGCTCGCTGGCAGTCGATGCATGCTCTGGTCCAATTGCTGACATCCTTGTTCATGTTCGGCCAGAAGAATTTTGATGTTGCCTGCTTTCGCGTCGTTCTGATGCCGGGATGACATAAATCATGTTGCGCTTTGAATGCTACAAAACGATATGTATTCGGTAGATATGGTCGAGGCGTCCCAGTCGAGGTTTCGCACGTGATTGGTCGGTTTATACCTGGCATTGTGACGTCAGTAAACTTTAGATTAAATTGGCTTTTCAACTGCTTTAACACGGGATCGCTTGCTTGTTCGCTCGCTAGCTTATCGTAGTCGATAGTAGTGGGGCAGTATATGTCTTCTATGCGTGACAAGGCATCGGCTACTGTGTTGTTTTCTCCTTGTACGTACTTAATGCTGGTGCAGAACTGACTTATAAAATTCAGCTGTCGTTCTCGACGAGGTGTGTCACTGCTGCTTGCTGGGCGTGTTAGCGCGTGGGCTAGTGGCTTGTGGTCCGTGTACACTGTTACGTCGCCTCCTTCGATAAGCGTTCGGAAATGCTTCACAGCTGTATAAATCGCTAGTAGCTCGCGATCGTATACACTGTAGCGTTGCTGTGTCATGCTCATCGCTTTTGAAAAATAAGCGAGTGGTCTCCACGCGTTATCGATCCTCTGTTGTAGTACTGCGCCAAGGCTGTAGTCTGAAGCGTCTGTCATAATGGCGAGGGTGCAGCCGGGTACTGGATGCGTGAGTTCAGTTGCTTTTAAAATGCTTCGACGGCACTTTTCAAAAGCTATCTCTGCTTCCGGGTTCCACTCGATGGGTGTTTTGTCGTTACGCTTCCGATTATGTAGAAACTTGTTGAGTTCTGATTGTAAGTCGGCTTGACGGGGTAAGCAGCTTCGATAAAAATTGAGCATGCCTAGGAACCGTCGTAACTCAGCGACTGTTGTCGGTTTCGGGTACTTCGAAATTACGCCCCGTAGAACTTGGTGCATAAATCGTTGGAACGTTTGGCTGGCGTTCCGTAATCCGAAGGTCATGCATTTAAATTCAAACAGGCCAAATGGTGTGGTGATTGCTGTTTTCTGAGCGTCTTCTTCATTTATCGGTATCCAGTAGTATGCCATTTTGAGATCTAGTTTTGAAAATATGTTCATATTCCGCAGCTGGTAAGTGAAGTCTTGTATGCGGGGTATTGGGTATCGGTCGGGTTGAGTGACTGCGTTTAGTCTGCGATAGTCGCCGCAAACCCGTAATCCTCCGTCCTTCTTTTTTACGACATGTAGTGGACTCGCCCATGGGCTCTTCGACGGCCTGCAGATACCCATCTCCAGCATGTGATCGAACTCTTCTTTGGCAGCCTTGTACTTATCGGGTGGCAGCGGGCGGGGTCGGGCGTAAAGCGGAGGGCTTGTTGTTTCTATGTGGTGAACGACGTCGTGTCTTGGCGGTTCTTTCAGGGACATTGGTCGCAGAACCTCTGGATATTGCTTCAATATTTCGAAATATGCTTGTTCGGAGCTAATGACGTGTACTGTTTCTTCTCCGGTCGTTATTTCAAACGCGTCGATCGATAAGTCGGTCACATTGTCGATGAGCTTCTTCCTATGGAGATCTACCAGTAATTTGAAGTGACGTAGAAAATCGGCTCCCAGGATTGAAGTTTTCACGTCTGCCACGATAAACTGCCACAGGAAACTACGACGAAGACCAAGATTCAGTTTGAGCGTTTTTTCTCCGTAGGTATTTATGGGCGTATTGTTCGCCGCATACAATCTGTACTCGCTGGCGGTCTTCATTTTTCTTTTGCTTGTGGCGGCTATCACTGAAATATCGGCGCCTGTGTCCACAAGAAATCGTTCTCTGGTATCACGATCAAAGACACAAAGGCGGTTGGTAGTACACGGGACACCGACGTCCGCCACCGTCGATGTCGGAGCTAGTTTAACGACGACTGAATCTTGTTTCTCCTACAACACGGTGATTCGCAGCGCTTTGCCTTGTCACCGTAGCGATAATGGTACCTACATTCCCACGTTGGATCGCCGGGTCTGGTTGAAGACTTGTTACCCAGTCGCGACCGTGACTGTGAACGCGACCGGGAACGAAACGGGCGTCTGTAACGATGAGCTGAGCGTCCGCGCAGCTCAGCGATTTCTAGGCTTAGTTTTTCCATCTGCTTCGACAATACATTTAATTGTGCGGTCATCACGGGCTCTTGTGACGTGGACACTGCGGCGATCGTCGATGTTGAGGGTTCTGAATATTCTGCCATCTTGTCAGCCATCGCGGCGAGTGTGTCGAGTGACGACTCCGTGTTGATCGACAGCACAACGCGCATTTGTGCGGGTAGGTGGTTGAGCCACTCGATCTTTAAACCTTCGTCCGTGATCATGCCGCTGCCGAGTTCTCGCATCTTGCGTAGCAACTGTGTAGGTTTCTGGTCACCCAGTTCCAGGCCGCTGATGAGTTTTTGAAAATTTTTCACGTCCGATTTGTCGTATACCGTCAATAGACGATTTTTCACGGTTCCGTATTTGTCCGTGGCTGGCGGATTGTATAAGATGTCCGTGATATGTTGTAGATCGGTGGTTTGTAGCTGCTGCAACACATATCGGTACTTTTGATCATCCGATGTCTTCAAAGGATCCACGACTGCTTCAAATTGGATAAACCAGGCTCGTGGTATCTCTCTCCAAAACGGCAACAGTCTTGATTGGATGGAGACTGCAGCCAGGTCGACTTCGGGCCTCAACATTTTGCTTTCGCTTGGGTTATCTTGCGACATCTTCGATCTGGGTTGTCGGTTCAGTTGTCGGGGTCACCAGTTGTTGGGGGTAGTTGAATAGCGAAATTAAAGACGTATGTTGCAGGGAATAATTTGCTTGTTTATTCGTAAAAGATCCTTCCTTACATACTATTTTGGAACATTCAGTACGTACAGGCTACACTATGTTACGATATTTAATTGACCAATGGGAGAACACTGATTTCCTAAACTTAAAACAAATCTGTAACAATGATAGCTACGATGAGCGAGCACCCATCTCACTCTCGCGCGTGCGCGACGTATAGCGCCGTCTGTACGCACACTATAAATATTACCGGCGCCGGCGCATCTCCTCAGTACGTATTTGGTTCCGAGGCTGGCATGTCGTCTATTCGTGCGGCGAGTGTTTACATGTGTCGTAAGTATGTAGATACGGGAGTCCCACAAAGTAATAAAAAAAAAAAATCGGAACGTTCCGGAGCAACCACAAATCAATGCGGCCGAAAAAGATCACCACAGTTTATTAATTTACACACCTATCACCACCATTATTAATAAAAAAGGAACAATAACTTACACATGACGACAGCTCCGTTCATTTCGGCTTCCGTCGTAAAAAATAAACAATATAGGCCATGTGGCATACAATTATTAACGGCGGGAAAAAACCAGTTCCGCCATTGAATGGGAATATTTTTAGCGGGAATATTTATTTTTGTGTTACGTTTAGTTTTTCGTACGTTTTTCTTTGTGTTTAAGACGTAGTTAAGTCTAGCACATTGATTTGCGTGGGGAATGGTAGGTCATGATTGAGTCGTGATGAATGCGGTTGTCTGTGGTGTCTTATTTTAAGAGACTGTAATATTATGAAACCTCTTTGGATCCGATTTTTGCATAGTAACTCCTCCCTCTCTTACCGGAATCTGGTCTTGAAGAAAAAAACTTCGAAATTATATTGTATAGAATAAACAAAATTGTGGCTGGAAATTAACACTTGAATATCACCATTGGATTCAAACATATTGAACAGAAGTCACTTAACAGCGTAGTGACTTCTGTGGTAAATGCCACCAATCAAATAGGAATGCACAGATCGCACTAAAGATAAATAAAGTTAATTATACAAGACACATATTATATAAACTAAAACATACTATTCAGTCAATTCTTCAGCAGCGCCGTTTCAACAACTACTGTTTATTTACTTCAACACATATTCATGTAAATAAATGAATACAGATGAATGAATGAAGCGTTTTATTTACATATCGGATTGTAAGCATGCTTTTCATACATACCATTGATTTATTTATTGAGCCTACCTGTCATAAACCCTTCATTCTAGAAACTGCTGCTTACAGTACAAAAAGTCCTGCATATTCTGTCAAGGGCAACTGAAACTTTTCTTGCATATAACAAGAAAAATTGATCACACATGCATCCAATTCGTTAATGCCTTTATCTTCCTTAGATATTCGAACTGGACTTACAATTTTATCAAAACATATTGTGGTTCAGCTCTGCATCAATAAGTTACATCCACGACCTTCCCAGTTATGTAAGAGTTCTGTATAATAGGTACTTTTCCTGAAGTAACCGTACGTAACGTAAAGGTAGTCTTTGGCAAAAAATATACAGAGTGGATCAAACGAAACAGGGCGATAATTCAGTCTATTTGCAGTGGACCACAAAGAAAGAAAACATTTTTTTTTCTTAATATCCCTTCTATCGCCCTGTTTCGTTTGACCAACGATTTTTCATATTTTCGGACTCTACTCTACACATAACTTAAGCTGGGTCAAAATCCCAGAGATCTAGATTGCCCGATAGCCCAAGTCACGTGAACGTTCTGCCACAAAACAAAAACCTAATTAAAATAAATGAATTAAGAAAAAAAGCCGCTACAGACGAGCAACACGTAATCCCACAGCCGCGTCCAATGAAAACATAATAAATCTGTTCCTAATTTATAATAGTCATTTGTGTCTGAACGTTTGCGGCAAACTTAAGTAAACACGGATGATTGAAGTACAGAAGGCGAACTTCGAAAAAAGATCAAACAAAACGTACCCGGAAAATCCCAATGTGACTTCTGGCTAATGAAAATCTGTCTGCCTGGCTGCAGATATACTAAGAAAAGTCTTTATAATTAAAAGAGTTAAATATTTCATTGCTAACCAACCTCCTTTAGCAAAAATTAAGGTTAAAATATATTCTTTAAACCTATCGTAAAACACTTCTGCGATGTTTGACGATTTATTCGTTGAATATTGCGACCAAAAATACTACGTTAGAAATTTTCAACCTCGGTTTCTTATTTCCACTCCTGTCTATATTCAGTATTAGGCAATACTTGTAACAATCTAAAATGCACATGACATATTTGCAGATATTGCCGCAGTTCTAGTCATAGTGTTGGTGCTATTGTATTTTCTTTTTTATAATCTTAACTTCCGTGCGTAAATTGAGCCTTCTGCATTTATTTATTTTGTGACTGCCACCGTGAATCAACAACATATTCAATGTTAAGGTAAGATGTGAACTGTTTAAATGATACATCATTTGAGTCGGTTAGTTGTTAGATCAAACAGACGGAACCGAATGAAAACAAGACTTGTGTGGGTTGGCTGGACTATTGAGGTTTATGTACGACTTTGTTAGTTAACACATAACTACTGAATTTAATACGTGATTATTTAGTTATGGTTTGTGTTTTAAAGTCAAAATTAAAACGCTCCTACAAAATCATTTCAGACCCATCTGGAAAGTAAAAGAACACAATTGATAAATCAAAGGCGAAATTGAAAATAACAATCCCAAGTCGAGGATAATTCAGCAATCTAAATTTAGTAACGCGGTTAAGCAACGCTTGTTGAGGTCGGTCTGTGGATGGGTGATCATCCATAATGAGACCCCCCTGTGCCTCGGGAAGCACTTTAAGCCCTTGGGCCTGGTCTTTGACAGTCGTTACGGTTGGTCAGACGTCTGAAAATCTGTAAACCACTCTTACCAGGGGATATCGTGTGAAACAGTTACTAGATTGTAAAGGGTAGATCATGTAAAATACTCCAACATAGGAAAGCGCTAGAAAAATTATGAACGCAATTAAAAATAACCACAGTCGTAATTGCGCACCATCGCGCGAACAACACGCGAAATCCAAACAGAAAACATGACAAAACGGTCCACAGTCCTCAAAATATAGTTAGTACAAAGGCAAAACACTAAACATTAGTGCACTTGCTCCGACAATCTGCATGACCTAATTACCAGTAATAAAACTAGCCGAAATATATTTTATGACAACTTCGCTAGAGTTGCTGCAAACCGTGTATAATGCGTGCAAGTTATTGGCTTACGACTTGCACGCAATGGTTGAATGAATTATGTGGAATGATGTGCATCGAGGATTCGAAATTGTTTCGTCTTGGTTCGAAATTTGAATTGATTTTGACAAGGAGTGCTGGTCATCGAGTTTAGGAATACTCGTAGGTTATGGATCAAAAGAGTTTTTATTTAAAAAAAAAGTAAACAAGAATCCTGAAGTTTCAAGAAATTTTATTTTCTAGTAGAAGTGGTATCTACTAGAAAATAAAATTATTACCAACGGATTGGAAACTTTTCAGCTGCATCGAAAGTTTTTACGGGCAACACATAGACAAAAATAATTCTAAATTATTAATCCTCCACCGACTAAAATTCAACATAAAAATTGCATTTTCACACCCATAGAACCGAGTTTCAAAGAAGAGGCCATCCATAGACCATAATTTTTAAGGAAACAATCTGCCATACAGAACTAAAGCATGGAATTAGTAAGTATGTCTTCCATAAGTGCCTCGGATGACTCACAAACATTTACCTGCTTAACGTATGTGAACAGACATATTTTTAATGTTAATGATTTTCACGGTGGCACAGCCATGGTTACTTATCGTTTGACCATTTGTCTTGCATTTACGAGAACATAATTTTAACAAAGTGTTTCTAAAAGCTTCTAGGAAAACATTTAATATTTGAGTGTCAAGTTTACTATCAGTTTGTCATAGTAATTTATGAAGATTTTGAGTTGTATTGAACTGACTCTTCAGAGCAGTCAAGGATATCTGTCGGAGCATGTCGTAATGATTCAGAATTAACATTCCATGTCTCCGGAAATGTTGCCTTAAAAGCCTAGACGTAGCTTCTGTTACATTACAAAAAAATTTTTTTTTTTTTTTTTTATATCCTTATAAAGTCCTGTTGTGTCACCTTTGTCATTGGCTAATGCAAACTTCGCAAAACCAGGAAAAAAAAAAACAGTCCTGTTGGTTGCTTTTTAGTACACAAAACTTTTTTAAGAACAGATACAAAAGCCGTTTGATCGCCTAAAGGTTCTTCCAAAGCCTCTAGATAAGGATCTGCATTGGAGCAACAATCAGAATTTATCTTAAAATCCCAACCCACCCACACAACCACCAGGGCAACAGTAAACACAACAACGTCATTGAACCCTGCGTACGCGCAAGTTAGTCCGCGCGCATACCAATTAAGTGCATTGCTATTACCATGGGAATCTCGTGAATTACTCATAACTACTGAGAAGGGGACGATAGGACCTATTAATAGGACAGTTGCATGCTTAATAATGACAGCTGCATTGTTCGATCTTCTAGTTTAAGCACCACTTGCCGAGGTCGGTCCGTGGATGAGTGACCGTTCACGGAGACGTGGGGGTTGAGTGATAGGTTAATTCTTACTGAGACCGTTAGTACTGGCTGCCATTCCTAGATATTTTTCACTCGATACAGATAGGATAGTCAGAGGCCAGAAAACAGCCTGAGTCCAGTCTTGCCATGCATGGTTTTTCCCAGGTTGCAGAGATCAGATAAGCAATCGCTTCATGTAAAATACTGATTGATTTACTGATGAAGGGACGAAAGACCTATTTATTAGACAGGGCAGTTGTTGAACTCATTCCCAGTAATAGAAGTTTATCGAGTTGGTAAGCTATCAAATGATAAGGCAGGATTGGCAGATATTCTAGCTGTGTCTGGATTCCTAGATACAGGTTTTCCTTGTGTTCTTATACAGTTTTGTTCAAGTACCAATTTGTATGCCCTTGCATGCCTTCTTCGCATAAATAAATTATATTTTATACACTGAATTTTATAGGGACCACTTCGCTAGAACAATTATTCGGCTTTGGATGTCATGAAGAAAGTATTGAGTATGAATGTAGATGACTTTAAGAGTAGAGGAAGATCAAAGAAATTATAGGTAGATGATTTGTCATTCATTCATTGTGCCAATGATGATGTGTCCAGAAAAATGATGACTACTAAGATGAGAACTTACATAGGATAGATGGAGCCCCTTTTCCGCACTTAGACTTCCAGTTGGTCCGTTGTGCGTGCAGGCCACTTCTCTGTGAGAGAGAATGGGCCGTACCCGTAATCCACATTACTTCGATTTTTTTGGATTTTAGACATGCCAATATCCTCACGATGTATTCCTTCGCCGTTTTGAGAGGTTGCCTGGCACGACCTACAGCTTGTAAGTCAAGGCTGTTAACACTGGGTCACCACTGCTGTTGGTGGTAACTACCACAGAAGTAGGTATGGAAGAAGGAGACATGGTGCACCGACCATAAATAAATTGTTATAAGGACAAGAGAATTATGTTGATGTAGAATTGTAGACAACTATAAAATTATCAAAAAATTTGTTCATTTTCTTGTTACAAGATCTTATCGGCTGATTATTATTCTTATTATATAATGTGTTAGAATCTAATCTTTCTAACACGGAGTTCCTGTTACTCGTAAAAATATCATTGCGAACTTTCGATACAATACATGGCCCATATACTGGAATGCCCCAAGTACCATACACCTACAATTTTGGAGCGTCAGTGGCGTTCCTTGGGTCCTCAAACGTAAAGGTGTACTTGGGTCACTCCAGTAGGTGTCCGTTATGCTAGCGTACACCAGAACTGCAACGAGTTAGTTTCTATGCCAAAAAACTCTGTGTAAATACTGCCTAATTACTGTAAAAATAAAAAAAAATCTTCCTCTTTAGTTTAGGAAATAAACACCATTTTCACTATGTACGCTAGCGTCACGATCAAGCTAGCGTACACATGGCCGTACTCGAAAACGGCTAATTGTAAAGCAACAGATTTGGACACAAAAATACTGTTCTAATACTTCTCCCGCTATGCAAAATTTCGTAACGATTGCTCTTGTAGGAACAGAGATATTGAACAAGACTTTTCAATGACATTCGGAGCTGGCGTCATGGCAGCGTACACATAGTAGTTCTTATAGAAAGGGAACTTTTCTTGTAATGAATGCTATATATATAAATAGTGCGTGAAATTCTGCCTCTATTAGTGTAAATACTTTATGCGAATTCGCAGGGGAATAAGTAAAAAACCCTGTTAATTTCTGTTCATAGTACAGGTACAGATATGCTCAAAGGTGCTTTGTCAAGTTTTTTTTAATAGAGAACTAAAACTGAAACGTGATGAAGTACTGAACTAGGAGTATGTACACTTCATTGTAGATATAGTTCTGAGTGAAAATTAAATAATTGGAAAAATTCAAATAACATTTATTATGCCAAAAACAATTATTTTTTAACACAGTATAATCATATTATTACTTTATGTCAAAACACATCATGCTAACGTGTATTAGAAAATAATGCTATATTTCTGTTTTTAATTTCACAAATAATTCATTTTGTTCGCGACAGTACGTCAGTATATTTGTTCCTAGAACTTAACATAGGTTTTTTTGCTTATTCCCCTGCGAATTCGCATAAAGTATTTACACTAATAGAGGCAGAATTTCACGCACTATTTATATATATAGCATTCATTACAAGAAAAGTTCCCTTTCTATAAGAACTACTATGTGTACGCTGCCATGACGCCAGCTCCGAATGTCATTGAAAAGTCTTGTTCAATATCTCTGTTCCTACAAGAGCAATCGTTACGAAATTTTGCATAGCGGGAGAAGTATTAGAACAGTATTTTTGTGTCCAAATCTGTTGCTTTACAATTAGCCGTTTTCGAGTACGGCCATGTGTACGCTAGCTTGATCGTGACGCTAGCGTACATAGTGAAAATGGTGTTTATTTCCTAAACTAAAGAGGAAGATTTTTTTTTATTTTTACAGTAATTAGGCAGTATTTACACAGAGTTTTTTGGCATAGAAACTAACTCGTTGCAGTTCTGGTGTACGCTAGCATAACGGACACCTCCAGTAGGTATGTGGATCATAGCGGTGGGTTCGTAGTGAGTGCTAACGCGTACCAGTGTTCCCGCCATACCATATCGCGGCTGAGGGTTGGAGACCGCGGCGGGAGAGGAGTGCCGGTATTGCGGTGCGCCGCTCTCTCTACCTTCCGCGGCCTGGACAGGGTCGCCACCGTCTGATGGCGGACGCGGTGGGGCCGCAGGGGAGGAGGAGTGTCGGTATAGAGATGGCCGCTCTCCCTATCCCCGTGTTCCCGCCATAAGCGGCACAAGAGGACACCGTGGAGTTTTAGTGGGTTAGAGTCCCACATAACTGCGCTATTTCCCCGTGGTAGCGCAGTATGCATGAGCATTACTGGACGAAAAAAAAAGAAGCGTATGTGGATCATGTTTTTATGGGATGTGTGTGCACTTGTGTTGTATGGAAAAAGTGAATCCCGCAGATCAAAATATTCTAAATAGGTTATGGAAACTTCGCGATGATATATTTTTATGAGTTAAAGTAATTCCTTGTCAGCATGTCATAAACACCATAATCTCACAACTCTGACGTAACAGCAGTCGCTTCCTTCTGCCTCCTATACATATTAATTGTGTTAATAATAACCCCAGCCTCGTCAAGATCGCGGTAACACATTTTCACCGCATCTGGACCACATCTAAATCGGAAACTTTCGACATTAATCTGGTTCTAAAATAAACTTAACGTTCATGGTTAAGGTTGTTGTGTCTTATTCATCTTGGAATTTCTTCCTGTTTATCATCAAGGTTCAATAGAAAGACTAGTTTTCTTTCTGCAATATTTTAGAGGAGATGGACAAAATTTGCCCCACGGAGTACAAACATACGTTTATTGCAGTTAATTTGAATAAAAAAATAAAGAATTTTGAATAGCTTTTAATGCCCTAGCCTATAGCGGCAGTAGAGAAACAATCTTAATTATAAGTTGTTCTGTTTGATTTTGCTCTAAAATTAATTATAATGTTGCAATATAATATTAACAAAGATCAGAACAGGAAAAAATAATAGCTAAACGCTTAAAAAAATACACAAGTAAAATTTCAAAATTAAAAAAAACCCCGACAACATCTTGCGAAAACATTACGATATAAACAGTAAAACGCGCATAACTTTTGAACAGCTGAACCGATTTTATTCAAACATAGCTAAGAACACTCTCGATACAATCAACTTTCAAACAAAAAAAACTAAATCAAAATCGGTTCATCCGTTGAGGCGCTATGATGCCACAGACATACACACAGATACACAGACACACAGATACACACCTCAAACTTATAACACCCCTCTTTTTCCGTCGGGGGTTAAAAACAAGTAAGAAAAGGGAGTCAGTGTCGGCGTAATGATTGACAGAAATGAATGGAAATAAAAAAGTGCTGTGCCGATCACAAAGTTGGCAAAGGGGCAGGCAAAATGGCATTATTAGTTTCTTCGTGACATATAACATTCTTTGCTATTATACTAATTATGACTATTGATCCATTTTCCAGCCATAAGTATTGTGACAGTGACATTATTATGGTTTTATTCTTCTCCTCCATTGTTATACTTATTGTTAACTATTTTAATAAATTTAATTTATTATAAAAACTATGAACAAATACAAAGGTGGACTTAATGCCTTTGGCATTTTCTACCAGTCGACCTTAGGGTGATGCAGAGATAAAATAAGGCAGTTGCAACTAAATGAAACGATAAATTTGAGAAAAAAATAATATATATAAATATATACTTAGATACATAAACAATGTTATTGAGATATCAAAACCAACAATTCAATTCTGTGATATTAATTGTGTGATGATGAAATAACCGACTGGTTGCCATCCTGATATTCTGAAGCAGCGCATTGCAAAGGGAGATTGCCTGGACAAAGAAGGACGAGTGGATATCGATTCAGTGTCTCTTATTATAAGACAGCCATTGTCATACGCTGGATGTGAGTGGAAAGCGGCCAATGTGGTTTAGTAATGTGTGCTAGAACCATCATCAACGAAGTCCATTCCCCACAGTGGCTACACGTCCTTCCTTTTCCATAATTTTTCAACACTGCTAAACTTATATCAAACAAAAAATCAGCGCACTCTTCTACCATCTTAATCCCATAATAGCCCCCGTTCACGGCTAAGGTCACAGATAAGTCCACCACGATACCACCATGGGCCATCGTATAGATAACACTGCACTTTAGTGGACGTAAAATTCAAGGTGAGGTTACGGTGGCCAGTTTTATATGAGACGGTGCTGCCATCTGCCGATGAAGGTGTAATTTGACTGAGTGGTTTTGAAGGTTCGATGTGTTCTGATGCGGAAAGAGTGCAAAGTGCTCTTGAGATTGAACGTGTATTCGGAAACTAGCTTTTTTAGCGTTCACCATTGCATTCATTTGACACTTCGACTATCGCCTTCGCTGACTTCGAATGCCACTTGTGTTCCATGGAGTCTAGCTTGGTCAAAGACCAAAGACAAAAAAAATTGTCTCCTGTCTTCAGAAAGCTCAAGAATTTTCTAAAAATCAAAAGTACGGGATGGAGCAATGTCCATCTGATGTATTGGTAGCCCATGTCAATTATACATATTGACTTTTCGAAAATCGCTAAGTATCGCTTTGCTTCACGTCTAACATATCTAGAACCCATATTTTTTTTATTGTATTATAGCTCTTTAATTTTCAAGTCACGTCATTAGTGAATAATTTCTGCAAATTATAATATTTATTTTTACTACAGTAGTAAACAAACCACTAATCCTGTTTGAGGTCACTGATTCATACCTGTAGGAACATCTATGACGTCACAGCGTAGAAGCAGTTCAAAACATTTCAATTTCTTTGTCAAGTTCTGTGTAACCGTGTGTAATACTGTTTACACAGTAATTAGTCAGACATTACTGAAACTAACCTGATTTAGTTTGACGGTGTGACCTAAATCTCGAGAATGTGAATTAATTTATTGTTTGTTAGAAATGTTTTTATTTTCTTTGATGAAGAAACTTTTAGAAGTTTTATGGTCATCTAAAATGGTCTGTTTTTATGAAAAAGTAAATAGATTTGTAGTCTGTCAGTTGATTCTTATGCTGTTTCAATGAAATATATTCCTGTCATCTTTAGATTTAGTATTCCTAGGATTGTATTTTGCTTTTTAAAATAACACAATTGTCTAAACCAACTTTGATAGACTACTGTATATTGTTATACACGTTTCAGCCTATATTTGATCCAGTATTTCTTTGTTCCATAAAATAGGGTTTCTCTGCTTCCAGACATACTTGCTCGTCTGATTCAGAACGATTATGTAATTCACAAAGTTTCAGGTCACCAACTCCCAGTACACACAGATCCATCCAGACAATCACTGATGCCAGGCTAAACCTCACCACAAACACAACTGAATGTCCTTATTGCTTATTTATCCCACTTATCCTATTAAATCAGTCTTGTAGCCAGTCAATCATATCACGGCAGTGCCCTCTCTTAGCATTTCAATAACATGGCGGCCGCGGCTCATTGTTGTGGGACGTCCCTTTCTTGGGGACCTTCTTCTTCTTGTTTTTTATGAATTTATGCATGGATGTGATGGTATTTGGTATGCGATGTCGTAAATTGTTGGGGCTTCGGAGTATTGTTTGGATATTGAAGAGTCGGAGTTGTCATTTTTTTGATGTTTATTTCTGAATTGTCTGAGTGAATCTACGTTTTGACCCGATTTTAATATCTAGAATAACCTATTCTAAAAAAGGTAGCTTATTTTCGATAAATCTAATTTTAAATATTTCCAAGTGAATATGTTCCATTTGAAGGAGTGCCCCAACTACCCGTTTACCTGAACCCTGATGTCTTGAACGATGCCCCCGACGCTGCAATAGACTTGGGCACCAAATGTACCGCGACACGAACCGAAGAAGCAGTACCATTTGAAATAGCAGAAATGTTTTCTACGAGGCTAGATTGTTGCATTGAGCGCAAAGTGAGTTATTAATGCATCAGGGTTATGTGGTGCCCGAGCGCATGCGAGGACACTAAATTAACACGAGTGCATTAATTACTCACTTTAGCGAGGTGCGTAATCTACTTTTCTTTCAACTACCAATCTGCCTACCGTGATAAAATATACCTACTCAAAACAAAAACTCAAATTAATGAAAAATATTTATCCCGCGACTTTTACGGCAAAAGGTTATTAGCAATTTAATTTGCAGACTCCAGAAAATATAAATACAGCATTTATATTTTCTGGAGTTGAATGCATATCGCTATCGCTTGTCTATTTCTATTTGTTTAACTTTTCTTGCTAAATATGAAATATCAAAGTTTTACAATGGTACAAAATGCGTGCCATTTGTTTTTTTTTTTCATCAAATCGATTTTATTCAGCCGATTTTGAATTCAGTCAGTATCTTTTTGATCTAATGCATACATTTTATATTAAACTAAATGGGAGACATTAAACCAATGTGGTAAATTTATGTCTAAATAAAAAACAGTGCATTAATGAAAAACTGTGCAACAATGGGATATCATATAACATTTCTGCACTGTTTTGGTTCTAAGCAAAAAATACGTCCTTTGTGATCGGTTTTGTAGTGATTAATGATAACATTACTACGTAGTTGAAAGAAAAATTGATTTCTCGCTGTTTATATTCTCCTCCGTAGTAATAAATTCTACACAATTATAACACCTAGTCTTCGATCGTTACTGCATAGACTACACAAGTACACACGCTGATCTCATGTGATTGCGTCAACATTTGTGGTTACTACTTAATATTATAATAATTCGTGCCTAAGAAGCCATTTTTACGTCATGGCAAGTTTATAAAATTATTTGTGCAAGATTTTAGAGTACATACTAATTTCCGATCTTGTGAAGGTTGCGGAAATCCGCTAGATGCAAGATCCGTACTTCCGCAGGACTGGCGATGTTTTGTTGGAAGTTTCTCGGCCTAGATATTTAACGAACTTAGATACAACTTTTTTTGCCTTTTAATAATCTAAAATGTCCACCAACCCGCACAGGGCCGCGTGGTTGACTACGGCCATAGTGTCGGCTAAAGTGAACCAGGCTCCCAGCCAGACTGATTGTGTTTTGTTTTCTAAAACGTCATGCAAGGATTATCAGAAGGTTTTATTAATCTACTAGCTGTCCCACGCGGCTTCGTTCCCGTCAACTGGCTATCTACCCTACATACATGATTGTTGCGTAACTTTAACCGTTTACGCAGAGCACGCAACGGAAGCTCTTAAAAAAAAAATTGCCCCGTTTTTAGAACATTTTTTATTGATGCTCCACTCCTATTGATCGTATCGTGATGTTATATAACCTATAACCTTCCTCGACAAATGGTCTACCCAACACAAAAATATTTTTTCAATTCCAACCAGTAGTTCCTGAGATTAGCGCGTTCAAACAAACAAACAAACAAACTCTCCAGCTTTATAATATTACTATAGATTTAAGTACGAGTATGTAACTCACAGATGTAACACATTTAGAAGGACCTTAGTTAAGTCGATGTTATCAGCTGCCTTTTAAGGTAAAGCTCGATATCATTGCTTTTGCATCCATATAAAATAGTGTACATAATGAATACTTACATGCATGTTGATATACATACGTACATATATGGATATAGTGTAGTTGTGTATCGTGAGTCATGTTTTTATTTTAGAATATGGATGAAGGTTTGTATCTGAACCTAGGTCATTGATAAAATAACTATAGTTTGTTCTAATTTGGACGCAGGTGCCGTATTATTATTTTAATGTCTCCAGTTCGAGGTAGAGGCAATTCATGACTGGTAGCACCATCCCTTTTTCAATGGTATCATGATTCACGGACCAAAGCCCGTTTCTTCATATAATGGTTCTTAATGAGTTTCTTCAAAATGTTTCATTGGATTCGCCATGAAACTCATATCTAGCTTCAACTGTCATTAAATATTTATCGATTTCTTATAAACTATGAAATCGTTCATGACAAATGGAATATTTTAAATGCTTCATACATTATACGGCACTAGTGAGCGTTTGTAATCTAATAGTAATATCTTCAACTCTTTTCTGAGATACTTCGTCCCAAAAAATGGTAGAGCTCAACATTAAGAGGAAATGCGGTCGCAGACATCCGACTGAATATACTAACTAAAAAGTCATAATTCCAGGTTTGTCTCTCGCCTATTTCCTTCTCCAATATTAGACCAATTTAAAAGATATAAAATAAACTGGAAAAGAAAAGTATATACTGTGCCCCTATGTTTTCCTTTTTGATGATACATTGTCTTTAGAAGCACTGGAACCCTCAAAAGATGGTCAAAAATGAGTTGTCAACAGAGGCATTTTTTTTTTGGTTGGTTGATCGTCCAATGACTTCTCCCGCTCATGGTTAAGCGGGAGGGCGTGTCCGACTTTTACTGACTAAAACCCACCCGTGTTCCTTCATTTGCTTAAGTCAGGGCCTCGGTAACTCTTTCAAATTCATCCGCGACCCAGACAGGCATCGGTCCTAGCGGACCCTGTCAGTTTTGCAGTATCCTGCGGTAGCTAGGGGCGTGAGGGAGTCTCCGTTGCGTCTCCCTCACGCGTTCCGGTCCCTCCTTAGCGAGTATTACTGCTTCGCAGAAGGAGGAGACAGCTTCCCATGCCCTCTCGCCCAGAAACATGTCCTGAAACAGGGCCGAATGCGAGAGATGTCAACACAGGCCTAGTGTGAAAATTTTACAACTATAATTTAAAAAAAGAAATTCATTGAAGCACAACGTATGTATGTAACGTATATTTAATTTATGGAATATCTTTTAAATTTGTCCAAACCTCGAATTATGAATTTTTGAAATTCAGTCGGAGCTCTGCCCCGCGCTAATATCTTATCCAGGTCACTTTTATTTTATCTTCATCAGACGCCGTAATAGACACTTAACTTCAAACTTTCGCGAACTGCCAAGTTTTATTGTATAAAGTTTAATTTTAGTGCGACAGTAGGACGTTCCCCATGTTAAAATAAATAACTGTGTTAACTCAACGAGATGAGATATCGAGCATACATTAAAATAAAGGTGAGACGGCCTATATATAGGCTTCCCGACATGGCAAAAATTACCAGAATTTGTCTTTTTCTTTCCCCGACATTGTTACACTGAAAAAAAAAATTGTTCACATTTCCAAAGCTTTTGTTAGTTTGGGCAGGGCACATTGCTCGCAGAACGGATGGCCGTTGGGGCCGAAAAGTTCTGGAAGGCTACCGCATACCGGAAAACGTAGCGTTGGGAGCCTCCCTCTAAGTAGAGCGACAACCTGATCAGGCTGCAAGAGTCCGGTGGATGTGAAACGCACGGGACCGACCAGTTTGACGGCGTTTGGGGGAGGCCTATGTCCAGCAGTGGACGTCTTTCGGCTGAAATGATGATGATGAAAGTTTTTGTTGCTGGTAGCACGAAGGGTTCCGTACCATCTTTGCAAAAAACAGTAAAAATCACATAAATATTTATTTTATTCTGTTTATAGTACCTATTTTGTCGTTAACGCGGCAAAAGAAATACATCATCTGTGAAAATTTTAACTGTCTAGCTATCACGATTCATAAGATAGGCTTTATCTGGTGACCGACAGACAGAAAGACGGACAGTGGAGTCTTAGTAATAGTGTCCCGTTTTTACCCTTTGGATACGAAACCCTAAAAACACCTATCCAGCAAGTCCCTTACCCGTAAACATATCCAATATTTCACGTCGTACCTTGTTAAAGTTTACTACATTGTTATTGGTCCTCATCTCGCTCGCTACGGAGACGATTGTCTTATTAGGGATAAGTGATGCTCCTTTGTCACGCCAGTGCTCAGCTCTGCTATTTTTAGAACCTTGTTTACGTGTGCAAATGAGTTGTAGGTACCCTACCAATGGCTAAGTGCGTGCAGTATGAGAGTTATTTTTTTAGTAAACTTGGAATGCTGTTTTATGAACACATAGGTTAAAAAATTACAGATTTTAGCTTAGTTGCAGTTTTGGTCATGCATATTGTTGCGTCGTACGTACGGTCTCCTTTTTGCGATGATTATAAAAAATTATGACCTCGTCTAATTGATAACTTCAATTGTACTTTAAGCCAACTTAGCTTCAAAATTGTAGAATGAAATGCTCGGTTTTTCAGCTTTGGTTAAATAAGGCAGAAATCCCATTTATTGTGTTAACTGTTAATGTGTTTGTACTTCTAGTACTTATTGTAAAGACGATGAAGATTATTTTCTCTATTTGTATGCAAATTTAGGAAAACCTGTGACATCCACCAACCCGCACTGGGCCCACGTGGTGGTTTACGGCCCATTTTGTCTCACAGTGAGGAGCCCTGTGTCCCAGCAGTGGGAATATTAAAAGGCTGGTGATGATAATGATGCACATTTATGCATTTTGCAATAAACCTTTACCAATTTCAAAATTTACGTACTAAACCCCCCCGTTTCTTTGTTTCCAGAAAAACATGCAAGTCATGTGGCTGCGACCGACTGAAGCACTCAGTGTACCACGAAGAGCTGGGCTCCGTGAGGGACCGCCTCGGGCTGCGCGAGTCCAAGATCAACCACCACTCCTACGACAGCCCTCCTGGGCTTACTGCCAAACAGGTGAGATTGTCATGGAGTTTGGCATACCTAGTTTTATAGGCACCCAGCAAGTAACCCATACCACAAGGAAAATGTGGAAATATTGATAACATATCAAATTAATAATATCGTTTATTTTTATCATCCAGAGTATAAAACAAACTATTTATCCTTTCCAGACTGAACTGTACTGGACGTCTTTAGCAGAGCGAGCGCCAACCGGTCTAGGGGGCGCCACCGGCGCGGCAGCCTGGAGGGCATGGCGAACTAGAGCGTTAGCCTCTCAGTTACCGAAACAGGACCTATCCTTAGCACATTGCCGACATATCGACGAAAACCACCGCAAACAGTATGAAGACTTCGTCGCGGCTAGGAATGAAATTGCACTTGACATTGGTAACGAATCTTAAGTAATTGAGTAGAGCGCCATCTTGTGGCAAATAGTGGAATGTATTTATATTTGCTTTATGTAGGAACATTTGTTTCAGGCGTCGCTAGTCAATATCACGGTGCATCAGTTGATTGTGCAGGATGTAATAAACCTATTCGAAGTGGAAGTATTACTGTTCAAGCGCCGCGGATAGGTGAAGAAGTGAGTATCGTGTAGTACAGCGCCATCTATGTTTAGTTGCAAACAATATGAGGAGCTTTCAACTCACTTAGTTCTGCTACTCAACAACAGATGTCACTACAAGTATCTAGTTTGAATATACTTTTATTTAAATGATTCTTTTATTATAGGCATATTTCCACCCAACATGCTTCTCGTGTGCGGAATGCGACGAGCTACTCGTCGAACTAGCCTACTGTGCCTTAGACGGGCGATTGTACTGCGTCCGACATTATGCTGAACGATTGAAGCCAAGGTGTCATGCTTGTGATGAGGTAAGTAATAGAACTATTAACTTAAGTTTTATAAAGCTTTAAAAAGTCCTTCAAATCCATCTATTTTGAATTTCACCAATAGTATCATTTGAAAAATGAAGCAAGTGGATACAACTACCAAAGTAGCTTTATAGTTTGCAGACTTTCTGGAATTCTTAATTATCATTTAATTTCGGTAATAAATTTTACCTGAATCCTGAATAAAAAGTACAAAAACAGGATATTTTTTTAGATAATTGCTCGTCGTTTATAACATTACTGCCAGCATTTATTTTCATAAGGAATCCAAGTGGATCATTTGCAATGACTACCTAACAGCTGTATTTAATCAACGTGGCAATTAGTGATCAGACCATAATCATATTTTACATGTTACGCAAATAAATGCAACATGAAACAAATTCCCGTGTTTGTTACAAATCAATTTGGTGTCGTTCCAAAAACACCATTAGTATCGACGAAAAATGTTACAGGTGGGAATCGATCTGTCCGGATGTTTGTTTTACTGTATTACTTTTCTAAAAGTGTGTGAGTGATGTTATCTTTTTCCTGCGGCTTCGCCTATGTGACATTTCCAACAAGACCTGCACTTTTTTTACGGGACTAAGTATCATAAGGCATTCAATGCTTTCTATCGATGATATCTAGAATTTTAGTTATCGCCATTACCTTTAACAAGCATGTAATTACAAAAAATAACCAATTTTGCCTCATTATAATGTTAAATTAGAACTTTGATTACTTCGGATGAAAAAATAAATTGGTTAAGATAGAAGATCTTATTTATCTTACCTGAAAAATCCTTAAAAGATAAGATAAAACCGGCAGATAGTACCGGTATCGACTTAAAAAGGTTCATACCTAGGTCTGACAATTTTACAATTCAAATACATCTGTCATTAAAACCATCCTTCTTTCTAAATCTTTCATTAGCAGCTCCCACAGCTAAACATAAAGATCCCGCCCCAAATATTATTAATACAGGGGGTATTAATACTTAGTAGCACTAACGATTAGTCGCGACGTATTCCAAAGAGACAAAACACATCACGTGGACTATTCCTGTCTGAGACCGGCTATCTGACGGCTTGACATTTGCCAGGGCATTATGTAACTGCCGGTGTAATATGGCCTGAACTATGGGCCTTTGCTAAAGATAGGACATTTTACTTCCTGAGCAATGTAAGTAATAAAACGTACATAAAGTTATATACTGCCATAAACCAATAACTTTATCAAAACCAAAACATTTGGGAGGACAAAGTTTTTGACTAACAGTGTAAGCTTGACGATTCATAAGTACAGACAGCTGCAACATTTGGTCCCATTCCTCTTTGCTAAGGCTTCTCAATGAGGCAGAAGGGTACCGGGGAAGCTGCAGTGATTTTTTACGTAGATCATCTGATATGCTTCACTATCGAAGCCATCAGTCGAGAGTGCGCATTAATAAATGGTACAGGTCCCCGACTCACGGACGCTGTAGGATCTGCATGAATTTTAGTAGATTAAAGTCGGTAATACACATCCATTCTCGCCAGACGTAGGGTATCCATAAGGATAGGCTCCACTAAAAAGGTGGGGTAGGAAGCTCGCCCTTGCTGATTTAAAGAAACAACAGACCAGAATTACGAAAACGTTGTGTAATAAACAGGTTCATAAAGCTAATTCAAACAAACAAAATTCAAGTAGCGTAACTAGTACTCAAACTATTTTAATGAGTCCTGACAGCAACGTGTTACTTTATATCTATTACGTTAATTTTAACAATAACTTTTACGACAATATGCTGTGCTCTGCTGTCCACTCAAGTAATAAACAAATGACAGTTTTATACTCTACAAATGTTTCATTAGTTAGAACAGTATATCATACAAATTGATGGATGAAAGCGCATGGAAGGAGAGAGGCAGACTGGGGAAAAGATGGATGGATTGAATCATGAAAAGAGAGTGAATGACACTTTACGGCTGAATCATGGGAGGGAGATGAAAGCAAAGACGAATGGATTGTATGAGGAATGATATTAAGGGAAAGGGATTAAGTGGTATGTGTGACCATCTGCTGGGGGAGGAATGGAAGAGAAAATTGCTTCGATTCTAGAAACATGGGACAAGGGCAGTTAAATGGTAGGGGCCTGAATGGTTTGGCACATTTACCACTAGATGAATATTCGTTAGTAATCAAAGGACACCTGTTATACCGAGGGCTTTGTTAATGCTAAGATATAAAAAGGGAAATGATTCACGCTGTTCTGATTTCACCTGCACCCATACCGTTTAAACTCAAACATAAGATCAATTCCATCTCTCCTCGCAATTCAATAAATTTTAACTCAGATTCGACAGATTATATCTTAATGTTTCCTCTTGAAATGAAACCTATTGGAAGCGGTGCACTGTTTAATTTTAGCCCGTTACATTATAATGCATAACTGTGCCACTCACTGGGTTTAGAACTAATGACAATATTATTGATGTGACCAACTGTTCACATTCATTCATCTAAGAGCATATCTTTAAGCAAAAATATCGTGGGCTTTCGAACTAGAGGATTACTAATGGAGAAAGGGTTTGTCGATAATCCGTATCGACTTTGTAAATACTTTCTTATTTTGAGAACGGTATATGGATATATCTGGCTCTGTATTTCGCACATTTGGACATGAATGATTTATACCCGAGGCTGTTACAGAAAACAAATAACGTTACCCTTGTGCCAAACATATTTCTGGAGTCTGCGTCATGATCGCCCTGCCTGCTTGGAATATTTTAACTGATCCTTCTAATATTAATCCAAAAACAGTGAAAGCAGACATTTTTCTCCTCACACGCACGAAGCATTAGCTGTGCTTGTTTACACCTTATTTAGCCCAGGTTAATTCGCACTACCGAAGCTTCAATCGGTCAATAAACCAGACGAATGAAATATGTTTGGTATGTGGTTACAGAACAAAAATAAACTGTTAACTAGTTACTGCTGAACATTGGTTCACACCTTACCACTTTAGTCAGTTCTTACACTCGCTGCGGGTTTGAGCACCTTTTTTCTTGTCCGACCTTTTTGGCTGAAAAAGTTTTGTCTGCTGTGTTTTCATTCGATTTTTGAATCCGGTGCTAAATTTTAAAAGTTGTCAAGGTGAGTTTCCATTGTTTTTCCATGTGTTTTTACGGATGCGTTCATTTTAATTGTATGAGATTAGTATTAAACATTTCCGATACCCTATTACTAATTCACTTGAACCATCAAACTAAATTACTGTTGCGAGTTATACAAAGTTTCCAATGTATCGTAATGGAAGCATCTGAAGTGGTGGCCTATATTCTGCAACGAACGAATTATTGCAAATGGTTCTACATCATATCAATTACATTTTTATCTATCAGTGGAAATTACAAAATTGAACTTGTGTTCTAGTAACACCGAAAAACAATCCTGTTTAATTTCAAAGAATTTTATTCCGGATTTTGAAGGTGAACTTTAAAATTGCTCGAATAAAAAAGGGCTTTTGATGTTTCGCTGTCTGTGAAACTGTAATTTTAACATTATCCCTACAAGTTAGTGACGTGGATGGCGTGTCGTTGGAGCAGGTAATTTTAATGTCTATCGATCTTCGGAATACCGATCGATCTCTTTGAAGTGTCTGTCGTCCAAGCTTGTTTATAGTCACAAGCTGATGTAATAAATATAATCGACGCGCACACACGACAAGGACCATCTCTTAACCGGACAGCGTTCGCCAACTGTGAACTCAATACTCTTTCGACAGCTACCGAGGACGTGTCGCCTCCAGTGAATTTAATTTGTACCTTGGTCTCAAGTGCAATTAAAAAAATAATTTTCAAAAGTCATATCGGTACGCGACGGTCGTGACAGATACGGCCGAATACGAAATTCGAATTTGCGCGCGTTTTTTTTCGCGTTTTTTGGTGTGTTCGGATACAAGCCGATTAAGAAGACAGTTTTTGTGAGTGGTTTGAAAATTAGCATGAATTTTGTAATTGTGATTGACTAATATTATTTCAGCATTGTTTTATTAAACAATAGTGAAATGAGTGTATACCTATTTTTAACAGACTTAAAAAAAGGAGGCGGTTCTCAATTCTTCGGCATCTTTTTTAAATCTAAATGTATTTAGCAAAAATAAGTATAATAACTATTTGTTGTTAAAGTTAATCGCAGAGATTAATTTGTAAATTTCGAAATAATTATTTCTCTATTGAGAACTTGAACAATACAATACGCAGAAAGCTTACGTTCTTTCATCGGTGACAAAAAAGCTCTTCACAGTTCAGCTACTCGACAAGAGATGGCGCTAGTGAAGTGCTTCTATTCATAGCAAGATAAAGTTTTTAATTGAATTAATTGGCTTTAATTAATAAAAAAAGATTATTAAATTATTTCAAATGTTATTATTTTTAGGTTTTTGTATATGTCGACAATTTTCTTCTGAGTGTCTGTGAAGTGAAAAACATCTTTGGACTGAAAATTTAGACCTACATAAATTATTGCTTGTAGGTGACACATTCACCTTTACGTGCATAAAAGCGATCTTACGTAATAATTTTCTTCACCGGCAAAGCACTTAGACTTTGAGCTACCTACCAATCACCTTTGCAGCGTTCCATTTATTGAGCCGCATAAACATGATTTGATTTTGTTTGACTTGAATCTTACATGAAGACTACCCAGTATCTCTGATCTACTAAAGTTATGTTTATGGATTACCTTTCATAACCCCAGGCTTCTGAAAAGATATTATCTATTCCTCATAATTTTTTAAACGCAAGTCAAGCAATCCGATTTGCTGTAGAAAATTCATTAAAAAGCCTTAGCAAATAACGCGCGTTGAACAATTTATTGCCATAATTTTCTTCTCAGAATCAAAATCCTAAAAAAATAAAACTCACAATCTGTCTCAATAAAATCAACTAATTACAAAATTTATTTGGGTAAGTATTAAGAACTGATGCACGTAGGCAGGTAGGACATTAAACTTTTGAGACATTCAAACTTCAAAAACAACCTTTGCCTATCAATAACTGTCAATCTTATGAACATGGCTTTAAAAAAATTGGCATCGCTCTTAACGTGATGAATAACAAATCACAAGATTATCGAGTCACCACTGTTTTTCATACTAATCAGTAATTAGCCTTTCTGACAAAAACCCATTTAACACCTACCACACACATTTCCCATACCCATCCTTAACACAACGCATTAAGGTTGGAAATCGTGTACGTTTCAGTTTTGGGACTGCATGAAAATGTTGGTTTTTAAAAGCTTAGACTGACAGCTTAATTTTGCTGAAGAGATTGGGTTTTGGTGTCAGAAGTATGAATTTCGTTCATGTCTGAGTCTAAATGTTTTAATTTATCTTCGTTCAATGAGACGTCAGTAGACCTGTCTACTTACTATATCCCACAAGAATGTATACAGATGGATACATTGAACTGTAAAACATTCATTCTTCAAAGTCATCTTTGGGGACAACGGCACCTTAAAGATTCTGGTGACAGTACCAACAGCTCTTGATATTAACATCAGCAGTTGCGAATTAAGGCTACCGAACATACGACAAGAATGTCGGCGGCCGGTCTACGCCTCTACGGATATTGTATTTCGCAAAATCGCATGGCGTCTGTCAGATCGTTACAGAGTTGAGTGCCTTTTCAGTTTACACATTTAACCGCCGCCGCGTCGTGTAACTTGTGCGGTGTACGTGTGTAAGCTTTCATTCAAACTTACTTCTCCACCAGGTAGATAGATTATCCACTGTAGCATTGAATTTCTGTCAGTTGGAACGTCGGAAAAGGCGAGTTCTTAGTACCTCTCTACCTACTAAGCGTCTCCTTTGTGCTAAAATAGAGAAGATAAGTCCTTTCTTTTAATAACTACACATAGTAGGCAAATATATTCAAGAGTATGTGCTAAAAATGATGTTAGCGGTGCTAAGATATCCTCTTGCTTGTTTCTGCACACTTTTCTCAAACTCTACTTTTGATTGCAAAATATTTTTTGCAGTTGCATCTACCCATCATCATGATACCTAAAAAAACTGCTGCATCTGTCAACGATTCATTTTTGTAACAAACATATTCCCACACACACATGAATTTCTAAATGTCACCTGTCGTAGACAACCTCAAACTCCTTGGTCACAGCAGGGCATCCAACTTAACAAAAAAACAGGTCTATGATCTAAACTCTTTGGTTGTCTCCCGTGTCATCGACCCACCTGTTGCTGTTGGAGCTGCCAATTTGTTGTTTACCGGACGTTGCTACTTGATCACCTGCCGTGAAAATATAGCTTTCATCAAAGTTCGTTTTATAAAAATAGCGTATATTTTGTTATTATTTTCAAAGAATTACCTGCCTTCTGTTGTGATATCTACTGAAATAGATTAGGCATATACTGTAAATAAAAGCTAGATATTTTAATTTATTTTTAGTCAATCATCATCATTTCAGCCGAAGGGGTCCACTGCTAGACATCGACATCGCCCAACCGTCACATTTACCGGTCCTAGTAGCGCCAATATATTTATGACGCCTTTCAGAAAGCTTGATGCCCAGACAGTCAGACTAATAGAATAATAAATAACAAAAAATTCACTCTGAAAAACTAGAAAAATATAGGTACTGTCTGTCTTCCTAATTAAAATTTGGCAGCGTGTAAAATTTATGCAGCCTAGGCCTAATAGCGTTATTTAAAGCCGATGAAAAGAAAAAAATATATCTTGAACCTAGGAATATGACTACATCTTTGTACCTTGCTTCTCTTTTAACTATCATGATCTTTCGTAGCATGGTTCAAAAAAACAATTTTTAACACAGTTTTATTTATAATGCCTCGGCTATGTTTATGGGATGAGTCTCCTATAGGGTTGGATATCTTCTATATATATAGAAGAATATAGGCTCATATCTCCTAGTAAAACTCTTGAAAAGAGTTTTCAACGAGATTGGGGAGGAGTTGGTTATCTAGGGAAATCTATAGATCCCAATGGGTCGAAGTGTCCGAGTTATTTCTCGGGGCCTCCACAAGATAAGATAAGATATTTTGGGGGTAAAAGTAAATCTCTCTACTTTAAAGTAAATCTCTCATGAAAAGATAAAAAAAATAACAGTTTACTATGAGATCAACACAGAAATATGAAGAAGAAAATCAGCTGTTTCCGACGTTTGTCGAGTTATGCGAACATAAGTATTATGTTCAAAACAGCTGCCTGTTATGTGTTTTAATCCCGAATTTATGCCAAATAGCGTGCCTTTATAGTGTTCCGTACACAAAGGGTAAACACTAACGGGACCCTATTACTAAGACTTCACTGTCCGTCTGTCTATCTGTCACCAGGCTGTATCTCATGAACCGTGATAGCTAGACAATTGAAGTTTTCACAGATGATGTTGCATTTCTGTTGCCGCTATGACAAAAAAACAGAAAAAATAAATATTTAAGTGGGGCTCCCAAACAACAAACGTGATTTTTTCCGTTTTTTTGCGATCATGGTACGGATCCCTTCGTGCGCGAGTCCGATTCGCACTTGACCGTTTTTTTTTTTATTATCCGCCGACAAGATTAGTCAAGCCGGGCAGATCGATGCTCTGCCACATATTTAATTATCACTTCCTAGCAAACAAACACTAATTAAAAGGGTCCAATACAATAATAACGCAATAAAAAAAAAACGCACATGGCGCCTATCAATCAAGCTGATCATTCTATTAAATGTTAAAATCATAAATTACGGCATATATTGTTAAATGCTAAGATCTGTGGTGTTTGCGCACGCGCCGCGCTGCCAACACGTAAAAACGAGGAACGACTTCATGCGGTAAACTTTAAGACAATATAAATGTCAATAGAAAATTACTAGAAATTCAAATAGGATAAGTATAAGAATAGCTATAAAGTTATTATTGAACGGATTGTAAAAGCAACACGCAACCATAGAGTTAAAAAAATGCAAAAGAAGACTACCAACATTACATAAACAACACACCTACGTAGATATTAAAAAAAAAAAAAAAATCATTTGAACTTAGAAAGAACCTGCCATTCTTTAGTTCAACGATTTGTTTTCGTGAACAAACAGAACAAACAAGCCAACATTATAAAACCCGCGAATCTCTAACATAATATTATGATTTCCCTCTCGCCTACTATTTTTCGCGTACGCCTACATAAAATGCGTAAAACCTTCACAAAAATGTCTGGCGAACGCCCCTCGGCTGTCAATAAGCTCATTCAAGTTCACGTGGGCGTAATATCAATGAAACTACTACTAGTAAGCCTGTCTCTCAATTCTTTTAGATTACACACTTTTACAAATAATGAGGCTTTTCACCTTCCGCCGCCGCCGTAATGTACACTTTCTGGTATTTTTTTATTCAAATTATTTTTTATTTTAACTTAGGAAATGTTTCAAAATATTGATTTCGGTTTTGGTATTTTGAAAAAAATTAAGAAAATCTCCTGTTCCGTAAAAATAAGCTAGCATCAATCTCCAAAAAATCACCTTCATTTTACGAATTCGTAATTAAAAATATCCCGCCTTTTTCTTTCTCCTTGGAGTAGTGACCTAATAGCAGCCCAAATTCCAAAATAAAACCGCAATTTTTCAAGAACCAATTTCTAAATTTTCCGCCATTTTCTTTCTCCCTGGTTCCCTTTCGTGTACAGCGCGTCTCTGCGCACGGCCCGCGCGTGACGTCACTCCGGTGTCGGGTTTCGGCGCGCGCGTCCAGTGCCGTACTGGGCCGTAACTTTCACTGCGACCTTGCCTTTGACACCAATGCTTGGAGTATTTAGGTAAACGGGAATATGGGCTGGATTTGTAACGGTGTTCTGTGAGAAATGTTTGGTCGGGTTCTAATTTTAAATGTTTTGTGTCTGGTAGGTATCATTTTTAGATGTTTGTGCAATGGATTTTCAAGATTATTTTGGAAATGAGTTTATTTAAATAAATAACTATAAATGACAGGATGCATGACGACATGATTTTTGGAAGTAATTCTTGTTAGGTATTTGTTGTTAAAAAAATATGATAGTAGTTAGTTGCCGAGTTTCAGTTCTGAAAATCAGGTGCCTATTGTTGTTTTTGTATATAGAAGTTATTTTCCAAGATGTCACTTTGTTGCGTTATTTAAAATAAATGAACCTAGGTACCTTAATGAAATTGCTCTTTGAAATTGATAGCGAACATTATTTTTTATGATCAGACATATTCCGGAAGATTACGAAGCCCGCTATAATTTTGTGAGTCAAATATTTTAAATGAAGTTCAAAGTGACTTTTATAATTTACGCATCCTTTCTTTTAAGACCATTTAAAAAATTTGAAACTTACCAAAAAAGTTGCAAGTATAAAGAGTTTTTACTCTCATACAGTTTTAATAACAGCCAGCATTTTCATAGACAAACAATAATCCAATGTTTATAAGTAGATATTTACCGACTTAGTAATGTGTTTGACAAACTGTAGGCGTAAGGCATAATAATGTCTATTGTTTTACTAAATGTTTGGATAATTTTGAATTGAGAAGATTTTTTGTATTCTACAAAGACTCCACGTTCTATTGTTTTTTGAGAGTTTTGACTGTTATGATAAAGCCCTTATTTTATGGGCGTTTTGCAGGGCGAGCATTAAAATGGAGGATAAATGTTTTGCCGCTCTTTTCGGCACTATATTGGCTTAAACAGTCTTCTAAAATGGGTACCTACTATATTTATAATTGCTGTAGGCGATCCCTGATCTTCGGGTCTTGCATTGAAAAGTTAACTGGATAATGAAGGTTACCTACAACTTACCTGCCATATAATTCTGGCATATTTTGATAATAGTACATAACAAGGGTCGGAAGAGCTGGTTGGCTGTGTTTCCATTTTGTTACAGCTTTTCAGTTGACTACCTACGTTGAAGCTTTATCTGAAATTCCAGAAGATGTTTAATTTTTTTTTTTTTTTTATATCCTATAGGCTCGCGCTTGACCACTATCTCACCTGATGGTAAGCGATGATGTGGTCGACGGTGAAACACGCTTGCCTAGAAATAACCTATTCACTCTTGACTTAAAGACCCCCAGATTGTAGCTGTCGGGAAACACAGACTCCGGCAGGGAATTCCACTCCTTAGCTGTACGCATAATAAAAGTGTTCTCAAAACGTTTTGTGCGTATGGGTGGAATGTCCACCATGTATCGATGGCGCATCGCCGTGACAAAAAAATAAAAATCTTATTTTTTTTCATGACTCATGCATCATCAGTAGATACAGGCTTAGCTGCTAATAGACAGCATCATTTACAACGAGTGTGGAGCGACCTATTTCTAGCTGTCATCGAAAATATCATTGGCAGTTTCATATTTTATCAGAAAAATTTCGTAATGATTGCAATTTTGAGATTTTAGAATAGAAAATATGTTTGGCTGTTCGAATTACGCATTTTTATGTTTAACGGCGACCAATTGTCCAGAAACAACAAATTATTATTCGACACCTGTAAGCTGAAAAGGCAATTGAAAAACCTGGTGTTTCACGATTACCTAAAAACGTGTGTTAGGAATTTATTTTTCTAATTTAATTTCAGCAGTTTTCAAAAATATTGATTGTACATTTACTAGATAACTATGTGACGCAAAAAAATGCATTAAAAGATT
Organism: Orthosia cruda; assembly: GCA_964057195.1. Classification (NCBI taxonomy): domain Eukaryota; kingdom Metazoa; phylum Arthropoda; class Insecta; order Lepidoptera; family Noctuidae; genus Orthosia; species Orthosia cruda. Next base: position 40,535,381 of record OZ059831.1, on the reverse strand, counting down.
TATCATATATCTTGTAATTATTGAGAAATTTTCGCTGAAAAAGTAGCTGTTTTTGGCTCGTGAAACGTGTAGGGGCTCATAAGTAAAAAGTAAAAATTAAACGCTGCGGTATTTCCGCTTATTCCTTTCTTTTTCTTAGTTTAAGGTTTATACTTAAGATAATTAATGATAACACAAGTAAAATTACCCTCCTCGGGCGCAGTCGGGTATGAAGTGGACTATCAACGTTTATTCCTGTTCCTAGAAACGCAACCGTAATAAAAAATACTATTTTTCGCTTTCATGAATCGGGCGAGCCCCACCCACAGACTTACATAACAGAACGATTTAAACAAAAAAGCGCTGAAACGCAACAGCCGCTGAATCCAGCACTCCAGCGCAAACGTCTTATGTCTAAAGGTCCGCCCACACTTTCCACACGGTGCGTCTGACGTCATACCGACGTCACGTCCGTAATTAGAAGATGTTGTACCTAAATGAGAGAATCTTACGGTAGTACTCGTGTTAGGAATAATAGCTTTGGAATGGCTGCCGAAAATTGTGTTTCTATGTCGAATTTGGGTCTGGATATTTTAAGGTTGAAGTGTATGACTTATTGAGATAAAACGTGCAACAATTTCACGATGTTTTGGTAACTAACTGTGCTCTTGTTACCAAAGACTTACAGTGATTTTGTTGCCTAAACACTGTAAGTCTCTAAAGCTCTAGACAAAGTTATATTCGATCTAGAGATAGTCGAAAAATCTAAATATTGACCAGTTTACATTTCAGTAGCGTATGTCAATTTTACCTATACCATTTTGGGTTTTGAATATCGCTGCCGCTGATCTAAAGTCGTTTTGTCTGGAGCGTCCTCTAGCCAAAGATAAACATAATCTAGGATTTTTTTATGAAGGATTTTAAGCAATGCTCTTTTGCACATTGGTTTGTAGAAATAATAATATTCAAGAGTTGTATTGGTCTAAATGGTGGCCTCAAATCTACCCTCCGCGTGTGTGACTCCAGTTTCCCGTCGTCAATCAGTTGAAATGGCGGGAATGTGCAGTTACCGCATATCGTCAGGGACATCAGGTAATGTGTTGTTGTGGTTATCTGAACTGATGAGCTGCCAACTTGTCACTGCTTACGTACCAATGTGACGTGGTTTTAACGTTTCCGCTGGAACTTGAAGCATCATCATCTGCCCACTTGTCCTTAGGGCTTATTATTATTTGGTTTGGAGTCAATAGCCCTTTGCCCTAGTGTCTATTTATTTGAGGTTGATGAAGTCTTCTTCTGGCATTCTCTATCAGCCAACATCACAGTATTTAAGATTATCATAGCTTAATTATACTCGTCGCATTATAATTTTCTTTCCCAAGCAACATGTCTTATACATGAGACTTAAAACATAGCGCTGGCGAAATATACTATTGGTACAGTACACCTCTGCATAATCCTTCGGAATATATAGGTTGTAATTATTCTCTTTGTAATTTCTCTTCAATTTCTTCTAATCGGAAACTTGCGGGTGAATAGCAAAATATACCAAAGTCAATAGACTAATATAATTTTCTCTTAAATTTTGCCATCTGTCCTATATCAAAAAGATCTCAATTTAATATAAACATATATTACACAATAAATGTTCGAAGTAAATCAAAAATCAAATGAAATCCTAAAGCACACATGTTATTAATCTTACGCCATGACAATATAAAGAACTAAATATTTAGAAATTATTATCACAAATAGGTAAAACTATAAAATAATTCTGGCATTTTGACAAAACAACGTGAACGCGTCTATGAAAGAAAAAGAAAACATTCCGTTGTGAAGTGTTCGAAACTTCGAAGTTTGAATATTTAAAAACATTGGTTACGTGTGCAACGGACCTTTTTTTTTCTCAAAGGTCGATGACACATGCTCGGATGATTTTCTTGTTAGGGACTATTTTTCGGCTAATTTACTTGGCAATGGACTAAGAGATTGGATTAGGTGTACTGTTAAATATCTCAACAGTTTGACTAGTCATAAATTGTGATTGAATTAATTCCCGTAGAATAGCGAAAAATATGAAAACAATGAACAATAGATTTAACTGTAAAACAAAACACGGTTTAATTGCTATCACCTTTTATTTATTTTGAATAAAAAATCTTTTTATTGTTTTCGCCAACAAATTGAAATGAAGCCTGTTCGAAAATATTTACGTGACTAAAGAGCTATAAAATCGTAGTAACCAGTAAATAGAGGCGAATTTAAATTCGCTGATAAAGAACAGATGTTTTCCCGAGCTGAGCACGAGAATGTTACATAAGAAGCTCGCAGTGTGAATAGACTTGACATTAAATTGAATTTATCTCTAGGTTTTTCAGAAATTATTTTTGGGTTACAAACCTGACTTTATTATATAATATACTATACTATATTTCATAATATGATGGCATAGGAAAGCCTCATCGTAACTTAGTGAACATATAGTAACAGTTGCCGAGTTCTAGAAAAAAAGTGATGAAACATACACACATCATATTTATTCAGAATTAAGATATGTAGTTTATTTATTGATTATTTCATATTAGCATATATACAAAACAATATTCTAAAAAAAAAACAAACCTATATAAAAAGGCGAGAGGGAAAAGAGCTTCATTGTGCATCAAAAAAATCGTCTATATCGTGCCCAGAACGCTGGCAGCATTGCCACGTTGGATGGCAATGCTATGCTAGTATTATATTATCTGTGGCAATGCTGATTCTCTGGCCGAAAAAAAGGCCAGCCCTTTGGTCACGTGAAGAGTCGAGCTTTGTGCTAATGTTAAAAACTTCGTGATTTAAGATAGATACTATCTTATGAAAAAAAAAACACTTTACTTACGAAAGAAAGCTTCTGTTGGTCCTTTCTAAATAAATATGCGTTGGCCTAACTTTTTAATTCATAAAATAGCTTTCTAAATAACTACTAAGGTACCTTAATAAATATAAACATAGGCCAACAACTTACGATTTTCATAAAATATCGTAAAGTACGCAAATTTTCTTTTAATACATGAATCTGGATCATTATTTTCATCTCTCCAGCATTCAATGTCAAGATTGTTACCCACGCAATTTATACGACGATACAGCTGGACTCTTTTATTTACGAAAGATATTATGCATTGTTGCTAAAAAGAAAGTTGCATAACAACTTATTGGAGCAACACTATTTTTATAGTTCAAGGCTATTTAACTACGCACATGATTTTTCTGGGATTTTTCAGAACAACGTCAATGCTTGCGCGAAAGTTATTATATGCCATCTGAAAACAACAATTACTGTTAGCAAAAAGATGATCGGGAATGTTTATAAATGTATCGATTGTAGTTATGATCAATTAGTTAAATTATGGTAAACTTTTAGTATTGATATATTTTTGAGATTCTAATGACCCTAGCGTCCTGGACATTTGAAAGGCGTGCGAGGAGCCGAAGCCAACTCGCAGAGGCCTAGTTAGGCATGTATCAGGAAATGTGACACCAACCGACGATTATCCCTGTAATCGTCAGTTGGTGTCACATTTTTGCACTACGCAACTGCACCCGGACAATGAATGCCCCAGGACAATCCCCGGTTGGTGCAGGACTATTGCAAAACATGGAGAAAAATGTATTGGGCTATGGATTTGGTAGGTTTGGTGGATTGATTCCCTCAAACTATAGAAGATAATGATATAATTATTATTTTATACTTTATAGTACACCACAAAAATATACAGGACAAACATTAAAAAAAAACAAGTCTATTTTTATGTCTCTACGAAGAAGAGTTTCACTGCTGACACTGCAATTCTGCATTGTTTTTGTTATTATTTGTGTTATTGTTAAACTTGCAACCGAATAATACACCTCGATACTCTAGGAAAAAAATAGAAAACTTATAATATTTTCAGGCACTCATAGTTTACTTGTTAGTTAGTAGGAACTTAATCATGCTTTAGCCTTGAGAGACGCACCTGCGTAAGCCTTTGTGCGTTGTCCTAATATGAAGAACATCCACCAACCGGCACTGGGCCCGCGTGGTGGATTACGTTCCATTCCCTCTCACACAGTGGAGACCTGTATCCCAGCAGTGGGAATATTAAAAAGGCTAATGATGATGAATATGTAGATAACTAGCTTTCTCCCGCCGTTTATCCCACCGGAACTGTCCGATTTCCGATAGCGATATTGTTCAATCAGTCCAAGAATTAAGATCAGTATATATTTCTAGGACCGACATACCTTCATAAATATGAACTGTATTAATGTCCATATTTTATACCTTTAAGGTCTCAATATTGGTGTTGATAAATACTCAAGAAAGGATTCCGTTCCTACATTTGTGTTTTGAATGTCCTTTAAGAGACAATACATTATTCTAGTAAGCGCACAGATGACGCTAAATTGCGTATTTCTAGTGCCTTTGACAGTCACTTGAAGATTTGGCAACAGTAGCAAATTAGTCATCGGCTAAACTGAGGTGATTAGTAAAACAAAGGCATCGTTGTTTGACCTAAAGAGTCACTAATTACTTTTCTTAAGTAACGTTTAAAATAAAATTGTGTACAATGTATATGCTGGTAAAATATCTTAAGGACTGGGTAACTATTTCATAGAGTAGGTACCTACGGTTAGCGGTTGAAATAAAGTAAAAATTTAGGCGAACTTTTTTGATTCACGAAACCGTGACCCGTCCTCTCAGGGAAATGTAGTTTGATTTATTGTTTTTGAGAGAAGTAAAAATACTAAGGACGAGCAAACAAATTCTAATTGGTTGCTCTCGAACACTTACCGCATCGACTGTCTCCGTTATTATATTTAAACTACAATAATAAACGTGTTAAACTTCATAGAGAAAAGCCCGCCTGCGGGTAGTTTATCGGTCTAAGCCAAAATTGATTTATTGATTGAAACATCACAGGAACTGCAACCAAACGCATTCACGTTAAATCACCAACAAAGTGAGCCGATGTTACATTTGCAATAACTCACGACAGCTACAATCACACGGCTAACAAATCAATCACTCGCTGAAACATTTTTATAGTCTCGTAAACCTTCGGCCGAATGATCGAACGAGACATAAAGCTAATGTCTGGCCACAAAGCCAAATGAATTCTAAATCGGGACACAAAAGTTTGGCAACTATTACACTTTAATTTCAGTTGTTCAAATCTTGTCTCCGCGTAATAGCGCTGCATCCGTCCCGCTCCCCGGAGACCCTTTTCAAAAGTACCCCTTTTCCATTCCTTTTGATAAGACTGTGTTTGTTCGGGACATTGAAATGGGACTCGTACTGTCTGTCGTTCTCTCGTACGCCGGTGCGAACGATGCGATCGAGTGCCTCAAACACCTGCTCAGTGGCTTCATACCCAACGACCACCCGGACTTCCAAGAACTCGTCGAGTACTACAACAGACAACTCAGTAAAGCGACCAACGCACCCTCCACAGCCGACTGGATTAAAGAATGCGGTCAGGGATATCTATCTTTAACAGAGGATAAAAATGGAAAACTAAAATCGGCCGCCGTCAAGTACTACGATGACAACACTAACTCGACCGCCATACTGTTCTCTACGAAAATCTCCAGCTTCGGCCAGGAGACAATCGAGGAGAGCCAATCGAACGGAGACTACCGGAGCGACAGGTACACACCGTCGAAAACGAAAACTATTCTTACGAACTCCTCAGGGTCGTTTGGTGTCCGTCAAAGAAGCAGATCACCTACGCCTCGTGAAACTATTTCAGATTCAAATCACGTCAGCTATACTTCAAATTCTGTAGAGCCTGACAGCAAGGAGGACGGTGGGGCTGACGAGAAACTGACATGGTATTACAGACCACTGTCTCCCACTCGCACCCCGCCAACACTGCCCGAAATACATTTCCAATCATTCGACGAAGACAAAAAAGGCGAACACAGCGAAGAATTCCTCAGGTTATTATTCATTGATACCAGCAGGAGCATCTCTCATGTAGAATCTCACGCTTACAGTTCGATAGTGACTTAGCTACATCCCATTACATGAGTGATCAATGCCCATCGGACACCACATATGCACGAGTAGAAAGCCAATTCATGGTACATACGATCCGCTTCATCTGTACTATACCTACTCATATGTTATGAATTTGTTTAAGATCTCTTGATGGCATTAAGTTCCGACCGTTACAACGAAACGACCCGAGTGGCAGGCGTCGGAGTTTCAGAAAGCGGCACTCGTCGTCGTCGAATTCTTCCAAAGAGTCGCGAGCGTCGCGCGAGGAAGAACTAAAGATGTTCACGTCACTCGAGGAAGCTGAGTTCGAGCGTATGAGCAAAGACAGCAAAAAGGCAGGGTTCGGAAGCACTCCTAATCTATTAGCGCGTTCTTATTCCAGAAGTCGGTCGAGGGAAAACTCGAGGGAGAGAAGGATTGACCAATGGAGCGTGGAAGCGTCAGTAGACAGTGCGGCTTCTGACGACCATGCGGAGCTAAAGCCGATGTTGAAAGACGTTCCCAAACTCAACTCCTTCGAGGAGGAGACGACTGAGACCAAAGAGGTAATTGAAGAGGAGGAAGAAGAAGTAGATTTCTGGGGCACCTTAGCGGACTAGCTTGGACCTAACGTAGCACGAGCGCACTGCTGATTGAGGGCCTCTGTGAGCATGACTGAACATTAAATTATGATTCCCCGTTTGTGTTTTGTTTTCTTTGAGAACCCTTAGAAATAACCGAACTCTTTGATATCCTTTGTGACAGGATTTGAAAAGGTAGGCTCTAATCTGTATGGCTTGTGTAGAGAAACCGAAATTATGGGACACATATATCTGTTTCGAAATTGATACAATGATTGGCTTAAAGACACATATTTGAGACAATATGAGGTTGATTTTATTATTAGATTTTTTTATTGGCTCGCTCCCTTGATTACTGGAAAAATGTAGACAAATATCTGAAGACTTTAGATACTCTTATTCGATACAAATACATTTAAGTAACGCAATACAATAATGAATAAACACAATCACGAAGCTATGAAACTCGATGACACAATTAAACTCTTGTAATAATCACGTAATTCTCTTATTTACTATGTACTTTGTGTTCTACATGTGTACCATTAGTGTAGTACACATTTTATTAGCATAGTTAAGGTTGAAAACTTTATTGGTTGCGAGCAAGTTAATGGCCCAATTTCCTTCGTTCGAATTCATGTCTGTTTTTGTAATTGGACTGAAAACAAAGTTTGTAAACCGCGAATAATGGTATCGTAAAGTAATTGTTAAACTCGAAGTTCCATGTTTCTTTGCCACAAGAATCGTGATACACGTTGAGGGCTATAATCTCATATTTTATCCACTCTGAAATACTTAGAACACTAAAAATCTAAATCTAGTCTATGGCTACTATTATTGTCATAAGGGTAAATGACATATGACATCACCTAGTTCAAAAGGTCGATCCACAACTAAAATACCTTTATTACCTCAGGTCAAGTCAGATCCTTACAATTTTACTGCAATTAAACAGCGACATTTCCAATTAATATTAAATTATGAGCGGTTAATCAAAACTGTTGCACAATAATCCGAAAATACTCGCCAACCTCGACCCAGTTATGTCTCATAAAATCCAGGGCATAAAGTACCTACGACCTTTGAATTAATGCCATCTATCGGACGAACTCGGATTATAGGCAGATAAGTATTTTTTCTGACACCCTTGGGATCATTTTGACTGGAACTTGGCAATTAATCTGGGGATTTAGGGAAAGATAAATCGTTGAGGATTATTATTTGGCAATGATTTGAAATATTGGTTTTGGTGAATGAAGTAATTCTGTTAGAGCTTTATGAAATAGGAATAATGAAACCCGACAGAAACTAAAGTCAGTGCTACTGAACATCTAGATAATTATCGTACACATACATAAAGTGTGCATGTGTAAGATTTCACAGATGGCAGAGTCAATTTTCGATGATATCTGTAGTTTTGTTATCATAATATACAAAAATAGCCTTATATTCAGTTCAATAATAACTCAAAACAGCCCTTTCCGAAAGCATTAATAAATATAGCAACTCATACACCAAAAGATTTATAGATCAAATACGTACTAGTTAGTAGGCAGCGACGTATATTTCATTAGAAAAATAAACTTTATCATGAATCTGTGATGAACGTCCCTATTAGTTAAGCTTTTGGATAATAAAAGGGCGCCTACAAAATAGCTCTTGCATCTATAAACGATCACAAACAAGAATCGTAATGAATGCCAAAACAAGCTGAAATCGCAAGACTTGCAAATTACTGTGGGCGTCTTACAACCATATTCTTCTAAGTCTTTTTGATGGAGATTTTCCCCACTCCACTCGACTCGGTCTCGGTCTGTAACGATGACCACGGCAAAATCTTTTCAAGTCAAGGACGTTAATGACAATATAGAATGTATAACTGTTAATTTGATTGAGGCAGGCGGAGTCGAGGTTGAGTCGAGTGGAGGAAATGACTTAGAATATAAGTGTTAGTAAAGCCCACATAATAGTGAGGAAAGCTCTTTAATTAAGCCCTATTCATAAATCACGGAAGATACGCTTTTCATTCCGTACATATTTGAAGTCAAAGATAATATGATAATGGAGCCTGATGAGGCATTATGCGATCAAGTGCTTTCTTCTGTGGTTCATCAGGCAATGATTGTAGGTTAGTAGGACGACATAGTAGAAATTATTATTGTACAACAAGAGTAATGATGATGGGTTTATTAAAATTGTTTTCAATAATGAAAATGTGTCAAGTTTTTGCTTATGGTTAAGGTTAGTCATCAAGTTTGTACTCGCACAAAAGAATGGAATGACTTTGAAAAATTCCTTAATATACACCGTTAAATAATGATCGTTTAAATTCTGTGGAGGATCGATCCGTTACATGAAACTGTATCGATTTGTAAAGATAAAATAAAACAAAAAGACACAAATATATAAACCGACTTCCAAAGCAAAACACTAAAAAGTGCAAAAATAACTTTTAATTAGGAAGTCGGTGTCTTTGGTACCTCTTGTTTTATCATTTTGCAACATCAAAATATATTTATTTCCTCAATATATCCTCTTTTTGGTGAAAAGCTTCTGCAGTCCTTCTCTACATGTTCGCCCAGATCTAACTTTCCAAGACTACATGCATTTCAACACACAATACTAGTCGAATCTACTATTACTGTCAAACTTCCAACGCTAACGTCACTGAACCACAAGTTCCATAGTCACACGATATATTCTTTAACGACGGGACGTGTTCCCTCAATCTAACTCTTTGCTTTGATAAAAACCTAATTTATGAGCACACGACGTTCTTTTGTCTTTTCCTTTGTTTTCTTTTCTTCTGAAATAGTTTTATTGGTTTCACTGTTATTTGTTTTTATGATTTCGAATTTTGAATCGTGTGACTGTAGAAGTGATTGTTTCGTTTATTTTAGTTTTTGATTAATTGCAAGTATACGAACTTTGTTACTGAGCCAATAAACGTTGATATCTCAATTTAACTTCGGGATTCCAAGCTCTCTGGTGAAATTTTGCTCTCAGCAACTTTACGATTGCCCAGAGCAAACATTTCAATATAAACAAACAAAAATAACCAGTGGTTAGTACAAAATGTTTTTTGTTTAACAATAATAGCGTTTCTCCAAAAATATCAAGGTCTGGTCTTTTGTTTCGTTTTAAATGTATTTAAGCTGGAACAAACGCATTTAGAGAATGCATCACAGTTACGAAACCAATTATATTTGATATAGCATATTTATCTTTAAGTCTTCTACCGTTACCATTGTCTCTATCATCGCAGTTATCTATCTTTTCTACCCACTATAGTTGAACACCCAAACACACTTATAAATAAACCACTCTCCCTAGCGTAGGCTGGGACATAATTTTAGGACGTCCCTAATTGTCAGCGCTGTCCACCCTCTTTGCAGCCACGTATTTGATTACGTCGTCTGCTAAGACATCGTACACATTACTAAACTAAGCCAAAACATCTGGCCATTTTTCATCTTGACCAAGAAATATCATCATCTATCAAGATGAAATTATCTTCTTTCTATTTTGTTGCATCGCGATTCGTTTTTAAATTTAGATCGCTACCGTTGCCAAGCCATACTTCAGGCATATAGAAAAAAGTGAGATTAATTCTTAGAAGTTCGACTATAGTGAGATATTTATTTTTAAATTCATAGTTTTGATCGATTTGTTTCAGGTGTGGTTCTGGATTGTTTTTGGTCGTGACCATCATCTTTTTGATATTGGTTGTTAAATTATTAAAAACTACAATTTTCCCGCGGCTTCGTTCTGGCGGCCTTTCATGCAGGAACCGTGTATTTTTTGGGGTATTTTGTAGCTTTCTACCAGTGAAAGAATATAAGAAATCGAATCTAGTCTGCCATAGATTAGGTCATTCCTACAAACAGCTCTTATAATATTAGTTTAGATAGAAATGATACGACCCGTGTCATCTTCGCATTTATATTTTATATAGGCAGGTTCGCTTTTGACCATCTGTATCTTGTTTTATAGATCTTATCTACATATCGATCTATCTTACCTGATATTAAGCGACGATGATGTCACCTAAACATTACACAAAATTCTAATTCTCCTTTTTTTTCTTAGTTGATGTTTATGCGTGGGAGACTAAATAATGATGTCCGCTGGGTTTTCTTTATACTATTACACGATTTTCTTTTTCTCTACATCATAGTATATCACTAGTGGAAATTTTTCAATCACAGCTTGCATTAAGGAACGAAAGAAAAAAGATTCATCTCTTTGCACAGTCGCATTTTTGAATGAGCACATCATAATTTATTGGTCTACAAGTTTGCGAGTTCGTGTATTCTGAAGTTCAGGAAGTCATTTGATAGTCTGATCGATCAATATCATCATTACTATTTTAACCGAAAGACGTCTTCGACTGTACGGCGAATAGGCTTCCGCAAGCGTAACTGTAGTTATTGCATTAAACGGATCCCAGCGAGTTTTTGCGGGTCAATCGATCAATATGCAAAATAAATATTAGCATTTGTGAATTACGCCTAGCTGTTTAGAAACAACTTTTTTAAGAATATAAAAAGTACTAAAGTACTTTATTCCGAAATGTTTCGACCTGTATCACATGTCTCGCACAAGCAAAGTAAATCGTAAAAGGAAGAAAGAAAGAAAGTCCAAACTTTGCTGGAGAAATAGGTGTATAAACCAAAGAATCAATATCGAAGAAAATCACATATTGAATTTGCGAATCTAGCGTTCAATAGGCCCAAATTATTCAAAAATATACCCGTTAGTAGCATTCATAATCATAATTAAATTATCTCCGACCCCAGTGTGTGCCAAATGGCGCGCTGGCAGCGCTCATATCCGATAGAATTTATTAATTGATAACACTATTGTGAACGGTTTAATTAATTATTGATTTATGGCAGAGAAATAAATCTAAAGAGTCTTAGAAGAATTTATAACAGTAAACAGGTTTAGGCTAGCGGATGTTTGTGAAGATGTAAAGGAACTAGGCTCGTAGAAAAACTATAACACACCTATAGTTCACTAGTTTTTCCCTGGCGAGTTCTGCCTCAGAGCAGTGGTGGTCCAGTGGTAACGGCCGTGACTTATAAGTTGCTAGGTCGAGGGTTTGAACCCAGGCAGACACTTTAATTTTTGTAAATTATTTCATCATCACTACTCTCAAAACGGTGAAGGAAAACATCGTGAAGAAACCGGCGTGTCCTAGAACCAAAAAATCGAGGTGACATCCACCAACCCACATTGGGCTCGCGTGGTGGATTACGTCCCATTCCCGCTCATAGGAGGCCGGTGTCCCAGCAGTGGGACCATTAAAAGGCTGATGATGATGATTATGAAGACTTCTGCTTCCGTGGTCTATCACATCTGTCTAAAATGTAGTCTTTGGCACACAGCAATAGTTATTTCTTCTATAATTTAAAGAATTTTCGTACTGATCCGAAGTATTATCACATTACGACAAGATTATCTCCTTCACACAAAAAAATACCTATTAATATTAAGATTTCATAACCTAACAAATCTTATCATATTCAATCTAGATTTTCCTGTTTGTGATGCAGATATTCTTTCGTACATACCTAAATCATAGAGGTAAAACGGGACAGTTTATCTGTGGTAAAAAAAGTTGGTGAAACTATTTTCCTGTGTGGGTTTTTCCGTCTTTTAAGAAAAACAACTATTGTTTATGTGGGACAACCAAACATTGCATTGTATTATGCAACACTAAACTCAATATGTGGCAAGTAATTCCATACGCAATTATGCCACATTGTCATGGTGTGTTCATTGTGTATTGTGATCTCTTTAAATTTTATGGGTGCTTAATTAAGTCCATAATTGTAACTTTTAAGGTGAGTCTTTATAATTATTTTCCGCTTGAAGCTCAAGTTAAGCTTGCCTCAAAAAGGCATTATATCCTGTGATAAATTATTTTTCATGTCGTCAACTTTGTTGCTTCATATGCTTACGTAAAGTGTAGGTCTTCAAATTCCTCATCAATATGTACTATCAATCTTTATTAATGTTTCTGATGAATTCCATCCTTTCTAGTTTTAAGTCCTTTACTAATGAAAATATTTTCAATATGAAAAATATATCCATTTCACGTCTATCTTATCTTGCCCGTCATCAATCACTTCAACCAAAATTTTCAATAGAATCAATTCAAAGGGCGTTAGCCCAGGTGTAGAATGTCGGAAACGTAAGCAAAAACATTACAAAAATAGCCCAATGAATGAAGCAGCTTTGACCAAGACCTCGGTTTGAAGGTTCAATGAAGACATCGACCGTATGTCTAGACGGGCGAAGGTAACGATGCGGAAGCTAGAAAAGTATACAAGAATGTATATGTAAAGAGAGAACTGAATCATTCATAATTTTAGTTGCAACTTCACTGTAAACAACCACGTGAATAAATTTTGTTATTATAGCTTCCGATGAATCAACTTACAAAAGAAAATTCTGGTCCTTTGAGCTTTTATCTTCTAGATTTTCTTTAACTTGTATTTTCGCCTCAATTTTCTTCGAAACTTTATCACTGCAGTATTTAAAAACAAATGACGAATACCCCATTAGTTTCTCAGTGATGTGTGCGATTCGGAAATAAATTTTAGTAGCAATAAAAAATAAATTGTTTGTCATTTTTCATTTCTCTTTTATTCTTTCTTGTATTGAAAGTGAAACAGCTGTGTTCATTCCGTCTACAATTGCTATGAATTTTCAAATTACCCATTTAATTGGAGGTTTCCGTTAAAGTTCAAGTCTGTGTAATCCAAATGGTTTTATGATGAATGTGGTCTTTTATATGAATCGGATAGCTATAAATTTAACTTCTTTCATTATTAAATGTACCGCTAGATATCCTTTTTATACTTTCATCAGATTCTCATCAGAAGAATAAGTTTCTTATTCGCCAGTTTCCTTTCATTGGAATTTAAACATTTTTCAAACATCTAAGTTTAAACGAGAAATATATTGGTATTCAATTGAAAAAAGTATCTACAATGTAGTTGTAAACTAAAAATATAAAAGTAAAAAACTATAGGTGCCATCGAGCCATCCATCAATATTGCCGTCAAAACGCAAGCTTTTAGTACAAAAACTACTTAGAAATGTAAATAAATATTGTCTTTGAAGTTGTTACGTGGAATTGTTGTTTTAACTAATAGTTCTCTGCTATTGTTACAAAAGTTGGCAGTTTCTATTAGTATAGCTATTCGCATTCCAAGGCGAAACTGAACGAAGTTGTAAAACTTTTCGGAATATAGAATCCTAAACGACAGAATTCTGAAAAAGTTTTTTTTTTCCACATATTTTCGCTTTTGACCACTGTCTCGCCTGATGTTAAGCGATTATGTGGTCGACGGTGAAGCACACTTGCCTAGAAGTAACCTATTCACTCTTGCTTGACTTATAGACCCCTAGGTTGTAGCTATTAGGAAATAAATACTCCGGCAGCTAATTCCACTCCTTAGCTGTACGCACAATGAAAGTATTCGCAAAACGCTTTGTGCGTATTAGTGGGATCTCCACCATGTACCGATGGCGCATTGCCGTACGTCTTGTAGTCCGATGATGGAAAGGGCTAGGCGGAATCAAAATGTGCAGTTCCATCGCTCACTCCCCGAAATGTAACCGATAGGCTGGCAACTGGGCGTCGATTTTAAGGCTCTAGTAGGAGCTTTAAGTTGACCAGTGCATAGTTGCCAATATTTGCATATTTAGCAGGTATTTGGCAGATCCGTCCCAGAGGTGAGAGCATTACTCCATGCATGACCGAATTTGCGCTTTATACGATTTGAGCAGGTGTTCAGGCGTGAAGTACCGTCTCATCGTTGCAAGGATCCCCAACTTTTCGCGCCATGTAAGTTAGAGGCATGGCAAGTAAGGTTTTGTTATCAACTAAGGTACAACACAAAACCTTGTTTAACTGCGGTTGCGTACACTCACAAAGTTCTACCCCTTATATCCGCTCAAGAGTTAAAATTGTAAATTCCATTCGTAATATTTTTCAAAACATGTTCACAGTTTGTTAAAAACTTAGTATATTGAAAAGTTACGATATTCGAAGACATGTGACATCCACATCATCAACATCCAATACACAGGCCCGACTGGTGGATTAAGGCCGATTCCCTCTCTCACAGAGAGGCTGCCTGTGTCCCAGCCGTGGGAACATTAAAATGCTAATGATGATGAGTATTGAGTTGCAATCTTTAGCAATTTACGCTGTGCCTAGTCATAAAGTTTGTCATCGAACTGATTTAATCCTGTTCTATGGGTCCTCATCTCCGTAAGTTCATGTCGTAAGATATACATTAACTATTGTAGATATGAAAATTAGTTCATAACGGAATGTCCCGGTTACAATTCAGAACATTCGATAATGCATAGGTAAGGATCGTTATCCTCTTAATAAACCCAAAATGAAAAGCGCCCAGAACAGCGTCACTGTGTTTACTTCAGTATTAATTTTCCCTTGAAAGCGTTAATTTCGTTCTGTTTTGCGTCGATTGTCATCAAATATGCAGCAGTATTGACGCCGTTGTCAAAGGAGGCTACTTAGTTACCTAAGTTAGCTTCGTGTCATGGTACGTTTGCACTTTTGGTGAGTCAAGTGGCTGTTACAGCAAGTGTCAGCATTAACTGCTTCCGCGGGTATTGGTTAGTTGCTTACTTTATTTGTATAAATATAATTCTCAATTATTTATTGTACACAAAATGACATTCTGGTCCTTTCGTATTTAAGTCTAATGAATGATCCTTAGTTACATTCACGCAAGCTCTAATTAAATGATCTTTATCACATAATTTATCATTTCTACACTTTGTACTCAGCACGCGTTGTTATTAATTCTCCCCTATCTAAACAATATGTCAGAAGCTAACGATGAGCATCAATAAAATTAATCTGTGTCAAACACATCAATTATCACGCCAACCAGTTTGCGCTGCACAAACGTAAAACTTAATTGTGCATTTATAGGTCGGGACACGCATAAATTTGTGATTGTTTCCTATTTTAACCCATCCGGAATCTCGGCCAACTGATAACCCTGTAAGCTGCTCCTAATGTTCATATTTCGCGCTCGACCAGCGTATCGCTTACAAGCTGGAAAGGATCGCAGCGGATCTTGGATAGGAAAACGCACGGTTTCAAGTCGCCATAGATCGGAAACGCCGCCCGCGCACCTGCCCTCTCCGTCACTCTTCCAAATTTAAATCCCAAACTCCCCCCACCGTCCCGAGCGCTAAACATTCTGGAATAATTCCTGCGATTCGGCCACCGTTGCTCGCCATTCGAATTCGGGTCGCGACCGCGTCCGGTGATATTGTATCTGCTTAAACTACCCCGACTAGTGCCATGGCCGACGTTGACGTGCAAGTCCAGTACACCACGACGGAGCGCAAGACCAGGAAGGTCAAAAAGACCTCGAAGCGCAGGGAGTCTAAGGATGGCGAGGTCACCGTCACGGAAGTGGAACAGACCAACACGACCACGAACGCCGACGATGGGTATGTGTAGTGGTGGCCAACGTCTCTCGTCTTCCGAGCCGTGGAGTGTGTCGTGTGCTCGTGTCAGTCAGTGTCGATTACGCGCGTTCCTCCCCGTCAGTGACATGCATAACGTGTACATTGTTTATATGTACTTTGTTAGGCGTGTTGTGGCCACCCTCACATACCCGACCTAATTTAAGGTACCTATCGGATGTTTTGGAATGATCTTTTGACAGGAACTTTATTTACTAACATTTATTATATTATAAACCATGATGATCACATAAATCTTAAGCTATCATAGAACATAAACTTAGGGCACACTGAAAACTTGATGAAACAAATCATTAATATATCTATTTTTAACACCTTCTAAACAATAAATATACATCGAGGAAGAAGATGAATGATGAAATACAAACATGCGGACGATGAATGATGAATTCGATTTGATCGAAATCGATATCTAGGACGGCCAAACATGTTTGCAATTTTGAAATATTCCAGAAAGTCTGTATACCTTGTTCGTGAAATGCCCTGAAAGAAGATTCTATATGACAAAACCCAAACTTTATATCAGAGATAAAATTTTGATCTGTCCAGAGACTCCAAAACATTTTCCACTATCTCTGACCATATCTTCCTTGTTCCAGCTTATTTTCAGTGGCGAATACACCAAGGCGATGAACAAGGACTGGCACAGCGGTCACTTCTGCTGCTGGCAGTGCGACGAGTCGCTGACTGGCCAGCGCTATGTCCTCAGGGATGAGCACCCCTACTGCATCAAGTGCTACGAGAGCGTCTTCGCCAACGGCTGCGAAGAATGCAACAAGACGATCGGCATCGACTCTAAGGTTAGCTTTTTTTTTTAATTCAGAGCCATTTAGCATATTAGTCTCTTTAGGTTCATTTTTGTCTAGCTAGATCAATCCTATCGGTACTGAACCTATATTATGCGATGTTATTCAATAGCAAAGGAATAGAATTTTCATTTGAATACTAAATAGGTCGTTGCAACATTTTTGTTCTACTTTCTCTTTATCAGGATTGTTATAGTAGTAATCAGTTTTACCGTCTCCCTCCTATAGCTTGCGCCTCTGGTAAATTTTGTCGAAACTGTTAGATCACGAATTGTTTTGATATAGGATACGATTCAGAATCTAAAATAGTTTCAATGCGCCATAAAATGCTGAGACGAGCGCTATTTCGAGTTGATAAATAATAGCTTCGGGAAAGATAATCTTACGGATAAACTGAACAACAAACGAGAATTGGCAAAATGCTCGGTTTGTGACAGCTTGATTGAGAGCCCATTGAAAACATCTTCTCTGTCTATAATCGCTCCTAAATCACCTTTGTCTTCTTGCCATCTGAAATCCACGCCCAAAATTGCATTTAAGGCTTGTGTTTCATTGAAAATATCATTGACACAGAATTTTGCGCGAGTCGTATGCGTGGTATGGATAGGATTAGAATCCACGGCATTCGTCAGCTTTGTTTCACCGATCAAATTTAGTAATGTCACTCCAGCCGGCCCAGATTCCTCGGGCGCACCTCTGCACACGGCCCCAGGCAGAGCGCTGCCAAGCCAACAACGTTAACGTTACGCCAAACATTATACATTTATCTCGACGAACAACCAATGACTTTTCCCGTCGACACGCAGCTGCAAACGCTACTACTGTTTGTCTGAACCAATTGTTCAAACACACTTATGATGAATTACTGTATTCATTTACTAAAATATTATCCCCAAAGCAGCTCGAGCACCCTCGAATCTAGGCAATCATTGAAACGAAATTGTGTTATGATAACGCGGCAATTTGATTTCGTTTAGATGAAGCAGAATCAAACTAAATGAATCATAAATCATGGTTCTCTAATAGATAAATGACAGTTTCAACACTGTCAAGTAATGGATGATGTTTGTCATATATTATAACCCCTAGATGCTATATATCGCGGCAGTCAAGAACACATTAGCGGTGTGTTTACTTATGCTTACCGGTACAATGTTAGCGTTATATCCAACTGTTTGCGTTGCAGACTGGACTTTAACAAATTGACGATCGCTTACAGAAAACAAATCGCGCGTTAGCACAAACTAAACTATTTTTGGGTCGGATACAGTATTCTGATGTTTTCGTTTTGAGTCAACCTTGAAAAGCTTGTGCGGATCCGTCAGACGATTCTTTTAAGATTTACGCGATCCAAGAAGCTCTAAGAGTTTCGTAATCGGCCAAAATAAACATTCATATTTTATTGACATTACGACATTCAGTTTTAAATGTACGTTCTGTCGGTCCTCGCACCGGCCAGGAATAGAATCCAGAATGAGGGGAGATTTATTTTGAAACTTGAACTAAACACGTCAAATGCAACGTGAGAGAATGTATAAGAGTTTTTTTTTAATTTAATACAAATGTTAGCGCTGACCCGAAAGATGGAAATACTTACGTAGTATGCACTCAGGTTTTGGGTTATGCTCGTTATTTGGTCAGTGAACTTGATATGAATTTAACAAATAGGATTTGCAGTCGAGTGTTTATATGAAATCGAAAATGTATGTTTATGAATCATGGACGAAAATAGTTTGTACGATGGCTGGTATTTCCAGTAATTCTGTTGTAGGTTGTTGTGCAATATTGGACCAAAACTTAGGAATGACAACTGAAGTTAATGTTGTCCTTATAAGCAACTCTATAGCCATTGATTGGTCTCGGTATGTTACCAACAAGTTGAAGGCAATAATTACCGCCTACGTTCCGTAGTCAACATATGTCGTAGAATAATACGTTTTTTGCGTATATCGTCTGGTTTTTCCATCTAATTGAAGAAGATCTGATGTGTGGCCCCTGATTAATGTCCCTCACGTCGGATTCAAACGTATTAATTATTGTTATCGTGCTCCAAAGCGAAGTATTTTTTGTAAATCACTCCTTTATTTAAATGAGATACTGTCACGTCTATTCATAGAGTATTTTAATATTTATCGTTCGTCTCAGCATTATTTTTGTTTGGCCGATGTCATTTATTGAAATTGAATAATAATGTAGTTAATTAACATTCAAGTCACGTTGCTATAAAAACAATAGCGCGTTTTACATCAGATTAAAGTATTTTGAAGTTGAAGTTGGTTTCTGGTAACTTGTTTGTTTACATAAACGTAGGAGATAGAATCAAGGCAATAAGGGCTGTTCTCCTATTATATATAAAACATATATATAAGTCAAAAATTAATAAGAGTTAGTAGGGGATAGACATAGGCAGCCGTAATGTCCCGTAATGCATTCTAAACATTTTGGACTCTTGTTACAGCTGACAATCATCATATATATCTGATAGATTGTATAGTTCTCGCCATACTTCTTGGCCGAAATGAAGTTGGCTACAATGGCTGCGCAGTAGTAAATCTCATACAAAAACAGCACCGACCAAGTTGGCTTTCCGATGCGCAAGGCACGGGTCGCCAATTGTAGCCAACTTCAGGGCGGCCAAGAAGTTTGACGAGAAATATACCTTAGAGTCCTTTGAGCTGAGTTCATATTACCATTGATTGTAAATCCTAGATTATTTTGTGCACACATCCTTTATAATATTTTAGTCCATTTTTTTTTCCAATTAGTGAACTAAAGCTTTTCCCCATATGTATTTTCTTGCATAACCTATTCCTCTTCTGACCTTTCTAAATCCTCGTCTTTGTTCCCCAGGACCTGTCGTACAAAGACAAGCACTGGCACGAGGCCTGCTTCCTCTGCGCCAAGTGCCGCGTCTCGCTGGTAGACAAGCAGTTCGGCTCCAAGCTCGACAAGATCTACTGCGGCAACTGCTATGATGCCCAGTTCGCTAGCCGTTGTGATGGCTGTGGAGAGGTGTTCCGTGCTGGTGAGTACTCATGTTTAATTTTGAAAATGGAATTGTTTACTTTTTTTGGTACGAGTTGGTACGAACATTGAAAAATTATGAGGTATTTTAAAGAACACGGTTTAGTTTAACTTTTTTTTGAAAAAGGAACACCCGGTCTTTTCTGTAAAACGCTCTAGCCGTGAAAACTTAACCGAAGTGAGCTAGAAATGAACTGTCATTCCAAACTGATCTAGGGATTCAAATCTCATATCAACTTCGATTCACAAAAGTTTGCACTATGGTTATTTTACGCTTCAATTTTTTCGGTTCTTAGATACGATTGGTATGGCATGTTTCTTACATAAAGTTACCGATAATTATCTGGTATTACAGATCGCTTTATGCGGCAATGACCTTAACCATGAGATCAATACATCAGAAATACTAAATGATATACTAAAAATAGTAATGCATCCGTTCTAAAGATCATTGATACGCTGTCAAAATACATTTATCTTCATTAAGGACATCCGTGATACTGATCTACTAGAAAAACTTGCAAATAAATAGAATACTTGACATTATACAGTCTTTTAAACGGGAGGTTATAATAACATAATTTACACGTTCTACTATACCGATCTATCGCTTAATAAGGTGTAACATATCACCTTTATATTTTATGGGTTATTGTACATTAGTCACATATCGGCTGACACTTGTTTTGTGATACACACAGGTGCAGAGTCTAACTGGCTGGATATTAAAAAAAACAGAGACAATTTTCTTTTTTTCTGTCTTTATGAGTGAGCTCACTGGCCAGCTGTTCGCTCTCTTTTTTGTTTATGGTCTCTTGTTTCACCATTTCGAAACATGGCGGGTTTGGTAATATTTTATGTAGGAGATAAACTCGGGTAGTTGGCATTTTTTCCGTTCGACGCTGTCGGATGGCTGGCGTTAACAAATGATGGGGCCGTAGATATTTCTTCTAAGTGAAATGAACAGTTAACACATTTCCAAATACAAGCCGGTAACAAATCTGTGCCAAAATTATCAACTAAATACTAAGAGAAATGTGGAAAATCTAACAAGATATAATATCTCGTTTTACGAAAAAGCCACTTTCTCACGACTTTCTCACACAAAATCCAATGTACAAAACTTTTATAATTCTCTTGCACTTATCTCAATTTGGCTTAATAATCTAATTCCTGTTTCGTCCGGATCGGACGAAACTCAGTGGCCGAAACGCCTATTAAGCCCTCAATTAGTCTATTACTCGTCATCTGAGCATTCACCCTCTTTCTAAACATGTCATGTATCACACGGTCAATCCATCTAGCAAACCCAATAAATCAATACAACCATCTAATCTTACCAACAGTGTATCGTATCATTGCGTCCGCATCATCTCCGTACAAGGAGCGTCATTACCTACCCCCATTATGGAAGTATAAGGTAAGGCCCGAGAAAAAATGACTACTGTCATTGCCACAGCCTCGGATACGTCGCGATGCTCATAAGTGGAAATGAACTTTTCGAATTTCGATATGGTGACGCCTTCGAGCTATTTTAAGGCTGATTTTTTGAAACATCTGGCTGTATGCTTTACTTTGGGTAACCTTATTGACTTAAATGGTGACGTTTTTTACGATGTCGGTGCAATTTTTGTTAAGGAAATTTGAGATCAAAGGAGCAGGAATAAAAATATAAGGAACTATCTTTTTCTCGCTGTTTTGTTCTCGTTGCCTATCTACCAGGAACCGTGCATTTATTTCGTGATAACAATACCGGCCAAGTGCGAGTCGGACTTGCGCACCATTAAATAAAATAATTAAGGGTTCCGTACCATTAAAACGGAAAAAAAAAACACTATGTATATATAATTCTGTTTTTATTTGTAGTTATAGCGGCAACAGAAATACATTATCTGTGAAAATTTCAACTGTCTAGCTATCACGGTTCATGAGATACAGCCTGCTGACAGACATACAGACGGACAGTGGAGTCTTAGTAATAGGTCCCGTGTTTAACCTTTGGGTACGGAACCCTAAAAAGCACTCGCACAGTGTAGCAATCCACCAGTGAAGTAAAATTATATACTTCAAGATATTACCTTCAAAGTAGGTAAAACAGATTTTCCTCTATACAATGTTACGAAACTAAAACCACAGCAATACAAAGACAGCGATGTTTTTAATCCTCAAAAGTGAGCATATAATAATCTACTCCTTAGCCTACAAAAATTAAACTATAAAGACGTACAAGTCGAGTCTAATCACCGTGTATTATCCGAAAACACTTGTAAATTGGAAGACTACAGCCAATAATTACCAATTACTACTGAAGAAACACATTAGATACATGTAATGATGCCTTACAAGCCCCTTAGTTGTATGGCTTCCTATAATTGGGCAAAGGGCGAACTACATACTATTCTGATTGTTTTTATAGTAGTATAGTATACTATATAAATAACTGTGATTTTAGTCCTTTCAATAATATAACAGATTCATACAAAATTCTGAATTAGTTATTATAAGATTCTTGGTAACGTTAATTTGTATGACACAGCCGACATATTTGTGCCATTTATATATTAATATATATTATATATTAATATATAAATGGCACAAATTTTCACTCTGTAGACGATCTTCTTTACAAATAGTAAAGTCACTACCAACAATGTGCTACTGTTCAAACCACAGATATAAATCTAACTAGATGATCCGATTGTATGTACTTCGCGTGCCAAAAAACGGGGGTATAATATTCACAGCGGATCTTTGTGTCTCTGAAGTTAGTTCTGTCAACTTTTGCGCAAGAAACAGTTTAACTGCGTAGAGTAAGCGAGACAGGATGATGCGACAAACGTAAGCGAGTGAAAGAGACAGTTATATAATGATAACTTCACTTTCAATATTGACACAAAAATAGCTACAGCGCAGGCTCTTGCAGCCAATTCAGAGACACAAAGATCCATTGTGAGTATTATAAAGTTACGATCAATGATCGTAATCTGAGCTTTTCATTTGGCATTATCGCAACCGAAATTTAGAAAAATGCCTTTTTTATGCCATATTGAGCTGTAAAGAATGTATAGAAAAATTTATAAGTATTGGTAAGTAAATTTGTTTTTAAATTGTTTGTGAAAAAGTGGCACGCTTGGTTTTCATACAGATGGAGGGAATTGCGTTATCTAGTTATATTTATGTCTGTGGTTCAAACCAACAAACTCACCTCAAATATTGAGGACAGTAAAACATAACAATCATCTTATATTTTCTACGAAGCGCAATGATTAATAAAATAGAAGTGAAAATTAATAACATCGTATAGTCTAACGGGACGGTAATAAGGTACAAGTGTGGTTTTAGCTCAAAATTAATGTACAATGACTCCCACACAGAACCGAATATATCTACCTACTTGTAGCCAACGATGACGGTCAGGCCAGAAATATTCGATGATAGCCATAGGAGATTACGGTATTCGACTTTAGAACTTTCTTGATCAGTTTTTTTATTGGTATTTGAAATAATATGGCACAGCTTGCAAGAAACCTTTTACTTTATAGTGATCAATTGACGGGGATAAATATTGGAAATTTTAGTTCCGGTATTTATTTTTGAATTTAGAAACTGAGTTCTTTTATTTTATTTACAACCGCAGGAACCGTGTATATTTTTAGGTTTAAGCTAAATAATTCATACAAAAACCTTTTTTTTCCTTTCATTTGATACCAGTATCATGGCAGCGCACAAAAAATAACTAGTCCGCCATCTTGAACCGTCCGCCATATTGGATCTAGAACGATGTCACTTAGCTAAACCATGAATTGTCATCCAAACTAAACGTGTATGCAAAATTTCATCTTGATCGGTGGAGGATAACTGTTTTAAAATTCAGTTGCAAGATTTGACCCGAACACACTTACATACATACATACATTGCAAGTTAAATAAAAGGTTGTAAAATCAGTATAGTACCTAGGTACTACTACTGATTAGGATAACTAGTTATCAGTGAAATAATTTTCGAAGACGGATCGGTAGACACTTCAATAGATGACCTCCTTTGAACAAAAAACCAACCTTATTACTTCTTAACAATATTAGTTTAGTTGACATGCAAAAGCATCAGTAGGTGGACCCTATTTATCATTAAAAAACATAAAGGCGTGTCACCAAAATGAAGTAGCTTCAACAAAATGATCTCATAGGTAGTTATACAGTGTAATCAAGTCTGTATCCAAGTCCTCTGCGAAACCTTGATATACAGCTTCATAAGGCGGTCTGGCCGATCGAATAGTTCTTCAAAGTACTAACAGATTGAATTACTTGTATCGTAGGTAGTTAACCGCAACTTGTCTATGGCTACCGACGCCATATTGTTTGAAGATTTAAATTACATTCCCACTACCAAATAATTGCAGTAATTTTTGAATGAAATTGTTTTCTGAAGCTTAGAAGGATTTGAAACCGTTAAGTAACGGTGTTTTTAAAGATAGTTTTTTACAGTTAGTATTACAGCGCTCGTTTTTGGTTTAGTTTTAATTCTTATTAATCCTTGTTGAGATGGACACGCCAGCTTAGCTCACACCATAGGATAAGCCAATCAAAGGCCATAGAAATGACGTCATGTTTTTCGGTAATTGGATAGACGCGTTTTATGTGTGCGTTATGTAGGTATGTCAGCGCGACCAACTAAAAATTATGATTAATTTTTAATTAGATTTAATCATCAATAAAATCCAGTCTACCTACATCGTAAACATTCTTATTTATTTTCGTATGTTACTTTTATATCTTTATCAAGAGCAGATCAGTGAGATTTTTATAAACAAATAAATAAAAACCCGTTAATTGATTCGGAACATCGCAAAACAGAAACAGTTTGACACAACCCACATGGCTTCTTGTCTTGTTGGTTTAAAAAAAAACAATACGATTGTCTATACCACGCCTTGACTTAAGTATGATCATCTATTTATCGCCGTGACACTAAGTAAAGCCTGAGTCACACCGCGTGGGTGAAAAAAAACACGCGGTTTCTTTAATGGCGAAGTAACATCAATAATCCGGACATTATTTGCGCTTTACTACGGGAAACTGAACGTCCTTGCTTCGTTCGTGTGCCCTTATACGAGACATTTCACGATTAAATAACGTGAATCATCGAAAACTGGTGGAAACGGTAATGACAAAGGTCGGACATGACAGTATGTGACATTAATGATGGTATCAGAAGTGATACTTATCACTTCATAATGATTTATTACTGCACTTATGACATTTCTATCCAAAGATAGCATATAAAACGATATATAAATAAAAAACACATAGCACGAGCTGATCACACATGTTTGATATATTTATAGAACTAACAATGTATATCTTCTGAAATTTTTGCTCTATAGTCGCCTCATTTTGACGTCACACAAATGACACCTGTCAAATGCGACGTTCAAATTGACGTAACGATTATTTAGCTAAGCAAATAATTTGAATAAGAAGGATGTTATTTAAATAAAGTCTGTAACCACTATTTTTATAAGTAAATATGTAAAATAAACATGGAACTGATGACTTAAGTGTCAACAAATTACATATAATGACACAGGACACAACGATACCTCAACACGATTTATAACATGACAGTTTTGAAACAAATTACAAAAGAAACATTATCGTTATTATAATCACATACTTGATCAGAAACATATTACATACTCATTTTGTAACCACAATATAAACTCAGGGTTTCCCGAGACTAGTTTTCAAAGATAATGCAACTTATCCTAGCTTCTACTAGTATTACTTTTTATCAGAAAAACAGAAAGTCATCCTGATCTCAACTTGAGGTGCTAGCTTACTACTCGTAACCTAGCTTTGGAATACATACATACTCATACGAACAAATACATCATAACTCTAAGGCATAATACAGCACACATACTTAGCAGATAACAAACATGTAGAGCCATATAATATCCATATAGTTGAGACAAAATTATTACACACAACAGCTATCAAGCCATATTGCAATACCGACCTTATCGACAAATACAATATTATAACAGTATAGCAATCAAGATAAACTACGCTATCGAGACGTGCAATAAAGTTAATAACGATATGACCAAGACCAAACGCTTCCCTTCTCTAGTTTTCGATTAACTGCGGGCAATTTCCTGCTTATAGGAAAACCACTTTCCCTTCAATTTGAATCAAATAATTCTAAATTTATTCAAAACAAATTCAGATTTGTTTTGAATAAGTTCAGACTTATTATTAGAGAGAGGTAAACGTATACAGTTTGTGAAAGATCTGATAGATTTAATTACGAAAATCTTTCTCTGATTTAAAGCACTAGGCTTGACTGTATTTAGCCGATTCTCGAACTGAGTAGGTATTTAGAGTTAAGATCGTGAAGGTGTTAAGGGGGAAAATGTACAAGTCCGTAATTAGTCCTTTCATACTATATGGATCAGAATGTTGGGCTTTGAAAAAGATGGATGAAAAGAGATTGCATGTAACAGAGATGAGCATGTTGGGAAGGATTTGCGGAGTGACGACTATGGATAAAGTGAGTTGAAAGTGGCGCCAGTGACATAAAAGTATGGTCATGTGATGAAGACGCATGAAACGCATGTTACTAAAATAGTTTTGAATATAAATCTAGATGGATGGAGAGGGAAAGGAAGGCCAAGAAGAGATGGATGGACTGTGTGAGGAGTGATATGAATGAAAAGGGAGTCAGTGATTGCGTGACGGGGGACAGGACGATATGGAAGTAGAAAACGTATGCGCCGACCCCAATTTACATAGGATAAGGATAGCAAGATGATGATGAGTTAAGAACGTGTACTAACCCGTGAACCCTACTTTAGAACCAATTTTGACACGTTTTCAGGCTTAAGCTAGAGAGCTAGAGTTTGACAAATACTCAACTTCAAATGCTTAATACAGAAATCTGAGTCTTGATGGAGGATGAGCTTTTTATGCCGGCAAAATGAGAGAAATATCACGGAAGTGAGCCGCGTGAAACAGCTAGTAATTGATATTTTAACACCCTCAAAACAAAAATTAAGTACTCATCCCTTTTCAAAAGTATGATTATCTTCAGAAGGACCAGTAACCACACCTTTAACCTTAACAAAATAAGGTCTACCTAATCTCAGGGTCTACTTTACTAAATCTTATAGTTCATAATAACTGTAAAATTAAACCTTGTAAACAACATCATCAAACTGTTTTGAGCCAGTTTGAGCTATATTTAATATATTAGTCATAAATGTTCGTCCGCAGATTACATCGGCCATTCAGATGATATATGGCGTCAAATTATCATTAATTGAGATGATTTGATTTATTTTTATGACGATGACAACATGACGAAGTTGTTAAATGCCAGAGTGCGTGATTTTTAATTAATATTTTTAGTAATAGAAGATTTTGTAGGCACATTAAGCATGGAATGAACATTGTAAATAATTCTAAAAGAGCGAAATTAGCGTATCTATAGCTCAAAATTGGAAAGCCCCTGCATTGATTATATTATTAATTTATAAGGACATTATTTTAAATGCTATCTCAACAATCTGACAACCAGTCTTGAAGAGACTATCGTACCCAGTTACTGGGTTGCGGAGTTCAGACAGATAGTTGCTCCAAATACAATACCTACTGATATTCCCCTGAATCTGGTTAGACTAGCAGCCGACCACGACACAGTCAAGCTTGCTATTCTTTTCCCAACTGTCAGAATATTGTTATTTATCTTATTTCAATGCCCATCATATTATTTTTCTCAAATATCTCTGCATACCATCCATCTTGAACACAATACACTGCAACCTTTCAATCTCCATTTATGTGAAGGAATTAAGATGCAACAAATTGCTCGTAGGCAGCAATGCCACGTTACTAGGTCTCGGGAACAATAAAATCCTACTTAAAATTAACATTGATATTCAAGAACAGATCTCGAAATAAGATGTTTAACTAAACAGAGATGTGAAACATATGGTGCTCTTTGTGGAAAGTAAAACGGGTTCTAGGTAGCAGGATAATGACGCTTTGTGTCTTAGATTTAGATGTAAGATCTCTGTCTAAAAGCCAAAAGGACCACTCTTTTTCCTCTTAAACATTTATGTCACTTTGCTTTGTTTTGAATATCATTTTTTTTGTAAAAACTTACTTATCACTTGGTTTTTCCGCGACTTTTTCCCTGGCTTTCCCGGATTACAAATATGGAATAAAGTAACTTGAAATGGTGAACTTCATTCAAATATATGCATTGGTTCCGGCGATAACTCTCCACATATACGCACAAAAATCACTCACTGCCTCTTTATAATATGAATTAGGTAAAGACTGTTTTAAGTTCTCGTCAAGGCTTGAGCTTATCAAATTCATAGACTTCTTGTAGCCGTGACGACGGTTCATCTATTGCTATATTGTTTGGTCCCAGTAATTGCTCAGTGGCCACGTTTATTGCGGCTTCTAAACTTATTGCGTAGTAGACGAACATCTTCCGATGATCATAATTGCTGAATTTTGTGATATCTTCTGTCTTCAGCCGTGTTGGTTTTACTTTGAAAGTTGTATACAAAGCACTTATCTTTAAAACCACCTGTGACGATGATTTACTTTCCATCAAAATAATCACCATTCTGTCTTCACCTCCATTCATTTCCTCCTAAAAGAATGTTCATTAACTCAATACTTAGTTAATGAGTATACGCGCACAAAACGTGACATCAGTTAATTTAACACGTGCGTTAGCGTTATCGTGTAACGTTTGTTTTAAACTGCAACTCTTTTGTTATGCGTATTACTGACATTTTTAAAAGAAATTGTTCGGTTCGTGGCTATCTTCACGTTTTTAAAGGCTATTCATATTTTAAAGGCTCGTTGTATCATATGTTATAAAGAAACCATTTAGGTTGCAAAGCCTAGCAACAAAAAATACGGTCAATCATAGCGGCATCTTCATACATGCCTATTCCAATTAATACAACTATGTTCTTCCTCAATACACAAGAGATACATCTCTGAAGGGAATCCGAAACATTTCTTATCGCATCCGATCAATTAAGTTAATCGACAGCCTACATCATACTACACTGGCTTGCTGGCTTCGCTCGTCGGTAAAATCCGTCAACCGCTCAGTTCAGCACCGCGCGCCGCGAAGCCTACACACGCGTATCCGAACAAGGCAAACGTCAAACTTCGCGCGCTTTTCTACCTTATTTTTTTTTAACGAAGTTGTCACACATACAGCCAATAATGTCAGCGGACGTGTTGAGTGAAGACCTTAAATCTCGACTACATTTAACAACAAAAACAGTTGGACAAGAAAGGATAAGACGGGCGCGGGAAAACAATGAAGATGTCGCTATCCTGTCTATGTTCCTTCCCAATGCAACCGCTGATAGGGAAAATAAAAAGTTTTGTTGTGCGTTACGGGATCAGTGCCTGCTTGGTGACTCGAGGAAAACGGTTGCAGGTGTTTATTATGTCTTTTTCATTTGTTTTTACACCCTTCGGAGAACAGCGGATTATTTTGTAATGCTTCTGACGTCTTGATGTCTTCATATCGTTGACGTGATTGTTTCTTATTAACTTTAATCTTAGTGTTTAGTATAATCTGTACGGAAGAACGCTTCAAGTTCACGCTCTGTCACTTTTCTCTCAAGATAACCTTTGGATAGATAAGTGATATTAAAACCATAGATAATGATATCTAGAATAGACATATCCATGAATAAGTAATTAAGAAAGCCGTACTTTCTATTGCAACTGGTTTTCTCAATTATTATAACAGGTTTAAAGGCGCCATGCTTGTCTAGACCGGCGTCCTATTAAGCCTAAATGTTTGTTTTGTAAATTTGTATTTAATTAATTCTTTACACTATTCATTGGGAAACTGGGGCAGAGACAAGACAAGACACCATCTGAAAAAACACTTAGTTGTCCTTTTTGATCTCGTTCCTGTTTTGTTTATTAATATCAACTAACATGCTTTTTCTTAAAATATTTCGAAAAGAAAAACTTTTCACAATAAAATAAACAGATTTCAAAAGCAAAACACTAAAAAGTGCAAAATAACTTTCGTTTCGGAAGTCGGTGTCTTTGGTACCTCATGTTTTAATATTTTTTGGACACCGACTTCCGAAACGAAAGTTATTTTGCACTTTTTAGTGTTTTGTTTTTGAAGTCGGTTTATTTTTTTGTGAAAAGTTTTTATTTGCTTTTTCTGTTTTTAGTTTTAGTACACCGTCACCAAAAATTAGCAAGTTCTATAGTGAGGTACCTAAAGGATGGACAAAATACCTATAATACCTCAATTTTACACGTTCGTGCTGGTTGTCGCTAAGGAGTTCGGTTGTATGCTATATATCTTGAAAACTGCTGGACCGATTTGATGCAACTTGCATTTTTCCATATGTTGAAAGATATTCAATACAACACAAAAAGAACGATCACAATCCGATAAGCAGTTTCGGAGAAATGCGAAGACGAACATACATACATACATTTGTACATACAGTTATGAAATTTGGCACACATGTTTAGAAGCCCACATAGAGTCATATAAATGAATATTGCGCAGTTTCAACAATATTACAAATCGATAAATAATCATTTGTAAATCTTTAAAGCAAATACTTTTATAGTTATTTTGGTCCTCACTTTTCATATTAGGTCTGAATAGACCATTAGGCATTTGTTTTACATCTTTTTAAACTAGCTAAAGTTTACGGCGCTGCTTTTAAAACCCGTGACTCGAATATTAAAACTTGAGATGATCGTATCGCAGCTTTAAGTGTGTCGTCAACCTTTATGATAGTAAAAATTTAAATATAAAAGCTTCTACTAAAATGGGAATGCTAAAATTCTTCTGAGAAATAACGTTTCTTGTCAAACCCATTCTTAGGATTTTGATTACTAACTAACTACTTTTACATAAATGTTTTTGTCTAGACATATTTTTTGTTCAATCTCACAAGCGATTCGAAACAGTAATTTACCTCCTATTATTGTAGAAGTTTAGCCATTTTCTTGTTTTGGACAAAATACAGGTTACATGTTCTGATATGTCTACTGAATGTGACATTCGACCTTAAAACATCGGGATTTCGCCTAAACTCCAATATGGATATTAGTCAATATTTCTTCCAAAAATGCTAAACGTTCTATTATTAAAAAAGCAAAAACAGTAATTTTTATTAATAGCCCACTCATGAAAAAGTCCCTTTATTCTTTCGCTCCGAATATTTTAATAAAAACAGATTAATATACATTTATTCAAAAAAAGTCCTTAATTCGAGAACCCATAATCGTTACTTCATTCATTAATTGAATGAACAATGACCGACTCTTATCTTTTCATTCAATTAATCTTACCGTTCAATGGAGGTCAGGTCTTAATTCATTTAATCGCACGTTCATATGTTTGTTAAGTAAATGGCGTATGGTAAACGTTTTTGGTCATGTTTAATTAATAATAATTTGTAAAACAGACGTGTGTGTACTTAAATAATTAGCGAGTACTTACATGTTGTGTATTTCGACGTAATTTTAATTGGTAGGAACGTAACACACAAGCATCTTTTGACTGCTAATTATATTACGTACATTAATAGCGGGCAATTTGAAAATAGAACACTTTTTCTGATAGTTTTGATGCATTTTTTCGTACTGGATCACTAAATATACTTATTGTTACCTCATAAAAACAAAAACGAACTCTATGGAAGGTGTGACTTTTTAATATTTGAGTTTGTCAAACTGAGATCTTGTTCTTCTTGAACCACCATATTTATTCGTTGGCGGGAAATCTTCAAAGCTTTTTTTAATGCTTGTGTGCACGGTAAATGTCAACTTTCGGTCAGATTTTAGCCTTCACCTTAATTTGTGGTTCAATGATGATATACCCTTTTAAAGAGGTATTACGGCATGACACTTACGTTTACGGCGAAACAAAATAAATATTGTGCTTTATTTGTATTATGTCCTTTTAAGTAAACGGAATAAATTATGTAAACTTACTTAGTTTCTCAAACAAATAATATTGTCTCTGCAATACAAACTACTACCTATGTATCTACGAGTATTAAAAAGAAAACACAGAAAAAAAAAGCTTTTCGAAAACCATGCCGATCGTGGTAGGCATAGGAAATACACCTGCGGATATATTAATTTAAAAAGTAATCGAACTTTTTACTGTACAGATAATTTTTAAGACCTATTACACGTTATTTCAAAGAAGAGTCGGGAAATAAAAGTTTATTCATAGACATCCAAATGTGAACCGATATCGACCTAATTCTTAAAGAGTAACGTTTTATTGACCGGTAATAAATTACAGATTTAGAGAGCAATATAAAGATATTTTGAGTGACGGACATAAAACAAAATATTATGATTACCCAAAACAAACTGGCAGGTTTTTTTATTATGTCGAGAAAAAGAAAAGTCCAACCAAAATCATTGAAAGTGATCGTATAGGTACTAAGTACCACTGCAATGAATCTATATAACCCCATAAAACATTTATTTACAACGCACAAACAAAGCTTTCACGTAAACAACTCGGAAAAATACAAATTACCCGCATTTACATGAAAAACAACTGAACTTAGTCGAGTTTAATAAGACGGAAACTGAAACGCATCCGTATAATTCCGTAATATCCGTCTGTGAAAAATGTATTTCTATGTTCAGGCACTCGGACCCGTATTCTAGAATAATGTTCAAACATGAATATCTATTAAAACTCATAGTTTGCTATTAAAAAAATCATATTTTAATCTAGACTTATGATCGCCGTTCCAGAATACGGCACTCAGACGGTGAACACACTGCATTACGCGAAACATAAATACGTAACTTTACCGCCGTGTTTTTTTAATGCGACGCAGTTTTATGTTCGCTTTTCAAAAGGAAGGAAAACGGAAATACGCGTAATTTTTCTTTATTTTTGCTTTGTGCTAACGTAAGAGCTCTTTACGCGTTCTCTGTGGTAGGTTGTAATTACTATTAGTGCTAAAATGTGACTATTGCTTAGAAAACTAGTACCTAACTAAATTAGACAGGTATATAATTATGTTGACTTCGTAACTGAAGTAGAGCAATAACTATACGTACTACTACAAATCGTTCGAATAACGTTAGTGGCTTGGTAGGCGAAGGACTTTCCAATAGAGGAAACTCCTTGCATTGTCTCTGACATGCGATATTTTCTTGCAGTTTGTTTCCGTTTTTTATTTCAACTTTATGGTTTTTAATCATTAATCGGATCGATATATATTCGAGGTAGACTCGTGTAACAAATCGTTAATAATTAAACTTAAAGTAAAAATGGATGGATGTGTGTTTGTTTTTTTTTCTTTTATAATGTAAATTGTATCGCATATATAAAGCACTTACGTCATAAGTTATTGATTACATACCCACACCCACTTGTGCAATTATAAATTATTATATTCAATTCCAATCTAACCATGAGACGTGTTATATATTTATAATTTATTAATACAGAACATTTCCAAATGATAATATTTTTACCTTTAACAAGATCAAGGTAATCCACAGATGCCATAAATTCTATTGTATTGACAGCCAGTAAGCGTGGGATTTTGATTGTCAAGTTTAAACTTGGAATACCAAAACACGCCATTTTGGGCATAATATAACATCGTTTGATTTTCCAAATAAACATTTTATGTCTTTATAGAAATAACGAGCTTAGGGAACCAAAATTTGCAAGTTAAATTACGTATTCCCCGGATGTTATTGACATTGTCGGCTGACATATTTACCACAGGCCTTCAATCGACTGTTACCAAATACTATTAAAAAAAACCGGCCAAGTGCGAGTCGGACTCGCGCTCCGAGGGTTCCGTACAAACCTCAGCTTAAAGGTATTATAGACCTGATTATTTGATATAAATTTCAATTTAATACCTCTACGCGTTCATGAGGAAAGGGGTAGTAATTTTAAGTTTAATATTATTAAAATATTTTTATTATATGATGTAACTAAAAATTGAGACGTTGTTTCGTACCAAATTTCAAGCTCAGATCAAACAGTAACAGATAGAACGTACGGAACAAGAGCGTGTAACCACCAATACAAATACAAATTGAAAACTAATACAATCTCGCGTTAGTACGAAACTACGCGTCGCACTGCTTACATGTCACAAGTCATTTCTTATTTTATGTGTAAAAATGCCGTCTTCGTCTTCCGTTATCTTTAAACATTGCAAAAGTTGTTTCCAAAAACAAAAAATAGAAGATGGAATATCTTTCCACAGGTAACTTTGATTATTTTATAGTTTTGATATTGATTTACCCATTACACTACTATATGAGAATTCAAGATTCTGAGTTCACGGGCAGTACCCTGTAGGTTTTGATTCCCTTGCGAGTGTCGAAAATTTGTGACATAAACGGCTGTATCTTTTGATTGCGTTGGCTTACAAGTTTGATTTTTTCACAGCTTTAAGGGGCAGTGGACCTGAGTATTTTATATAAATTTCAGCTTGATACCTCCACGCGTTCCTGAGAAAAAGGGTCTTGACAGACAGACGGACGGACGGACGGACAACAAAGTAATCCTATAAGGGTTCCGTTTTTTCCTTTCGAGGTACGGAACCCTAAAAACCGTAGAAAATTATCATAAACAATATGTTTTTATTTTTTATTGTTCCCAGCTTTCTACATAATAAACTGTTCTGTTTATTACAGAGCACAATATGTGACCTAAATACTTAACGCTCGTAATAATTTGTCTGAACGTTAATTTCCATATTTAACACATTTATTTTTATTTTAATGTCCCAAAATGTATGAGTAATATAAATTCGCATATTATGTCAAGGGTTTTAATTGGATTTTATAGTGTTTACGTAATTTTTTTATGTTGTTTTTAAACGTTTTGAGTCATTGGAATGTGATTTATGAGTGTTTAATTGAAGTTGGTATCTTTTCTCGTATAAATTGTGAATTTATTATCATTACTTTATGTTATTAAATAACAATAACACTAAGTTTAAAAAGGTTTATAGGCCAGTACTTTTTATAACAAGTTCGTGTCATAATTGGTGGGCAACTCAATTCTATCACACATAGCAACACACATAGAGCGGGATACTTGGTACTTACTTACCTACGTTAGTTAATTTATACAACCTGTTTCCCGGTTCCATACGACTGTTTATTTAGGCTAGGAACACCTGAACTACCCTCGCCTTTGTATGTAATTACAAAGCCACATTAGACACAAGTTACGGACATAAACCTACACACACATACATACAAATACCTACATCCAAACTGCTGAATCGAAATAGGTTTTGTTTTTCCTTTCGGGGAAAACTCGACTTCACATTTTCTGTCAATAAGGGAATTAAAGCTGACACTTTTCCGGCTCATCAACTCTCGCATAATAGGAAAATGGCGCCAATTGTCTATTGATGAAAATAATAGAATAGGCGAAGACGGTTGAGAGCTGTCAAGTTGGATACTAGGTTATTTAGTTTTCGTTTTCTGAAATGGCAATAAAAGATATGGATTTTAATTAGCACTGTTTTCCTTCTATCTAGGTTTTTCATGAATCTTAAAGTACTACCTAAAGTAAGGTTTCTTGTAGTCTGTTTTCTTTTTCAAAACACAACAATCCTTCAACTCACATTAGCCCACTTTCATTCAACCTTAAGTCACAGTTCAAGGTCCAGAATTACCTCGGTGCCAATTAAACTGACGGATGACGTCATAAAACTTGTAAAAAACACAAAAATGCTCCTTATATTAACGGTGTAAGGTCGTAAATAAATTCTTGATGCTGACAGTGATGCATTACAGCTGTATATGGATGTAGGAACAGATGGTGGATCACCATGACCTTCGAGCCCCTTATCTCGTTGATTTTAACCTCATAAGTCATGTAATAGACAGTCGATGTCTATTAGACAAACCTCCATTTATTGAAGCACACGTGCAGTACATTATGCCTAGTAGGTACTTGATACAGTTGGATACAATTTAAATAAATTGCAAAGGCAATCTAGACTAGACGCTGTCTGCTTTTAAGTAGGAGAAAGTGCACTTAAATTAATGTATCCATCTGCATTTTATTAAGAATTAATATATATTCATGCATTTTTTTAATTGCCAATATTTAAGAAAACTAGAACAAATAAAAACTAGTGAACGCTTCCGTTTGGCCTCCGTCAGTTGAATATTCATAAAAATAACACAGTTTCAAACTAAGTTCGAACAATATGTCAAACCTCCTTGCAATAAATCACGATAGTTTCCATCGAGGCTCATAACCGTATGCGGAAATAAGTGAGCGTGCAGATACGTAAAACAACGTACCCTTCAGTTTTATGGTGTTCGGTGGCTTATGGGCCTCTTGGCTCGTGGCTACGTTGGGTGTGCCTTGTTTACAACCAGTCGAACCGTTCGGTTTACGACGACAAAGTTCAGGGGTAGGCAATCGGGGCAATCGCGAGGATTTTTGGATTGACTGTCATAATTTAACAAAAGAACTATTCTAGACCATAGACTGCTAAAATGAATCAAAGTGTCAACTTTACAGTACAACATTGGAGAAGACGATTTCAAAGTCGGCATTTCGTGCACCTTTATGTTTTAATGTCATATTTTTGATGACCCTTCCTACTTAGCGAAACAAACTTTCGCCAAAAGTGGGCTCAAGTCAATATTACTACATACTAAATCATATTATAACGGTCACATTTTCCATTTTCATAGACAACTAAATACCAACCAGCAACAATGGCACGAAATCCTCTTATCAGATCTGGCATCACGTGACACGTGCATCGCATGTGCACGCAACACACTGCCAGACACGTGCATAATCAATTTAGGGAATTGCAAAATGGCGGTCATGGCGGCCCGTCACCATTCTCCTCGGAAAATTGTTTGTTCCGTTTCGCATGCTAGGTATTTCATTCCGTACTTTACGACGACGATAAAAACAGAAATGGGATATTATTTCAATTTTACTATTGTATTATCATTTCGATTATTAGATGTTTCTCGAAACGAACGGCTCCGATTTCGTTTTATGAAAAAATTAAATGTAATTTATTTTTCTTGGAAAATGGAATTCGACGGTATTGTCATTGTATTGGATGGCGTACCTTTATAACAAGGGACAAAAGGACAAGTTTCGGAATGAGTTCAATTTCGAGGAATCACGAACCCCGAAAAGGAAATCTGATGAATTTGGTCCTGTATATTGTAACAGAGTATTCATAATATTCTACTCTATGTAACCGGGATAGTTACGGTTAGTTTTCTTTCTTTTTTTTTTGTTATTGATTCGCACGTTTTGTGCATTTAGCTAGTGTCAAGTTTAGAAGTTCTAGTTTCTTTAGTTTTTAGACCAATGTCCTAGTTAGGCCCCAGTAAAATGGCGGTAACTTTATTGGAAGCCTCCACGGAGTTTTGTCGACAACATGAACAAACTCATGTTCTATACCGCTGTGTTTCACTTTCCCACACTCGTGCACGATAATTAACACCGCAATTTTTACACTATTAATATTCAATTAAACACAATTTTAGGAAAATAAAACAGAGAAGCAACATAGACGCCGTCACGTTCCCGCCAAAACGCTAGTTTTATTTCTTACTCGTTTCTAATGGCATTCATGTGAGCCTTGTAACAAAATAACATTGACATTGCAGCCAGGACTTACAAAAGGAGTCTTCTATACTTATCAATTGAGATCTCAGCACACAATGGTGTGTAAATTATCATTAGTCATGTCACATTACTATGGCAAAACAAATCAAGTGACGCTGTTTAAATAATCGATTTTGCGGTTAATATAAAATATGTTATTCCAAAGGCATAAAGTTAAAAATCCCGCGACAGTTTTCATGGTAAGTGCGTCATTTCAGAAGTTGAAATTTAGAATTGTTATAGAAAAAAATAAGTATCACATGAGTTTGGTTAAAATTTTTCGAGAAAATTAAAATGTCACGTGTTGTTTCAAGTAAAAGGAAATTTCGAGAAGGAAGTTAAAAGTCTGAATAGTTAAGTTGATGTTGATTATGATAAATACGTTAACTTAATTGCCTACTTTACTTAATTTAGTGCTTCGCTATATAAAAGTTCCAGGCATTACAGAAATGCCTTTCAAACAATTTTTATACTGTTTATGAATACTCAAACAAGCTCTACAGCAGAAGTTAATAGCGCTACAAAATTAATGAATGAAAATTCTCTTTTGATTTCACATTTTCGCGAGCAATAAAATTTCAACGAAAAAATATGTTTACGAACATTTTAAGGCCGGTTCTTCACCGGCGAATAAATCTTACAATTTTCCTAGCCAATATTTTATCGAAAATCGATCAGTCTGCGGCCGATATTATGGCGTTATAAATATTACTTTTACTACATGCCGTAATAAGCCTCTTTTTGTTAATATTAGCCCATCCCACGCTGACCGTCTGACATCATCGCGGCCTTCATAACTCATTCTTGTTTGATCTTAACTTCGCTAATAACTTGGACAAACGATGCCTCACAATGCATCATAACATAATCATTCATTGTGAATCCATACGACAATGTGATAGTAAATATTATGCAAATCAGAACCTACTACAGCACTAAGTTATTGGTAAAAGAATGTAAATAATATGATATGCGACTGTTTTCCTACATAAGTATTCTAAAACTTATATTTTAAATATCCTTGCTCTAAGTGCTTATGGTCACCCCCCTGGCTAGATATCTTTAACAATATTATTAATATCATAACTGTAGTTCAGTTATGCCATTTCTTCCTCAGCTTAGACCTTAAAAAGCGGTGAAGGATGGCCATTTTTGGGATTGTCTTTAATATCTTTAATATCACGGCCAATAGCATTGAGTTAGTGTAGTGTTCGCGATTTCATACTACGGCCTAGCAGAAGTACTAATTGTAGCCCATTTTGAATATCAAAATTAGTTTTTAAATCTGAGTTGCCAGTTCTCAGAATAAGGTCAAATAGCAAAACCTAACGGGCGCAGTTCCTTTTCGGCCAGTATCTGACAGATATCCGCTCAAAGCCTTAGTATTAATATACACTCAGCATTAATATTTATCGTATCCTCATCCCACGCTACAGAAACGGAGCAAACAACTTTCTCGGGGCCATTTAAACTAAGACTAACGAGTTTCATTAATTACAGATGCACTGCCCGGTGGGAGCGCCCACCGGGGATATGATAAACAGAACCGTCGTAAAGATGGAGCTTGAGCGTTATTGATTTTACTGCTTTTCTCTAGTTCTTATTTTAAATATTTTCATGAAGTGCAGGATCGAACCCCGTGCCTCAGAAAGTACTGTGTGATATCAAGTCGTTTGACAGTGAGCCACTGACAACCAGTCTTGTCTAGGGTTATCGTGTAGAGGTCATATAGGCAATTTCCTCATGAGCTGTTTCCGGTTAGACTGGAAGCAAAACCCAACATAATAGGGAAAAGGTTGTGTTTAATAGACGCAGAACTGTAACTAAAACGTTGTCTAATTCCATCCAGTTATTTTTTCGATTGTTCCTACGCTCAAACACTCCATGTCCCACTCCCAAATTCAATAACGCTACAAACTGCCTACTCCAATAAAACATGAGTAATTTTAATAACCGTTGCCTACGCCAGTGTATTCCATGGTTAACTGTAACAATTTGCAAATGAAATAGCCTAGTTATTGCTGTCCGATAGTCTGTGGGCGTAAGGGCCCTTTCACTGAGAACAATGCAAAAGTGGAACGGTTTAACTGTATTGTGTGTTCGCAGCTTTATTATTTATGGTTGTGTGTTGATGCACCTTTATGTAGCCATAGACACAAACTGTGAACTGTTTGTAACTGATTCTAAGATGATTCTGAGTCATGATCTCACATGATAAAACTAGCAGGCTAAATATTCTTGTCATAATGACTTGTGATGTCAAGTTTTCAACAAAATTCAGATGCAGTTGCCGGGAAAAGATAAAAAATAAAAAGCAGAAAATGATAGTTGGTAAGGTAAGCTAACTTACATGCCAAAGAAACAAAAAAGAAACTTGTATCTAGCTATATTCCAAATCTTCGTTAAACCAAAGGAAAATAGAGTAAAACACCATAGACAATAAGACAGCACATAAACGATAAACACAAATGCAACTATTCCCGAAATCGATATGAAATACGATAACCGTCGAGTTCACAGACCCCAGAACTGCAGATGTAACCGAAGACTAGTCACGAACCACAATGCTTTAGTTTCCGACTCTTCTGACACGCGATATTCAAACTTCAAAGATTATTTTTTTCTATAACTACTCGCGATTTTTACAGGCTTTGTTTGCGAATTTTGATGCCGTATTTGTTGACTGGTAGAAAATATACTGCAAATAGTGCATGGCAATTTTCATTTGTTTCTTTTGAAATGGCTTCATGAAATCATGTGACAGTAGATAATGTGCGCCAATGTCCCATGGTCATGGAAAATTCAAATGCAAATTCAGCATTGAAAATGCGCCATAAACTAATAATATATTTTCCTTGTTTCACATATCCGGTTACCAATTATAGGCGAATAAAATTTGAATTTAGAAACACCGCATTGGGTTGCATCGATTTTTTTTTTAATACTTACGTGATTTTTGTCTGTCAAAGTTAAAAACAAACTATGACAGACAAACTTGCGTTACGATATTGTCATAGACAACACAAGTCACTAATAGAAAACTTTTCCCATTAAAACCGCGTCGTCATTAGACTAACGTGCGTTTTGTTCACTGATGGCCGTGGATAACGTAAACTTGGACAGTTTAAACGCATCGGGCATTAATCACTAATGGTTTCCATTTATTTGGTGGGTGATTAATTATCTAAGATAAAGTTTTCGTGTTGCAAATGTATGGCGTGTAAAATTGAAATTGGCTGGGTAAAAATTACTGATAAAGTAAGATCATTTGATCAATAATTAGGGGCCATATTTAAATTGCCATGTATTTAAATGAAAATCCAAATAATTTATTTCCGATAAACCAATAAAAGGTACTTTGGAATGTAAAAATTACATAAAAAAAAAATTTAAGGTACAAATCCATTGCTTCTTGGACACTAACCTTTTGAGGAATGAAGAAATATCTGTTGTTAAAATCTAGCATC
The DNA here is from genome assembly GCA_964057195.1 of Orthosia cruda. Taxonomy (NCBI): domain Eukaryota; kingdom Metazoa; phylum Arthropoda; class Insecta; order Lepidoptera; family Noctuidae; genus Orthosia; species Orthosia cruda. The sequence goes on along the minus strand of OZ059831.1, from coordinate 40,494,270 downwards.
TACATTTCTGTTCATTTCATACAACCCAGCCATAACATAGATCATGATAATGCACCATAAATCAAATATTCACAAATTGAACTGTGTAAACCGTTTGGGTGATTGCTAGGTGCATGTTGCGTGCATCAGTCAAATATCCCTTGGTTTCAATGTCAAATGCAAACGTCAAGGACATCATTTCACATCGAAACACGCGATCATTGCAAGTTTACGACTTAATAAAACATGTATCTTAAGCGGGTAAACAAACTAAAGATAAGGTGTCAAAACTGGTGAAAAAAAATGAAAATGAACAAAGATACTGGCAGTTTAATTTAATATCACATCTGGCAATAAACGTGAAGCATTAAAAAGTTTTTGGATTTCGATTCGAACTTCAAATTTAAATATTAAGGGACAATACGTCAGTTCTGAATTCAAATGGAGGGCATTAACTGAAAGGTATTGCAAAGTTTTTATAGACATTAATATTGAACTGGCTTTGCCTTTAGAAAGGATCATTTGATAAAAGTTATAAAGCTAGAGATTACAGCGATTAAAATATGGAGTTCAAATAAATAATTTTGGAAGATGGAACTCATTTTAATCAGCACTTTATCACCTTTGTTTCTAAATAAAAGATATTCAAGTGATTTGGCTTAAATAATTGTAATTTACAAATGGCTAAATCAAATTCAGAACTAACAAAAGCGTTACCGCACGCGAAACCTAACTCTACAAATTAGTCGACTTAAGGATCCTATAAAAAATTATGCCCGCAATAATATAGAATAGAACTAAAGCCTTAAATTAATAAAAGCTATCCTTTTATTTGAAAGAAATAAAACGATTCTTCACACGAAACGTGAAAAATTTTAAGATATTCTTTCAACAAAATAATCCTTGAACCGACTTGACCGGCCAAACCATACATTATTTAGATACCAAAACATAACAGCCATCAATATGCTAATTTTAACCATCGGCAACATAATTATAGACGTTAAAATTACTTTTCTCTATTATTACACAATTACCATAAAATTTATGCCATCATTAATTCCTTGTTTGAAAAAAATTGTATGATTAATTTGAATTTATGGGCTGTTTGTTCCGAACTTGTAATTATGAAAGATGATGTTAAATATACGTAATGCCATTATTATTATATTTTCATAAATATTATTCTAAAATGGGTGGCTAACATTCTGACGGTATTTATTCAAGCTAATCATTGTTTGTCTTCTTCTATAATGAGACCCTTTTACCTATTTCACCAAGTTTTCCAAATACAAATTGCAGTAATTACTAAAAACGTCCACGAAGAATAACATTCTAAAATCTAAGGCGTCCCTAATATTTATCACGACGAACTAAAAACAAAAAATAAAAAAACTTTCACCATTCCACTTTTAAAATTTTCCCTCCATAAAAAAAAGAAAATGACGATGTTGACATTCCGAACTGTCATTTCCGTGACATGTCAACCTTGGACTCAGTGTTGCAAGGACAGACCCATCACCATATTGAAAGCGAATGGTTCCTGAAATGACATTGAGATCGTGTGATCGCATGATAATGTGCCATGTGAATATATTACCTGCAAGTAAGATAGGAATAGGTAGTGTGGCTGCCGGTTAGACGTGTAATTTGTTATCAGTCCAATACAGCGAGGTATGGATACATACTAGCACGTATACTAGATACGTGTACTAGGGACGATATGAGCTCAGTTTACTAATTTGGGTTAAGAACTAGTTATTTTTAACCGGTCATAATTGCAGTAAAAACCCAGAATACTTTCTGGCTCTACACCAAAAATAACTTGTCTAATTGATTGAATGATAGACACGTTGTCACCCAAAATCTGTCCTTTTGAACGCTACAATGTGACGGCCATTAACAGAAGCATTTGTTCTAAATACTTAGGAGTCACATTTTGACAAGATCATTGGCCTTTGCCGGTACATTCGATCGAAAGTGCAATTGCATTTAGCTTCACTGGAAATGTAATAACGAGAACTCTAATAATGACGGCGGCTATCGGAGATTGTTTCCGGCAAAATTCTGTGAAAACTATTAAACCAACAGCAATATTTTGTGAATCGAGGAACAGCATTTCTCTTGGACAAAGGCGGGACATGCTTTCTTTCCTAATCAAGTCGAACGAATAAACAATTTTACATAACTATATTTTTTTTTACTAGCCCGAATTGTCTCACTTTTGGGCAAAGGTATCCTGCCATTCCTTCCATATCTCTCGGTGTTGTTTCATTTCGCCAATTTTCGAAGACGCCATTTATAATAGTAGTTTCGATTAAATTCTTTAGTGATTCTGAATCTGTAAAACTACCAACTCGGACCTTAGGACCAAAATTTGAAATCATCATTACTTTTTAATTTGCTTCTCTATTTGTTCTTCCAAATCTAAACCTTCTTTCTTCTGCCTCCAGGAACCAAGAAGATGGAGTACAAGACCAGGCAGTGGCACGAGAAGTGCTTCTGCTGTGTGGTGTGCAAGAACCCCATCGGCACCAAGAGCTTCATCCCGCGTGAGCAGGAGATCTACTGCGCTGGTTGCTACGAAGACAAGTTCGCCACCCGCTGCGTCAAGTGCAACAAGGTAGGATATGTTCCAACAACCTTATTTAAAGCATTTTCTTACAGGCCAGTGTCACGGCCTTCCGGGCTCAGAGTCTGATAAGCTGCTGATCACTTTTTGGAAATTGCATAAAAACAAGTGTTTTTATTACCATACCTTAATCTTTCTTCTCTATAAGATTGTAATTTATGCAGTTTATACTTTGATTAGTAAGTGAGGAAGGTTGCTGGTGTTAGTAAGGGCCCTGCATCTGCAAACATTGTTGGACATTGTTGTTGCTTGAAACTTGATCTGTGATTGTCAACTTCAAACTTAACCGGTTAACGGAAACGGTAGAACAGCAAGTTAACTAGAATTTGCTGTTCTATCCGTTCCCGTTGTTTCCTTCCTCGGAGTTATCTAATTATTTCTTGATGTTCCCATCTATTAGTCAGTATTAGTTCACTTAACTCATTGAGCTAATTCCTTAATTATGATGATCTGCATGCCCTCCAAAGAACTAGGGCACTAGGTTATTGCAATACGACGTTTATCATCGCCCATAGATCCGATATAATTCTGTACCCACATCATACACCCACAGGATTCGTTCAATCAATTCTTTATAGCATCTGTGGCACACATGGCGTTTATTATTACGGTTTTATAGCCTTTAAGACTGCATTCACCTGTTTATGGTTATATCTGAGATAATATCAAGCGAATAAAGCTTATAGATAGTTGGAAAGTTTTCGAAATAAATGGCGAAACGAGTTGTGTTGACACATTTTAGTCTTTTGTGAAGATAAGAAATTGCACTTCCTCGAACAGCATCTTAAGTTCTTGTTTAAGAGATTTTTATATCATGATAAAATGTTCAAAAATTATTGTGATAGTCCAATGTAGGTTACAAAGGTCACTTCATAATTTGGGAACAAGAAAATCCTTTCCGATTTATCAGAAATATAGCGTTGAAATACAAGTTATTTTTGGCTCTAGCAAACCATTATGTGGCGTACCAAAATAGCAATGATTACTAGTAGAGTAGCATCTTCTAGGTTCGCTTGGCAGCTTAGATCTATTGCTTTCTATCAGAGGAAACCGAGATCAGAAGAAGACCCACTCATCATTGCAAAAAGATTAGGCTTGGGCGGTTGGGAACTTCATCTGATCTGATTTGACTTCCGAGTTCAAAATGTTCTGAATCATGACGGGTGGGGTTCGGATGTATTGCGTAAGCTGCCCTACAAGAAATACTACGGCTACTCCGGAACCGAAATTTCTCGGATTCGGATCGGTTATAGTGCCTACTAAAAGTATAGGTAAAATTTCCTTACTTTCAAAACAGTGCTAAGGTTAACCCATCACATTACAAAGGAGAAGCCATCCGGATTATTTTCAAAAATCGGGCTCCAAAGCGGGTTTATCCTGATAATTTTTAACTCTCTCTTGTGCAAGTACTCCCACCACAAAGCCACCCAATCTAATCCATATTCACCCTTTTTCCAGATCATCACGCAAGGCGGCGTAACCTACAAGAACGAGCCGTGGCACCGCGAGTGCTTCACGTGCACCAACTGCAACACGTCGCTGGCCGGCCAACGCTTCACGTCACGTGACGAGAAGCCCTACTGCGCCGAGTGCTTCGGGGAGCTCTTCGCTAAGCGGTGCACGTCCTGCGTCAAGCCTATCACTGGTTAGTATTGGGGGTTTATTCAACTTTATCAGCTGGTCTTCCTTGAGGACCTGGGGTGGATCGACTAGCATACTTATCCCACTCGTTTTTTGTCTGCTGATTGCGAGAATCACAGATCTGGTGAGAGAGATTTAGGAGGGGCCTATGCTAGCAAGTGGACGGTTTTCAGCTGAAGTGATCATGGCTTACTATCAGCTAATATCAGCTATTACTATAGCTACAAGGGTATAGGCGAAATAGTACAGGTCTCTGGTATGATAACTCATCAGCAAAGAGGTTTTGCTGATGAGTCATCATCCCCGCTGGTAAATTGACTGGTGACCCCATACTTTTTGGCGTGTTACATAAGATACCATATTTATAAGATAGTTTCCGACTCCGTTAATGGGGATCGCTCATCAAGAGACATTGCCAAAATCAAAGTTGAAATGGGATTAGTCTCAAGATGAGGTGAAATAATGCTGCAACGTAATTATATTGGTCTTTTTGTAAAAATGAGTTGTTAACGTTTCCAGGCATCGGCGGCACGCGCTTCATCTCGTTCGAGGACCGCCACTGGCACAACGACTGCTTCATCTGCGCGCAGTGCAAGACGTCGCTGGTGGGCAAGGGCTTCATCACGGACGGGCCCGACATCATCTGCCCCGAGTGCGCCAAGCAGAAGCTCATGTAAAGTCTACCACACAGCTCCCTAACGCTTCTCTCCTGGCATCACATAACAGAAGCTTATCATCGAGTGAATCTAACAGAATCGAGTAAAGTTCCTAATCGATTCTCCCTACAAATGTGACTAATTTATTTTATTTGTGTGCTTTATAGCGAAAAAACCATACTACCGGTTGTCGCTAACGCCAGAGACTGGGTCGCGTCAAAAAAGCAGGATACATCCAGCGATGTGCTTTTCAACCTCATTGACAACGTTAACTTTCACAAGGTCAATGTCAACCCTTAGAACGTTACTTAGAACACTTGTTGACGATATTTTTTATACAAAAAAATAACGAAAATCACAAAAAAATGTGAATGCACAAATTGTGTTATCAAGTATTTAATTTCGCTTTTTGAAATTTTTTATTTATATATATTGACTGTTTAGTTCTGACTAATTCGAGCCCTGTATCTATTGTTACGTATAGTATGTATACGTGCTAATTGCCATATAATTTCGCTTTGGCTGTTGTATTAGTCTTTAGATTTATAATTGTCAATTTACCTAGTGCGATTCACACGATGCCTTAATAACATATCTAAGTCAATTTCGAGGGTATATTATTTCTTGTTGTATAGCTCCTTAATTATAAATTTTGTGATCTAAGTCTTGCCTTTCGTTGTACTTGTAAAAGGACAATCTACTGTGTTCAAGGTTTATAACTAAAGAGGTCCTACAACGCTAGTCTGGTGTTGCCAGACATATAATTTCTTTTATTAATAGACATCCTACTGGGTGGTAATAAGTGCTTGTCATGTAACATAGTATATAAGAAATTTATTGAAAGAGTAATGTACGTGTTATATTTTAAGTATTTATTTATACGGGAGGACGCACTTATTATCTGTGGGGACGCCGATGGTGTTGCCGTGTCACATTAAATAAAAAAGAATGAGATTTTAGATGTAGTGTTGCCATATACGCCATCGGTAGGTCGCTACCTAACACTAATGTTAAGTGACATCTAGTTTTACTAATAAAAAATAATAATATAAAAATATTTTTGTTCTCGAATAAGAATCAATCGCGTTACTTGAATGTTATCGATATTTTTACATGAAATAAATATTTAGCGTAGAGTATATAAGTGGGTAACATCTGTGTTTAGATCGCAAGCGCGAGCCGCGAGCCGACCATGTAATCATTGGGGAACACTTTATAAACGTTACTTGTTAAGGATTAAATTATTCGAATGTTGAATTATTAATGTATAATAATGTGTACACTTAAAAACAACCGCTTAGCTGTGTGATCTGATCTAATTAAATATTTCTATCTATCTATAGAATGTAAACTATGAAACTGAAATAAATGATCTAAAAGTAATTCTATTGTTTGTTGTTTATTTGTGTTGTGTCCTAAATTTCACTGTTTCCATTTCTCCATTCCCAACGATAAACAACAACTGACAAAATATAGTGGGCTATCAAATTTGGGTTTTAAAGAAATTCCTGCGCATAAATCTAAAGCTGCGCTTACACTATCTAAGCCGAACACGAGCAGAGAAGAAAGGAAACACTCCATGACTCTGGGGAAATCGCAGCCCGTACACAGCCTCCTGTACGAGCGTCCACGTCTCAGCACCGTAAATCATGGTGAATAGAACACACTGGTTACAGAGGCGGGTCTTCAGACATTGTGGAATTTAGACTGTCTCCAGAATGTCGTCCACTTTGCTAAAAGCAGCCCACCCAAGCTATATTTTTCGATAATGCCGTATGTTGATATTCTTTAGCAAATGAAATGATCAAGGTAGACATATCGGTCACCCAACTGTAACGTTTCATTTTCGACTTTTACATGAGCTCATCGTGATTTTCAGCGAAAATCACAAGGTCATCTGAAAATCTTAAGTAAGAAAGGCAGGCACCATTGATAACACCGCTTTAGTCCCAACCCAAGCTTTTAAAGATGTTCTATAGAACTGCTGTGAAAGAAATGGTGTCATCCTGTCTCACTCCCTGCTTTATCGATACAGGTTTAGATAGACCAACCGAACTACTTATGTATTTTAACCTGCAGAGTGGCCGAGGTGTTTAGTTGACAACGATGGAGATCGTGGAACACGGCCTAGTGCCGGACAATGTTGAAAACATTCTACTAAACGACAAAAGCCATGCTTAGGGTCGTTTATAATATTGGCACTTCTTCATCAGCTGCTTTACTGTGTGGATATTATGGTCGATGGTCGAATATCCGCTACCAGCCTCCTAGATGGGCTGGACTTCATCAAACTTACGAGTAAAACGGATATTTTTTTTTTAAAGCATTTTATATCCCCTCTTTGCAAGACTTATCGTGAGATATTAAAAAAGTTTTTTTTATTCCATAATCATAACCGCCACGTTCAACTATATTTTCTGCAAAAATTGGTATTTTTTTTAAGCCCTGTAATACAGCGGCCCTGTGAGTGAAAGGGATAACGCTACAGTGGCACATTGTGTTCACGCGTTGTCTCTTTCAAATTCGCTTCCTGTTAAATAGCAATTTCGAGATAGCACATTGTTCTAGCAAATAAGCGATATATTATCTTAGAGAAAAGAATAATCGGAATAAGTCAGAAGCAAAGCAACTGAAGCAAGACCATCATCATATGATACGAATTGCGGTAGTCGCCTACTAAGCTGACGAATTTGGCTGCTACGTTAAAAGTACTTCCTTTTCAGTCCATTACATGATATATCAAATTACCCGAGATCCCAATGCAAAAACCTGCATGTTATTTGTTTTTGATAAACTTGATTTTCATGAATGAAAACCTACTGGTCTACTCATGAAAATTTTAATCAAAAACTAAAATACCTGCAGATTTTCGCAGTGAGATCTTGATGAGTGTCATGGCAAGCAATTTGATCGCTTCCTAAAACACGCAACAAACACAGACACGCGCGTAATTTGTGCACTAACTTTGTAACAAATCGTTAGTTATATGTGACGCCATCTATTGGGATTAATTTTAACTAATTTTTCTCTTTTTTTAAGAAGTATGTAAGGATCGTAGCAGGTGGCGTTCTGTAGTTTCTGATTACCCCATGGGAAAAAGGCGTGAGTTTATATGTATTTTTTCTCTCTTCCTGTGGTCCCCTTGCTACAGATATAATCAAACTTATAGACGGCTCGGAACAATTCGCGAGTGGAATAGTAGGTACCTACAGTAAGAAAGCCATGTATCAGTGGGAGTGTGTGGCGTAGCACATTAAGCAGAGAATGCGAACTGTAGAACATTCTTTATTATTTTAAACATACCTAATACTTAACATTCTTGTTAGGATCTATGTATGAAATGATTCAACATACATATCAGTTTTATTGCGTCATTTTTGTAGCATTTAGCACCAAGATAATTAATGTAAACCTATCTGAACTAACGTCAAAGGCCATAATTTTTATATAAATAAGCGTGGAGCTAAACTTTGGTGCAGTCGATTGCTCTATCACTAAGCTATAGCTAGATACCCACAGGATTGGTAGACGCAGTAGACGATCACTCTGATTGCACTGCTAGAAGCAACAAAAAAAAAGGCTTTGGTGCATAAACATTTGAACCTTGCAAGGGTCAGGACACCGGAGTGCTAATCTGAAGAGTACATCATGACTAAGTTTACTTGTCTTGTGTTGTGTGTCGTTGCTACAATCCATGTAACTAAACCCCAAAGTCTCCGTGACTCTCTGTCGCCCGTCATAGCGGCGTGTTCACAAGAGCATGGCGTCACCGACAGTGACGTTCAGGCTGCTAATAACGCAAACAGTGCAGACAGTATCAAGCCTTGCTTCATCGGCTGTGTGTTCAAAAAAGCTGGTTTTCTCACTGACAAAGGTGACTACGACGTGGAAGAAGCTCTGAAGAACCTGAGACAGTTCGTGAAGGACGACGAGCAATACAACAAACTAGCAGACGTTGCTAAGCAGTGTTCACCAGTGAAGGACGAAACCGTGAGCGACGGTACAGCAGGATGCGAGAGAGGTGCTCTATTGGCGGACTGCCTCTTGGAAAACAGAGCTAGTGCCATCATCTAAGTAAATGGTTTGAAGATTATTTGAATAATGTGGTGCAAGGTGTGGTGAATTGAATAAAATTGCATATTTATAAATAAAAAATACATTACAGACATTTATTTTGACTCGACATATACCAGTCGCCTGATCTAAGCAATCATCTAGTAGGTATTACTATTAATTTTATTAAGCTATGTATTTATTAGGTGCTATACTAAATTGCTGTGCCCGACATATATACATATTGTATTAGTATTTATTTTATTGACATTGCCACTTTTATCTTATTTTTTTTTTGTATTCACTGTTTACAATATTATTTTTTTATTTCACTTTATTCTAAACTTTAATTGAAATACATTGTTTTATATTTTTTAGGGTTCCATACCCAAAGGGTAAAAACGGGAGCCTACGTTGTCGCCAAACTCACACAGATAAACTTATAATCATAAAATGCACTACAAATAAGGCGATCGTTTGATTTGTCGTTTTAATTTTAGAAGACTCCGCGGTCCGTCTGTCTGTCTGTCTGTCACCAGGCTGTATCTCATGAACCGTGATAGCTAGACAGTTGAAATTTTCACAGATGATGTATTTCTGTTGCCGCTATAACAACAAATACCAAAATCAGAATAAAATAAATATATAAGTGGGGCTCCCATACAACATCGTGATTTTTTTGCCGTTTTTGCGATTATTGTACAGAACACCCTTCGTGCGCGAGTCCGACTCGCACTTGGCCGGTTTTTATCCTTTAGCATCTATTAATATTTAAATTATGTTATTTAACAGTTATATTAATTTAATTTATAATACCTAAACTAGGTAGGTATTTATAGCTATAATAAATTGCTGTGCCCGACAGGGTCCATGTGAACTGTACTACTATTTATAAGATCTTAAAAAATGCAATAAAGATTTAAATTGAATTGCTCGAACAATATGGACACCGTATACCGAAAGCATCCCGCAATATGCTTTTCTGAGTTGCTAAGCACAACATCTTGTGTCATGCTGTCGGTGACTTGTACCCATTCTATCATTTGAGGTTGTACGACGGATATTACGTATTTTTTTTTTAACAAGTAGCTTTAATTGGATCTTTAGTCCGATCTTCAGAAGGTAGTAGCGAAAGCCCAACAGGATATATGCCAGATTAATGGCAATAATACAATCGTAATTTCAACCGAAACACGTCCTCAGCTGGGCATAGACTTCCCCAGTTTTGTCATCACGTCTCAAATACCTACAGTGGATTTCCGCAGTCATCACTAGCGGTCAAAGGGCAAAGCGTATGAAAAATTTACCAATCACATAGACAGAAATTTACAACGCATCTTTCATCTTCGCATATGATTATTCGATTTTGCCTTGTAGAATTCATTACGCAAAAAAGGCTGCTGGTAACCGGCCTTCGTGAGAGACCATCCAACTCAGCGTCTTCCGGTACGCGGAAGGCAGTCTTTTCCGCTCCATCGACCATTCGTTCTGCTAGTACCTATTGCACTGCCACTAAGTTTGACAATTCTTCTGGCTACATGTGTGTTAGATTTGATTTATTATTTGAATTTAAAAAAGAAAAACAACATTTCTGGTCGTCACTTTTTTATTTACAAATGAGACAATTTAGTGATGTGACTACAATTCATTATTAACTAGTATCTCCAGCAGTAGGTATCACAAATGTATAGCGTTTATTACTAATAAATAGATCAATTTTACTTAATACTAAACCTAGAAATTTGGTTTGCTAAAAGCTTTAAGATTCCCGCAGAGAGATATGACGCGACAATGTGACAGCGATGCGATGAAGAGATTTCATAGACATGTTTTAAAATTGCTCTCTAAATAGACTAATCATCTCTAGGGTTGTCGTATTGTCGTGATACGTCTGTCTGCAGAAGCTTTTATGCAATTGGTAATATTTAAGTAACTATAATTCATTTAAGTATCGAATTTGCAAAAATATAGAAATTATCTAGCCGCTCATTTCTCCTTATATAATATTTATTTAATAGTAATAATAATTTAAGCGTTTTCTGTATGTTGTGCATAGTATATAATAATTGCGAATTCATCTTCAATAATTTATTGTCTATGCTATTCCATTTCGTTTTTCAGTGTAATAAAATTAATACATATATTCGAATCGAATTTGTCTTAAAAGTACAGTTTGTATTAAACATTTAAAACGCCTTTCAAAATGAAAACATAAAAAGAAACATTACACAAATGCATTTTTAATCTATATAAAATAAATAAAAACTTGTCGATATTTTATTTTATTCAAAATAAATAACACTGCAACCTTTGGCAATAGATCACATCTTTAAAACTGGGCTGATCTTTGAAACAAATCTTTCTTTTTTGGGCCTGAACATAACTAGGTATTGTGTTGTGCTCCAATGGGGTTGCTCGCTGGAAGTGATGCAACGAGAAAATGCTGAGTGTTTATATCTTCTCAAAATGATCTTCAGCGAAAAGCGAACTACAGCGACCAGTCAAAACACTCAGCGCCATCTCGCGTAGTCGCGGCGAAGATTTCAGCAAGGAAATTCACTAGTTTCGCCGGAATACTCCGTTTATAAGTAACGAACACTTAACGCCATCTATGTGGAACTAATGTAACTGTGAGCATTTGCTGTAATCCCACACACAGCATTACTCAAATCTTCATCTGCGCAATAAAGCTGTAAGAACCCAAACAATTACCATTTGTCATTCTCATAAGTTGATGCCACCATAATTGCCTGGCTATACAAAATACGCCATTAAATACATCACAAAAAAGACATATTCCTTCCGCAGTCGGGTAAATACAAAACAAAATAAAACTAAAATAAAAAGCTAACTAAAACTAAATAAGTACTTGCTAGAACTCAAAAACGTCCTCATATCAGTCTGTCCCGAAGTATTTCTGCCCGAAGTGGTTGGGAGCCACGGGGTGAAGCTCGGAGGTCAACATCTTCATCTTGGGAACATAGTCTACCACTGCTTCGGCCGCCGCTGGGGTGCAGAATAGGTTGGATAGGATGATGCGGTCTTCTTTTACGCCGTGTTGAGTTAGGACGTTTACAGCCTGAAAGAAAAACAGTCAAATAAGTCAAATAAATCATTAATCACGGTGTGGCCCTACCTTTAATATTGCATTGCATCCAAGTTTAAATAAAGTAAGGCAATTCTTGTGCTGCTAAAATCAAAAATCAAAATTTCTTTATTCAATTAGGCCATTGAGCGGCACTTTCGAAAGTAAAAAAAAAAAGTAATAATAATTGATTCTACCGTCCATTTGGAAATGTAGCTTGTTATGGAGAAGAACGGACCACCAGTCGGTATGCATTCAAGCGGAAATTGCGGATTCACCTTCAAAACAACTAAGCAGAGTCATCTCACTTTCTTCTTTTCTGTTACTTTATATATATACTAGCTGACCCGGCAAACTTTGTTTTGCCATAAAAACACCAAACATTCATCTACCCTACCTAACACTATCTACCCAACTCTACCCACCCTACCCTACCTACCCTACCTACCCTACCCTACCTACCCTACCCTACCTACCCTACCCTACCTACCCTACCCTACCTACCCTACCCTACCTACCCTACCCTACCTACCCTACCCTACTTACCCTATAAACCTCACGGAGCCCGAGACCTTTCCAACGAATGCAAAACCGTGGAAATCGGTTCGTGCGTTCTGGAGTTATAGCGTCAGGTTATTGTGACTGTCAAATAATAACAGACAAATAATTAGCAATAAATTAAAATTGCGACTATAATTTGAGATTTAAACTATCCTATCTCTCAAGTTGGATCGAACTGCACATGGTGTGCGAATTTTATTATAATCGGTTAAGTGGTTTAGGAGTCCATTGAGGACAAACATTGTGACACGAGATTTATATATATTAAGATATGTATTTATATAAGTATATATTATTTTCAGTATATATGTATGTGTATTTTACCTATTTTAGTATGTTATATAATAATTGGTTCTATTTTTATTATTAAACAATGCACCTGCCATGTTATCTCTTCACCTCCCTTGGTTGACTGGTAGAGAATGCTTAAGGCATTAAGTCCGCCTTTGTACCTTTTGTTCATGAAGTCTAAATAAATAAATAAATAAACGGACAAGAAACACCACACTTACTCTTTTAAAAAAAATGTGTTTTACAAGTATTTGGTTACAATAATCTTGTTGGAAAAATACATACGTATATTATGTGAGAACGATGTAAAAAAACCGCACTTAAAAGCGTCTAGAGTAAAACAAACAATTAAAAATACAATAAATAGGTAATTAAAAACAGGCGGAGGCAGCTAAGATATTACCAATCCCAACTGATGGCGCCCGTTCACGAACATGAGACATGGATCGGCACCACTCAGCTCAACCATAATGAAGGGAACCGAATGATCCAACACATGTGCCACCATCAGAGAGACATTAGAGAGAGCATGACACACTCAACTGCCAGGGCACACTGAAGTCAACGAACGACACATAGGTACAGTAAATGGTAGATTTACAGTTGGTACATAGTACTCACATATGTGCTGTGCAGATAAATAATCCAAAAATAAATTGAGTTTATACAACACAAATATATTCATACAGTCTTCAGCAGGTCCAACAATACTTCAGAACTTTTCTGCTTATCACTTGTTTTTGTGCCCTAGTGGCTGTGGAGCTGGAATAGCGTTGGGCCAAGCATTTTTATCAGCGATGTTAATCCCCCAACCTATAATATGCCTGCCTGCATAGTGTGCGTTTTATACAAGTTTTGAATTTCGCCTCATTCAATTCTAGAATGTGTGGCGGTATTTTATTGTAACATTTTATTCAGTACCCCATAAAAGATGATGCTCTTTAGCCAGCCTGAAACCTGGTTGAATTAATTGGTCCCTATTTCTAGTAACATAACTATGTCTATCGCTGTTTTTACTAAAAAGATGTAAATTCTTTCTAACGTACATAAACAAAGTAAAATAAGTTCTTGTCAGAAACTTCTACATCAGTTTTAACTTTTTTTATACCGACTTCTGTAGCTAGAAGTCCACCTGTTCTTTGGCCTTGGCAGTGGCATGATCCAGTTTGATGGAAATCGGTAATACTTCTGTACAACCCAGATTTTCTTTCGTATCTATATCTTTCATCATAATAAACCTGCTGATGTCCACTACTGGACATAGCTTATATAACCCATTATTAAAATATATATTGAGAATTTTCGCACCTTTATTCTGTCAAACAACAAAATTCATCTATCTGCAATTCATAGCCAGATTCGTACCTGTTTGACAGTATTGCCGGTAGACATGATAGGGTACATGAGCAGCACCTGCCTGCGCGCGATGTCTTCAGGGAACTTGGCATACACGACGTGAGCTTCATGTGTGTCTGTGTCACTCTCCACCAGGATCTTGCCGATGCGGATGGAGCGGCAGCAGTCGCGGAGACCCTGGAAATGAATAGTTATAAATATTATTTGTAAGGCCAATGATAGCAGACTAACCCTCAGTTTCCCACCTTAAAATTATCGGAGAATTAATGTGACAAATTGTCAAGCACGCGTTATCTGCTGTGATTGGTTGAATGAATTTTCAACAGCCAATCACAGAAGATAACGCCTGTTTGACAATTTGTCACATTAATTCGCCGATAATTTTAAGGCGGGAAACTGAGGGTAACAGTCATTATGGGAAGTAAGAATCCCAAAAATCTGACAACCAGTTTTATCAAGTGGTATTGTGACCCAGTTTACTGGTTTGAGGCAGTCACTTCGTGTAAAATACTGGTATTCAGCTACATACGGTGAAACAGGAAACTACAGGTAAGGCTAGGCGGATTGATAATGCTGGCAGAATCCGTATTGATCGATTTTGTTAACTAAAAGGTTTCTCAATTGTTGATGATTAAAAAAATATTATTTTCAAGTAATGTTTTTTTAATCACCAAAAAGTGTGTCAATTTATCGAGATATGAGGGGGCTAAAAGCAAAAGCGCCATTGTCCAGTTTTGCTCAAATTGAACTAAGAACGCCATTTGGTAGTGTTTTAAAACCTTTCGGAATTTCGGATGGTTCAACTCGTTTGAATACCACTGTCCCATAGAAAAGTAACCGACTTTTTAATCTCCCTTTTGAGAAAAGAGAATCTTTGAGAAGCAAAAACGATACTGCCCTCAACAGTTTCATTGTAAATACGCTACTGTTCAAATTGACCAATCACTGCAATCACAGAACGGTCGGCCATGACACTTTTGTAATGGCGCTGGATGATTTTTGTGAGCAAAATCGCCACTGTCCAAGCGTTTGGATGCAAATCTTACACTTTCAAAGCTGAGATGGAAAAATAATACTGTCCTGTCATAAATTTAAATTTTTCTACAAAAATATGCTTGTCTCCATGGTTTGAGTGCTTTTAATGGCTATTAAAATGATCTATGATCTCAGAGAAATCAGTTATCTGCAATAATTTTAAGTCCCTATAAGTGATAAAGAGGTTTTCCTAAATTTCGAAAAAAAAAAATTTTGGACAGTGGCGCTTTTGCTTTTAGCCCCCTCATAATGTATCATAAAGAAACAACTTCTTTGACTAAATTGTTTTCTTATGTTTGGGTTGATAGTTTTGTGAGAAAGTTGCTGCATCCAAACAGCCTTCATTGTTTTGCCGGGTTATCTTACTGAGAAGCTTTTGCTTAGAAACGGGATCCAATGGTATCATATGGGCTGACAATAACTAGTAATCTAGCTGGGACTTAGACTCATGAGTATGGTCTTTCTATACAGTTCAGTATCATGAGATATGTCTCAAAAGCTAGATTCAGTTCTTTCAAAACTCACACTTCAACTTCACTTCACTTCTATCAGAAGATAGCACACCTGTAATAAATAACAACTCTACCTGTTCCATAGCCTCCCCAGACCTGACAATAGACACCCCGCAGTTCCCAGCCCCATACTTCAGGCCCTTGTATAGTGCCCCAGTAGGAGTCACCACCTCACAGTCGGTGAAAGGCAGCTTGTTCAAACTTTCCTCAATGACCAGGCGAATGAGACGGTCAGCATAGAACTTGAAGTCACTGCGGGATGTGTTTCTGGAAAAGTATTTATTTATTTAGACTTCATGCACAAAAAGGTACAAAGGCGGACTTAATGCCTTAGGCATTCTCTACCAGTCAACCAAGGGTGGTGAAGAGATAACATGGCAGGTGCATTGTTTAAACAATAAAAAAAAAGTTGTTATTAACATACTAAGATAGGTAAAATAAACGTAATTATATATTAAAAAAATATATATATATTTAAGAAGTAACAGAAAAGAAAGAGGTGACTCCTCAGTTGTGTTGAAAATAAATCTGCAATTTTCTGCTTGAATGCAAACTGACTTGTAGCCGTCCTGATCTCGAAAGGAAGCGCGTTCCAGAGCAGAATGGACTGAATATTGAAGGAAGAGAGAACAAAATCAGTAGTATGAGAAGGACAAAACATGAGGCGATTATTGGAAGAACGCAGATTCTGAGCATGTGAAGAACATAGATATTGAAAATTAGACATAAGATAGTAAGGTAGTGTGGAAGAATTTAGTAGGGCGAAAAGCGTGGTCAAAGCGCGTAAACTTCTTCTCTGGCGAATCGGCAACCATTTTAGCTCAGAACTGTAGTTCGACACATGGTCATACTTTCCGAGGTTAAATCTGAATCTGATACAGTTGTTCAAGACCCTATCTAGTTTATCCAGTAAGACCGCATTAAAGTCAAAGTAGCACACGTCCCCATAGGACCGGTCATGGACATGCAGGTCAGGATCTGCACTGGGAAAATTGAAGTCTGCACAAGCATAGTTTTCATTTAGGCAGGCAAGAACCTCCTCAAACGATACAAGGATCGCAAAGTACCGCTGGCTCTCTGACTGACACTGGACACCTGACATAGCCAGATAAGTGTAGAGTCAAGATGCAAACTGAGATCTTTCACACTAGGGCTAATGGGAATGATGGAACCATTAGCAAGTATGATATAACTGTTTAAGTATTTTTTATTTAGATAGTGTAATTGGAAATATAGTACAGTTTGCATCGCATGTCTATAATACAATGCTGTGTCATCATCATCAGCATCTTATTGTTCCCACTGCTGGCACACAGGCCTCCTCTGAGAGGGAATGCTGTGTAGTGTTTAAGAAATGTGTAAGCTTATTTATTTAGTTATCATTTATCCTATCTCTATTATAGATAGCAAAGAACTTAAAATTGAGAGGCACAAGAAAAAAAACTGAGTTCTTGATAGTATAAAATACAAAACCTTTCATTATGACCCTCTAACCAAAAACATAATTTTAATTTTATATTGAGTCATGCTATATTTATGTTTAGCCTTTCTACATAATTTGTCCTTTTGTATTTGTTTATGTATGTTTGGTGTACAGTAAAGAATATGAAGTTGTTATCATATAAACCATAAAAAGTAATTTTCCTTAATCAGCTGCTATCAATAATTTTGGATAGTAAATAAATTTCCATTGTTATTGTTGAATTAGATAGAGGTTAGGATTATGATTATTAAAAATATTATAGTAGATCTCAAGACAAAATCTACTTTAATTATAATCTTACAATATAATGAGCATTATATTTTAAATTTGTATACTTTCATGCTTATTTCACGGAGCGTGACCCATTAAAAAAATAGCTAAGTGTGTTACTAAAAATAGCACGAACCCACGTAGTTCACTGAAAATCTTCTACAAAATGGACAGTCCGTAGGAAATGTATGGGTCAATGGACTCATCGGAATACAAAACATTTAAGAATCTTCCTATCTATGGCCATAAGGCCTGGTAAGTAACCTCACTCACTTGTCCCTCAGGATGGTCTGGAGCTCCTTAATATTGTCGTTGAGAGGCAGCAGTGTTAGGTTATCACCAAAATGCTCCTTCACATCATTGGCGTCCCACTGCCTAATCTCATTATCTATTAAATCCATGTTGATCGAATGGATTTTATAAACAAAGTGTGAAAATATTGACGTGCACAGAATGGTTCATTGATTGACGACTGACATTGACAGTTGCGAGTGTTGCGACTAGGCTTGCGAATGTCGAAATAATATCGATACATCGATACATTTTTGCTTCGATTTATTGATATTTTTTGCCGATATAATTTTCACCCGATACTTCGATATATCGATACAAAATATTCAACATCTAAAAACGCATCAAAAACGATATTTTTTATCAAATTTAATTTATTAGCAGAATATTTAAAAGAATTCAAATCCGTAAAAGATAGGAATGAACGGAAAATTACTGTATTGTCTATGACTATAATGTTTTGTTTGTAATCCGTGTGTGTGTATGTGGCGGCCGCGGAGGCAGTCATCGTCAGTCACTCGTTACTCACTTTCAAATGTGAGTTCTTTTGCGTTGTGTGTGTGTGGTACGTGTCATCTTTAGTTTTTGTTATTTTCAATTTTTGCCTATTAAAAAGGAATAACGATTAAAATACCTTCGTTTTTATTAAGATCCTCATACATTAAAATAATGTACATTTTGTATAAAAAAATTCTACTACCTATTATTGAGCCAGACTGAACTAAATACATTATTATTTTAAAACCAAAAAAGACGTGTGGCACACGGGGACTGCCGCGGTAAAGCTATTGCATAGCATTAAATTTTTGAAAATTTATGTCATTTTCTTTCACCTATTGTTCTTAAAATCTACTTTCTTTTCCCAAATAGTAAATGCAGATCACGGTCCAACCACAATAATAAACCCTTAACAACCCCCTTATTATCATATTTTTTACCTTTTCCCCAAATAATAAATTTAAATAGTGACCCCTATTTATACCACAATAAGGTCGCTTTTTCAAAGTGACCCTTATTCCCACATACATAGAGTCTACATTGAACGCGGTGGAATTTGAAATAGGATACAACATTCCCGACAGCTACAATCTGGGGGTCTTTAAGTCAAGAGTGAATAGGTTATTTCTAGGCAAGCGTGTTTCACCGTCGACCACATCATCGCTTACCATCAGGTGAGATAGTAGTCAAGCGCGAGCCTATAGGATATAAAAAAAAAAAAAAAAAAACAAATAAAGAACCTCAACTTCTATAGAACATAAAAATATTTCCTACATCCGTCATAATAAAAATTCTTATTTTAACTTGTCATTGCCAAGCGAATTTGAGCCTTTAAATTAATAAAAACGTTAAAATCTCGAAAACGTAGCGAGCCAAACCCCCATTTATTTCCGATTAATAAAACTCTAAAAAAACAAAACAAAAATATAAAGTGACCCTTATTTACATTGAAATAAAGTCGCTTTTCTTTGACAAGCAAAAGTGACCCTTATTCTCATTGGCATAAGGTCCACATTAATCACCATTGTCACAGAAACAGCTGAGAGACCGATAAAAGTAAAATTACGACCCCCTCCCTTAACCGTTTACCTCCCACCGCAAAAAATAAATAAAGTGACCCTTATTCACATTGAAATAAGGTCGCTTTTCTTTGACAAGCAAAAGTGACCCTTATTCTCATTAGCATAAGGTCCACATTGATCACCATTGTCACGTTTCGTTACGGAATTTCTGGATTTGGTCTCCACGCTCAGGCCCGCGATAGAAGCTATGCAATAGCTTGAAACTCTGAAAATTGGACCGATATATCGATATTTTTTCCTCGACCGATTTTTTTTATATCGAGGTCGATATTGATATTTTAATTAATATCGATACATCAATATATTTTTTCACTTTCGACATCGCTAGTTGCGACTGCGAGTGCGACGACTGGCGACGACAAAATCAGCATGTCACTGTCAGTGAAGTCAGCTGCTGGGGTTTCGTCCAGAAACTATGCATTGTTGTGTGAAAACTTACGAACGATGCGTAGTTAGGAACGAAGTTAAATAAATTTATTAGCATTTTTATTATTTTCATAAAGCTTATTTTGTGTTGAGATATTTTATAAGGTAATTTAATCGCCTTTTTGTCCTATTGCAGAGCAAAGGCCTTTCCCTCTCATACATCACAGAGAAAGCACGAGCTTTCATGCACCACGCTTAGCAAAGCGAATTCAGACTTCGAAGAACCAGTGGCCTATTTAGCATTGGGGTCACGACAAATCCAAGACAGAAAGTTTTAAGCAACCGATTAGATTTTCTAAATCGGTACAGAGAAGTTGAAAATGAATTTTAAATGTCACTTTGAAGGTAAAGTAAATACTTAGTTAAATTTAGCGACGTGAGGAGTGCGGGGTTAACACGCCACTACTGTCCATAGTCAACTAGGCTCGGTGTTCATCGACTGGTTGAACAAAGCGATTGCTGAGCATGGAGCTCGAGGATTCGACTCCCAGGTTAGACATAATTTATAGCGGAATTTCTCAGTGGATTAGCTGTCTGAGGCCGTTTACCTAGCACGGCACAGCTGTGCTAGGTAAACGGCCACAGACGTGAAGGTGCTTCAATAGGGTGCACGCAAGGGTTTGCTGAGCATGCGAATTCCTAGCCACGCGTGATTGAAAGAAAAAATAATAAACAAACAAACATAATGATTACGCATAACTCTTTATTTGCCCAGAAAATACAAATTAATGATTGCAAGAATATTTCCACTTTAGTTTTTGATTACAATGCTCTGTCTCTATCATTATTATCCTTAGTTCTGCATGTTGTAACCACAAAACTTCCTTCACAAAAATATATTTATTAAAATATTTTATTGAATATGGAACTGTAACCGCTAATTAGTTCTACTGAGAACATTTACAACAACAGTTTTATGTAAATGCGAAAATATATTACATAATAAATAATAAATGCGTTAGTGATTATATTTTTAATAACTATTTTATTACCCTGAATCATTTCTCAGAAATGAAAGTCAGGGGCTTGGACAAGGTTACATCATAATCATTTTTGTAGTGTACGCGACGAAACAAGAGTTTTTATGAAATATGATAATAATATTATATAACATTCTGATTTAATTCAGAATACAAAGTGCTTCAAAGACAAATAATAGTAAAAAAGTATGCATTAATAGCAATCTTAACCCCTTGACTACGTTTGGTGTTTTAAATTCGTTGACGTTGATAACATTATAGAAACATGGTGTTGAATTAATTGTAATAAACTTTGTGATGATAATTCAAGTCCGACTGACGACAAAATAAACTCAGTCGAGTTGCACACAAAGCGTAGGTCAAAGGATTACATCAAGCGAAGTAGCTTCCCGTTTACAAGATTAAAATAATAGACAACATTCTTCAACTGGGTTGAATGTCCGCAAGATAAAATTATTAATCTCCTTCGTTGAATTTCTGTAGACGTCGACATGATCTCGCAAAGAAAATAAATAAAAAGTGACATAAAAAAAATAAAAATAAAATTCTTCGCAATGTACTTCGAGCAGGCGAAATTAAAGGCTACATAGCTCAACTGCATTGTTTTAGTTCGGACTAAGTACCTAATTCCCGATCCCTATTATATTCTAAAGTCGTTCCCCACCTTATGAGTCGATTTTTAATACTACAAGTATGCCTAGCACTCACCATCGTTAATGACAAAGCAATGAACTGGGGCCGTACTACAACGAGACAAAACGCCATCATGATTCCGCTCTAAAGAAGGCATAGTGCTATTCGTCCTGTATAACGCCATCTCTCTCACACAGTGGAACCATGGTAGTTTTGACACGTCAGAGTAAGGCCTCCGGGCAAAAATAACAGCCTATTTGAAATAGCCTAGGTATATTAAAATTGTGACTTCTATAAACGGTACTAGACAAAATTGACCTTCGCTAAAACTATGCTAATTTGCACACTGACTTTTGTAAGGCCCAGCTGTAGGAGATACCGCGACCGACCCTGGTTGATACTTTAGAGAAGAGCTTCATTTTTAATCACTTTAAAGATTACTAGGACAGAACAATGATGTCCTACATCCTGAATCCTACATCGAATTTTCTTCACATTTTTTTACGTTTTTACATGCAAATAAAACTTTTTTTCTCTTTTTATTTCATTTTTCTTTCTAGTATCAAACATGGACGACGATGGATTAAACGCGAGCCTTTTCACCAAAAAAGGTCAATTAGCGGACAGTTACAGGGCATTATCTATACTAATTTAGTTTAGTAATATTGAAGTTAGAATATCGCAATTTAGCGTTCTTTCTTTTATCCAAAGCTTTCGTGTACTTTTAATTTAACGGAAAGTTGATTCTAAAGTTAGAATTCCTTACAACAGTGTGGTCGCCGACGCAGTCGACATTAGATAATCGTGAACGCGATTGGACATTGAATAGACGCCTTATATAATAATTTGTATGAGTCCAATACCAGCGTCGCGGACTAAATCTAATTAAGTCTATGTATTCACAACGACCGCGTTTACGTTACATAAATGCCGTCGGTTGTTAAGCTTTCACGCGATAACGTTAACACACACGTTAACGTAAGTGCGTGGAAGTGTTGATTTGAACTTTCTTCCGCCCCGCCCGTGTATCCGAGGCGCGTTACGTTGGCACACGTTCTTTGCTAAATCTGAACTAGCGGATTTATTAAAGAATGTGTGCCGATATTAAAATTATTTTTCTTCCAAATGTACACTAAACGTGCCCAAACTGTCAATTTAACCGAAACTTTTCATTTTTATTGCTTATTCCACTATGAGGAATTACATAATTACACTTTGTGCACTTGTTTGACAAGCATATCAAAGTATTACACCTACACGCCGCGCTCGGCGGCTCACATGAAGCGCAAAACATCGTAACATTTACAAAGTGTATAGGTAAAACTATACCTTTAAAAATAAATTATTTAAAAAAAATCACTAAGTTTTTTTCATTAAGTAATAAATACGACACAATAACAACAAAGTAGAGCTTTTATACAGGTCTTGACGAAACAATAATTTAGGAAGGTGTACAAAATTCCATTAGTTAACAAAAGATTTGTACGGATCCCTTAAACAATAATTCTCACACATTTATATACTGGGAATGTATCTTCCATAACTATCATAATGATTTGAACATTTTCAAAATTCTTATAACTTATTCAGGGTCCCTTAAATCAATCTTCCACCACTAATAAAGTAATAAAATTCCGAAGATTTGCAATTACGTCAAACTTAAATTCTTAATTAACTTATTCCGAGACCCTATTGTAAAGTAATTTGTCAAATATTATGTACTATTTGTAACAATTTATATTTACGTAATGGCTCATTTCCTTTTCATCATTATTAACTAGTATTTACTAAAAATATATTTTGCAAACTGCAATTAAACATAGTCACGACCTAACTGCATCGAAATTGTTTCATGTTTATTGTAACAAAAAATTAAATTAACTTTTACAAAGGTTATAAAAATTCAAGTGACGATCGATTTTAAAATTATTCTGAAAGAAAAATACAACATAAAAATGACAAGATGTGTGTCATTTATAACAATATTTACAACAATTCTCTTGTAAAGTGACTGTACATGACCCAAAAATGGGGTCTTACTGTATAAATATGGACATTCTGTCAATTCGATGCAGCCTTTAACCTCAATAGCACGTATCCTAAACCATCGGTACCCAGATCCTATATAAAAGCATGTATTTGACAACATGAGAGCGCCGCCGTTATATCAATGGACCACTGACAAACTAGCCGGAATGTCTGAATCACACCAAACTAATGTAAAGTTGCATTTTGGTACAAAAATTTGCCAATTAGGTTATAATTTCGATATTTTCAAGAGAAAGAAAAAAAATGTGTTTTTGAAAAGAGTATTTATATCTATTTGTACATAGCCAGTTCATGGCAAATAGCTTAGATATGACCTGTCAAGTGGACCAAGGCTCATATTCATTAACAATATTTTGTTCAAGCGCGATATTTGAATGTTCCTGCCTTAACAGTTTTTCAAATAAAACTGTAAAAATGTATAGTTTTTACTAACTTTGTAAAATTGTACGTTTGTTTGTAATCGCTGGAAGTACAGATCCAATGACATAGACAATTTTTATCTGTGGCATGACCCACGGTAGCCGCGGCAAAAAAGTTAATTTGGTATGATTCGGACAGTTGTGAGTTCGTCAGTGTAAACAAGAGCCATGCACCGGCCGCTGCAAGCAAACAGTCGGTCTAGCGTGGAATGTAACGCGAGGCGACGTCTCTGCGCCACTGGCCACGGCGGGGCTCCACCGCCGACACACAAAAACATCATATTATGCTCATAAATTCGTAGGATAAAAAGTTGAGTGAGAAAAATTGTAACACACTGGTTGATATTGGCAACGGTCAGTCCCCATTCTGTAACTGAATGGAGACCACAGAACCGGCAGTCGAGCCCGATCGTGACGAAATAAATAACAGCCATAACCTGTACAATATATCTAGCACATATCACATTGTGACGCGACTAGTGCGCGACGACGCCGTTCCTTTGTCGCGGGTAACCATTGTAGTTCACTTTCTTGGGGACGTCGGGGATGGGTTCGGGTTCTGTCTTGGCCTTCTTGCCAGTTTTGGGGGAGAGGTAGGCTTTGTAGAAGAACTGTGCGAACAGGACGAAGTAGGAGAAGTACATGGCCATGGAGAGCTTGATGTTGATCTGGCTGATGTGACAGCTGGTGGGCGTGGAGGTGGCCATGTAGTTGTGCGCCCAGATGTTGATGGCGCAGCCGACGATCATCTGCGAGAGCTGCAGGACTGTGATGGTCATCGCCAGCATCTTGGGCGGGTACTTGCCCATGCTCACTAGCGCGTAGTATGAGTACATTACACTGGAAACAAGAAAAAGGAATCGTTAAAGATTGCGTTATGGATTATTTTTATGCTCTGTCTATTGAGATAAGATTTTTGGTTTTCCTTTTATTATCTCGGTCTTCGGTAAGATTTAATGTTTTCTAATGTCACAGATTATTAACAAATTATAATAATTAATAAATGTAGTAATAAACCTTTTTCTCCAATAATTGTTAGTCTGAAAAGTGTTTAACGTGGGAGCAATTATATATATTAATTTATAAACTGGTTTATAATAGTTTTAAATGATTTAATTGTTGTTATATACAAAATAATCCTAGTAGGAAGTAGTTATAATAACACTAACTAAAAAGATGTTGAAGTAAACGACTGGTTTTGCGCATAATTATAACTTTTAATAATAAACATTAATATAAATTGCACTACGTCTTTACACTTTTTATTACATGTCTAGCTCTCATTTTTTTGGTATTTTTTATTATAAATTATATTATGATGTCTGGTTCTATAATAATATATTCTTATATTCATTATCATGATTCTTTACACAATATTTTTTATAAAAACTTTATTATAAATTATGAAAATGTTTAAAGGACATCAAAAGTTAAAACTATAAGTTATATCAAAATACATCAATGTCATGCAATTTATTTTTATTACTTATTTAATTAAATTGTTTTAATTATTAATATTCGTTTGCCAAAAATACATTTAATACTTCAAAATTAATAAAATTCATAGTGCTATCTAAAATTAATCTTCACTATAATCGTTTATTCTTCTTCTATACATCTATAGATAAAACTGTGCAGGTAAATATACACCACATCTTCGTAAATGATACTCGTTAGTTAATGCTTAGGAAGCGAGTACACTACAATGTCTACAATTGCGGGCCGGGCTATGAATAGAGCAATTTGTTGGGATCAAATACCACGCTTGCTGCGAAACACGCTTCAAAGGAAACGTTTACTTGGGAACTGCGAAATGAGACATTATTTTACTTTGTTTGGAGCAGATTTTTGTTTATTTTGTCCAGAAAACTTGTTATGTGCCTCTAAATGTTTTGCTAAATAAATGTATTTTATTTCTTTTATCGACATATTTTAAATTGATTTATTTTTTAATGTGATCTATTGACATGCCACCTTAATTGTATTATTGTATTTATTATTTGTTGTTGTTTGCTTATGTTAATTTTGTACGCCAGATTTTGGCAAAACATAGTGCACATATTTTAACAATATACCAACTGTAACCATACCTATGTTTTACAAAATAAATGATTGATAGATTCTTTTTGGATGAAAGACAACAACTGCTGTGTTTTTCTCGAAATATATGTTCACTAGTTTCTGTCCGCAAAAAAATCGGTAATTAATTATCCCAAGGAAACGTACTAACAGACAGACCGACAGTATTTCGCATTTATAAATTGGACTATGGATGGATTTTATCCAACTCTTCTATAACCTGCTAAATTCTATCGAAATCATCATTATCGTCCTCCCCTTATCCTTATTTATTTGAGGATGGTGCAGCATGTTTTTTTAACACCCGACGGAAAAACAACGTGTGTGATTTGTGTTTCTGTCTGTGGCATTATAGCTCCTAAACGGATGAACCGATTTTGTTTTAAGTGAAAGGTGGCTTTATCGAGAGTGTTCTTAGCTATGTTTGATGAAAATCTGTTCAGCCGGTCAAAAGTTATGTTGCGTTTACTGTTTGAATCGGGGTGTTTTCGCAAGATATCGTATATCATAATTACGTGTACAGTAGCTTTTTTTAAATTGTTTTATTTGTTCTTGCATACAGCTCGATTTGCCGTCATTACAATAGTCAGATCCTTTCAGCCATATCTTTTCACACATGCCTAATTCTATGAATAAGTCTTACGTAATATTTTATTTTGAATTCTGATATCAATTCGTTGATCCCTGCCACACCTCTGACTTACAATCTCTTATCATTATCAGCTGCTGATTTATTGCAAACATTTTGTTTTAAATCCAGGTGTTATTGCTACCAAATCCTGTCATCAATCATTCACGGTCCATTTAACCGGCGAACCTAATACTTTTGTGTTCGTCTTGAGGGATAGATGAATGGACCCACTGAAAATGCCTGTCATTCGGTTTTCTTATTGTTGTTTACTGAAATTAGTGGCAACCTTCGCGGTGGCAATACCCGAAAGATTAGGTAGACGTGAGAAATTTTACGTATGCTCTTAGTTTGAAAATTCCATTGCCGCAATTAGTCCTTTCATCATTAGCCATCACTTCGTTATAGTTGTCGGCACGTAACTTGGCAAGAGTCGTTAGATGCGCACAAGTCGTATTTTAGGTCTCTTTGGTTACCAAGCGGGACGCGGGGAATGTTTAGCACCGTTCCGAGCGTGTGATTGGTTGGTCAGTTGACACAAGGATCGAATGAACAATCGCGTCGCGTCCACGTTCCGTTCGCTCTATATATCCCCACCACGCCAAAACCTTGCCAAATTACATGCCGGGGACTATAACAACCTAGCTAGACAAATAACCCATTTCATGTCACCATTGGCCATCATCATCCTTCTAGACTTTGTTAAACTAGATCTACTTAAAATGACATCACGATACTCCATTACAAGCAATATAACGCGCCTACAATACCTAATCCGTTTAGTTGGTACAACTTTTAACACTGCCGCAACTCTTTTGCATTCAACAGGCGACTAAATTAGCCATATGTCATAAAACTTGTTGGCCAACTTGGCGTTTTTATCAAGCATAAAACCAAAGCTTCAACGTTCGGGCTTCGTCATTCACCGATTTGAATTCTGACTCTAAACTATCCCAAACTTTTTGCACGTGCAAAAACCCAAGGACTCATTTATATCTGGCCCAGCGTCTCAAGGTCCTAAGCCTGCCATTAGGCCAATGAATCGACTTCCTTTAACAATAATCCGTTCAATTTAGATGCTATCGACACTATAGAACCCAACGGGACATCCTATATCTCTTCGTTTAATGCCGATGTCGTGGGAGGATCCTAAATTGCAAATGGCGACTGATACTGTCTGCCAGCTGTATAGATTTTTTCTTTATACCCGTCTGGCATTATTTTGTTTTTAGATTTGCATTATGATATGTCAAACTTACAGTTACAAGCGGATAGCTTTCGTATGGAGACTAGTGAAGAGAATGTAAACTAGTTTTTGTAGCGTGTTTAAAAATATTATTCTGAGCTCAGCCTATGTTGCAATGATGAATATTCTTTTTGTAACATGTTCTATTTTACATATGAATTGTTAGATTTAATTCAGTGTATTTTGATTGCATCTAGCATTTGTGGATCCATTAAAAAGCTTTTAAAAAGAACCAGCCCCGATCGTATTTCATTATCTTTCAATCGGGCATCCAATCAATTTAAATGGCTTCATGACATAATTTGCTTACAAAGCCATCCATACCATCTACGGCTGTTCCTATGCAGTCATACTACTCTATACAATGAACCTCGATGTTCGGACACGCCCTCACGTTCATTACTCAATTGGGTAAACAAAGGATCCATCAAAGAATTTAATCATCCACTAGTATAGATTGACAGTTTGTGGAACACATTAAATGGAATGGCTAGTAACAAGATCAAAGTAATTAACTATAGAGAAAAATTTACCATAAATGTTGGTACATGAACTGATTCTCTAACTGAAGATCATTATCACTCCAGCCATAAGACGTCCACTGCTAGACTTAGGTTTTCACCAAGCGTTGCCACATCGACAGGTCCTGGAGGATTCCCGCGGACTTCACTAGGTCAGCGGTCCACTTTGTCAAAGGCCTTCCAACGCTAAAGTTAATATAAAGGGTGGATTCTTACCTATGGACACAATAATTCATGACGACGAACCAACGCGCCGACGACGTGTACTCCGTGAAGGAGTACCAGGTGTACAGTAGGACGGTGATGTGGTGGTACCAGTGCAGGAAGATGAGGGGCTTCTTCCGCAGGACTATGAACACGGTGTCGCCTAGCTCCGGCAGCTTCGATAACACGAACATCCATGTCCAAAAGCCAGACACTTTGTCTTGTTCGATGAAACTGGAAATTAGAGAGAGAATATTCTGTTAGTAGTTTCTAATTGCAAACATTTTATAATTCAAGTTGAGGAGCGTGAATGCTAAAAAGTTTTAAATGCCAAAATCGTATATCACAGGATCTAGCATTAAAACTATTTAAAATAGGCGGAGAATTTGAACTGTGGGAGGTCTAGTCTATACAAGTATAGACCAATTTATAAAAAAGGAACGATGAACCAGACGAACTAAAAACTGCTAACTCATTTGTAACGCCCACCATCCCACAGACAATGAGAACTAAAATTCGAGCCTTCAAAAACCGATAAATGTCTTATTAAGCGTGACCAAGAATTGGAACACGAATGAAAAACTGTGACAAATCAAGTTGCGATAACTGGTGAACAACTATGATTGATGTACATACATGAACACGTAAATAAAAGGTGTAATGTTGCGTATAAATAGCAAATGTTTTTACATGGATGATAACAAAACATCGCGTGCGCATAGAATAGAATTCGACACGCGAGCAATGGGAATGGAGCCGTCTTGTCTGTTTATTGGGTAGGACGCTAATTTGTGTCAGTTGTGTGAGAATGTGATAGAATTAGCAGTCATAATTTATCTTGGTTATGGAGAAGCATGGTCGCAACTCAAATACAGGTCTAATCTATATGAAAATATGCTCTACCTACGCATCTAATATACTCGCTGTGATCTGTGATTACAGTAAAACGGATACAAACACAACAAGGACATTTCGTAATAGTTCGATATTATAGGACATGAACATACCGAAAAAGAAACCATAACTATGAATAACAATTCAAGAGAAGATATCAATAAATAATACTTCACCGCAGACAAAACGGCGCTTCCTTCACGACAAAGATTTGAAGGACATAACAAATTATACACACATCAAAGTGTCTAGGGATCAAGTACGTTTTAGAGTATCGTCGCAATTGAGGATTATTATTTCAACTTTTTAGGATCTTTACTGATTCTTTTTCAGTGATTTTCACTATTTGAATATGCTCCAAAGAAGAGCTCTGCCGAGTTTGGACGCCGTGCATACTCCACAACAACATTATGACTTGTTAGAAATACCGTAGGCGGCCATCCCTCAAAGTGAATTGATGAACTGATTTTAAGCATGCCAAATCGCTGTTTGCAAAATTTGCAAGTTTTCTTAATTTTTACAATATATAGCGATAAGTTGTTGACTTAAACACAGAAATTAAAGTATGAAGCCAATCTGGAAGACTAGATTTGGAAAAGATTTATTGGCTAATGTTTATAGTTAAAAATGTACTTGTTTCTTAGACACTTTTGATGTGTGTAGTAGAATCTATCAATGAAAAGTAAACACAGACAGTCCAACATGAAATCAATATATCGTCAATGTTCCGTTGTTAATTGAGGCATTGGATACTGTTTACATAATGAGAAAGACATCATAATAGAAAGGGGTTCGAACTGACACACGACACGGATTATAGACAGGTGGCATTATGACTCATGATCATTTCAATGTGATTAATTAATAAAATAATGATTGTAAATTAAATATAATATTGTTTGAAAAGTAATCTTGTTACCCAGTTATTGGGCACCATTTTTTTTAACACCGGTATTCAGCTGCATTTAGTAATAATGCTGATTGGAAAACAAAAACAAAAATTCTTTGTTTCAACAAAACAAAGCGCACTTCGAAATTTTTTATTTAAAAGTAATAATAATTGATTCTACCGTCCATTCGGAAAAGTAGCTTGTTATGGAGAAGATCGGATATGAAACTCCACAGAACAGACAAGAAACTCCGATTGGAAGTCGAACTAAAAATTGTTGGCAAAAAAAGGCTAGGTATATTGAAGGCTTGTTTGTTTATAGGAATAGGAAATGCCGTCGTGACGACTTAAGAGACGTTTACGGGACATGGCAACACGCAGGGAAGACTCCAAAACGATGGCAGACATGTTGCTAAAAAAACTTTTTCACTAAAAATAAACCGAATTCAAAAGCAAAACACTAAAATGTGCAAAATAACTTTCGTTTCGGAAGTCGGTGTCTTTGGTAACTATGTCTTTTGTCGTTTTGCCATTTAGGCTATCAAAAATAAGAATGAAATAAACATGACATCAACTTCGAAAACTGTTTACGGGTCTTTTTAACCGTAACCACAGGAAAATATTAAATTAATTATTTTGTCCTGTATTTGATTTAGAATATTTTGTCATCTACTTCGATATAATTGCGCCTTTAACCTTGACGTAACGAATGTGTTAATGAATCAGTTATTCATGAAATTAGAAAACAGGATGTGTATTTATGATGTCGGCGTAAAAATGTGGATCGCCGCAGATTCCGTTTACTGTTTCAGCTCCAATTTTATAACTTGATAACTTTATGGCTTAGAATTTGACCCCCCATGACCGTGTTATATTTGTGAATAGCAATGACTGAACCACTAGTTAGCGATTGCCAACCCGCATTGGGCCCGCGTGGTGGATTACGGCCAATTCCCTGCCATAGAGAGGAGGCCTGTGTGACCTGAGTCCCAGCAGTGGAAACATTAAAAAAGCTGATGCTGATGAATGAGCAATGTCCATTCTATATTTGTATAGTCATTTGTCAGCATTGTCCTGGACGAGACCTAGACAATTTTTAAACAACACCTGAATTTAGATCGTAGCAGTTAAAATTTGTAAACGCGCTAAGACATTTTTCTAGTGGAGATCCAAAACTGGTCATAGAAACGCACGCATGCTACGAACCAGGTAGATCGATGACCTAGTCAAAGTAACAGACGAGAGTTTGACGCAGGAGGCCCAAAAAGAAGAAGAAAGAAGGAGAAGTTTATAGTAGCGTGCAATTGAGGAGACCAACAGCGTTGGGTAGAAGAAGAGATAGTCATAATTACTGCTCCAGAAAGTTTTATTGTTTATTCAGGATACTAAATGCACTGTAACCTATTCCAAGATTGATAACAAAACAAAATGATTATATTGTAATAACAACAAGAAGAAGACCTACAATGCTATGAATGAGTTGTATGACAACAACAATTCTATTGTACTTCTAATATAATTGTAAAGTAATAATTGCTTTCAAATTGAATCCCATTTATTTGTTACATAACTGAAGGGTATATATTAACCAGCCTCATACAAAGTTTGTTAATTAGTAAGTATATAATACATGCGTAGTTAGGTGTTACATAATGCAATTGTGAGTACTGCGCTGTCTTAGGAATGTTCGGCGTTAAGATCGTAACCCCCTTTGTTTTACGAAGAAGAAATAATCCATCATCATAATGATTCAGCCTAATGAACGAGACTGATATAATTACTGAAATATTTAAACAATTGTGAGTACTGCGCTGTCTTAGGAATGTTCGGCGTTAAGATCGTAACCCCCTTTGTTTTACGAAGAAGAAATAATCCATCATCATAATGATTCAGCCTAATGAACGAGACTGATATAATTACTGAAATATTTAAACAGTTTATCTACACTCACAACGTCACGTTCCAAATATGAATTCAAGAATTATTGTATAAACACGTATTTTATACTCGTGGATACGTAAAATTAAATATTTAAAAAAAACTTTTTAATTTTTATAGCACACCCTTTTAATTTATTGGCGTTTATGGGCTCATTTCATTGGCTTAATGTAGAAAAAAAGTGTCATTGTCTATGGATGCTCGCGCTGCGCAGTCATGAGCAATGATAATCTAAATTGCCCGCCATACCACATATTTTTTCCGTTTCCACTTTTGTTATAATTCAACTGCATGGATGTAGTACCACCAAACATTGCCAAATTGACCTATCT
Source organism: Orthosia cruda (assembly GCA_964057195.1). Lineage (NCBI taxonomy): Eukaryota > Metazoa > Arthropoda > Insecta > Lepidoptera > Noctuidae > Orthosia > Orthosia cruda. The sequence goes on along the minus strand of OZ059831.1, from coordinate 40,461,607 downwards.
CGTCTTTGCCCCAAAACTACATGCAGCGGATTTCCGCAACCTAATCATGAAGTTTGACATAGTAGGCTATTTAGACAAAGATAACCGACTTCAAAAAAAGGAGGAGATTCTCAATTCGTCGGAATCTTTTTTTTTTCCCCGATTACTCAAAGTCGCCTGGACCGATTTCTAAAATTCTTCTTTTGTTTGATAGGGTATACTTCCTAGTTGGTCCCATAATCATCAGGTCAGGATCTGATGATGGAATCCTAGAGAAATCGAGGGAACTCCTCAAATATTATAGGCAATAATATAGCTATTTTGGTATTTTCATCAAGAATGCAATCATTTGCACTCAGAAAGTATCATTTGGTGAAGTGGAATTGATGAAAAAGACCACAGATGGCCACTGGAACTCCTAAATGCTAAATATGTCACGGGCTAAGATATCTCGAATAGTTATCCGACTATAATGAAGCAAATACTTATAAATAAATGGTACTGATGAAAATAGCACCATCGAACTGATCTGATGATGAAGCCTGGAAGATAGGCACTGGAACTCTAATATAAAACAATGTATCCTATATAGTCGTGTTTGGGCTTATTGGAATCGCCATGAGATGTACTTTGGCTATAAAAGATAATCATGTTAATTGGAGGTTCCTACCAAAACTAAAAAGAGAAAAGTTGGTGTCGAAAAACGGGAAACAATGGGTAGGTACTATTGCTACCCGTTTTTCGACACCGACTTCGGAAAAGAAATTTATTTTTTGCTTTGTAGTTTTTTGTTCTGGAAGTCGGTTTGATTTTTTGTTAAAAAGTTTTTATCCATCCATCAGATTATAGTGTAGAACAAATTGACGCCATACTGATGCTGTAACCTCGGACTACAATTCTTGTCCGCCAATTTATTTACAAGTCCAGCCGGTCCTTTTGTCGGGCGACATCGGACCAGTCGAATTCAACGCTGCAAAATATCATTAGGGCACCCAATTACTTTTTTGCAGAAGTCCGGTTGAATGTCAAATTCGGCTTTTTTGGTAACACTAATTGCTATTTGGTCAATAGCAAGGCGTACCATTGAGAAATTCGTATGTTGCGTGGAAGAGCAAGACTCTGAGCAGTACTTAATACATTACAAAAGCACGATCACCCCATAAACTCCAACACATCCATCAATAAAAGAATACCGACACGACCTACGAAACAGGACCACTAGGTTAATCAAACTGGTATTCTACGCGTAGTCATGGCATTCGACGCAAGCGCATAATTTTCTAACTGACGTAAGGCTCACCACTTTCTATTTCCATAGCGATGGAGTCTATGATGTAATTTTTCCGACAAAATGTTGTTTGCACCGTGTTTTGACACAGTTCTCAACCTGTATTTGAGAACTAGGTGAGGAAGGTCTGAGAGGAAGCTTGTCTTTACGTAATCGAGATAAGATCGGTTCGATTTGATTTGATTTTGAGCTAAACGATTCTTGAGATTTATTTATAGAGAGACGTTAAGCGAAAAACAAAGGTATAGTGTGAGTCTTGATTTTGTTGTGGGATCCGTATCTACTTCACTTTGTATTTGTAGCAATCTATCAATCTGCCCAGCCTTTTCCCAATTATATTAGGATCGGCTTCCAGTCTTACCTGATTCAACTGAGTACCAGTGTTTTACATGGAGCGACTGCCTATCTGACCTCCACAACCGCAGCTGGGTAACACGGTACCCCTTGGCAAGACTGGTGTCAGATCTCAAGCTTCTGTCTTCCCGTAACTACTGTCAAAGACCTTCAAATGACAGCCGGGACCAACGGTTTAACGTGCTTTCCGAGGCACGGAGGAAACTCTATATGTTGGAATGGTCATCCATCCACAGACTGACCTCGTCAAGCTTTGCTTATCCTTGATGATCGACCAGTGCGGCTGTTTTTATTTAGCCACGAGCTCCTTGTAGCAATCTATAAAAAGTATTATTGAGATAGACAGATGGAGCAATTTTAGTGTCATTTGGACAAACATCTATCGCAGGCTTATTTCAGTAGGCATGTTCAAATTCGTCCGATATGAAATCTCACGTCAAGTTATTTGATTAGCCATGTCATTTCGCCCAACCAATCAGAGCAGCCGTCATGTAATTTGGCAGTAGATTAACACAGATTTGTTCAGGGATTCAGAAACCAGGATTTATTATTCCGTTTTCCTTTGCACCTCAGTTAAAGAACCCTGAAAAGGCGCTTAGACACCGTCTTATAAGATTATGAAAACTCTTTGCTACCCCCTGATTGGATTTAGCCACGCAATTTCTTTTGAGCCGCCCGCCTTTAGATCTCCCGAGTAATATTTTGCGCGCCGCACACAGGGTTATTTGACAAAAAAAAGCGGACAATATTATTTTATGCTCTTATCCTGTTTATTGATCAAAAATCACTATGTAGAATGTATTATTACTTATTTTATGATATTATTTTAGATAAAAAAAAGTCGTGAAAAAAAAAATCGATAGAAAAAATAAATAAATAAATAATAATAATAAATAAATAAATAATAATAAATAAATAATAATAATAATAATAATATATATAATAATAATATATATAATAATAATATAATAATAAATCGATCGTGTAGATCCTCGGGTTGGACTTTTACTGATATCTTTGACCACTTTTGCAGCCTGTGGATAACCACATTCTCGAAGCTTCATTTGACTCGCATATAAGAGTTGTTGAGAGTCACCCTCATCTTTAAGGCTCTCAACTCTTCGCCTTTTACTGCGATCACATAAATCACTAAATGTTTTCGATGGACGACCCGAATTTCTACTTGATCCCGTAGGTATTTCTACGGTACCTTGAAGCCAACGGTGATTTTTTTTCAAGAAAACCTTTTCTGTCCTACTCGCAGCAACCCATCTGGTCTTCATTTCTGACTTAATGGCAGAAAATTTGTGCAGAAACTGTTGTTTTTGTTCCTCGGGGAAAGTCGGCTTACTTACAATATCTTTCTCCACAGAGTCCAATTTCTTTCCAAATTCTACTTCTGTACTTTTTTTCATCAATTTAAATAAGTATTCCCGCGTAATAACATTATTTCCAGAACTACCTGCTAAAGAAAAACTCGTGTATTGTCAAGTTTTCAATATCAAGTGAATAATATAACTTTGTTTTGTAAAAATAGTATTAACAAAATAATACGAAAAAAAATATGATAGGCAGATTTAGGCACCTAAATTTCTATGTTTTCAATAGTAGAATAGTTAATCTTGTTATAAAAAAAACAAGAAATGCCGTGAGACGCCCTGAGACATAACAAAAACACTATTATGTATATGTTTGTTGTAAAATCTTACTACGTTTTTATGCAGTCTAAAGAATTGTTCATATCTTTATGCAAACTAATACTACATCAAAACAAATAAAATAAAACGAATAATGAATACCTGCTTCATTAATATCCATAATGAATATCACTTCACAAGACTTTGTTTAGTTAATAACAACCAAAATTGCGCGATAAAAAATCGTTAAACTCAATGATTGTTACGTGACCGTTTGCAACCGTTCAATTGATAGGCAAAATAATGACACACAACATTTTTTTAAATTTTTAATGTGGGTATTTTTAGGTTCTTAATTTATCTAGGTACCCTCAAGTACATCCAATTTGCGAAGATACTGTACTTTGATCTTGTTGAATATTGTCCGCTTTTTTTTGTCAAATAACCCTATGTGCGCCGTAAGAATTTTAAGAGCTTCGAAATATTTTGAGCAGACGCTAAAGTTCTGTTACCATTGATGTCGAATTATTGTGAGTGATGGTCCAAATAGACATAAGGCAGAACGTGGGCAGCTGTTAGAGTAAACACGTTTTTGTTACGAGAGTCTATTATCATTATTTTTATTTATGGTACAATAAGATATTGTTTAGGCATGAAATACTTGCGTAGCCTGAAAGAGATCAGAAAAAATAAAATTTATATGTATTTTTTTACGTACCGCACATTAGGTACTTATGAAAGGAAAAGTTTATAAATTAATAATACTATTAATGTGTTTAAATTTGCAATTTGATGAGAACCCCGAAGGTTTACGAAGAGATGCACCAAAAAAATCGAATTAACATTACGACAATACGATTTCAATAACAAAATCATTGACTATGCCGGAAAAAACGAAAGTAGCTGATTGGTCATTACACATCATACCACAAAACTCGACCAATAACAACCCCGGAAATCATGACAGCAATCGCAAACACCAATCAAAATTTAGCTCCACTTTTTTTCTAAGACACCACAATTATTGATAGCCAGCAACAATAACATATCAAGAATATTCAAACATACAATTATGAGAGCACAGGTCTCCGGAGATAAACATCAATTACGGCAAAGATATGATTATACACAGCCGCATACGTGTGTAAATGGTTTAATTAAGTATAATTACGCAAGTTACTAAATTACCCTAAGCAAGTCTACACTAAGATGTTTTAGTTTATATAAGAACGGTTAGGTGGATATTTCCCTCAAGGTTTACCTAGGAGAGAGAAGAGAAAATACCAACTTTAGGCAAGTTTACTGCAAGCAAGCACTGAATTAATTATTGCTACATGCGTAAGCGTAACAACAAATAAAGAATAGCAAAAAGAAAAAAGAGCATATATTTATAAATAGTTATTCTATAACTCTATAATAGTTTTCTGAAAAAAAGAAAGAAAAAAATATTTATTTGTGACCCGCACAGGAGACACGAGATAAGCAACACAAACAATAATAAAAAATAAAAGGCGTGCACTAGGTGGCAGCACGGAGACATCAGGTCCCGGCACCTGTCAAAGCGCTTAAGTTTTTGGACATTGGTTAAATTAACGTCAACGTCATGTTTGACAAGTTAGGTTTTCAGAATGGAGGCGTGCAATCTGTAGTGTATTAAATAAATAAGATAAAAATGCAATAAATGATGATTATGAAGCAAAAGCAACCAATCACATTAACACAGTCTTAAAGCACAAGCAGAAGAATAATGAAAGCGAAAATATACAAGTTAATATCGCGTCCCATTCGCTGTCAGTGAGGTAGACCTATCTAAAATGAACATCTGGCAATAAAAGGAAAGAAAACATTGTCTAGTCCGCGGAGAAATTAAGATCCGTGAAGAGAAGGGTTGTGCGTCTCCCTGTGGGAAGATTTGATCGTGATAAGGGAGAATCACAAAGGTACGTATAATCAACTTATCAAGTCGACAGTATCCTTTCAAGATCGTACAATTTTCAGTGTTCTTGAGGATTGTATTTAAGGTTGGAGTGTGTTCATGCATTAAATTGATCGACATGCAACCATCAATGCTCTACTCAAGATCACAGTTAAACTGTCAAAAGTCTCAATGGACTCAGGTATAATTGCCGTGAACAAGGAAACAGGTAATTTAATATGCGGTAAGTAAACACATGATAATTGTACAATTTGATATGTACCTGAGAAACGAAGCAGTGACACGTGGAATGCTCACGTTACCTCTACCGACTAAACTAGGATTTAAAACAGATGCGAGTTGCAAATGGCGCCCAAAATAAAGGTAATGGTTAGGTTGGTCTTTAGGAAATTAGTTTTCTATGTCTACACGTGCAATTTAAGTATTTGTTTAACCTTGAATAACCAGTCTACAAAGTTGCTATAACTAAGACACAGGTCACACAGGCCTCTCTCTGTGAGAGGGATTGGGTCATAATCCACCGCTCAGGCTCAGTTCGGGTAGATTAGCTTTCAAGTCAAAAGATTTGGTCGAGTAATCTCAGACCTAATCGTCTAGTCTCTTTCAAGATTATCCAATGTCTCTAAAACTAGATTCTTAGAAATTGCGTAATCTTACTCGTAGTTTGGAACTCACTGACGATTATACCTACGTATCAAGCTGTAAGTAATATTTAAAGCATTTCAATTTGTTTATCCAGCTGTCGTCTGGAAAACCTTTTATTTTTTTCTATATCACTGTAACAAAACAAACATGAAAACGATCAAAAACCTTTTATAATACAATAAAGCTTATAGAAGGAATGGCATCCATCAGATTGGACAGCTGAAATAGGTTGGAATCCATCAATCAATATCAAACGTCAAGCAAATCGAAGGAATTCCAGTTGCTATTGGAAAAATATCGGTTTTGGCTAAATATTACTAAGGAGGAACTTGCCTCCTGAAATGTTATTTAGCAACGTATTTGATTTTGTTTTGTTTGAAAAGTTTAATATCTTCATTGTTACAAAACTACATAATTATAATTTCAGGTAATGATATAATTTTCTCATATTTTTTATTCAGTAACGTCAGAATATGAAAACAATAACTAAATAAATAATAAAACAATCGAAAATGTGTGAATTAATAATAATTGTTTAGAAGATTTCCATTCTTAAACAAACCCGTTCGAAGTCCAAAGTCATGAAATTCAAGATTTTAATTGCATAAAGAATTACAATTTTATGAGAAAAATTAAATAATTATGCGGAGATACAAACAATTACGTAAAACAAAACATAGAAATGCGTCAAATAACTTTACCTACGTCAGCGTACTCAAACAGAAATTGAAATTCGACTTAAAATTCAGTGCGTGTCCTGAAACAATTTTAGGAATACATTTTTCGTTATCGTACATGAAAGCAATAATGAATGTGCGGGAGCTATGCAAGGGCGTAGAAATTAAAAATCCATACTGAACAATTAAGACATACAAGTGGAACCTATGTGTAGGAAATCCAAATTGGATAGTTTTGCAACGGAGTATAAAGAGTGCCAGGAATCGCAAAGCTATTTAAAGTGTGTGGAAAAGTTAGGGTTTAGTAGGCGTTTCGGCCGCTAAGTTTCGTCCGATCCGGTCGAAACAGGAATGTTTCTGACGTTACTTTGCCTCTAAAAAAGCATTCGTCCGAAACACCACTCAAAAATATTTATAATAATGAAATTCCTGTTTCGACCGGACCGGACGAAACGCCTACCAAGCCAAAGTTAGTAATGGGCAGTTACAGGTCGATTTATTGATTCATTGCAAATTACCAAAATGCAAATCCATTCAGATAATTTGAGTTCGAAAAATGTTTATGAATCGATAGATACCAGTTTAGCCATAGTAAGCACGGCATCGCAGCTGACCTAGGAGAAGATTGGCCCGTACTAGCAAAGACCAGAATTGTATAGAAAAGGAAAGTCTATGCCCGACAGTGGGACAATATACGCTAGTTAGATTAGAAGCAATTGTGAACGACCTACAAACGGATAAATGTCCATAAAGGAGCACTTACATTATTATTTCTCGTCGCCCTTGAGCTTACGTGAGGATGTGCTATTTACAATAACCATTAAGTAAATATGACGTAATTATAATTCTCGATAATGGTCGTCCGCCCTTGTGCCTTGGCCGGGCACAGCCGGGGTTCGACATTGACCGTGACACCAGCACTCGGTCTGCACACGGCCTAAATCGATATTTGTATAGGGTTGTCAAACGTTGTGGTTTGGTGTTAAATAGCTTGTTCGTAAATCAACAACGAAGTTAAAGGTTACTATGGACAAGTACTTAGGATAGTTCAAATTGAAGATTAAGTGGTAAGCTGGATTAATGAATATTTATGGCACTTGTCATAAGTTCAAACATGAAGCCTGAAATCGGTATCTCTTTCTAGTTAAGACTTAGTTTCCACCCAGACAAGCCCCAAGCACTTTTTGAAATCACTTTATAAATCTCAGTACAAAAAGCAAAATACTTTATATGTAAAACTGGCCGGTACTTTGGATTTTTATCTACAAATTTATCAAAAGTAAAAAATATTATCATTAAAATTGCCAGCGTATTAGCGATTGTTGCAGGACTCTATATTTTCGGACATCTATCCCACATAGGGGATAGTTGCATAATCCATTTAAATTACGTTTAGGATAGATATCCCGAGAAACGGGACATATATCTCGCAAAAACTTTGATCGCACGGGGCAACTATACCCCTGAGGTAACTATACCCCTGGGGCAACTATACCCCTGAGGAAACTATACCCCTGGGGCAACTATACCCCTGGGGAAACTATCCTGGTATTACACGAACGAATGCCAAATGTTTGGGATTGCCCACTAGACATTTCTGTAGCGCATACATTAATTCCATAAATCTAAAGATCTTGACGATACTTATCGCTGATATGATGACACTTAGTCTACGATCTCTCGATAAATAGCTGATAGTAAGATAGCAGATATCTCATCTGATGAAATCTCAGAATAAAATAAGTGGAAACGTCGCAAAGGGTAAAACTATAACACGCCAAACATGTGCTGGTATACAATTCGCGCACACGAGATAGTTATCATGTTGAGCGCTCACGTTTCCCGTAATGCTTAAACTAGCGTCAATGCTAAATGCATTGACCGACGTACAGCAACAAAGTTTGAATCCAAGATCAGAACTGTGCCAAAATATCGCCTACGATAGTCAGAAAATGAGAAACAAATGTATTTTAGTTTTTCTCAATTTAGAGTATTTAAAAATAAATGTTACAAGCGCTATTACTGGCCGCGTTTACTCTACCGCAAGTTTTTCAATTTAAGGCCGTACCCTGACCAAAAAATCAGCATGAGATATGAACATTCCTATTGGCCTAGCGGCACTGTCGGCGCATGAATTACAGTAGTGAATACGCCCAGAATTTAGAATAAAATCTTTATAAAATCGAATATTGGTCTTTTGAAAAAATAAATCTACCAAAATGTTCGTTATCAAATTGTCTATCCATTAGTGTTAGTACAAAAAAATATGAATGAACACTTTACGAGGAGTTGCATGCTATCAATCATTATTTCTCAATTTTATGTTTTTGTTGGAAGGAGATTAGTGAAACATATATTATACTACATTAAAAAAAAATGAATTCTACAATTTTGGAATCAATAATATGTAGAAATTTAATGTATTTTTATTAGTTGATATTTCATTTTAAATAACGAGTAGATAGCTCCTTAAAACTGCACGAAAAACATTTGGTTTGCGTGACAACCCTATCTAGGACTCAACTAAAAATGGGGGAGATAGCGTAAAACGCCACGACATATGGCATAGTTTCTGTCTTTAATAAAAGTTCTTTACGCAGCACGGGTCCCGAAGTTTTTTATAGGGGCGATACGCTTTTTTGTCACGAACTCACGATATTGGATCAAGTCTTACTATACTACAGTTACAAAGTGAACTACCTACCATCAACTTCAAAATTTAGTAGCTAAGGTAAATTAGGTACTCGTAATTATATTGTCCTTATCCCAATATAAGTAGGATCGGCACAACATGTCCTTCTTCCGTACTTGACTAATAGTTCATTCATAGATTCTTTGGTCTTCCTCTACTCTCAAGACCATCCACATTCCATACTCTAACTCCCTCCATTTTCACCAGTAATTTATTACTTTCAGCAGCTGTCAAAAACGCGTATGAGTAGCAAATAAGCTTAAAAGCATTTAGTGCAAGAACCAGTTTAGTCTAGTCATGACTAGTTCGCGAAATGTCTGCTGTCGTCTATAATTTACCAATTCTTGGCATGTACAATTCTATAAATGACTGATTCTACAAATTATCAATTTTATAATTGACAGATTTTTTAAACAGCTTTCATTATAATTAAAGAATGACATAAACATCTTATGTACACAAAAAAGGATGATAATTTATGTTCTCATATTATAATATCTTGTACTACATTTTGTAGCGCAAAAATAAACATTTATTCAGTTTCTGGTCATAAAATCAACAGTTAAATTTACATACAATTTTTCAAAAAAACCCTAACTATCAACTGAAGTAGATCTTTATACGTCAAACTTATTAATGTTATGATTTGCATTTATTATCAGTAGTTAAAAAAATGAAAAATATTAAACAAAAAAAATATAATATGTTTATAGTTCGACACAAAAAAGTGTGAATGATATCAGTGTCTTTAAAAAAAAATAACGACATATTTAACAACCAAAAATAAAAGACAATGTTATTAAAATAAAAAATGTTTTGATTGCCAGTTATAATTAATGCAAAGGATTATTAAATTATAAATACGAGTTTTAATGATGTATAGTGATTTTTTAATTATTTTACCCGACTGTCCCAAAAGGGTTTGTTATTTTTTTGTTAGTGTTCTTCTTGCCCCACACGTTTCAGAACAGTTATTCGATTTGTCGAAGCAATTTGTCATAATTGGACACGTCTCTAAAAAGAGTGGCAAAACCTACCTACACGACCTTATTTGAACTCTAGGTTTCCTGGCACAAAACGAATAACAGTGGAGTCTGGGACCTAAATGAGTTTCCTTGAAAGCACAGGTATTGCCGGAATCGTGAAAAACATCCATATCTCTGCATCTGACACGGTCAGGCATTTACAAAAACAATGTTTTTGCTAGGCATCGTAATTTAGTACATATTGAACGCTTCTAATTTAATATTCGAGCCGACGAGTAGGTTATTGTTTTTCTGGATTCAATCTGTAAAGTTCTGGAAGTCTTAAAAGTTGTCGATACGGCCATACATTATACAATCTCAGCCAAAAATTGCTGGCGATCTCCGTATTAAGATCGATTTGAACATCCTTTTTGAGTTATGCGAACTTAAATTGGATTGGTCCAGTTTTTCGTGAAGTTCCCTGAAACACTACGTTTCAGAAAATTTTCGTAAGTCTTTTGATTTGATTTGAATCGATGTAAGAGAAAACCATTCACATTTTGCAATATATGAAATCTAAGAATGAAACATGCATCATTTTATTTACCTTTCCTTTAAACATAATATTTAAATGTATCCGCTTCAAACAGAACAGGATAAGCAAGAAACACGAGACCATCACTTATACCTTTCCAAATATTTGCTCATCACTACGCTAAACTTGAAGTCTAACCAACCTTATTTACACAGACTCTTATGTACTTACATACGTAATATATTTCTTGTGGACACGAGGAGTTGAGCGACGATTTCATTTCCATCACGTTCATTGCGTATGCGCAAAGTCAATGTTTTAATAATGATCTTTGTATATCCTGATGACGCAGTTAAGGCAAGTGCCCTTTAGTTTGATGTGATCGGGCTACAAATAGAGATGAACAATTTCAAACCCGATTCATCATCATCGATTCATTCAGTAGTCCACTGCTGGACACATGCCCGTCTTATTGCACGCCATTTATTTAGATTTTCGGCAACTCTTATCCAGCTGCTACCAGCTACCCTGCAAAGACCGTCGCTCCAACCAGCCTGAGTATCCCGCTTTTCGTTTACAAGTATACGGTCTCAACTCAAGAACACGTCTACCTCAACGGTCAAACCTGATTTTTGTGTTTTAACCAGATTATTTATTAAAAACCCATCTCTATAGATGGGCAAGTTGGGCAACAAAGCTGCAAATATTGTTATTTTGGCATTATGAAAGTCAACTAAGGAGCTTATGAGGCCAGACTTCAATGGCGTAGAGCCAAATATGTCAAGCTAGATAAGTTCAGAGACAAAGGGCAAACTGTTATGTCAACTGTTGCTATACCTAATATCGATTAGTGTGGGCAAATCCGTATGGTCCTGTTTACTGCGTGTTTGTTTGTAAGTAAAGAAACAGGCAGCGTTAATTTTTTTATACGTAATGTTCGAACGTTAGCAAGAAAAACAATATTTTTCCATTGAGTAGCCGCAAATTTAGAAGGATGATTGTTTGATAATTGATTCTACAACTTAGTCGTTTTTTTTGCTACCAAATCTACGCTTTTTCTACAACTGACGTCATAGCATGATGAATCAACTAATGCAAAATTTTCAGCTTTGTTCTTTACGACGTTGTCACAATGGCAAAGGACACAGTGGGTGGGACATCATTAAAAATCAATGTCATAGCATTTGCATTTTTATGACTACTAATAGAATGTAAAAGCATAATTATAGTGTAACTAGCTTCTGCCCGCGGCTTCACCTGCGTGAAAGGAGATTTATTATCCCAAGCGTACCTTATACCAGGATGGAGGACCGTATGTTCTAATACAGGTCTTTGTCTATCCATATGTCAAGTTTCATCCAAAGCCATGCAGCCGTTAAGGCGTTAAAGCGTAAGAAAACAAACTCACATTCGCATTTATGTTATTAAATAAGGATTCTACATAATATAATATAAGCACACCTGTTGAATCACAATTGTACGATATACGTCAATTAAGTAGTAGGTATAAATATCATTAGCCGGCAAAACTGCTGAATAATTCGGCTGGTAAACAAGGGCTATTGTACTTTCCATTAAATATTCTGTAACACCATGGTACGCCCTAAACCGGTATTGCTGAAGAAAGCAACAAGTTTGCCAGGGTTTACCAAAATTGAGCGGGCGATATCTGTAGAATTTCCCTCAGAAAGCAAGAGCGAGATACGACCTCTTTGCAATGTGTTTAAAGCTTCGGATACACATTGCAAAGAGATCGTCAACAGGACAGAATTTCGATAATATTGATGCAGAAGAAGATGACGAGGCAATCTGGAGGTTTATTTGAACAAATCGAATTTGATAAAAGACAACTGATAGAGAAGTATAAATATCTAGCTTAAAGTGTATTATTATTCCGAGAGAACATTACACCGGGATAAAAAGCCTAGCGTACAGGCTTTTTATTCCGGTGTAATTAATGTTCCAGACTATTATCTGTCTCTGCTCCAAATTTTATTCGAATCCGTTCAGCCGTTCTGGCGTGTTTGAGAAACAAACATCCATCAAAATTTTCGAATTTATAATACTAGCTTCGCCCGCGTGAAAGTAGAAAATGATCCCAAGGGAACTATTCCCAGGATAAAATGTATCTTATGTGCCTGATTATAATCTATCTCTGTGCCAAATTTCACCAGACCCGTTCAGCCATTCTGGCGTGTTTGAGTAACAAACATACATGCCACAGAACCAAACTTTCGCATTTACAATATTAGTAAAATAGGATAGGATTGTAGGGTATGAGATAGTCTCGCCTCAGTGTGGTAACTCTTCTTTTACAATAAATTCATGGGGTTTGTCCAAAAATTATATTATATACTGAAAGTTCTACTCCAGTTCTATAACGTTTTAATTTTTATAACGCCTGTATGTATTTGTCTAATAATAAAATCATTTCATACAGCTTCAACATACATATTTCAATTAATTTTACAAACGTGATGTGAAAATAAATTGACTTTAACAAAGACCTGAACAAAAAATGTTCTGCTAAAATATTGATTCAGAAGTAGCCGAACACAATCGAAAGTTTGAAAGTCGCCAAACCAAGTCGATAACAATATCGTCTTTGATTTTATTACACTACATTAGATAGAAAAGGTTCGCCCAATACCCATGGACACCCAATAACTATTTATTGCTATTTACAACAGACCCTTACGATTTGGTTGGAAAAATAAGCCTGTTTTATGTTTATTCGCAATGTATTTTTGATGAAAATTGGTGTTGAACATACCCCATTTGGGGGTAAAATGGGGTATGTAGTAGTTTTACCCCCGATTTTTGATTTATGTATTTGAAGTACTATATCCTTTGAAAACGAAATAACTTTGCATGTAGTGTTTTGATTAGGATTTTAGGATAGACGATTTGTTTGTATTTATGTTTAATTATATTTTTAGGGTTCCGTACCCAAAGGGTACAAACGGGACCCTATTACTGAGACTCCGCGGTCCGTCTGTCTGTCACCAAACTGTATCTCGTGAACCGTGATAGCTAGACAGTTGAAATTTTCACAGATGATGTATTTCTGTTGCCGCTATAACAACAAATACTAAAACTAGAATAAAATAAATATTTAAGTGGGGCTCCCATACAACAAACGTGATATTTTTGCCGATTTTTTTGATAATGGTACGGAACGCGCGTGGGTGCGCGGGTCCGACTCGCACTTGGCCGGTTTTTTATTTACTTTTGTCTGAATACCTGTCTATCTTTTGCATTACAGTAGGTTTTGTCAAGTTCTTAACTCCAAATACTTTATTCAGAAACCGGTCCTTATCATAAAACATTTCAGACACGTGTTCCTAATAACAGCAAATATATAAAATTAGAATAACCACGGCATAGACATCAAAACTGCCTCCCGCTCTATTGAACGAACATAAATTCAGATTTTGTTTTATTTGTGGAAATATTCTAGAAAATAAAGCTAAAAGATGTAAGGTAACGTATTTTTACGTGATGCTTAGGCGGATTTAATAAACCACAAGTAGAGGTGGAAAAAAAGATGGGTTTAAACCCAACAGTCGGGTTTTTAACCCAGTAAATTGCCTATCTCTATCCACAAGGCATTCTCTACAAGTCAACCTTTGGGTTAAAAGGACAAAATTGTGCAGCTACACAAAATACAATAAGTTTTACTAGTTTTAAGCCTAGCTTAGTTTTTTACCTGATCTAGCAATTTCGTCGCTCCGGGCAAAGAAAATCTTTGCCGCCCTTGGCGCCCTTTAAAATGACGCCTTATAAGGAGGTAAATGTTTCAGGATATCATCTATAGAAAAAATGCAGTTTATAACCGTCGGATCCGATAATCCGTTTTTTGACAACTTCGAGCGAAGTGAAACGAAGTGAGCTCGAAAATTACACCTAAGAATTTTTGCAACATTATGTATGTTAAGTTATTTAACGGAGTGTTTACAACAAGAACCAATATCTCTCTACAACGAAGCGAACTTGAACATTTTAGCACAACACCACGAATAAGTAAGTTAGTTTTTCTGATGAAATGAATAGGACTGTTAGTGCAGTTTGGCCGCCCCTCATTTGTGCCGTTCTGGGCATTTGCCCTGTTCGTCCCTCTCCCCTAGATCTGACCCTGATCTTCCAGTTTAAACGTCATGGTGAAGCTCCAGTTTTATTGCTTCTGCATTCACTACTGCGGCCTTTCAAGTGTTACCTTGAAATTCCTCGTAAAACTTTACGCACTTTAGGACAAGATGCTAAATGTTTTTGTTAACTATTTGAACTTTAGACATTTTAAAACTGGATAATGGAACAAATCGTGCATGGGACAATTCACGAGAAGAGAAAAAGCGCTTCGAATTTTCGACCCTTTTATAAAGGAGAATGCTCATGGGTGTATGGAATCCCGTACCATGATGCATCAAAATTAAACTTTGTTTTTTATAGACTACACTGATCATGTTAACTCTTACAAAAGTTCTTTTCGAAAACAAAACCCGGATTTCGGAGTTATTTCATAAAATCAAAAATAACCTAAAATTTGGTCTATTTTGTACGACGCTACCAACGACGTAATTTATATAGACACGATATACATGGATGTTATAGTTATTTATTACACAAAAGAAACGATTACTGGTTCGTCTTTTCATCAAAAATCGATTCTATTAGATACCTACATTCTATCTACATCTTTATGACCGGCTGTGAACGGCCAATTAACCATAGATAAATAATGATAATCTTATAAATAAAGATTCTATGAGATTCAATTATATTCTAGTTTATTTTTAATTAATGTAGAATCTAGAATTGGCTAAGTTTTTTTTTTAAATATCATGACTCTTACAAAAATCAAAGGTAAGTTAATCATATCATGTGAAACGGAACGTCATTTAAAGGGAGTAGTACAACAATATCCATACTTTTAAACTCAACATTAAATTCCCTATTCGAAAATCAAATCCCCGACGCGTAATGTCGTATAAAAATATAAAACTAATTACTATATAATTTTGGTTTTGATGCGTGAGACTTTTTGGTACCACTTTTGGTCATTCTCCTTTCAGGGTTGATAAGGGATGGAAGGTTTATGAGTATAAATCTTCGTACTGATACAACGAATTATTGTGACCACATCCCATGGGCGTACTTTGTTCTGAAAGAGTAACCTGGAATAGCCACATTTACATTGGCACCTCAATAAATTCATGTCAAGTTTGACAAATCAAATTGAGAACCATTCCAAAAAGGAAACTTGAAATTGTATAAAGAAAACTGGCCAAGTGCGAGTCGGACTCGTGCACGAAGAGTTCCGTACAATTATCGCAAAAAACGGCAAAATAATCAAGTTTGTTGTATGGGAGTCCCGTCCCACTTAATTTTTTATTTTATCTGGTTTTATGTTTTGTTGTTATAGCGGCAACAGAAATACATCATCTGTGAAAATTTCAACTGTCTAGCTATCACGGTTCATGAGATACAGCTTGGTGAGAGAAGGACAGGGTCCCGTGTTTACCCTTTGGGTACGGAACCCTAAAAATGGTAGTTACAAGCGAGTCAGAAAATTTAAGTGAACCAGGAATTCGAGGCGTATCTATATAAATTAAAAGACTAACTTCAATACAAAACTTTAAGTTACAAACTCACAATTCCTGAAGAGTCGGGAGCAAGACGAAGTTTTCAACTTGTTTCATCAACTTCTCAACTCGAAACAGACACTATAAACTCAGCGACACTGCATCTTATTGGTAACAAAAGAAATGATCTGCGTTGCTATCTGACACAGATCTCCTAATGTCAAAAGTGAATGCATAGACAATGCCTAACCTAGATACGATTTAGAAAGTACTAAGTTCCCAGCAGTTACTATAGGTCGTGATCGTTATTTTTATATTTTTTTAATATTTATTTGCTAGAATATGGTAGGTACATAAGGTGTTACAGTAAATTTAGTTCAGCATATCCTGCCATAACATGGCGTGCAAATTTATTGAAAATCATGGATGTCACTTAATCAAACTTACAAATTACAGATTCCATTGACTTGTCTTCTAAATAGTCCTTAATGCTATAATATATTTTAAATAATAATAAATTGAATAGTAGTTTTTTAAACTTTGTCAGCGGTAAGTCTTGAAAACTATTAGGTAAATGATTGTAGATAATAATCGACATGCAGCAGCATGCAGCAATTTTACTGATGGCATCCGAAGTCTATCATCAATACTAATTTCGTCGCTTAGGTTCCAGTCAGCGGTTAAATACATTCAGCGGGAAAAATCATCCCTTAGAGCTCTCTCTACATCTAGCATCTAGCCTTCAATGTCTATAATCAGTATTCTTAAAGAATAATTTATTTTTATTTTTTATAGAATCCTTTTTTCGTATTCTTCGCAGCAAACCCTTTCATTTGATACATATATCATGGCAGTGCACAAAAAATAACTAGTCCACCATCTTGGGTCGTCCGCCATATTGGATTTAGAATGAGGTTACTTAGCTAGCCATGCATTGTCATCCAAACTAAACGTGTATGTAAAATTTCATCTTAATCGGTTGAGGATAACTGCTTTAAAATTCAGTTGCAAGATTTAACCCGAACACACTTACATACATACATACATTGCAAGTTAAATAAAAGCTTGTAAAAGTTTTATATATGACAATCTTTTATTTTTGGCAATATTTAAAATAGCTGGGCCCACCACTATATTTATATCTTTAGTATTTTTAAACATCACACTTGAGGGTTAAGGCTGTTTTTGATAATGAGAAAGGATTAAATAAATTTAAATGCCGATCTGCATCTGGATGTTGACGTCAATATAAAAACCGAAATAACTTTAAGTACATACGGAAAAAGCCAGCATTTCAATCTCGCTTGGAATATACGGAAAAGTATGACATTGGTTGTTGATCAGAAAATCTGAATACAATAAAAACAATAACAACTACCCTATTTGTGTTTTGCATGTTTATAATTAACAGTAGGAAATAACAACTAGGGTATTTAAAAAACAAATAAAAACATTAAAATTCATGGAATACTAATACAGCAACAACAACAAAGGCCTGAATTCATTTTTTCATAAAATTCCTCTGAATTCTGTGTTCTAAAAAATATGCACACTTTCAGTTTGATTAAATCTCTCTATGGAATTCTCCTTATTCATAGGTTTCGTTAACCTTTGTACATATTTTTCCTGGTATATTCACAAGTTAATTGTACCTTTTTATACATATTTTCGAATGCGATCTGATACGAAAACAAAACCAACATCAGAATTTTCCTCATTTTTTATAGGTAACCATTTTCCATTTATGTTATTTTGTAAGAACGCTTAAATATTAAATTATCTACTGGCTATTAAATTGCATTAACCGTGGCAGCCCTGCAATATCAAAACTTCCAATTCCACAAAAATATCAGCCTGATTTCTGTTATTGAAAGAGATTGGGTTTATTATTGGAGCATTAAAAATCCTATTTTATCAATTCAAGCAGGCCAAAACACGATTATTTTATTAGGTTTTTTGGGCGTTGACGTCAACTATAAAATCAATTATAATCGTGCCAATCCAAGCCGTTGACGTTTCTTATTTTTCAATTAGGATTATGAATTTGATTTTGTACAAAAACAAATTAATAATCCTAATTAATTACTATGTTACCCATACACTATAACAACGAGTATCATTCGCAAGCATCAAGTCTTATTTTTAACCGACTTTCAAAAAAGGAGGAGGTTCTATGTTCGACATCTTGTATGTTTTTTTTGTTTATGTTCACCGATATCTCCGTCAATTGTGAACCGATTTTGTAAATTCTTTTTTTGTTTGGGGTATATTCCGAAATTGGTCCCATTTTAATTTGGTGAAGATCTGATGAAGAACTTCGGAGATATACAACAGAACTCTTTAATAAATAACGGCAAATCTCTCGGGATTGCTGCAATCGCATGTCTGTTTGTTGTTTATAACATTTCATAACATAACATCACGCCTGTTCGCTCTTAAGGGGTATCAGACCTCTCATTTCACCGGTTATGTTCAAGTTTTATGAAATCTATTCTGGCGAAATAGTTCCCTTACTAACTTGCCTATTAGGTACGTACAACTAAAAAGTGAAAAATAAAAAAAACATTTTGCAAAAAAATACTACCGACTTCCAAATACAAAACTACAAAGTGAAAAATAACTTAATTTTTTGAAGTCGGTGTCCATAACGCAAAAAAATGGTACCTACGAAAGACACCGACTTCAAAAAATTAAGTTATTTTTCACTTTGTAGTTGGAAGTCGGTAGTATTTTTTTGCAAAAAGTTTGTTTTTATGTAGATAAAAAAAAACTTTTTGCTCTCACAACGTAATGTTCCAAATATGAATTCAAAAAATATTGTATTAACACATACTTTTTAGGGTTCCGTACCCAAAGGATAAAAACTGTTTAAGTGGGGCTCCCAACAACAAACGTGATTTTTTTGCCGTTTTTTGCGATAATGGTACGGCTCGCACTTGGCCAGTTTTTTTGTAGATAAGTAAAATTAAAACAAAACATTACAGTGCAACATTTTCCTTCGATTTTCAAACAACTGCATCGTAAAATAACATTTTAAATGTTATAGCACACTTTTACTTTTTAATTTATTTGCGCGTATGGGCTCTGGAGATAAATAATGTCATTTTCTATGGATGCACGCGCTACGCAGTCATACTCAATGAGAATCTAAATTGCCCACCATACCACATATCTTTTCCGTTTCCACTTTTGTTTTATTTCAACTGTATGAGTGAAGATAAAATAGTGTATGCAACCACGGCATATAATTAGGTATTGAAACACTCGTGTGATAAACACACACTCGTGTTTAAATAACCCCTGATAAATGACCGTTGCATAAACTACTATTTTGGACACTCATTAGTATTGCAAGTGAACCTTCTAAATTACAGCCAGGACCAACAGCTTATTCAAGCTTTTATTTACAAAGTAACGCCTGATCAATTCCATCTCAGTGTATCAGATACTGCAATCCTACGTGCAGATGACGTCAATCGCCCCTCACTGACGTCAGTAACAACTAAGACCGGTCTACGGAATGGTTTGAATTCAATTAGTATTCTATCTATCCGGTTTTAGGTTATTCTCGTAACAAACTATCCTGTTTACAATACCTTGAACTGCGTGCTGGCTTAGAAATTTTCTATATCAAGGAGAAATACGAGTATAAAGAGAAAATTAAAATATTTGTGATATGTGGTGTTTTATACCATCTGGTTTAAACCAAATAATCGGGTATATACGAGTGTACCTATAGTCCATCTATACCTACTTTAGAGATTAGGTAGAAATCGGTTTAATTTATACCCAATAATCGGGTTCAACCAGCCGGGCGAGCACGGCCTCTGTGATAGACTTGAGTCACGCATTTTATCACGGTTTTTGCTCCCAAGCCTGTCACAGTAGGCCGTGCTCGCCCGGCTGGTTGATAGACTATCTCCATTGGTTTCCGTTTCTATACGTTAGTCCAGGTTATGAATATTTTTCGTCCAAGACTTCAAGGTCTTCCCTTAGCCAACTATTAACACCATGGATGATTATTTTCGCATCACGATAGTGTAGTTGGTAGCGTTTCTTCCGGCAATACTTGTACCATAGTGGCGTCGCATGGACCATTGTAAACACACCATAAGAAAAACCCGCTAATTTAATTATTACTATCAATGTGTTTTGTTCCAAAACAATTTTATTGCGTCAATCCTATCTTCATTACATTCGCTACGGATTCTAGTTCCGTGTTTGCGTAAAAAATAAACGTTTTGTGGCAAAAAAGTAACATCGCTAAAAACTTAAATTGATGAAATTATCACAGGGCTGGATAATTTAACACTTACTTAAGCGTAAACAAATAAGTTTTAAGTTGTTTCAAGTTATAAATGGTCATGAATTTTGATGTGAAACTGTTTTACAATATCCAAGGTGTATATTTCAATACAACTCGTATAAACAAACATTAATAACTCAATTTACACATTCGTGCTGTATGTCGCTAAGGAGTTCGGTTGTATGTGCCATATCTTGAAAACTGATGAAACGATTTGGATGAAACTTGCACTATTCCCTAAGTTGAGAGATACCTAATCCAAAAAAATAATGGTCACGATCCGATAAGTAGTTTCGGAGAAATGCGTGGACAAACATAACATACAAACATACACTTATGAAATTTTGCACACAAGTTTAGAAGCCCAATTAGAGTAACATATTATGTGAAAATTTGGCAATTCCTACAATATATATACATACGTGTCGAATTGATCCTTTTTTTGAAGTCGGTAATAATAAAACAGTTCCGTGATTGGCTCATTAAAGGTTCCCACCACAAACCTATTAGGTTTTTTAAAAAAACCGGCCGAGTGCGAGTCGGACTCGCGCACGAAGGGTTCCGTACCATTATCGCAAAAAAACGGCAAAATATCACGTTTGTTGTGGAAGGCCCACTTAAATATTTGTTTTATTCTCTTTTTAGTATTTGTTGTTATAGCGGCAATATAAATACAAAATCTGAAAATTTCAATTGTCTAGCTATCACGGTTCATGAGATACACCCTGGTGACAGACAGACAGACAGACGGACCGCGGAGTCTTAGTAATAGGGTCCGTTTTTACCCTTTTGGTACGGAACCCTAAAAACGAGCTGTTCATTATCATATGAGGTCCTTAACTGGCAGTCAATGCACTCTATACAGCTTCATATGGAAATATTATGAATGTGTTTTCTAAAGCCTATATGAAGCACTGAACAACAGAAAGGCCAACGCGAAAAAAATACAGACTAGCTAGGCTCACGGTAGTCACATTATTCGCATTCAAACTGCAATACTCGACAAATAGGTAGTTCGGTTACATTGACCGTGGCTGGCGGTGTATGACCGCGGAATATTTGCAAATATGTGGTAGTATTCACACATTTTCCATTTACCTTTGTGAAGGTTATCTAGTATGGGCTTGCATAAAACTCCATCTTAGGTGACCAGCTGTTTTTGCTTTAATCAACTTGCTTATGGGTTTATTCTAAACAGATTATTGCGTTGCCCAATCCCTACCCACATTGTTCAATGTTCATCATATTAATAAAACTGAAGATATTTTACACATTCGTGCTGTTTGCGCTAAGGAGTTCGGTTGTATGTTCCATATCTTGAAAACTGCTGCACCGATTTTGATGAAACTTGCACTGTTCCCTAAGCTGAGAGATACTTAATCCAATAAAAAGAAATATCACGATCCGATAAGTAGTTTCGGAGAAATACGTGAACAAACATACATACACTTTTGCAATTTAGCACGTCATGTGTTTACAATTTACATAAAGGTTAATGAATTTTTTTTCTATATGAATATTGTGCTATTCAAACAATATTACATACATACGTGTCGAATTGATTACCTCCGTTTTTTGTTGTCAGTACCTAATAAACATAAAAAAAAATTGTTTCGAGACATTTTTTTACATCTATGTATTTTACATAAAATTAGGCTAAATTATCTTTGCCGTGTGTAATTCTCTCACAGTAAAAAAATAATGAGTCCTATAGGTACAGGAAATAAGTAATTTAAACGTAATTATTTGACGTGTTAATTAAAATTGATTAATATATGCACACATGGCGATACCCAGGACAAACAAACAAATGAGTTTATTTCATGTAACATATAAACTTCATTCCTTAACTATAATTAAGTAACTAAACCTCCTAATGAAACCGAGCTTTAATTTATTTTCACTATATATTATAGAACAAAGTCCCCCGCCCCGTCTGTACGCGATAAACTCAAAAACTACTGAACAAATTTTCATACGGTTTCACTAATAAAAAGTACGCGATAAACTCAAAAACTACTGAACAAATTTTCATACGGTTTCACCAATAAAAAAAAGTCGTGTGGCACTCGGGGACTGCCGCGGTAAAGCTATTGCATAGCATTTATTCTAGATCCAGTCCTGGAAAATGCGTCAAAAAAATTAAAAACTCGAAAACGTAGCGAGCCAAACCCGCATTTATTTACGATTAATAAAACTCTAAAACACAAAACAAAAATACCCTTATTCACATTGAAATAAGGTCGCTTTTCTTTGACAAGCAAAAGTGACCCTTATTCTCATTAGCATAAGGTCCACATTGATCACCATTGTCGCAGAAACAGCTCAGAGAGACCGATAAAAGGCAAAAAAATGACGACCAACAAAAATTTTAAAACCCTCATATCTCAGAAACGGTTGGAGTTAGCGCATTTCTGACAAAAAATTTGGCCCCCTGCCCGCCGCTACTTCATCCAGGAGAACAAGATAGGATTTACCCCCCCCCCCCTTAACCGTTTACGTCCCCCCGCAAAAAAAAAATTAATTCTAAAAATACCAACACGGAAATCGAAAACACGTGCAACAAACCTCCCCCCCGCCCCCCTGCCCCTCACCACTCAGATTCCACAGAATTCAAAAACCTATTAAAAGTCAAAGTATCACCGCCGTGCCCGTCGGAGTGGGGAGCGTGAGGTTTTTTCGTTACGGAATTTCTGGATTCGGTCCCCGCGCTCAAGGCCCGCGATAGAAGCTATGCAATAGCTTAAAAAAGTCAGAAACAAGCAAGGTTTTTGTGTATAATTTGTCACGGGCTAAGCTGAGGCGGGTCGCTAGTGACTAATACAGTAAAGTCACTCTATGAATACTTATCATTTCTTTTTTGAATTTTGAACGCGGGCGAAGCCGCGGGCAGAAGCTAGTAATTTATACAAAGTAAAGCACCTGCCTAGGTTTGAACCCACGACCTACAACTTATAAGTCGCGCTTTATACTCTCATATATTATTATGTACAAAACACGAAATGTTTGGACTTGATAGACCTTGATATTTGTATTTATTTCAGTGCTTTTCAGATAACATCAAATAAAAACATTGCTTTATCTGGAAAAACACTCGACTGAATAACAAAAAGTCTAGGAACACAATCGATCTGCCAAGCCATATCCCAAATATGTCAGGGTCGGATGCAACTGAGTATTAGTTTTTTACAGGGAACGACTGCCTTTCTGTTTTCCACAAACCAGTAAAAAAATGTTCCAACAGTAAATAATAATGGGTAGGATAGGATAGGACAGATGGACCCACTTTTCAGACTCGCATTTGGTCCGTTGTGCGTGCAGGCCACCTCTCTGTGAGAGGGCATGGGACGTAATCCACCACGCGGACCCAGTGGGAGTTGGTGGATGCCACATGTCTTCGAATTCTTAGTTCTATTCTAAGACATACTGGTTTCCTCACGATGTTTTCCTTCACCGTTTTGAGAACAGTGGTGATGAAATAATTTACACAAAGTAAAGCGCCTGTCTGGGTTCGAACCTTTCAACTTGTAAGTCTCGGCCGGTACCACTGCTCTACAATAATAATAGGTATGGAAATTACAAAAAGTCTTCAAAGTAAATCAATCCTTTCTACGAATATAGCTAAGGATGTTAAATAAGAGTTAAGCCATGTTTTCGTCAAGTGCTCAAGGAAAGTTGTGTGCCGAAGTGCTTAGCAAGGCGCTAACTTACGTAAAGTTACATTAGCTGACGATGAACGTTTCTCCATTTCCAGGTATATGACGTCAATATTAACAAGATCTGATCAAATCTGGTTTGAATCTGTGGTTTTGAATAAACCACAAGATGTTTCGTATGGGTTTTTCAACAATAATTTCATTACAATTTTGCGACAAATATTTTTATTTGTATGGGTAATTCTACCCTGTGATGAAAATAACGTTGACACGCATCTCGATTTTAATTTAACGATACCACATTTGTTAGAACCCATCAAAATCTTTAGGCCACAGAGAGCCACGAAACAGACAAACAACATTACACATACATACAAAAGGAACAGTACCTTCTTACACTGGGGCAATCGGTTAAATAAAATATTCATTTTTTTTTACAATTTTTTTTTGTATTCTTCTCAGCAAACCCTTGCATTTGATACCCATATCATGACAGAGCACAAAAAATAATTAGTCCGCTATCTTGGGCCGTCCGCCATATTGGCTTTAGAATGACGTCACTTAGCTTACCATTCATTATCATCCAAACTAAACATGTTGTATGCAAAATTTCATCTTAATCGGTGGCGAATTTCAGTTGCAAGATTTGACCCGAACACACTTACATACATACATACATTGCCAGTTAAATAAAGCCTTGTAAAATAACATCGATTCTAATTTGATTCAAAAATTTTCGCAGGAAGATCTTGAACTTGAAGACAACAAAGTGACATCAGTCTTTATAGACATCTACTAAACCAACAATTTTTATAACAAGAATAAAGAGAAAAGTTCAACAATCTAATTGAAATATCACACAGGGTTTCTGATCGTTCAATTGTATAGGATTTCAATCAATTAGTATCTGTTCGCAAGTTAATTTAGCAAACAGTTCGCGTTCAACCAATAATAGGCATAAAGTCAATGATTTAAAGACGCATTTGCATCTTCAAGAGAAATCAGCAATCAGTCAGAATTACTCATGTTATTGGTGCAAATAAAAGTCGTACGTATATGTATAAAATACATACACTGCTATTGATAGAAACGCAATAAGATCAGTTTCAAATAATAGGTCTACTTGTTTGAAGCAATTACAGTGCAATTTAGATCGGAATCAATCGATACGGAATGATTGTATTTCTATTCCAATCGCTATAATAAGTTTTATGGCAGCCAATGTAGGTGGTATTAAAAATATAGCGATGATTCACGAATCGTTCGTCGCTCGGCAATTGCAACACGACTTTCAAGAATGACCAATATCTTTTAAGAGATTGACCTAACTATGGCATTGAACATTCACTGCAAAGTTAGTCACAATTAGATTTCAGAACCCGTCTGACCATATTTCAAAAAACAATTCATCTTGAAAACTTGCCGTAGCAAACAAAACTAAAGAAAAATAAGAAAAGCTTGCTAGTGCTCACTTAGGAAATAAAGAAGCAAATTTAGTGCAGAAAACAGGTCGTGTTTACGTAATATCACAATGATAGCGAACTTGGTTATGCATCGAATGGGCTCGCCCTCTGAAGGTTCAAATCCCTTATCGTGGCAAATATTTGTTTGGTCAACATCTGTGAAGCCAATATTTGTTCAGATGTTTGTGTCGATTCGGGCTCATAAACGGGTGACGTTCAGCCCACAATGAGATTATGGGAGCCGACGAGTCATGTGCCTATAAAACTCAAGATCCTTTGATCTCAATGTACTGTAAAACCGGAGCATTAGACTCAGTATTTAATTTAACAAAGGCAAATGCACGAAATAATTAAGCATAGTAACAATATATGTGGACGATAACACTGAAATTCATCGCTATATACGTATATATTCGCCAATCGACCTAGGCTCGTTATGTAAGTAGTTACATTATCAATGAAGCAAGCATTGTGTATGTAAATGATAATTGACAACACAAACTTGTCTAATCTCCGTCAGGGTTATCATCTGGCAACATCTTCGAATAATGATAGACTGTAGACAGTCTGGAGAGTTCATTGGTGTCATCAGATCTCTTTTGGCAATTTTCTCTAGTTCATCATCGTCTTTCTGTCCTTGTCCCTTGTTACTTAGGGTATGTGCAACACGTTTGCTTCTTCCTTCCGTCCTGTCAACCGTCACGCTATCACTGACTCCCTTTTCTTAGATATCACTCCTCAAACAATCTAGTCATCTGCTCTTTGGTCATTTCCGCAAAATCTAATATCGCCAAGGTCAACCTAGGTATATCCGGCAGTTGCGCTTGACTCTATCGGAAGTAAGATCTAATAGAAGGCCTGAACATTTGGATGAATGCCAAAAACATGAACGCTGAGGATGCAATAGCTGGCGAAATGAAAATTGTTGGATAACAGAATCTGGCAACAGACCCGAAGCGGCTTTAGAAAAGGCTTGATACAACAAAAGAATATGATTCCATGTTCGCTTTCTGCAAAGCGGACTGAAGTGCCCTTGAGACGACGGAAGACACCTTTGAGTTTTGCTTGTCCGTTGAGAAACATATGTACATGAGGATATATACAGAAAAGCGGTGAACATTTTCTCAGACATTGTTAAGTTGCGAAATGTTTTCTTTGACTGATGTAGACCAAACTTAATTTAGTCTGGAGAACCAAGGCTGATGACATCTTCTGATATTTGTACAGTGACATTTTAAATAAATGCATTTGGAAACAGCTGCTGTACATCTATCTCTACTCCTAACAATTGTAGCAATTATGGAAACTTCTGGATTGTATACTACAGCCACATTTAGCCTTAGATACGACTGCAGAAATCTGCAGGAATAAGGGTTTTCAATTAAACTTAATGTTCATGAAAAGAAAGATTAGATTAGATTGCTGCAGGATTGCCTGGAAATATCTTGCATCAAAAACATAATACCTGCAGATTTTTGCAGTGGGATCTCAGTATAATTATTAATTGTGTTGGCGTTACAAAGTTAGATCAAGAAAATTGTAACTAAGAACGTAATAAGAAAAACAATTACCTCCCTACATACCTATACGCCTAGAGTTCTGCCGCATTTTAAATGTACTATTGTTTCGCTAAATTGCAATTAACTACACTTATTGTTTTCTTTAAGAACTCGTGCTTTTTTACACAATTCTATGGAAAAACGGGCGATTTTCCTTATGGGTTTTCTAGTTTTATCTTCTTTTAAGTGCCAAGTTATTCCAAGTTTTGTATGCATCATTATAGGTTTTATTGCATTTTTTAGAATTATTTTGGCTTTAGTGTAAATGCAATACAATTCACTGAAAAATACCGAGATTTGCCTTATAGTTTTTCAATATTGAATGTTTAAAACTTACTTTTAAGTATCTACGTTATTCTAAACGGTTCGTTTACAGGGGCATTATTGTTTAGAATTGCATATGGAAATGTGTTGCATACAGTGCAAATGCACTTGCATGCATCATTTCCTTTTATCACTGACAGTAATGTTTATTATTGATTCTCACATCATTTGAAGTAATAAAGATTAGATACTGATCAGTAAATGCAATATATTAATAGAATGTTTATACATGTGTACTGCCAGGCGAGCACGGCCTCTGTGATAGGCTTGAGACACGCATTTTATCATAGATTTGCTGTGATAAAAAAATGTGTGAATCAAGCCTGTCACAGAAGGCCGTGCTCGCCCGGCTGGACATGTTCAAGAGATGAGGGTTAACCTCAATAATCGGGTTTAAACCATGTTGACTGTCCATCTCGTATTTGTACCATACCTATGCAGATACAATTTGTAAAAAAAATATGTTTATTTACTTGTATGGAAAGGAAGTAATTATAACCCAAGATACATTTTGGATATGGATAAACGAATAAATTAAAAACCAAGCAAGCTTAAAGGAAATATTTCTGACCCAAAACCAACAAGGATTATTTAAATCAGGCCTAGTTGAACTTGAATTACTCTTCTGGTTATCTGCTGTGAAGGTCAAGGTCACATCTCACATTATTTACAATTTGACGATTAAATCAGTGTGGTTGAGCATTGAGTATTTTCTATCAACTATGTATAATAGATATTTTTTATCTATTGGTAGTTAAACTTGTTGTATTGTATTACAGAAAGAGTATATTTAAGATACTATGTAGATGTGTTTTGCTTTACACTTACAGTAATGATTTTATTTATGTAATTTATGTCGTTATGGCTTGTACTATTATTTATTTTGTGGTTATGGGTCAACAATATTAATTGAATAATAAGTATTGCGTTAATAGACGTTTTATTGAGAGATAGCTTTTAAATAGACTGATAACCTCTAATCTCATAATAAGGAGGAAAACTCGGGAACTACTGAACAGATTTCGAAAATTCTTTCACTAATATAAAGCTACTATATCGCCGAGTGTCAGAGAAATGCATGTATTTTTTTTTTAATTTAAATTAGTTCGCGATGACCACTATCTCACCTGATGGTAAGCAATGATGTGGGAGACGGTGAAGCACGCTTACCTAGAAGTAACCTACTCACTCTTGACTTAAAGACCCCTAGATTGTAGCTATCGGGAACACACAGACTCCGGCAGGGCAGGGGTTCTTTTTGGATAGGCCAGGCGCAGCCGCGGGAAAAATCTAATATTGACCACGTAGGCAATTTTTCCATTTCCCTTTTTGTCATACTTCAACTAACATCTTCTAGCTATCCATTATCAATGACACAATTACATACAACTAATGACGAAACCACCACGTGAACTTTCGCTTCGGACATCGCCAGAATATTATTAGACATGCGTAAGAATGGACGCGATTAGAATGCAAACGTGAGATTCTTACGGCAAAACTTACTGGTTTTCGAACGTGTCGGTTTTCGCCGACGTAGCGAAACGAAACGATAGCGATAGTCGATCGCGAAGATAACACGCTTGCGTACGCTAGTGAGAGTTGTGTCAACACACGACAATGTCATACGAACGTCGATATTTTTCTATGAGCTATTAAATGTTGTTTGATAAGCGCTTTGTTGCTATCGGAAATATATTTAAGGTAAATAGTTAAATACACTATGACGTCAATAAATACTATTGTGAACAGTATTGATTTTGTATGTAAATGGAAAGTAGTGTCCAGTGGAGAATCCACCATCCGCCTATTCACAAGTATATTGTATCAGGTTCCATCATAGAAATATTATCCGTTCAGTAGTTTTTGAGTTTATCGCGTGCAGACGCGGCGGGGGACTTTTTCTATAATATGTAATTACTAGTGGACGTCTCGCGGTTTCACCCGCGTAGTGCCCGTTCCGGAGGGAATACAGGGATAAAAAGTAGCCTATGTCGCCCGGGCATGGGGTGTAGCTTCCCAACGGTGAAAGAATTTTTGAAATCAGTCCAGCTGTTTCGGAGTCTATAAGGAACATACAAACATACTTTTCTCTTTTATATATAGATAAGATAGATTATTACATAACATATACAATCTGATCTCCGCAATCCGGTAATCACCGGTGTTATCCAGACACGATAGTCCTCAGCAAGACTGGTTGGCATTGGCAGACCTTCGGGTAATGACCGGCAAAAATATACGAATGACGTCCGGGACCATCGGCTCTCCGTGTTTTCCGCGGAGCTGAAGTTGCCCGGTATGTAATAGACTGCCACCCATCTGCGGACCGACCTTGGCAATGGTAGCTTAAGGTTACACTAGTCGATCATTCTTCCATACAAACGTAGTCTAGCGATTACTCCACTGTTTCACGATGTACGTTCAAAATAAAAAAATATATCAATTTGTCTCATCATTATCTAGCCATTTTATTTTTTGACAAAAAAGTTAAAAAATTAAATATTTGAAAGTTATGAGCGTCATAAGTTCCATATTTCAACACTAATTTTGACGCATCTTTGGGCGGAAATAAATACCATAAGAAGAAAAATTGCAAAACGGCCTCCATACAGGGATAGATTAGTAATTCAACACACATACATTTATTAGTTTTTTCATGATATCTAAGACTCCCAAAGGTCTGTTTATAAAATCTCGCGAGCTCGTTTTCGTCCTAAATCATCATCCATATCGATACAAATTTGCAAAAGTGCTAATTCGTACGCGAACTAGCTTCTTTCTTATCATAACAACATCTATCTCATTCGCACGTGTTGTCGGATGAGATGGCATGCATTTTAACCTCGCGCACAAAATAATTCGTGCCGTCGCGTCGACTAGTTGAACCTTAACCTTGGAATTTAACCAGTGCCGCTGTCCCGCGTAGACTCTCTCGTAGCAAAAACCGTAGCAAATTCGTAGCCACGTAGGCCTATGTTTCATAAACTCTTTGATAACTTTCCGGACCCAATAAGTACTGAAGTTATAAGTCGTAAGTCGTTACCAAACTTGAGACATTATAAACTTATTAAATACCGATATTTTACTTAGCTTTGTTTATACTAAGTCTCTTCGCATTTATTACTTTGACACAAACAACTAACATAGACCTACATAAAAGCATCAATCCTTATTTTTTTTGGGACAGTATTTATGCTTTTCTCTGAAAACCCGACGGAAAAAATTGAGGGTAGACCTAAATCGGAGAAAGGCACTTTTGTTCCTGTCATACTTTTTAACGACTACCGTCATAAGCCAGCAAGCGTAAAATGTATTCACATTTATGTCCGCAATTAAAATGAGAATCTCAAATTCGTTATGGTTATTAAAATAGCTTATTTTTTATGTTATGCAAAAAGTTAGATAAGCCGTTCATGTGTCAGTGGGATTCTAGTAATATCGTTATAAAACCATTTAAGGGCCGGTCATACCAAAGCGTTTTGAGGGAGAATTTCGGCAGTTCGATTTTTGTTCTTGATTTATTGTAATGTATGTTTATACGAAAAAATCCCTATGATATTTTGTGTTAACTCGAATGATACTACCTCTTGTCGATATCTATACTTTCTATACTATAATAATAATATTATAAAAGGGAAAGATTTGAATTTTGTATGCAACGAATAAACATAAAAACTACTGGACCGATTTCAAAAATTCTTTCACCGTTGGGAAGCTACACTATCCCCGGGTGGCATAGGCTACTTTTTATCCATGTATTCCCACGGGAACGGGAACTAAGCGGGTGAAACCGCAAGGCATCCTCTAGTATATTATAAAGGCCACTCAGTTGGGAAAAAAAACCTAGGCAGATGCTATAACATCGAAGCCTATTTTAGGAAAAGAAATTAAGAGATCTCTTTTAATTTTTTTAAAAACATTAATTATTAGTTCGCCTCTGTACGTTTAATGAATCACATTTTTATAATTATGCGAACAAACTAAAGCCAATAAAAATGGTAAAATATTAATATCGGTCCAAGCCAGTGGTGCTCAACCTGAGGTCTAGAAGGTTCTGAATGATTGCGTACTGTAAAAAGTATTCATACAACAAATACACATAGACTGGAATCCTTTAAGTTGTTTTGCTAATTTATAGACTAGAAGTATCAGAAGCATAAAACGCAAAGATCCAAATATTTCTTTCGTAGGACGAAAAATACAGACCACATCTTCAGACGATCGTAATACCGGTTATAGGCAACTGTTTCACCCAAATAGTCGGCTAGTCAGACAGCCAGGCAGTCTAGACAAGGCACCTTATACGTAATGTTGTTTGGATGACGTAAAAAGTTTATGGCTTATGGCTTGTCTATTCTTGGCCGCTTTTTGTTACTACCCGACAATCGGTGTTTTCTCCTCGTGACCTTTTTAACTCTTGCCAATATACATTGCGCAAAAATTGCGAAAATCAAAACTAATAAAATGGGCAAATTACTCTTAAGTATAAGTTTTTTTAAAGTAATCCGTGGCAATTTTAATCACATTTTTGTTTGTTTGTTAGTGAGTGTGTGTTTGTTACTTCTTCACGCTCAAACGGCTGGACGAATCTGGATGAAGTTTGGCACAGAGATAGATTATAGACTGGAAAAGCACATTGGATACTTTTTATCCCGGGAATATGTTCCCTTGGGATAATTTTCGACATTCACGCGAGCAAAGCCGCTGGCAGAAGCTATACTTGTAATAAAAAAATATTTCACTGATAGTGAAATATATTATCGCTGAGTAGCCTATGACTACTTCTTGTCCCAGAAAGATAGATAGATAGATAGAAACTAATGTATAACAGGAGGAATAGAATACCACAGTCACCAAGAGCAACATTTCTCAATTACTTCCGCGTGAAAATTTCGATTAGATACGAAATAAAAGCCGTTTCATAACATAATATACTAAGTATATTCGACCCTATCTTCCATATCACTACTATCTCTATGTATTCAGATAATAATCACAGCTATATTTAAATTGTCACATACATACTATGATTATTCTGCGCGAGACTGTGACAATTTAACTTTTAAATGAAACAACTTTCATGGAATGTTTGCTTGTTAACAACATTATTCCCTGAAGTTTTGAGCACTGAAACGCTTTAAAGTTTGTACACGTAGAGGAGTTGATGTTTTGATAAAAACTAATATAAAATAGAGGCCCAGTAGTGGGCAAAGTTAGGCTGTGAATGGTGATGAAGTAGATAAAGGCAGCGAAATTCGTTTATAACCAACAAAGGATAGTCATCGAAGAGTGGGATATTGAAGACACAACATAAGACGGAATTACATAAAACATGACTGATTGCTGCCAATCATAACATCACTATTAATTCAAGCGACGTCGAAACCTAGACCTTGAAACAAATTGTAATGACAAGATAACCAAGCGAGAAGCATTTAACTACATTCGTACTTCAATAACAAAAAAATTACAGTACAACTAGTTTTTCAAGGCTCTCGGCAAACTTCGTGTTTCGTCAGTCGTCGGATTTCTATCCTAGGAGTAGCCCTTTGCACTTGCTGCAGACCGGACACTCTCAATCAACTTGGAATTATATAGTGTTATTAATAATATTTTAACTTAATATAATGTATTTCAGAAATGGGAGTTAAGCTGCTTAAGCTGGCAGTTTTACAGATCTATATAGTTCATACGGAAATCAAAACAAAACAACAATAAATTACTTAGTTCCGAATTCAAATTATTATACACGATAAATCTAATAATTGATGGACATGAAAATAGCATTCGTTTGTAATCGGAAATGCGATGAATGCCGAAGGACATCAAGAAAACAGTTGTACTGTACATAAATATTTGTCCATTTTCACGTGACATAGTCGTTCTAACCCATTAATTTAATGCTCGCATCTAAATTGATGATGTCCTATCTTCAAGATCATCGCTCATAGTTAAATAAAGTAATCAATAATGTAAAACTTATAGACTTGACCTAGTAAAGACATGTCGGACCATACATTTTTCTGACGCCACTAACGCCACAATATAGTCTTACATAGGTCATAATAGACAGAAGCGAACTCATTACGCGGGAGGCTATCTTTCGGGGCGGTCGTGTGCGCGAGACATTCAAAATACCGAATTTCTTGTATGGTTATCACCATATCACACCAGCATTCGTTCGAACGGCCGTATCTTTACAATTTAAGTATTTAAATCTATGGGTAAAACTTACCTTGGCACACAAATGGAGTGATAAATCCCGTAGTTCCGTAACACATGAATGAACTCGGGGAGGGTCCGGCAGGCCCCCATGATACTAAACGCTGCTAGTGAACAATTCCATATCATTAACGTTCTCCGTAACTCGAATCTGGGGACAAAAGGAAATAAAGTTAGTTAAAATGGTTTTAGGACTAACATAGGGCAAATAAAGAGTAGGAGGACATTGCCAGTTAAGGAACTAAACAAGGGTGGTAGAGCTGTCTCATTACTCCTCAGGGTATTGTCATTTGCGAAGGACCTTGCTTTGTATTCATCCTACGGATATGTGGGGCGGTCGTTTTGGGTGATCACAGTTGTAGCATTCTAAGTATCAGGCCTTGTGGTGATTTCGATGTTCGTCTGAGGCAGGCTCTTGATGTTAAAATTTTCTCTTTGGACTCCCATGACTGGGATAGGTTATTTATACATGTGCATGATCAGCCGAAAGCCGATAACTGCTGAACACAAGCCTCTCTCACATTTGTCACATCGACATAGTAGATAAGCACTGCAAAAACATCCCTGAACCAGGCCTCCTTCACTCGACCGTACATACAGCGATTAATGCCTACACTTTCACGCGGTCCCGGCACCGTTTCGACAGACGGTTGTCACCGCTCGGATATTGAGCTCAAAATTGTGTACTTGATCTCGGAGAGTGAAAATTTCTGTTACGAAGTAACTTCGCTAATCTGTACCTGAACCTTACTCAAGTTCTATTAAGGCTTATCTTACAGTCACTTAAGAAAGGTCACGTCAAACATGAAGTTGCAGATTATGCCACAATGTTAATAACTATCTAATTATGTTTACTACTGTTTACTATTATTTAATACTGATACTTTGATCTCTTTTATAGTACTGTACTTTTTTCGTATCATCATTATAAGTAAACTACATGACCATGTAGTTTTTATTTTCAGGAACAGCCTAGGTACGGAGAGATTTATAATTCTGTAGGTACAGATTTTTTATATGGATGAAAAGCCCTAGTGGGTGTATAGAAATAATAAAAAAAAAAAAAAAAATCCCGACTGCTGAAAGAGAGTAATGTGTTTATCAGTCTATGTATGTATGCTTTCCTATGTGGCGTTCTAGAAACCAAACCCTTTGGCCGATTTTGATGTTTTTTATGTCAATCGATTCGTATCAACCTTGCGAGTGTCACTGGCTGCATCAAAATTGGCAAATAAAAAACATGGCGGATTTTGGGCGCCATATTGTGGGAGCACAATTTTATTTTTCTTCCAAACCCATCGTGTGGTGTATCAAAATAAAGGGGTTTAAGAAGTGATTATAAAAATTTATAACACTTAAATGTTTAAATGTAACAAATGCGACAAAAAATATTCAAAAACCCGACTTTTTTTTAGAACTTAATAAATATAACACGTGGCTAATTTGGAAAAGAAACATTCTTATATCATCAATATAAATATTCGTAAATAGTAAAAAGATCAGTTATCTAACTCGGATATAAAACTAAACGTCATACTGATAATCGCAAAGCTGGCTTAGAAACACGTGTAGTCATGTGTCATTTGATAATGCTTGATAATAAATATTTATAAACCCGGTGAGTTCACAGAACCGCGGTTTATAATTGATAGCTAACTGAATAATTTTGTAATTATGCAATAATGTTTATAAGTATAGGAAAAACCTCAATTTAATCTTTTTACTGAAACAAGAAAAATTTCAAAATTTAAAAAACCCCCCGACACTTTCATCTTGCGAAAACATCCCGATACAAACAGTAAAACGCCCATAACTTTTGAACGGCTGAACCGATTTTATTCAAACATAGCTAAGAACACTCTCGACACAATCACTTTTCAAACAAAAAAAAACTAAATCAAAATCGGTTCATCCTTCAAACTTATAACACCCCTCTTTTTCCGTCGGGGGTTAAAAAGACAAAAGATAAAAAAAAATATTTGCACTTTTCAACGTCAAAAATATACATTTAAAGTTAATAATAATTGATTCTACCGTCCAATCGGCTTGTTATGGAGAAGAACAGACAAGAAACTCCATACATACTCTTTAAAAAAAAAGTGTTTTACAACATTTACATACATACATAAATTCATATACGTGAAGATGATGCACCCAGCACTAATATACTACGTATAGGTATAAAATATTACAAGCACTAACTGGTAAACTCCATAGGAACATGGTTCTCACATACTTACAAATATTGCAAACATAATTCAACAACAACGGAACGTAGAAGAAAAATAAAAATTAAGCATTATTATTAAATATTTTTTCTTTCTTGTCTTTCTTTCATTACTATAATTATGAATATAATATAAATTAACCAGTTTGATTTTGTCTACACTAAAGATTGCCCTATGGAGCAGGACCAGCACGTTTCCAAGCATTCTTATCTTGAATATGGTCATAATTATGATGATGCAACATAAAAGTTGACAATCCCTGGAACTTTACTTTATACAATAATTATGTTAAAAATACTTACGCAAATTGACATGTCGTATGACATGACTACTTATTCATTTGTTAACCGTTTAATTTTGACTAAATTTGCAATAATTATAAGAGCTCTGAGTGACCAGTAAAATGCTAAAACACTTTACAACTTTCTTTTTTTTTACTTTCTATTTTCTAAAACTAGGAATGGTTCAACCAACGACGCTACTGTGTCTTTCTTTTCCATACGTTATTGCAGCAGTTCCATATTAATTTTGATGATGTCTCAGCAGACAGGATGCCTCACCTAAGTACCCTATCCTAACTATTAAATAGCAATCATCGTCATCATAATTTGAGCAGGAACAAGTTCATAGGCTTCCTACAAACATCACCGCTTCGACCCGTTAAATATGTCAATAAAAGTTAACAATTTAGAAACAAGCCAAGTAACGAGGCACACAATATTAAAAGCAGTCATAAAGGATGCTGCCCACTGTAACAGACAGCACAAAATGAAAATTTCAGTGTTTGCGCCATTGTCGCCGTCAAACTACAAAGGAGCCTCGGAAACACAGCAGACATAATAATATAATAACGATGGCTTTGTCGCAGCAACAATGAACGAATCTAATTTAATTTCAACAAGACAGTCAGTGGACTATGAGTTTTATCATTCTGTTTTATTACGTTACTAGCTGCCGCCTGCGGCGCGGTCCGCATTGTATTAGTACTTATCCCAATATCTTTATAAATTACTAGAGGACGCCTCGCGGTTTCACCCGCGTAGTTCCCGTTCCCGTGGAAATACAGGGAGGAATATAATAAAAAGTAGCCTATGTTACCCGCGGATAGAGTAGCTTCCCAACGGCGAAAGAATTTTTGAAATCGGTCCAGTAGTTTTGGAGCCTATTCGGTACAAACAAACAAAAAAATCTTTCCTCTTTATAATATTGGTATAGGTAGCCTACTAGCTTCTGCCAGCGGCTTCGCCCGCGTTAATGTCGAAAATTATCCCAAGGGAACATATTCCCGGGATAGAAAGTATCCTATGTGCTATTCCAGACTATAATCTATCTCTGTGCCAAATTTCATCCAGATCCGTTCGGTAGTTTTTGCGTGAAAGAGTAACAAACATACATACATCCATCCTCAGAATCTTTTGCATTTATAATATTATAGTAGAATTTTATTCTGATGTATAAGCTATTTTTCTGTAAGGTTTCATCAAAATCCGTTCAGTAGTTTTTGCATGAAAGACCTTACAAACTTCCACGTTTATAATTGTAGTAGGATACTGTCATACTGTAAGGACCAGAATGTTGGGCTGTGAAAAAGATGGATGAAGAGATTGCATATAGCTGAGATGAGAATGTTGAGATGGATGTGTTGGAGTGACGAGAATGGATAAAGTGAGAAATGAGTATATTAGAGGAAGTTTGAAAGTGGCGCCAGTGACAGAGAAAGGAAACCGTTTGTCCTGGTATGGTCATGTGATGAGGAGGGATGAAACGCTTGTTACTAAATGAGTTATGAATATAAATGTGGACGGATGGAGAGGGAGAGGACGGCCAAAGAAAAGATGGACGGATTGTGTGAGGAGTGATATGAAAGAAAAGGGAGTCAGTGATGGCGTGAGGGGGGACAGGACGGTATGAAAGAAGAAAAGGGCAGGAAGATGATGATAGCTAAATAACAACTGCAGCATGAGTCGATCTTCAAGCAACACTTGCTGAGGTCGGTCCGTGAATGGCAGACCTGTGACCACCCCTAACGAATATCGCACCGTGACTAGGAAACCACGTTAAACCGCTGGTCCAGACTGTACTTTGTAAATCATTGACAGTCGTTACGGGTAGCCATAATCCTGAAACCTGACACCAGATTTGCCGAAGAATCGTGCTTCTCAGTTACTGGGTTGTAGGCAGACCCTACTTGTAAATACTGGTTAGATCGGAAGCCGACACCTGATGGTATGGAGCCGGCAGGTATGGTCAGTGAACTAGGTACTATTAAAATTCTACGAGTTAATCAACTTTTTTCAGTTACTTTGTTGTCATGGACAAGGTACAAAGTGCGGAATTCTCTTTCAATTTTAAATATTTAGCGTAGTTAATTAACTTTTAACCTTTTGTTAAAGTAGGTATTCTATATTCCGCGTAAACACCAACGAAATAATACGGAAATTTTGGTATATTCAAATACTGTCATTAAAAGCGGTAATGTGTACCTATTTAGCAAATATAACAATACCCCTCTAATTTAGTAATAATCTGGCCTCTATTTTATTAATTAAATGCAGTTTTTTCAATAAGCTTATTATAATTTTAAATGAGCACGCTATGCACACTACCGGTTTGATGCGATAAGGTCGGTAATAGATTATTAATTTTTAATTGCAGCTGTGAAAACTTCGTTCGGGATGCACCGATTTCAGCGAAATTTCCCCTGAAATCCATGAATAAACTCAGACCAGTCGGAGTTAGTTACTATTTTTGTTTAGTCTAGAAATTCTTTAGGAGTTCTTAGCAGTAGTCTTTTAATAAATTATACATTAAAAAATATTTTTTAAAACATGCTTTTCTCGTATTCTTCTTAGGTAACCCTTTCATTTGGTATCCATATCATGGCAGTGCACAAAAAATAACTAGTCCGCCATCTTGAGCCATCCGCAATATTGGATTTAGAATGACGTCACTTATGCCCATGCACTATCATCAAAACTAAACGTGTATGCAACATTTCATCTTAATCGTTGGAGGATAACTGCTTTAAAATTCAGTTGCAAGATTTGACCCGAACACACTTACATAGATACATACATTGCAAATTAAATAAAAGCTTGTAAAAAGCGTTTAGTGGACTACCTTAAAGTACATTATATAACCTCACGCCATTTTCCCATGGGGGTTTGCAGAAACTACAGAACGCCACCGCTGCCTGCTATGATCCTTTCATACATTATACTCCTTTTGTTTCGTCTACGTTAATTAATCTTACTAATATTATAAATGTGAAAGTTTGGATTTATATTTGTTACTCAATCACGCCAGAACGGCTAAACGGATTTGGATAAAATTGGTATAGAGATATGTTCATAGGCTATTTTTTATCCCGGTAGAATGGTCCCTAGGGAGAAAAATCACTTTTCACGGGCGAAGCCGCTGGCAGAAGCTAGTCTGGTCATAAATACATTAGTCAGTTTGTGACACCGGTCTTCATAATAAACAGTCCTGGCCTTTAATTTAATAAATCAATGAACTACAAATACGTACTCAAAAAGTAATTCATCAGAATTATCAGTCATACTTTTGACAACATCTAACCTTGGCACTGACAAGATAAATTTCATTTTTCATTACGTCCCTGATATATAACGCCTACGCTACGCCCGCTATATTTTTCTCCCTAACCGATTGACAGGTCATGGCCATAGAGGATAGAGGGTATTTTTATTTACAAAACCGACTACATTATATAAATTCTTCATCTTGTTTCATGTTGATTTGAAACCAGCAGGCAAACGGCAAAGTGTATGAACAATCGACCAATCACATGCAAGATGAATGACGCGTTGTGGATATCCGTCTATGTGATTGGTCTATTGTTTATACTCATCTTTGCCTTGCCGAATTCATTACGCAATAAGGCTACTGGACTTATATAGTTAACTAGCTGACCCGCGGGGCTCCGCTCCCGTCAACTGGCTAAGTGGCTACCCTGCCTACTCTGCCTGCCCTGGCTACCCTGCCTACCCTACCAACCTACCTATCTAATAATGTGTATCTATCTTCAATAGTTTTCTCAGTGCACGCCAAAGAATAAATTTTATAGGCAACATTTATTTATTTATTTTTTATATACTTTATTGTACACCACTTAAATAATTACAGGACAAAAACATTTATAAAGATAAGTGTACAATGGGCGGTCTTATCGCACAGGGCAATCTCTTACAGACAACCTATGACATTTTGCTATCTTGAGGTACATTATTGCAATTTTCATAAGGATCTCTAATTTTTTTGAAAATATTTTATAGCCTATAACAGTCAGGAATAATGTAGCTTTATACTGGTGAAAAAAATTCAAAACCGATTCAG
Source organism: Orthosia cruda (assembly GCA_964057195.1). Lineage (NCBI taxonomy): Eukaryota > Metazoa > Arthropoda > Insecta > Lepidoptera > Noctuidae > Orthosia > Orthosia cruda. The sequence goes on along the minus strand of OZ059831.1, from coordinate 40,421,200 downwards.
TAGATCCAGAGATTACCCCTTACAACGTAACAAACTTGACCTCTTTATAATACGTATATTAGTATAGATGTAAGTCTGAAATAGCCAAGTCAGAGGTCTGTAGGGTTCCCAGAGGCAGCTTAATTAAGAAAGTTTTTTTTTTACCTATATGTAGCCACCTGAATATCTCTGACGTTGACTTCGTTTAAGTCGTGAAAAGTGCAGGTGGTTGTGTATGGCAGCAAAGGAGATGACGCATATTCTGTAAAGGAACTTCACACTGGCACCACACCAAGTTTGTGATGGGTCAACCTCACTTGGACAGATTAATTCTACAGCGGCCAACCTGAACCTGCAATCGGTTTACAGATTTCCAGATTGGCATTTATTATATAAATAATACATATCAGTTTCTTTATTACAGTAGTTATCGCTAATAATAATATAAATGTGGATTGCTAATGTATTCCTGGCCTGTCTCGCTGGACCATGCAAAATATTTAAAACGTTTTTAATTGGAATGCCTATTGTGTTTTTGGTCTTGGTTTTAGATAAGACTTTCGTGTGTTGCCCACACCGCTTCACCTAGGTATGGACTATGGGAAATTATTTTTGCCCATAGTTCACCTTTTTTATACCGCATAATTTTTACCTCGGAAGCAAAAACGACGGGGTGTTATAAGTTTGACGTGTGTGTGTGTGTCTGTCTTTCGCATCGTAGCTCCCGAACGGATGAACTGATATTGATTTTTAAGTATTTTTTGGTTTACTAGGTGTTTTTTTTTATGATATCCCATACGTAACTCTAGGTTATGAATGAGACCATATTACAGAATCAACAGGCATATGAATAATTTTTCAATTATCATTTTTTTTTAGAAGTCAATTTTTTTTTTAATACTTTATCTTCGTAATAATATGCTGTCTCCAGGATATTCTTCCCCGGAGAACATTAACAACATGCAACATAAAAAGTACATTTGGACCGAAAATATAATGACGCCAGTTCGTCTGGAAAAACCCGGGTGCCATAATTATAACATGTTTTTTGTGATAATGAAGATGATTGCAATGACGTTAATGTTGATTTGTTTTTTTTTTAAGATCTTGCCCAAAATATAATTCTAATTATAGACTTGTGAATTGTGATGGACAGCAGTAAAAACTTCCTTCAAGGTAATCTATTTAAAAGTTTACTACTAATACAACTAACTTGTATGATTGTGAAACGTTTGTGGAATTAATCATGTAATTTATACAAAGTTAATCAACGGTTTATTATTTCTCGGCTTGAAGCGATCGAAACTTATAGCCTCGCGTTTCTGATAAGTTGTTTCACACAGCGTAGTATTTTACAAGCTTTTATTTAACTTGCAATGTATATGTGTTCGGGTCAAATCTTGCAAATTAACTTTAAAGCAGTTAGCCTTCACCGATTATGTTTTTATTTTTTTGACAATGCATGGTTAGCTAAGTGACGTCATTCTAAATCCAAAATGGCGGACTAGTTATTTTTTGTGCACTGCCATGATATGGGTATCAAGGATGGGTGGGTAAGGGTTTGCTGAGAAGAATACCAAAAAAGCTGGACTTAAAAATAGTTTTTTGAATTAATTATTTTTATTTTTATTATTTTAGTTAATATAATGACCACTACTGAGCAAAGTTGACGCCCAATTCCTTCCAGGGACTTTTTTCTAGCACCACCTCGAACTAGCGAACTGCTATAATACTAGACATAACATACATCATACAAATCAAAGCTGAAGTAAGCGAGATTGAGACGCGCAGTCTGTAACATACCTAATTATGAATGAAACGATGAATGAATAAAATACATAATTTGCCCGATAACAAATCACAATTAATCATTCTAAGACAATAAAAGCAATTAAAACTTGTATCAAGTCCCTAATTAATCAAATCTAAAGTCTACATGTCAATCTATTGACATATTGACTTGTATTAAGTTCGATAGCACCTAATTCTCTCGTATGCTTATCATGTAGTAGTACATATCATTACAATAATTAATTATACTAATTGATTGGTGTGAACTGTCTCTATGATTGAACGCTTGGCCGATGACTTGAGAAATGTTGGGGTCATCGTTTTTGGATAAGATAGTTAGAACGATAGTATTTTATTAGGGTTCTGTACCCGAAGGGTCTTAACGGAGACCTATTGCTATCACTCACGCCACGTGTGCGTCGTCTGTCACACAGGTTTTATAGCCAAACGGTTGGACCTAGTCTTCAAATATTCACAGTATAAGTATCTTGTTGACCTAAAGCAATACAAAAGGTGTTTTTTTTTTTTTTTTACGGAGATCTTCCCATACAGATAAAGGGGCCGAGAAAAAGAATGACCTATCCCATCGAATGGGGTATAGTTGTTTAGAGCTCGGTTAAATACGGTGTTTTTTGTTTTAAAAATATTTGAAAACAAAAGAATGAGAAGCCAACAAAGAAACTATTTAAAAAATAATTGTTCCGATGAATTTTTAACTTTCCATTCATGATCTTGAAATTTGTTGATAGTGTTAATTATCTACTATATAAAAATAAGTCGGGTTTTCCTTCCTGACGCTATAACTCCAGAACGCACGAACCGATTTCCACGGTTTTGCATTCGTTGGAAAGGTCTCGGGCTCCGTGAGGTTTATGTAGGTAGGGTAGGGTAGGGTCGGTAGGGTTCCGGACTAGTTATTTTTTGTGCACTGCCATGATATGAGTATCAAATGAAAGGGTTTGCTGAGAGGAATACAAAAAAAAAATGTTTTGAAATAAGGTTTTTTAATGAATAATTTATTTAGTTATTCTTAGAACGAGTGGAGGTCTTAAACAAGAGGTAAACTTGTATGTTTGTTTAATCTCTGGAAGAACTGGTTCGATTTCGAAAATTGTTACACTGATAGGAAGCTATGGCACTATAGCTGAATGCCATAGATTACTTTTTATCCCGAAAAGTTTAACTGGTACTGTGAGATGGGCCACGAGAACAAAACCGCAGGGAGAGCTAGTATTGTATTTTCGGCGCATTCTGGGCCGTCACATTTTTGCCATCACCTGAATGACTTAGCTATACTGGGTGGATTTTTGAGACGGGTTAGTATAACAACAGTTAAGGTTCGTAACTCAAAAAAGGCACCCTGTATTTTAGATTGTGAAGGTGTCTTGAAGTTCGTTTTATTGAACCACATAGTGACTTTGAAATTGTAAAGCTGGAAAATAATGATGTTAATTTACTTGTCGTTTCAGTGCTACAGGTTTTGGACTGTCAAATTCCATTCATATCAGCAGTGAATGTTGTTTCATAAAATATGTATATTTAAATAAGCATTTACTTATTCAAAGGTTCGGAATGCGGAATAAAATTACTGTTTTTTTTTACAGTTAAATGACAAACAAACAACTCGTTAATGTAGTTCCAAATGTTAATCATTGACGATTCCAGAATTACTTTAGTTGACTACTGTACAAAATTGCCCGCTGAGCCTCGGATAGCGCTTTAGTCGGAAATATAGTAGGTACGGCTGTCATAATATAGATCACGGGGTCCCAGCGCTAAGAAAGAAAATTTGGTTCAATTAAATTTCACTAGATGGCGCCATATGCACGCCCCTATTTGTTATTGAATTGTGTGTAAAATTAACATTTTCTGGAGTAAAACATAAAAATTTTATGTTCTTGTTTAAACAACACAAAATTATGGAATATTTTGCTCTTAATTCACATTTCAAAGATTATTTGAACGGATCATTTAAAATTGATGCCAATAGATGGCGCGGTTTTAAATTTCTGAGACATTCCACTAGATGGTTTAAATTTGTATTGTAACATTTTAGTGCAATGACACTATAAAAACGTGCAAAAAAATACAATAAAACAAATCGACACTGGGTATAAAGAAAAATATTGATGAACCGAGTAAACCGTTTTACTTGCAAGTCGCTGCTAACACCATCTATCTATCGCCGTGGAACGGAACCGAACGCGATCGATGTTCAAAAAATAATCAGTTTAATCAGACGAAACATGCTAGTTACGTCGACACAGTTTCTTTGTATGGGATGAGGCATCTGTATGCTAGTATTATAATAATATTATCTGTGTATAGTGACTCCATCCAACCGAACAAAGTTGAAAAAGGCTAGGAAGATTGATATTTATATGTTTTTTTTAATGTATATAATTTGATGTACCTATTCTATACATATCTAGTAGATATTATAACGTAAAAAAACTTCTAGGTCATCCTTTGTTGTATCAACGAAAGTTATTATTGATTTATGCTCTGCTCCCTTCAGATTTGGCAAGTTTTCAAATCTTTGCCGGTTGATTTCATGTATGAAAATACTCTTGTGGAATTATCTATGTCTAGTTCTTATTGTATGAATGTTAATTGCTAGTTATACAACCTCTTAGCAAGGTTCCACGACGTCAAATTGCAAATAATTAAATGCCACAGATAAACACAAACTACAGTGTTTTCTTGATATGGAAATAAGTATTTACATATTAAGGAAATACTATTAAATCCGAAACTGAAAATGATTTAGGTAATAAATATTTTAAAGTTTAACTTTAGATAATGTAACCGTTCAATTTTACTTTAGATTAGGTAGGTATAGGAAATTAGGTATCGGGGTATCTTCTCGTCCAACTTACCACAGTGTCTCAAGATGAAAGTCTATGACCAGTGTGTGTTGCCAGTGATTACTTACGGGACAGAGACGTGGTCGCTCACAATGGGCCTTATCAGAAAGCTTAAAGTCACCCAAGGAGCAATGGAGAGGGCTATGCTCGGAGTTTCCTTGCGTGATCGAATCAGAAACGAAGACTTCCGCAAGAGAACCAAGGTTACCGATAAAGCCCAAAGAATTTCCAAACTTAAGTGGCAATGGGCAGGGCACATTGCTCGCAGAGCAGATGGCCGTTGGGAACGAAAAGTTCTAGAGTGGCGACCGCGTACCGGAACCGGAAGACGCAGCATTTGAAGGCCTACCTCTAGGTGGAGCGACGACCTAGTCAAGGCTGCGAGCGTCCGGTGGATGCAAAACGCACAGGACTAATCAGTGTGGCGACGCTTGGGGGAGGCCTATGTCCAGCAGTGGACATCTTTCGGCTGAAATGATGATGAATGATGAGGTAATTAGGTACTCTCTCTTTCAATGTATTAATATTACGGTACATTTCGAACTCAAATGAGGTCAACTAAACAATTATCGGCCGTTCACAAAAATAAAGCAAGTAAAATTGAGTGCCTTCGAATTTCAAACGAGTTTTTTTGCCGCCAAATTCGCACGATCATTCGCAATTGGCGAAAAAAGTGCAACAGTGTAAAACGAACGAGAGTTGAGCGACTTACTTTCACGTTTCTATGCAGAATCGTGCAATGTTAGTTTAGAACTTGACAAAATGAACTGTAGCAGTACTAACAGAAATGTCTCTGTTTTACAAGAATAGCCTGGATAATCGTACGTATTAATCAAAATGTAGGTACCTAATTGATCGCGGTGTAGATTTAACATCACGACCTTTAAAACACCGAATAAACCATAATTCTACCGTGTACTTGGGTAATATTTTCCCATAATATGGAAATATTACTTTATTTATATATAGTACACGTCGGTGTAAAATTATGAACGGACAAATTAAGGAAAACAATTTCACTATGTCCATGCTCTTCAACTTGAAGAGTCGTCGAATCAGCCATGAACTTTTGACAGACTATAAACGTAATAAATGATTGGGTACAAGTACAGTAAAAAGTCAAAATATGCATTTCAGCATCATAAAGTTACAAATTAAGTTACTTTAACGACTGCATATTGTAAATATATTCCGAATGGCACACTTTTATTCATCAAAAATTTACTTGCTAAATTTCAGGCAGGTGAGTTATTGAGTTACCAAAGCTATTGAACTTCACCTTGCTAGTTATAATATTGTAATCAGCTACAACACAATATCGAAATCATCGCGTTAAATACCCGTTGTATATTGTTTCTCAATTATGAAACGCGAAAGTTTTAAAGTTAATACAACACAATATGTCAAGAGCATTTATTTGAGATAATAACAGTTTCCTATTGATAACTGTGATGTGGTTGACACATTTAATAAGAAGACAGCTTGATGATATATCGATTTTCATTATGTAAATCTTTTTATCTATGAACAAAAAAATAATACTTTTATTGAAGAAGTAAGACAAAAGAAAGGAAAATTATACGTAAGTAGGTAGTGATTTTTCTTTTATTTATTAACTTAACACATTGTTATAGTATTTGTTTATTTATAATTAGTTGTAAGTACCTAATGCTAGTTTTTATTATTTATTTTTGTAGTATTTACTTATCAGATAACCTGTTAATAAAATTAAGCCATATGTTTAGTCTTTTTAATTAACCTGCATGACGTTAATTCATTTATTCTAATGAAATAACAAATCTGCAGTGTTTTAGACAATGGCAAGATAATGATCACCAAATTACCAGACATTACAGCTTAATTTATTCAGACGAAAAACAAAGGATACGTCATTTACAATCACATAAAAAATATTCCATCAAGGAGCAGTCGAACTGAAATTACAAAAAAAAACATTTCGAAGTTCAAGATACCAGTCCATCGACACGAAACCAGTCTTCTTATTTCGACAGCGACAACTTTTAAGAAATAAGTTTTAACAAGGCCCGTAACAGGTGCGTCTACCCTACTTCCTGATCTCCTTGTGTCAAGGTATTCTCGTAGTAGGAAAACTTCGTAATTGCCCGTCTTGTAGTACATAATCATTTTAAGGAAAATTCTAGTTGAATGTATAATATTATTTACTTATGTAACAAACTGCTAGGTGTTTGCTTTTCTTGGATTTTGTATAATAAGTCACTCATATTTTAAATAATCTGCATTCTAAATAATGAATTCGTATCAACATAATTGAATAATGGGTTGTGTTTGTGCAGTCTTTTTTAAATATGTTTCAGTAGGTTGCAATTTACATGAGAAAAATTGTCTTGTTGCGTAAGAAATTGTAGAGAATTTCCGACTGACTAGCAACAGTATTTAGATGGCTCAAAAGGCGCTGTTTTTTTAACTAGTTTTAGAATAATTTTGGTAATGTGTATGGAATAAGTAACAGAATCAGAACCAAGTAGACATAATGTTTGGTTCGCGGCTTTAATACCAGTTTGCTAAGATATCGTTACTGAAATAACAGTAACATAATAAATTCTGAAATGATTTCAAAAATAATTCTATTCCATTTACATTTTATTATCTAAGACTCACATAGGTACCTACTAATGGCCGCAGTTTCATCAGACATTAACCATGAAGATATGCAAAATATTTATAGACCAGCAGTAGTAGCATCGTCACCAGTCAACTTCATATAGATGCTGTGTCAAATAGTCATTCATCATTTAATTTTATGAGGTCATTTGTTTGCTTCAAAAGGTGAAAAATAATGGGCGATATTGCAGAAGCTCCATTGTCACAATCTTTTGCATAATCTACAGATTTCCGTAGAACCGATGGTTGCTGGATTAGGCGTTATTGAGTGAAGACCCCGAATCGGACAGCAAAGTACCGTGAGGAAAATTTTCGAGTATGAATCTGGTTTTCTGGATTGCTACAAGTAGGGGAAGACCGAAAAACCGATGGACTGTGTGAAGGATGATAATAATAGAAAGGTGGTGATACTGAGATGACGACTGTATGCAAGAAAAAACCAAGACCCCAAATAATTTGCAATACATTAGGATAGGACCTCATCAGAAGGCTTAAAATCACCCAAAGGGCAATGGAGAGGGCCATGCCCGGAGTTTCGAATGAAGAAATGAAGACATCCGCAAGAGAACCAAGGTAACCGACATAGCCCCATGAATTGTCAAACTTAAGTAGCTGTGTAAGTGGTGGTGGGGCCAAAAGGTCTGGAGTGGCGACCGCGAACCGGAAGACGTTGCTTTGGAAAGCCACCCACTACGTGGACCGATGATATGGTGAAGGTTGCGGGGAACTGCTGGATGCGAGACGCACGGGACCGGTCAATGTGGCGAGGCTTGGGGCCAGCTTATTATATTCAGCAGTGGACGTCTTTCGGCTGATAATATGATGAGGAAGGGCAAGAGAATGATGTTGCCCTCATACTAGTTGGAGCGATGACCTTCACGAGGTGACTGGTAAAGGCTGTAGTGTGGGTAAGTGTCCGAGTTCGAATGAGTCCATACTGGAGGAACACAACATCTCCAAAGGGCTATCTGCAATACGCCAGAAGCGTGTTGTCAGTCATTACGGGAAAACAGAAGCAGAACACTGTGATGGACGGTCCACATTGGAGAAAACTGCATAATAAAGATTGAAATAAATAAATTTGGAGACGCGTCGTATGTGGTCGCGATCATAAGCAGTGAGGGAACAACAGTAGTAAAAAGCAGAGGCAAAAAGCAGAGGCCTGCTGTTCAGATATTTCTACCAAAACCAAGTTCAAATTTCTGAAGTGAATCAGCACAGCGGTTACATCACTCACGTGAAAAGCAGCGACCTCCGTTATCACAAAGATAGGCATTATCAACGTATGATGCCAAATGGTACGATACTGATAATGGCAATGTGCCATTATATACTGCTGGACGTGCAAGCAATAAATGTTAATCTCATATTACTTATTATTTTATCGATTTTACATAATTATTATTAATGGCTCAGCTGGCTGTTCCGGTTTTAGTTCGACAGCGAAAGTCGTTTTCGTTGAGTTTCAATTTAATATATAAATTTATTTTGTCGTCTAATGTTTATTTAACCATTTATGCACACACACATAATATACAGACAAGAAGAAGAAACAGAAAAATAGGTACATAGGTGATGCTTATTTCTATAGAAATCTCTTCCAGCACACCTGCGAAAGGAAAGATGAAAAAAAGAGATGTAGACATAGTGTGTAGAGTTGAAAAATAAAGAACACAAAACGATTCATAACTAAGTAATAGCTGATAAACAATACTGATTACAAATTAAATATACTGTCATATAGACATACATACATAATTGTAAAATAAATATTAAAGCAATACATACTAATACCTATATATATATATAAAAGATAATATACATATACGTAGATACATAATTAAAATGCAACTATGACTGAATGTTTTTAGGGTTCCGTACCCAAAGGGTAAAAACAGGACCCTATTACTAAGACTCCGCGGTCCGTCTGTCTGTCTCTGTCACCAGGCTGTATCTCATGAACCGTGATAGCTAGACAGTTGAAATTGTCACAGATGACGTATTTCTGTTGCCGCCTTTACAACAAATATTTAAGTGGGACTCCCATACAACAAACATGATATTTTTGCGGTTTTTTGCGATAATGGTAAGGAACACTTCGTGCGCGAGTCCGACTCGCACTTGGCCGGTAATTTTTAATCAAATCAAAGTCAAATTTCTTTATTTCAATTAGGCCATTAAGAGGCACTTTTGAAAGTCAAATTTTTTTATTTATATGTAACTAGCTTCTGCCAGCGTGTATTATACATATAAACCTTCCTCTTGAATCACTCTATCTATTAAAAAAACCGCATCAAAATCCGTTGCGTAGTTATCAAAAACTTTCTAAATGATAAAACTTAGTGTTACCCACAATTAAAATGCAACACAAGGATTAACCTTTTTACTACAGTAATTGAAGTACTTTTTTGACTGTTGTAAAGATTGTTGCAGTATTATCTTTTGCTATCTTATCTTTTCACTTTTGATAAATAAACTGTGAACGAAAACTAATAATATTTTGTCAATGTTATGTATTTAGGTCTCGGTAAATCTATGGAAAAGACTGTCCAAATATTATTAAACTTGGTAAATCTATGGAAAAGACTGTCCAAATATTATTAAACTTAAGCATTATTAGACAAACCATTGAACTCGATAGAGCAAATATAACACCTTTGTACAAATCAAGGAAAAAGTATCTATTTAGCCAAGCTATGTACCAGTGGCAAATAAACCAACAGGGGAAGAACATAATATATCGTAAAATATAGTTTCAGAATCCAATTATATTGTATAATGCCATAATAATATGAAAAATGTAAAACGCTTTATCTCCGTAGAGATGTTTAATGGGTAGAAAAAAAAAACTATTTAGTCCGTCAGTGAGATTATCAACTAATATTGGGCCCGTATTTTTTGCATTATCAAATAAATAAAATTGACAAAGATAAAGCACATCTAAGTTCAGAAGTGGTAGCTTGTGACGTCACTTTGTCAGTATAAAGTCGTTTTTTTTTTTCAAAAGAAGATACTTTTCCAATATTTTTAGGTAATTTATCTGACGGAATTAATAGATATTTCTCGTCAACATCCCTTACAGGTCATTCTATTTCTTGCAAGCTAACCAACGATATTTCTGCACTAGTGAAATATACAATTTCATTCATCCAAACTCTCATAAAAAAGAAGATATTAAAAAGTCTAGATAGCTTGAATCTCTTTCCTTTCACTTCCTTGCATGTTCAACAGTGTGATGAAATATGAAGTTTATCGCTGCAGTATTAGGGTTCACAATAGTTTACAAACATGACCCTCGCATGATGTGGCATGTTCACCCACATCACTCATCAGGTTTGAGGCATATGGTGTGTAAACAGTTACTTAACATAACAGAGAAAGTTATTATTTTACAAATAAACTTGATAAAGTAGCACCAAGGCCCGTTGCATTCTGGTTACAGTATACAATCTCTGGATCCCGTCCGTTTTCTGACCCGAAAATCCCGGGACTGTACTTGGCTTATCCCGGGATTTTCTGGCTTGCCACAAACAAGTCTAATTTGTATTCCGTAGTCCGTTGAGCCTGTTCGAAAAGGGAGGAGTTCGTGGATATCACTTAGAAACAGCATATAAGTAGGTATCTATTGTCTATTCCTAACCAGCGTAGAACCTGAGCGAGCGTTTTCAGCTGCTGCTAATGTTGGCAATAAACTACGACGGAACTAGGAAGTCAAACAACACAACATTGGATGCTTTGATATTTCTGCGATTATATTTTCGAGATTCTAAATAGCTTTTTGTGTTGTCTTTTTACCCGGCTGCAAGGAAAGGGTTATGTTTTTCGGGCGTATCTTGTATGTATGTATGTTTGTATGTATGTAATATTCTTTATTACCTCATATCTTGCAAACCGCTAGATGGATTGTTATATACATCGTTAGATAGGGCTTGGCCGCCCAAGTGTTCTTAGATAAGTGACGTTAAAAATAAACAAAAATGGCGGCTTTTGTGCGCCATATTGGGGGCAACTCAATATTTTTTTTCTTCGAAACCCATTGAGTGGGGTATCAAAATGAAGGATTTTCAAAGGTGATTACAAAAATATATACCACTTATATGTTTAAATGCGATTCGAAAAAAAAATAGGTAACTAAAAAGATGTAAATAAAAAAAAAGTTAATTTTAGTCGGAGGATATATATTCGCGAGCTGGCTGACCACCTGATCCTCCGACTGCACAGCATGATTTTCTACTTGTTTACATCTTTTTAGTTCGCAGTCGGGTTTTTGATTTTTAAATTATTGATTTCTTGCAAAAGTATAGTTTTTTTGTTTCGTCTTTTTCTTTTTGTGCAAAGACATTAAAAACATTTTTTATTAAATTATTCAAGTTTTTAGGGTTCCGTACCTCGAAAGGAAAAAAACGGAACCCTTATAGGATCACTTTGTTGTCCGTCCGTCTGTCTGTCTGTCTGTCAAGACCCTTTTTCTCAGGAACGCGTGGAGGTATCAAGCTGAAATTTATATATTATATATATATTGTATATCAAATACTCAGGTATACTGTACCTTAAAGTTGTGTAAAAATCAAACGTCTAAGCCAACGCAATCAAAAGATAAAGCCGTTTAAGCCGCAAATTTTCGACACTCGCAAGGCAATCAAAATCTACAGGGTTACTGCCCGTGAACTCAGAATCTTGAAATTTGGTACGAAGCAACGTCTTATAGCACAGATAAAGGAAAAATTGCGAAAACCGTAAATTTTCAGTTACATCATATAATTAAAATATTTTTAATAATTTTAAACATACTACCCCTTTCCTCATGAACGCGTAGAGGTACTAAATTGAAATTCATATCAAATACTCAGGTCTATAATACCTTTAAGCTGAGGTTTGTACGGAACCCTCGGTGCGCGAGTCCGACCCGCACTTGGCCGGTTTTTTTTTTTTATTTGAGCCCAATTAGAAACCACATAGTCTAAAAATCCCGTAATCCAGAGATTGAAAAACATGCTCGGGGTTGTATTCTCTAATCCTGGTTTATCTTACTAACCCAGAGTTAGTAGCTAACCCGGCCAACTATGTTTGACAAATTTGTTATTTAACCTCGTGTTAGTAACTAAGTCTAAGTTAAGTTCTTGAGACAAGTGGGTCTAAGTAACAGTTCATTATTTTCTTTCAAGCCTGAAGTAATTTCTAGTGGCATACAACACTAAAGTGGCAGAAACGTTACTTGTCTCATTTTGTTTAAGAGTTTTTTGTCACGATTTCGATGTTATTTATTATTGGTTCACGTAGCAGCCTTGGCCAAGCACAGCGGAACCTGAACATAATAATGTTTTTACCCGACTGCCGAAGGAGGGTAATGTATTTATCAGTTTATGAATGTATGTTTGCTCCTATGTGGCGTTCTAGAAACAAACGCGTTGGCCGATTTTGATGATTCTTACGTCAATCGAATCGTCTTAACCCTGCGAGTGTCACTGGCTACATTAAAATTAAAAAAAGAAAATAAACCGGATTTTGGGCGCCATTTTGTAGGGTACATTATTTTGCCTTCCAAACCCATCGTGTGGGGTTGATACCCTACAATAAAGGGTTTTAAGAGGTGATTCAAAAATATATAACACTTATATGTTTAAATGTACCTAATTCTAAAAAAATAACTAAAAAGTTGTAAATAAAAAAAAACAAGTATGGTTTCTTCTTGTTTACGTCTTTTTAGTTCGCTTTTTAAGCAGTCGGGTTTTTTGATTTTTTTAATTAACTTTTTTTTTGTAGTTGATTTTTACACAATAACGCTGTTACGTTTTGTGCGAATTCAGCTCGTTTGATTGAGACGATTACCAACTTTTCTATTCAAACGACCGATATTTACACAATAATATATATCTACATGTAAATATAGTCAAAACTGAAATCATTGTTCAATATCCAGTGTTTACTAAATTCACTTTTAAAATTATCGCTAAAACCGTGAACTTTGACAATATGATTTTTTATCATTTACTTTCGCGAATCAAAGTCCCAGCTCAGTGGTTGGACATTGATTTGCAAAATCACGAAATTCAGTGATTTATATTGGACTTTGATCGTTGAATAAATACTACAGCTCAGTTATCACGTGTTGCAACAAATTTCGCCGATTAAAGTCCAACCACTGAGTTGGACTTTGATCCGCGAAATCGCGAATGTCAGTGATGGTTGGACTTTGGTCGTTGAATAACTGAATTGTACGTACAGGTCAATTCGTTTCACATATTAATATTTTTTTACTGATAGCGAGTTTGTGAATATTGTTTTTTAGTCGAGAAGTATAGATGACAATATTAGGCGCCTCTTGGCTAAATACCAGCCGTCAGATAGATATCTGCTTAATGAAAATATTGGCATGATCCATAGTTGGAAAAAGCAAATTTACTGAAGTATCTGTACAACAACTGCCGTACATTAGAAGAAAAACACTGTAACTTGTAGGTAAGTAGGTACACTGTCATATAATTTTTTATGCACTTTACCGACCACTTAGCCAACAAATTGGCCTCGTCGCAACTATTTATTTCCGATGACATGAACAGTTTATTCTATGTAGGTACAGTAGCCACAGTATTTATTATTAGAAGTCTATGGGTATTCCCCACTCTTGTGTCCATTTCATTTATTACAAACAGTGGCAAAGGAAAAAATAACAGAAGATACATTTGCGTTGAAAATTAATGTGATATTTTTCTGAGAATTATCTTGTCAGATGTTTTCTCTTATTTGGAGAGCAGATAGATTCTTTGTAGGTAAATGTTATTTGTATAAATAAAGTGCCTAGCAACAGAATGCGCAAACTGTTATCTCGAGCTCGAGTGTATTATTTTAACGGGATTGAACTAACGGCACATTATCTGCATTTTATACCTACATCCTGGATTTACAATAACTTCATTTATACACTGTAACTGTGGCACTACTATATTACTTTTTTATGCGTTCAGCATTTTTAGATAGTGTCTCAAATACCTAATACCGAAATAATAGGTTTTAATACCGCAGGAAACGTCAGAATCCATGATCGTATTCACATTTATCATACAGACTAAAATGCGTATAAGGTATAAATTACTCACTGTTCCGTGTTATTCCCGCAGGAGACAACCCTTACCTGACTCAAATATTCCTACAACATGAGCGATTACCGAAAAAATTCCAACGAGAGAAATTGTGGATATAATTTTGTGCTCGTCGGCAAAATTCGATTCGGCAAAGGTTCGGAAATTGCAGTAAAGTGAAAATGCTGTAATATATATGGTGACATTTAACTCATAATAGGTACCTACGCAAATTACGTTACTCGCCTTGATTTAACGGTCCTTGCCTTCGGGGTCGACGGCCGAAAAATGAGTGGAATAAAATCCATCAACGCATACTACAGCAACGTATTTAACGCTATGTTCAAGGTTTCGACGAACAACTCCTAAATAAAGGAGTATTTTTGATATTTTGTTATCTAATCTTGCACGCTCTGGGTGATCGTGACTTTGGTAGCAACGACGCACATTTTACATGAAAACTCTTTTGCGGAGGCCTTGTTTTTTACGACTATTCTGTAACAAAGTGCCTTAAATATGGGCTTCCCTTACACAGCTTTAACAAACGAGAAGGGAGAAAGTGACTGTGCTGACCGACTGACCTATATTCCCCAGTATTTAAAATAACGACTCAAACGACAAAAGATGATGGTTCTCGCCCAAGGATCCCAAACCGCCACCATTTAGTGCAAAAACAAGCTTGAAAAATCAATAAGAACACCACAACAGATACAAACTTTAGGGACTCAGCATTATTCGCAATTTTCAGCTGAATAATAAACTTTTGGATACTGTTCAACGATCCTCCGTTCCAAATAAATTTTCACAAAAGCGGGTAGCCAGAAAATGGTTGCGGTTGCCCCCTCCCCCGACCTTGAAAGCCGTTTATCTCAATGTATACCCAGCATCTGGTAGTTTATTTCGATACAATGAGCACCATTATACGAAGATGTTTCAGATTTTCGTCCCAAAACCGGATTTGGCAGAAAGTCAGTCTAAGAAAAGGACTTTTTCAAAGAGAATAATATTTATGTCCATTTCATAATCTGAAACGTAGAAAATATTACGTAAGGTTTTTAGCAAAAAGTATTCACAAGACTTATGTAACTAAGTCGAAAGAGATATCTCTTTAATTCATTTAACGAATGGATGCGACATCTAGGTATGTAATGAGCATAAATCGAATATTGACTATGTTCAGTACCTCATTTAAGATGTTTGTTCGTGACCCTTAGACTACGAATGGAAGACAAATATGGGTCAAGAAAACGTTAAGAATCAAGATTTATTACATCAGACATCTACCCATTTCCAAGACGTAGGAGTAAACTGGACAAAAGCTTTCAGTTAATTGACGTAATAGTCGTTAACAGAATGGTTGTGAATGTCAATATCGTTGGACAAAATGGCTCTAGGTTGGGGTGACTGACCTTATATACTCGGTAATCCACGGTGCAGGTTCTAAGGCGATTAGCCGATTAATATCAAGTGTTTGGAAACTGGGGTTAATGTAAATATCGGATTTCTGTATTTGGCTAGCTGGCTTATCTAGTTTATAGTTTTGTGAGGAAAGCAGTGTTATGTCTTGTTATGGCTTTTCTCAATGAAAAGCACATAACATAACATCACGCCTTTGTTCCCCGAATGGTTAGGCAGACCAGTGGTGTCTCATCCGTCATCCCATAAAAAGAAACCGTGCCGACGTACTGTACTGATTATACTGATTATTTGTTGTACATGGATCGTGTTCGATTTAAAAAAATATAATCGGTATAATCAGATGAAAAACATTAGTTACGTCGGCACTGTTTCTTTGTATGGGATGAGGCATCTGTAAGCTAGTATTATATTATCTGTGGGCAGACGGAGGTACGCTTATAATATACCCACGCTAGCCTGCGACTTCGCCCGCGTGCAAGTCATAAATTATCACAGTGGAACATTAAACCGGGATAAAAAATAGCCTATATGCTATTCCAGACTCTATTCCTGAACCTATCCCTGTGCCAAATAACAACCAGATCCGTTCAGCCGTTCTGGCGTGATGAAGTAACAAACATCCATCCAAACTTTCGCATTTATAATATTAGTAAGATTTCGCCAGTTGTCTCATTTAATAGAGGGCAAGCCTTCCAGATACAAGTAAATGAAAAAACATATATGAATAATTGCCATTATTAAATACACACTATAAAAAACGCTTCAAATATTTTTAAGCTCGCTCGAATCATTTGTTGAGTTTAAAGATCACTCATAAAAACCTAATAGCATCAATTTAATAGTTAATAATGCGCAAAAAAAATTGTTTTCAACGTGCGTTATGTATGGCTCATATTTATTTCAATAAGTATTGTAAATACACATTTTTTCACATCCAAAAAAAAAATTGAAAAGCTATTCATGGCCTGAAATTTATTTACAGTTTACGTAAGACGAAAATGAATGATATGGCTAAAATTCTCTGCCTACAATAATGGGCAGTTCTCCAAAAAACGCTACCCAGTTAACGACATGAATAAAACATTTTAAGGTTGTTAAAAACGAATCAGTTTATGTCACTGCTAGTCTTTTATTAACAATTTAAATAGTTGGCATTTTAAAATGAAAATATCTCAAAACCTGTATGATGTAAACTTAAGCAACATTTTACAATTCAACGTAAACATCCTTTTCCAGGACGATTATGAATATTTAATTAAATAATTCATCTACCTACATTTCTTCAAGCCCACCAACGGTAGCAAGAATAGCACGAAAGAAAACCATACAGCCAAAAATAACCGCAATCGATATTCAAACTAATTTCAACAGCAGCCACAGAGTAAACAAAACTTCGCCGAAACCCAATGAAATTAAATAGCAAGCAGCAATCGCGAAATTAAATAGCAAGACACGAAACAATGAATGGAATCACGTGCAAACTCGACTCATGCACACACGATGACACGAATGAACTTCTACTGTCTTATGACGTCACAATTCATGGCATATGCTGAATTCAGAATAACTGGTTACTAAGAAAAATGCTGTTCTGAACATACGTAATCTGCAACTACTGGTAAATAAAGGCTGTCTCGTAAATGTCCAATATATTCTCCATTAAGAAAGTTAAAGACTTCAACATAATAACATTTCTGTCAAGTGAAACGCGACTTATTTTTTACGACCACAATATGGCAAACTCCTCTTGACTCAACTCCATAAGAATCTGACATTGTTCAATTCTGAAACCGTTCTACAGCATTTTATACACAAAAGAAAGTGAGAACTGAAACATACTGAAACATTTTCGAAGCATTTTCTAAATAGAAACAAATGTATACCCCGGCGTCGAAGAAATAATATTGTTTTTTACGTTACATGGTAAACAGTGGGCCGACAACAGCTCCCGACCGAAATCAATGTCAGCTTCATGAGGATAACATAGTACAGATAGTCTTAAAATGATTAGATTTTCTAGATACAAAGATGGATGGATAATATAAAGTGGTTCTACAAAAGCAATTATCCTAACTCAACCAAATCATCCAATTAAATCTCATTGAGGCTCAGTTTCATCAAATTACGGCACATGTACCATTAAACTGGAGTAATTCGTAAAGTTGGAGTAATCTACGTAATTCAACATTGAACGCACCGAGTTATGCCACCGAAGCCTAAGGATTACACTGAAATAGACGACTTATACCTTGACCTACATGTTGCCTCGTTTTATTGACATATCATGGGTATAATCGATATGACGATGCAAAATAAACGGTGAAAACTGACACTGTCATATCGTTCTATTGTCGAACGTTCGTATTGAGTCAGGTCTGTGAAAATAACGATGAAATTGTTATGTCTGGATGGAGCACTTTCATCAACAGAATGTTATTCAATATTCTCGCCGTCATAGTGACAGCCTCGGACCACGTGTGACGTCATTCATACAGTGTAAGCGAGACCAGTATGCACTGCGTTAAACTTTCACTTAATTGCTGACGAAGTAATACCAACGAAACCGATATTTTAAAAAGAATGGACCGAAAATGAATACGAGGTAATTGTATAAAATCATGAAAATGGACAATATGAATGAGTGGAGAATGCAGTGTGGCTGTGAAAACGGTTTTATTCATGAAAGCGTGCCAAACTGAGTTACGTAATGTTGCAGATCAGATGCGGAGTTTCATTCATGAGATTCACCCACCGGGGGCTCCCACCCATCCCAACGGGCCGTGAAACCGACCCGGTCACCCACGCTCAGAATAATATCGCGTTTGTAAACATATATGGCATTAGATAATAAGATTTACCTATTACGAAAACGAATATTTTAGTTTTACGTAATCCTCGAAACGAGCTCCGAATCTAGACGTTAAGAAAGTTTATTCAAAGAGAATGTTATAGCATTTTTTTTTGTTTTAATCTAGTCTTTGAAATGCAAGTTTGTATTTTTACCTTTCATTTTAAACACCATGTTTTACAACGAGTTCTTATGGCGGTACGTAACAGCCTCAAGATTTCCACTGCTAAATATGGGTTTCCCCATAATTACAAGACTTGGTGGACCGGTTGATTATCGCTCTATTATTAGGATACTGGTAGTTCCTTATTAACCTGGTCCAGTAAACGTATCTGGCTCAACTACAAGAATGAGAATAAAAATCATAAGTTACTAGACTAAATTAACGAATAATATTCATCTGCAACGTAGTTTCGCTACCCACCGAAGCCTTTTGACAATGGACATTCAGTAAAAGTTATAAAAATATAAGTTAGTACTACAATTGAAATAGGAATGTACGACAATTGATTTATCAATTACTAATGACGTAGATAAAAGTAGTAAAGTTTGAAGAAGTAGAATTTCAACTTATATTGACTGTATTGATTTACTGAATATGCATACAGTATTATATATTAATATAAATATGATATTTGCAGTTTTAACACTGAAATGTGTAATATTTGTAGACACATAATTGATTCATGTTTACATACAGCACTAGTTAATTCTTTTGAATTTTCCTCATTATGGAAATGAAGATTGGCAAAAGTGCCAAATATGTAGGTGATGCTGACAGTCAGCAAGTTTCCGAGATCCGAAGGTTAGGGCCCTCATGTCATTCTTCTAACGCTAGACTGATAACCTGCGACTTACTGCACGATATATGCTTGGAGATACTCAACACTCAAACATTTCAACGTAAACAATTAGCAATCGTAATTTTTATGAACTAAGCTAAGGCTTTCGACACATTCTCTATCTAACTAATGTTAAAAAAGGCTACAATGTTTCGTTATGAAGCATGTTCAGCTTGAACTAATAATGTAAATACTTCACTAACCGTTTGCAGAGAGTCATTGAAGATGATCACGCTAGTCATAATCTTAGTGCGCATGGGGTATCACAAGGCAGCGTCTTTGGACCTTTATTTTTTTTATCCTTCATTTATGACTTAAGTAAAGAAAGATAAGGATGGCGGTTATAGCGTTATTTTGTTATAAACTTCCAAAAAACTACGGAAAAAATCGTTCCAATTAAAAATCTGCATTCATGTTGTTTATGAAACTTCCACGCGAGGAGCAGGAACCCAGGCACAGGCGTTTTACTTTGTATAAGATATTTCATCACCATTGCACAGACGGTGAAAGAAAACATCATGAGGAAACCGGCATGTCCTACTAGCAAAAATTCGAAGACATGTGACACCCACCAAGCCGCACTGGGCCCGCGTGGTGGATTACGACCCATTCCCTCTCACAGAGATGAGGCCTGTGTCCCAGTAGTCGGATCATTAAAAAAGCTGGTAATGATGATTCCACGCGAAAGGTTACTGATATTGGCATAACAATTAACATTTAACCTGCCTGAGTTTTTTATTTACAATCTTACAAGTCAATGGGTCATCAAATAATGATAATTTGTTGTTACCGTGCCAGTGCATGGTTATTTGCCTGATAACTGTTTTCACGTGATGGAAACATACATTCTTGTTTGCATACAGCTTTACTTTTCTCGAATATTTAATGTTCAGAAATATTTATGAATTATCTTCTTGAGATAAAACTGTGATGAATTTGAACAAGTGCAGTTGGGATCACGAATAATACGTTGTTGATATGCATGTCATCTGATTGTTTGTTGTTATTTTGGTCAGCTAAAGTTATCATTATCACGACTCTGGCGGCAAATCCGATCACGCTTTTTTTGATGTTTATCTCCTCTTCGTTGACATTGATCACGAAATACGTGACTATCGATAAATGCTTATTTCGTGATTGTGTTTCATTTTTCTATTTACGTGTGATAATTTCTTTTTAATCTACCTATATTTGCTAATTGGGTATTAATATTATAATTCATGATAAATTGCTAGACGTGCGGATTAAAAAAAGCCAGGTGCACAATCAGAGGTTATTTTTCGGCTTATATGAAGCCAGGTGCATTATCAATATTAATTTTCCTATTAAGATTTCATTATCATGTTCTACAGGGCAGCTGTTGTTTGTTTGTTTAAATGATCATCAATTGATTGTGTAATGACTTGCTGTTCTAGGACTATCTACATTGTATTGTTTTCATTTGTATTCCAGTTTCTAGTATTAGGTTAGTCAATGCTTTTGTTCAATGATTTCTATAGATGTTAGTAAGTGATTGAGAATAGAATAGGTACTCCTTTATAGGATAAAATTATGAGCAATTAATATCATATTGTTATTGGTTCTTGGACAGAACAGAATGTTGTGACGACAGCTCTGAGCCTACCTGAAGGCGAAAGAGGCAGAGGACCACCTCCACTGACCTGGTGGACCAGCGTGACAAAGCTTCTCAAGAAGGAGAAATTGCATGACCCGACAACCTTCGACAGAAAGTCTTGGCGCCGTGAAATAAGGAGAGCCGACGAAAAGCTACACTATCACTGTGTCATAGGCAACTTTTAATCCCAGAAAAAAACATTATTCTGAAGGGATAGGGCACATGAGCGGAGACACACGATAAAGTCAGTTTTATTATAAACATAAATAGAAAATATATTCACGTATCTTATCACGTCTGGCATCATGGTCATGGCAAATGTTAGATAAGTAGCCTAATTCATTATAAAAAGTCTGACTCATCACTTAATAGGTAATAGTAATTTAGTTGACAAAATAGCTCATAGTTTATTTATGAAACTGTTGGTGGTATGACTTTATCATAGCTTCATGATTCATGTATGAAAACTAAAGAATATCAATGCTTTTGATTCAAAGTAAGTATGGTCTACAGTTCAGATAGTCAACCGCACATTGCTAACACATTTACCTTGAGCCAGCCTAGCATGTAGGTATCAGGTCAGTTTTTCCAAAAGTGTGTTATTTGGTTTCCAGTCTTTTTTTTTAATTATCAATAGTCTCGCGCTTGACCACTATCTCAATTGATGGTAAGCGATGATGTGATCAACGGTGAAGCACGCTTGCCTAGAAAAAATACATTCACTCTTGACTTAAAGACCCCTAGATTGTAGCTATTGGGAAAAACAGACTCCGGCAGGGAATTCCACTCCTTAGCTGTACGCATAATAAAAGTGTCTCCAAAACGTTTTGTGCGTATGGGTGGGATGTCCACCATGTACCAATGTCGCATCGGCGTGGGTCTGGTTGTGCTATAAAAGAACAGGCTGGGCAAAATTAAATCATGTAATTCCATTACACATGGGGAGTGTGCAATGGAATTGTATGATTTAATTCCGTTCGATATTCCAAATGTTATCGATAAAAAACTGACAATCTGGCAACTTGGCGACGATGTTCAAGGCTCTGGAGCTTTCGTTTAGCCGGATTTAACTGAATACCAGCATTACTGACCAAGTGTAGTACGGAGTTTCAAAAGAACACAAGACTAGCTTATACTGCACATGTTACCACTGACGTGCAGCCTAATGTACTTTGTAAATTAATATACAAACACTGCCTAGTGAGAGCAGTGGTGGCCCAGTGGTAACCGTCGCGACTTACAAGCTGTAGGTCAAACCCAGCCAGGTGGTTTTCTTTGTGTAAATTATGTCATCACCACTGCTCTCAAAAAAATGAAAGGAAAACATCATGAGGAAACTGGCATGTCTTAGAACCGAAAATTCGAAGACATGGGCCATTCCGTCCCATAGAGAGGAGGCCTGCAGAAAAGAGGGTATATGTATCCACCCTACCATTGCCTAGCAAATTTTATGTTCAATAAAAAAATCAATTCATTTTAATTTAAAAACTTAAAAACATTGGACATTTTTTTAAATTGTATTGTTTGATTATTCTGAAACTTTGTGGATGTAATAAAAAAATATTACATAACAAATATTATTCACCTATAAACATGTAAAGTACACCTGATAAAAAAATGGAATTATTGATAAAGAAATTTATTCATTTCAGGTTCAAGTTTATTGTTTTTGTTGTGCCTGATTTACATGCAATGTATAGTAACAATCATATAATCAGGAACAGGAAAATTAACAGAAAGACTTAGTTTTTAAATTACCAACTTGAGATAAAAATATCTAGATCTATGATGATGATTATGTAAACATAAATTATAATTATTCAATCAAGAATATTAATCTTTTTAATAGCAACAAAAAGTTCTTTAAAACAATTATAATTTAATTCAGAGAAATCTCTACATTATTTCTTATGTAAAAGAATTATGAATGGACATTATGTATAGCAGATGATATAACATTAACAAGTCTTAGTTGATCATTTTCAGTATTTTCCCATTATAAAGTTTCAAATATTCTTTTCTTTTAAATTTTAACTTTATGTTAACTTACTTATTTATTTTATTGTACAAGCTGTGGCCTCCTGTAAGTGAGGGAGTACACCAATCTGATAGGTACGTAAATACTATTTATGTGATTTGTATTGTGTGTCCTTTCTTGGCAATTCTAAATAAATAATGTATACAGCTACTAATTTTAAAACCAACCTGGGACTAAAATTAATTTAGAAAAGTATTAGAATTGTTGATGTCATTATACAAGAGTACTCTGAATAATATTTATAACCATGTGTCAGCCAAAGGCATGAATCATAACATAATTATTGATTATTTATGTCCCAAATAAATTAATTCTCATTCAGATTATACATAACTAATAATTTCTCATTTTGAGTACAAATAACTTTGTTATGAACTCCTGAAAAATATTATGGGGAGCTGCAGATATTTTATGTAATTTCGGTACCTAAAGTTTTTGATACCTACTCATTTAGAATGCTAGTTATTGAACTATTTCATAGCATGCAAAATATTCCAATTACGATTTAATAAGTTCTGATAAGAAAATGAGAAATGTATAATTTCAAACAGCAGTCTGTATAACAAGTATGTACACAAATCAGCATGTTCTCTTGTACCAGATTATGTTAGTTCCTGTATTACGTCAATAATTAATCTACGGAGTGGGCCACCAGACCACTGAATTTGGGACAGAGGAAGCACTTCGTTACATACCTGGGTCGGTTCTGCATGTAGTATTGACCGCCGAAAATGAACGCCATGTACACCCCAACGTAGTAAAACGCCACAGTCCAATTTTCGGTCATCCATTTCCGATAGTCAGTATGAATAAATTCGTTTTCGAATTCGAAAATGTATGAGTAATTCGGCGTTACATCGAAGGGGGCCATCACCGGGGACTCCATTTTTCTAATAGTTCAGCCCGAATACCGGTCACGAGACACGGGCGCGCACAGTCCATAAGCTTTTATAATGTTGCACTGATCATCACATGAGACTTTTAACCTAAAATTCAATAACAGGATACCGCTGTATCGTTATATCACAGATGACTAAAAATGACAATATTTCGAAGGGGCGGTAAGGCGTGCTGCCTTTAGGACACTATTTTCTATAATGATCACGGAATGTCCTCGGTTTTACTATTTATTCGCAGTGACGAGGCGTCGGCTCGAGCCCGAGCTTCTTTGGCTCGTCACAGCGACAAGAAGAGGAAAAGATGAATGAACTCGTTTCACGCCACGCCGTTTGTCGCTGTCGCCTTCATTTTCTATTTGACAGACGAACCCGCCCGCCGCGCCACGCTGTGTTACCAGATTATATTAAAAATAACTTACCATTTCCTTACAAAATTATACGTTTTTTTGTAGCTTTTTAATTATCGAAATAATTTAATGTTTATGCAAGTGCATATGTGTCAAGACCTATATATCTGGCCTAATGTATTTTATAATAATTATAAACTAAGTTTACAAGACCGAAAAAAAAATGTCGTTTTATCTGGCTAAATGTGGGTTGTACCTAATATAGGTTCACCTCTGCCTAATCCTTCAGGGATTACAGGCGTGATGCTATATTAAAGTCGACCTTATATTTGTTTTTTTTTAAATAATATTTAAGGTAACTTACTACCATTTGTATATATAGTATATTTATATATATGTATTATTAAGAAAATTATATTTAAAACAAAGATTAACAAATTAGATGTCAAAGTCACAACTACACGTCAAAAAGCGTTGTGCGCAACTAGTAGTTACTTACTACCTAAACCGTACGGGATATTTTTGTTTCCATGGAAGATGGGTAGGCCTTTAGTGTGGGACGCTACTTGTGTCAATACTCTTGCGCCATCCCATCTTCCTAGCTCGTTGTGCTGTGCTAGCGCTGCCGCTGCGGCTGCAGAGAAACTCAAGCGGCGGAAATATAATAACCTCATCGGTAGTAATATTTTCGAGCGGTTTGGGGTTGAAACTTTTGGTCCGTGGGATCCGAGTGCTCACGCTTTGTATAAAGATCTTTCCAAACGACTAGTTGAAACTTCGCGTGCCCATGGGCTCGCTTTTAGTTTGATCAGATGGTAAGCATTGCCACACAACTTGGCAATGCTGCCAGTGTTTTGGGCACAGTACCAGTGAACAACGATATGGAGGCGTTTTTCGACGCCATATTTTAGATTAGTTTATTTTTAGTCTAAGTTAATCAGTAGTTTATGTTTTAAGTGTATTTGTATGTAAGAGTAATAATATTTTATAAACTGTATATATTGTATCTATGTAAACAAAGACTAAAATAATTTAAAAAAAACGAACCTTTTACACAATCTTATACCGGCTTAAGTCAGTGCATTTGAGAAGGTAGTCGGTAATATTGATTTTTTGACTGTATTGTCCCACTGTATAACAAACAAAGGTCTCCCCGTCTTCTTTCCATTCCTACTGGTTTTGGGCAAGTGTAGACTAGTTCTGTCTGCAGAAGGTCCGTCGTCAAGTCACCGGAGCCACCAGACATTTTCTGGGGCCCACATTCTAGCAGATTTAGTCCATCGATTTAGCTAATTCGATCATCATGCGGGAAACGTGGCTGGCCCAGCCCCACTTTAAGATTAGCTGATTTTTTAAATGACATATGCGTTTTGTGTTTTAGAACGTAGCATTTTATTCTGAACATGGTTGGTAAGCCGGACTTCAAGAATACAGCGCTACATTGCTAACTGGTAAACCTCAAGCTTGAGTTTTTGCTGAATTGTTAAAGACCAGGTTTGAGCATAGTATGTGACATGTGTGAGGATATTGGGAAAGCACATGTACATTATTTTGCGTTTGTGGCAGTTTGAAAAGTTTCCTTTCGTTTGTGCTTTCATTAAATAAATATTTATTCATTTTTGAATTAGTAATGCACAGACATAATTTAGTATGATATAGGACAGATCGAACTAAACAGTACAAATCGGCATTTCTAAATACTGATATCGCTGCCAATGTGAATTTATTAGACTCTATATTTCGATAGAGAATTAGAAAGTGATATTAGTTTGTATGCTCTATGTAAAGAATAAAACAAACAAAATTGTTGACAAAACCTTTTATTTTATTTCGTACAATTTCCATTTTTGATCTAGATTCGGTTTACTTTTTGAAGACCTGGTAACATCGTTTTGTGATGCGTTCACAAGATAATGTAGCAACTAGATGCGTTCACAAAAAGGAAAATACAAGTTTTTGGAAAGTTTATGCATTATGAAATTTTTGGGAAATATGAATGATCTCAGATGCCGCGACAGCATCTGAGATCTTTCGATAATATAATAACGCATAAAATTTTGCTTACTATCCCTACGAAGTAAATAATAAGCTTAAGCTGGCAGCACAGTTTCTCCCGCGTTTGTTTAAAAGTTTTGGGATACCTAATTAAATATACTTTTTACTGAAAAAAAATATTTATGCATTACGAACTGCATTGCGAAAATTTAAACATTTGAAATATATTACTGATAACCAGATCACCAAAAATGATCATATTGATAAATCTTCTGAAGAGTTCTTGGAATACAGGCAATTTATGATTAGTGTTAGACAAATTATCCTTTTCCAAAGGCCCTAGGGTCCTATTATAAAAGGTGTACATGTAAAAAGCAGGCTCTTCTCCGATGTTCAGTACTTTGTGGAACATGCCTGGGATGACCTGGGTCCGGTTTCCTTTGGTCAGCATGACGGACTGTCCAGTTCGTTGCTTGTTCACCTCTGGTTCGAAGACCACGATTCCCTCTAGGATAGTAAGCGTGATATTTTGTAGTTCTTCTGGGATGTACTTTTCTTGTTCGTAACCTGCGAACACAATTGTTAGTTGAAATGAATAGATGGGTTCAATTGATATTTATAGGCGAGATAAGCGAGTCAGTCCTGACAAATGAAGACTAGTGTAGCAGCGCACTGCACAAGTTTATTCTTGATCTTGTATGTAAAATGCACAGATTACACTGAGGTAAAATGATGATTTATCTGTATTGATTTTTGACCGTTACAGTCAACGTATGTAGAGAGGTGGGGACACTGACCTCTATTATACAAGTTGCATAATAGAGGTCAGTGGGTAGGGATCAATCGTTTTACCTGCCATAATTAATAAGGCATTAATTTTATTATTAATTATTTAATTTATTTTAATCATAATTTATGATGAATATGACCACATGAACGTCTACAATGTTATATGGACCAAAGCTATATCATCATAATCATAATTTCAGCCAAGATAGACGTCCACTGTAATAATTAATTATACTTAATAAATAGCTTTGGGGATTTCGTTCAGCAGTGGACGTCTATCTTGAACGTCTACAACGTTAAATTGTCTAAGTTATATCATCATCATTTCAGCCAATATACCCACACTCATCCACAAACCTGTAAAAACATAACTAGTGCTTATTAATTATATACACTTAAATCAAAAAATATAAACTAACTAAGCCTAAAAATAAACATGTCTAAAATATTTATTTATATTTATTTTATTTATTTGACACCAATAAGTACAACATCTTACAGTTTTCCCAAGATGATGTTATACCACATAATAAATAATGTTATACACTATATACGAGTAGATACATAAAATATTAACAATAAAAATAAAATAACAAAAATCAAGAAACCATTCATATATGTATGCCTCCTTCAAAGCACCTTTGTGCTCCTGACACAAATTTCGGCAGGCTATGGAACAAATCTTCCGATGGCATACTATTTATAATACGCGCGGCCCTTGACAAAGGGGCAAACTTTAATAAATTTGTCCTAGCCCTTGGCACATTTAACAAAGTGGGTCGGCGGCGCGCACCCACATACCCATCCGGGACATGCAGCCGCAGCGCCTCCAGTACATCTGGGTGATGCACCAGCCCGCGCAGCACTCTCGCCGCGTATTTTACTAAAGCGACGTCCCTCCTAACCGCCAGCCTAGTGTACCCGACCATGCCCAACACAAACAGACTCGGATACATCAACGGGTAAAATGGGTAAACCCCATATTGCTTCAAATATAAATACCTAGTGAATTTATTTTGGATTTTTTCGATCATGAGACTATATTTGTCCTCATGTGGATTCCATATAATGGCACTTGTCTCGAGATGACTACGAACCAAAGCATTATAAAGTATTTTTAGCAATATGGCGCCCAGAAACTCCTCCACATCGCTGTCCACTGGTAATGTGCCTAAAAGACTGGCAGCATTGCCACGTTGTACCTACTTATCCTCTGAACAAGGTAAAAGTCAGCCCTTGGGTCACGCGAAGTGTCAACTAGACGGACCCCACCATAGATATAATAAACAAGTACTGTATTTTATATTTCTATGGACCCCACGGACCAAGAGTTTCAATCCCAAACGGCTCGAATCTATCGATAAGCATAGCACGACGAGCTAAGAACATGGGATGGCGCAAGAGTATCGACGCAAGTCGTGTCCCACACTAAAGGCCTACCCAACTTCCACGGAAACAAAGACATGCCGTCCGGTATTTTGCCATCGTCGCGTGCCAGGCTGTGAGGTTCTAATACGGCCGGAAAGCCGACGGTAACAAGAGCACGTCGGATGATGTCGTTGATGTTCGCGTGCCGCGCTGCATGACAGCCCGTGGTGACCGAGGCTGTTGAGAACCTCAACACAGTGGCAACGATGAGGGGAGCAGCAGGGAGCGCCTAGACGTAGGGAAGCAGCGAGGCAGAAAATAGTGTTGTCAAACATGGTGCCTATGTTCGACGATAGTAATACATGAAGCCAGAACCCGACTTCCACTCACCCACAGCTAGTACCACAGCTAGTACCACAGGCGCGCACGCTCGGCAGGAGTTGCAGATGTGGCAATTAGGTTTTCTTGAACTGGTCTGCAGAGCGGCTCGTCTCAAAGTTTCTGGGATGATGGTTTGTCGGGTGGATTTGTATTTGGGCAAGCGAGTCTCCAGCAAGCATCAATACCCTCGGTGAAGCATTGCACATAAAAATCAATCAGATAGAATATTCCTGATTAATTTCTCAGTGCCACGACGAACCGAGGCTATGTTTTTACCTACAAGCTACAAGGTAGGTACCTACTAATGTTTTGAATTGAAAGTAGATAGGTGTTTTACTTAAGCTGTCGTAAATATAGTACATAACTTGGAAGATTTATCGACAAAAAGTAAAACCAAAACGCGAGCCTTTTGTAAGTCTTATGGGACTTTGCTGTTATAGTTTCGAATTAGGTGGGTGCCTCGGGCAGCTCGTGGGTCGCTCGCCAAGTAGAATTTTATGAGTTGGGAGATAAAAAGTTTGAAGGTGCAATGTTGCAGACGGCCAACGCTCAAGGGCGTCGCCAAGGGGGGCAGCTAGGGGCAGTTGCCCCCCCCCCCCTTGAGATAGCCAAATGGAAAGAAATCAAAGTCCTAAGTCAACTAAACCCAACACAACAAATCTAGCCATTTGTTGATGTCCTAAAAGAGTAATAAATGCGTTGAAGATTTCGTCGGTCTACCAAAATCAATCACTAAGCAGCCTCAGGAGACTAAAAACCTGGTTAAGTAGTACCTACTATGGGGGAAAATCGCCTCAATGGTCTGGCTATGATGAATGTGCACAGAAAATTTATAAGATTTACTTATTTAAGTGGTCGAGAAATTTACCCAAAACCTCCGATGATTGAGCTCGTGGAACGTTACCCATTGGACTTTATACCGTTCTTATAACAATCGCCGTGGGGGTAAGACTCGTAATAAAAAAAAATCGTCGTATTTGAAAAAAAAAATTCCCATCCTCCATAATATCAACTTGCGCCCCCCTCTAGTCCATCGTCTGGAGACGCCCTTGTACACTGTCAGCTTTTCTGCCTAGCTCCGCTCTCAAACTAATTATAGGTAGATACCAACCTGGGAAATCAGCGTAAAATACAACATCGCTATGCTCACTCCAAGAATGTACATAATTCCTTATCTCATCCAGGTCCTTCCTCCAATGGACAGCCTCATCTAACAACGGCATCAGATAAGGAACCTTACAAAATGGAGACCACGTTGCTTTGAGCATGTCCACTTTAGGATCGAACATTCTCTGGACGAATCGTCCATTCATGGAGCACCATATATCAACGTAAACAGATATATTGGTGCTCAAAATTTTCGATGGATCATTCCATGAAGCTTCAATAGCTCTATCCAGATTGTTCTTCAGACATTGAGCGTATTGTACAACCATGTCTCCATGCCTCGACCATCTGTCGTTAAGTGTGTACATTTCTGGGTCGATGTACAGTTCTTCGTTCTTGTCGTTGTCTACTATTTTGACGATGACGGCGCTGATGTCCCACGTGTGGACCATCATGTCCCAGGAGTAACCGTAGAGGCCGTTTGTCCAGTTGTTGTAGCCCTGGAACGGAATTTGTCACATTTAAACATAAAAATGTTACTGTTCACTGTACACTGTTAAAGATACGATTAGTTCAACTCATCTTAGTGCGCGGAGCCGTGTGTGCGTGCGCCTGTAATTATACTGCTTTCATTTGTGTGCCGTTGACGCGGCAGTCTTCTCGTCCGAGCAAACAAGTTTAGGTTACTCACACATAGAGCCGAACTTACACAGACATAGCGCCGCGCGCTAAGATGAGTTGAACTATCTTTACCCTGTTTATTTAATATCACAATAATTCAGTAGATATTATCTACTGTTACAGTTGAGTAAACCTACCCAGGTCCTAAAAACCCCATCTATCCAATAGCAGTTTTTCAATTTTGGTCGTCGCAAACCAAGGCATTAATCGGAGTACCTATCGGAAATAAGGCCGACAAAATCTGGGGATTGGGCGTTTTGTGAAAATGGGCGATTTTCACAAAACTGAATTATATAATCCTGTATAGCCAATTGGCATTGTATCATAATCCGTCACAGAATATCACATTCCCTCTTATATAAAACCGACACTCGGCGAGAGTTTCGAGATTGCAGAACGAAGTATATTAATAAACCAAGCGAGTGGCGATTCTAGGTCAAATATGAAAAGGCTCTTTAATTTTTCAAGCGGGCTCCCACGTTCACCGCCTACGGATGATATTTCTATGCAAGTGAAATGCCCCTTTTTACCTAGGCTTTTCCACCTTCAGAGTTATATGAATTTAGTTTAAAATTCTGTATTTGATGGTTCCATTTTAAAATGCTGGTAATGTTTTCTAATTGAATTGACATACTTCTTTAAATTATTACTTAGATATCAACATAATCTAAATAACTAATCTACTTAATCTAAAAAACAAAAAAAAAGTTCCTAAAGAAATCCAATAGCGACTTCTATTTCAAGGAGTATATTAATTCAATATTATTCTGCGTGCCTACAACCTTCAAAGCGGTTAAAAGAGGTTTTATTCGAGTGTAATTCCGAATTTCGACAGTTAATTATTTCGACACAGTCTCAATTACGAAAATCAAACATAGTTATTCAATTTACCTTTGTTATAAAATGTGAATAGGGCAGGAACGCTTGAATGAAAACGTAAAACATTATTAGGTACATTGTTACTTTCTTTCTTTTGTCGTCTTCAATTAAATTATCTTCAATGATTTCAGGAAGTTCAAGTTCATTCATAATACTTTGTTCTTCGTTTTCAACAATATTATCTTTCTTTTGCTCAACTTCTTCGTCTGTTTTAGCTATTTCGTTGCAAACTTCAGTATTGTTAACCATTCGCGATTTTTCTTCAGTCTTCTTTCTTTTTTCATTGTTAACTGTTGTTTGTTCTTTTCCAATTACTTCCTTATTTTCATTCCTTTGGTTGACTTGATCTAAGAGAGAATCATTTGTTTTGCACTCACAAACAGATTCGTGCATATTATATTCCTTAATTTTCTTAGAAAGACAATGCTTCAGTTTGGCAAAGGATTCTTCAGTGTACGATGCGAATGTTTTTGGCCAATCAAAAGGATAAAACAGAGGCATTGTTGCCAAACACACCCATGGAAACATGCCTGAAACAAAACCGGAAGAGTCTAAAAGGAAAGTGGAAACGTTTCGAAGACGTAGATATTGGCTTTAATCGGTCTTCTCATTACACTATTTATTTGATGAGATCCTTGATCGGTCAATAGTGATCGCATTCCAAAAAGATGAATTTATAACTTATTTCAAAATTATTATCTGCGTAGCCTTTTCCCAACTAAAAGGATAATATATACCTAAAATACCAAGTATTTAATGTCTCCCGTTATGCTAGAAGCTGACCTCAACATTGTTGGGCAGAGCCTAGGCAGTTTTTTCTTTCTTATACCTTGCCCCACACTAGGAATTTCTGCCTGTATCGTGCGGTATGTGTGTTTATGTTTTTAAACGCTTACAAGCATATAAACTCACATACACAACTTGTACTATTATTTATTCTGTGACACAACACCCAGAGCCGGAACAGCTATCTATAGGTCATACAAATATTTGTTCCGTGCGGAAATCGAACCCGGGACACGCAGCGCAGCAGTCAATCGCTCAACCGTGCGCCAGATTCGCCGCATGCGTCAGATCAGATTGATATTTCTACCAAAATGCAACTCACCGATCCGAAACAGCCTGCTATTCATGAGATGGAACATGGCGCAGAACAGCATGGCCACATTCCTGGTGGTGGCTAGCATCATCCACACGGCCACGGTCAGGTCGAAGAGGAACACGAACCAGTGCACAATAATGTAGTCCGTCTGAGGGACCGTCAGGAAGAATCTGTGAATGGAAACTCGTATATAAAAGCTTTCACTGTTCATGGTCGTATCACCATCATTACTTCAGCTGAAAGACGTCCACTGCTGGACATAGGCCTCCCCCAAGCGTCGCCATACTGATGAGTACTGACCGGTCTTGAGCTTCCCGCATGACTCGGATGCCCGCGGCCTCGAGTCAATAAAATGTTCAGTTGTAGCTTGTTATTTATCTAATACCTTAAAACGAGCAATTCTTGTATTATGTATATATATATAATCTGAATCTCGGAAACGGCTCCAACGATTTTCATGAAATTGAGTATGCAGAGGGTTTTGGGGGAGATAAATCGATCTAGCTGGGTTTCATTTTTAGAAAACGTCGTTTTGTCAATTTTCACCCGACCAGAGCTCGGTCGCCCAAGGTACCCACTTGACATTAATCGAGGATTTTTTTCCGTTTTGATGGTTATTGAGTCCAGGAAAGGACTTAGAACAGGTAAAGGCCTCAGTCTTTCGGGTTGAAAAGACATGCCAAGCAGCAAATTCGCAGTTCTGAACTATATACATACCAGGTATAGGTATAGCCACCTTAAGAATCCTCACTCCTGGAGGCTTTTAACTTAAACACTTACTTGAAAGGATCAAACACCCAATGCTCGCTCAGGTTCAGCACGGAATACCCGGTCAACCACTCCGCAGTGCCCTTCTTCATACCAGCCATGAAGTACAGGATGAAGAACTGGTACTTCAGCACGAAGTAGTTCCAGTATGGCACTGTTGACTTCTTCTTGGTAGGGTCCAGGTAGGTATCCAGTGACCTGTGGATGTATCCAGATAGCTAAGTTTTCAGGAAAAAGGTCTGTATATTAGAATAAGAGCTGCTGGAGAGTTTTTACGCCACTTCGATTTCCCAGCAAAAACATTGGGAAGTAGTGACGGGCATTGGAGAAATGTCTTTGACTTTCAAAGGGTGTGATGTGATTCTCAACGAAATTTTAATAAATGAGTTTTGATTTACACTCGATTTTTGTTGGCAAGACTAAAACTAGGTGTGAGTACTTACTATATGGTACATTTACATTATTAGAGGAAGCATTGAGGAAGCCTTCTGCCTCAACCTTCGGAGAATACCTAAAAGCGATATGTTAAGTACGTATTGTTATAAAGTGGTCATGATCATTAAATTGACTATCTTCATTAGAATTATCACTGAAAAACAATCTTTGCAAAATTACAAATTACAGCAAAAAAGAAAATCTCGTCATTGTTTTAACGTTTTCGTTAAAATTATTATGTCCCTGCGAATTTTACCGAATTGTCTCTAGTTTGTGGAAAGTAATAAGTGGCTTTCAAATACAACTTTGGCAAAAATCATTAACATACGTTGTAAATAATTTATTTTGTAAATATATGTATACGTGCTGCTTAGCGAAGTATGCTATGTAGGTAATAAGTATTAAATTATCTGTGGTGTAGTGCTAGTTCGAAAGGAGAGGTAAAATTCGCGAATAGATAACCCGTTATAAAGACTGAGAATCATAAAAACCGGCCAAGTGCGAGTCGGACTCGCGCACAAAGGGTTCCGTACCATTATCGCAAAAAACGGCAAAAAAATCACGTTTGTTGTATGGGAGCCCCACTTAAATATTTTTTTTCTGTTTTTGTATTTGTTGTTATAGCGGCAACAGAAATACACCATCGGTGAAAATTTCAACTGTCTAGCTATCACGGTTCATGAGATACAGCCTGGTAACAGACAGACAGACAGACGGACCGCGGAGTCTTAGTAATATGGCCCCGTTTTTACCCTTTTTGTACGGAACCCTAAAAACTGTCTTATGCCTGTTTTAAACACCACGTATTTATTTAGGCTTGTACTTCTTCCTACTTGCGTCGATTCCCCAATGCCAATGGTCGTGACTACATCTTGGTCTCTAAACCTTCGCCTTGTGTTAGGCATTCACTTAGTCGTACCGAAATGGCTGGCGTGCACTAGCAAGATACAGTATTGTATGGAAAAATTAATGGACTTTCATCCAGCTGTGGGAGGTAATATGATAGACTGACTATTTGTGAGATTTTATTTTGAAACTATAATAAAAATGTTTAGAAGCCCTTACCAATAACAATCAGCCCGTGTACAGCTGAGCAGCAAAGCGACCAGCCCGAACAGGTAACTGTGGTTGTTCCAGAAGCTCTTCTCTATGAGGAACAGATACCAGTAGCAGACGGTGAACACTGGTGCTGCGATGCAGAACTTGAAACCCAGCATTATGCATAGCGCTCCTGAAAGAGAATTTTGTATCAGATGTTTGTAAAATGCTAAATTCTCTTTTTGGATGGATTGTGTGAAGAATGAATTGAGAGAAACTGTAAATGATAGCATGACGGTTGGCAGGGGTGACCTGCACCTGCCCAAGTAATATGTGATAAGGTCAGGAGAACTCATAACACATAACTACGAGAAGCTTAAGGACTGGATCCTGCAATTGAAATTAAGATAGATTAATGTATCTAGTTCTAGCTAGATTATTAAGCTATTGCATAGCTTCTATCGCGGGCCTTGAGCGCGGGGACCGAATCCAGAAATTCCGTAACGAAAAAACCTCACGCTCCCCACTCCGACGGGCACGGCGGTGATACTTTGACTTTTAATAAGGTTTTTGAATTCTGTTGAATCTGAGTGGTGAGGGGCAGGGGGGCGGGGGGGAGGTTTGTTGCACGTGTTTTCGATTTCCGTGTTGGTATTTTTAGAATTTTTTTTTTTTTTGCGGGGGGAGGTAAACGGTTAAGGGGGGGGGGTTAATCCTATCTTGTTCTCCTGGATGAAGTAGCGGTGGGCAGGGGGGCAAATTTTTTGTCAGAAATGCGCTAACTCCAACCGTTTCTGAGATATGAGGGTATTAAATTTTTTTCTTTTTTGTCACAATTTTTGGATCTTCGACCACTCGACTTTCTATCAAACTCTTTGTAGGTACCTATGTCTCTAGCTATTTATACATATGGATACACTACCTCTATCATACATGTACGCTGGACTTCATAATATTATCGATGACAAAGTGAAGACATTTGATTTTCGCCATTTTGGCGCTGATAGTAACGTGACTTAACGTGAGAGTCCATGGAACTAATATTAGAGATGGGACACAGCCTCCGGTAAAAAAATATTTTTATGGGCTTTATCGATCGTCAGAATAATTAAATACGTAAGAGAAAAAAACCCAGTTATTTTTATTATGATTCATTTTTAAGTAATAGAATAATAGCTGTAAAGGTTAACTGAAAAATATTTTCAGCCAGATTGCAAGCTATAAACTAGTGGATAGCGTGCTAGTAAAGTTATAGCGCATTACTGTCAGATCAGTGAGATTTAAATATGGGGATAGGCTAACAACTTATCCTTAAAACTAGTATATTTCAGCAAGTATCTCCTCGCTCAAGTACACTAGTTAATACTTACAATCGTTTGGATTCACTCGATTGACGCCCATCGGATTCGTGAAATGAACATCATATATACAATAATAAAAATAAATGAGATGGATAATCATTTACAACGGACGTATTTCTCGCTCTCATCGCTGAGATCCTATCTCTGTAGTTTTAAGGTGCAAATAAGAGTGACATCGCATCATGCATCCAGCAAGGTGAAGAATTATATCAGTTTTCAACTCTGTTTCAGATGAAGATAATAAATTGTTTGACTTCAAAAAATTTGTTAATAAAATTATAATTATCATGATATTATTCCAGAATTAATTCCAGGCTCAGGAACGTGGTGACTGGTACAAGAGAGAGGCCTGTGCTTAGCAGTGGACGAAGTCGGGATCATGATGATGATTCCAGAATTTAATATTACACATTGCTTTTGAACATATTATTACTGATTATTAGACATTCATATAATATTCATCACCAATACCAATATGAGATATTTAGTTCCAACATATTATGAGAAGTCAATACAGTAGATGACTGATACGCCTTGCCAAGTCTACAATTTGATATTAGTGTAATTTAAAAATATCACTTATACTGATATATTAGTTACAATATTATAATATTTCCAGGCGAATATGTAAGTATTACCTAATTTTGAGAAATATCGGTATTAACCTATCTCTAAATGTGTCAATTTATGTTCCTGAGAACCTCGAGCGGGGGCGCTTTGAATCAGCAAAAAAATCAACTGTCATTTCATATAGTATGTTTAGTCCAGAGATGGTCCAGCGTACTTGTATAATAGAGATCAGTGTATGGATATGACAAAGACGTTGTTAATACAAAGGGTGCAGTAAATTCTATTCATAAAAAATCTCAGAGCAGAGATCCTAAGCTGCATATCAACCTTATTTGGTCTGAGAACGCAAAAATAATTCGAAATTGTTATAAATAAGGGTAAGTATAATATGTATTTCAACTTACCGACCCACAGTGCAGCATACACGAGTGCCATGTACGGCATGCCGACGGACGTCAGTACCGGGATCAGCGGGAAGTGGCAGGTCCTGGGGTCTCCCCAGCGCTTCGGCATATTGGCACCGCCTCGTTCATCCGGGATGTCAAACAGCATGGCCAGACCTGGTGCATCATCAAGATGGTACTTAATTTAATTGTGTGATTCCGTAGCCTACTACAACGAGTCACCGCGATGCTACTTACTGGTTTCTTCGACAGGTCGCCTGCTTAAAAACACATAGAAACCAGTAGTGTCGTGGCGACACGTCGCCTGCTGCTGCCGCCTGCAGTTGGCTTCGGAATCACATCTTAAGGTGGCCCTAGTCTACGGCACGAACTATTTTGTGCGCGGGGTTAAAATGCATGCTATCTCATCCGACAACACGTGCGAAAGATATAGATGCTGTGATGAGCAGTAAGAAGCTAGTTCGCGTACGAATTAGCTCTTTTGCAAATTTGTTTCAAAATGGATGATGATTTAGGCCGAAAACGAGCGCACGAAATTTTATAAACAGACCTTTGGGAGTATGTATCATGAGAAAACTGAAATGTGTATTTTCAAAATAAAATTATTTGCATTATTGAACTATACTAATCTATCCCTGTATGGTGGCTGTTTTGCAATTTTCCTTCTTCTTGGTATTTATTTCCGCCCAAAGATGCGTTAAAATTAGTGTTGCAATGTAGCACTTTCGACGCTTATAACTAATGATGAGACAAATTGATATAATTTTTTATTTTGAACGTACATCGTCAAACAGTGGATCGCCGATCGTCGAACTACGTTTGTTTGGAAGAATGATCGACTAGTGTAACCTTAAGGCCCTCTTGCACCACAAATCATTAGATAAACGCATTTAGTCCTGAACGAGTTTAATTCATCGTTCTATTTCTGTTAATTATATAATGATGACAGAGATAGAATAAGTTGCGATTTTGCGAATACGTTAAGAGTTAAATCCAAGTGATGACTATTTTGTTGTTCTAATGAGCCTAGCTGTCTACGATATTAATTAGAAATTTGGGAGCGGAGATGGTGTCTTCGACCACTTTTTATAACGGTTACGTGACGAGATTACTTTATTTTATTATCTACCTAGGCACAGATAATATAATACTAGCATATCCTACTAGCATAACATAACCTACTACCTAGCATTACCTAGCAATAGGTTAGGTCATAATTATTTTCAATTGTCTTTAAATTCGTGTTCCAATGACTTACCGAATAAAATCCTCGTGACTGCCAAGCTAGATGAATCCTTCGGTGAATACATGTAGTCTACTGCTTTATTGAAAGTAGCATCTTTTATTTTGAACCCAAACTGCTGACTAAACTTATCATCCAACTTCTGGTATAGCGATTGCAGTTTTTCCTTTGGTTGCATCATTGGTTTTGTCTGTAACGAACATCATTAAATTTGACAGATATAAATTAGTGTCCTCCATACGACCATACATCTCAGTTCGCCGACATCCTAAGTAGTCACTTCCTTGTCAACTTATGGAAAAATGTGCCATTGTGCTAATAATTTATTTATACCATGTTTTGTACCGCATTTAATGCAAATAAATGGCTTTGACTTCGTCTCTAGCCATTTCTTCTTTCACACAGTTCATCCATCAGCAAATATTAGAACCCTCAAACCTAAACACATTATTATGGTGATACCTACTGACGCTTGCGAATTTGCAACTAAGTAGAGTCATCTTTTCATTTTTTGTTTGACAATTCTAAAGTATATTTTATTTGAAACTAGCTCCTGCCAGCGACTTCGCCCGCGTGAAAGTTGAAAATTATACCGATAGAACATATTCCCGGGATAACAGTATCCTATGTTTTATTCCTGACTATAATCTTTCTCTGTGCCAAATTTCATCCAAATCCGTCCAGCTGTTTGAGCGTGAAGAAGTAACAAACATACAAACAGATACACACACACACTCACAAACTTTCGCCTTTATAATATTAGTGCGATAAACTATTTAATTTTGATTTTGAAACTTTTTTAAATCATACTCGTGGGGTTCACGGTAAAGCACGGCAGGGAAAGGAACTCGAAACATATCGCTCGATAATTGATGCTTTTAACAATTGTGTCTACCTAGCCGCTTTTGAAATAATAGGAATCATGTTTAAACTCATGTACATATCTGGCTTCTCATATCTCGTTCATTTACATACCTAATAAGACAGAGGTTAAGCAGAACTCTAGTAAACTGCGTCATGACTACTTATTGTCAATAATATTGACATTAGTAGTGTTTTGGCTCTTTATTATGACGCATTATTTATTAAGTAGCTGCGTACATCGCAAGTATATTTATTTTGATCTTGCACTTAAATGCTAATTGCTGAATTGATATAAGTTATTTACGGATAAGTCTCGTGTTTCATTTATTTCCGTATTGAAGATTAAATTCAATGTCATCGTGTTGCTTGTAGGTGTAGGGATCGGAGTCGTTTGAAAACGACTGGACGAAGGTATGTATACCCAGCATTGTCCGTCTGATCTCCACAATAACCCAGCTACCGGGAAACTCGGCTTCTAATATTAAGGTTGCCCTAGTCGACGGCAAGAACTATTATGTGCGCGGGGTTAAAATGCATGCTATCTCATACGATACGAGATGCTGTGAAGAGCAGTAAGAAGCTAGTTCGCGTACGAATTAGCACTTTTGCAATTAAGTTTGTAGCGAAATGGATGAAGATTTAGGACGAAAACGAGCGCGCGAAATTTTATAAACAGGCCTTTGGGAGACTCCCAGATATCATGAAAAAACTACAAAATTTATATTTTCAAGATAATATTATTTGCATTGTTGAAATACTAATCTATCCCTGTATGGTGGTAGTATTGCAATTTTCCTTCTTCTTATGGTATTTATTTCCGCCCAATAAAATAAGTGTTGAAATATGGAACTTTCGACGCTCATAGCTTTCAAATAATTATTTTTTCTTTTTTGTTTGCATACAGGGCTAGATAATTATGAGACAAATTGATATAATTTTTTATTTTAAACGTACGTCAAACAGTGGAGTAATCGCTAGACTACGTTTGTATGGAATAATGATCGACTAGTGCAACCTTAAGTACCCGTAACGAATGCAAAAGTTCTATGAAAGACAGCCGGGACCTACGGGATAAGACTTTGTAAAATTCCTTCATACCGAATTTCGACCACGGCGACCAAACTCAGTACTTCAGTAGAGACTATAACCGTCCGCGTCAGTGCAGGAGATATTATATAGATATACTTTGACCCGTCCCGGCTTCGCCCGTGACAAATCATATACAAAAATCGCCCTCGTTTCTCACTCTTTCTAATGGTGAAAACCGCATGAAAATTCTTCCAGTCGTTTTTGAGTTTAACGCAAACAGACGCGGCGGGGGTCTTTGTTTTATAAATGTAGTGATAGTAATGTAGTGATAGTCATACACTTTCGGTTCAGTACTTCATTCTCATAGTCTGATGGGATGGCAATCCAATAAGACCGGAGATAGAGATCAGTCGTAGGACCAACGGCTTCGGAGAAGAAAGCGTCGTGGAGGCAACCGTCTCGAACCCTAACCCCGTCTGCATCACAGGCAGGCGGGACGCCGGGGTTACGGGAGGCCAGATTGAGGACTCTGCCCGCCCAGCATGTGACTCCAGAACCCTTACTGCGTAATGAATTCGGCAACGCAAAGAGTATGAAAAATCGACCAATCACATGGCGATATGAAAGACGTGATGGGGATTTCCGTCTATGTAATTGGTCGATTGTCGTTGGCCCTTTGTCTTGCCGAATTTATTGCCCCGAAGAATAATATTCGTAAAAAAATCTTATTCTTCGTGGCCTTTTTCTTGCGTACACATAACGTTAAGGACCCAGTTATAATTTTCATTTTACAAATTTCGCGAAATTACTATCTATAAACAGCTGTTTAGAGTGGTCCACAGATAACTATATACTAGGGAGTGGTCGAGCCTTATGGAAAATATCGTTAGAGGAAAATAGATAGCGATATTCTGGAAAGTGTGTCGTTCTTTCTAGGCGCTATTCTGGTTTCTGATTGGCTACTCTATTATGTCATGCACAACTCAATGCCTGATTGGCTGATTGAGTGCCAGTTCACGTCAATAAAGGGTTTCCGGCTCTAAAATGATACCAGGTTTAAATAGTTTACCAAATTGCAGGGATATTCGTCGCGAATATACGTAAATCTGCTGTAGACGCGCGAAAGTGAGCGAGCGGCAACCTATTGCTATTGCTTAACGCCCCGGGGGGCAGTAAGGGTACTCCAGGGAGTAGTACCTGAAAGAAACACTGGTACTAAGTAACACAGAAACGCTGTATATACCTAAGCTGAATCACTGTCCACAATAGAATCCTAAGCTGTACAAGCCTTTTGAATAAGAGCATTAGAGGCGCTGTTTCAGCTGATATAAATCTGATTTGGGCACAAATTAAACGCCTGTTAGCTGATTATCTGTAACTAATTGCGTTATATCGTTATATTATTTGAGCATTATTAAAGGCAATAGTCGCCCCAAGAGCTGAACATTGACTGATTATTAGAGTATTTTTAACCTTTTATTAGCACAATGGCCGATTAATAGAGAGTTAATTATGAGAGAGACCAGAATATTTTTAACGCTTCTATGGAATTGAAAAATCACAATTGGCAAAATTGTGAATAATTTACATCCTAATGATGATTTATTATTATGACACGTTGTTTGTGTTAACCATTTTGTGGTGAAATAGACAAATATTGTTTTCGGTAGAAAAACCTTGCTTTATCCTCCATGTACGTGAAATTCGAATGGAAAAGAGAGTTTATTGTCAAATAGTATATAAATATAGGCGAAAATTTACAGGCGCTCTCAAAATATCACTGTTTTCTTGAAAATTATAGTATAAAATAAACCACGTACAAAATGCGGCATTTCAAGTTTTCTTTATTACAGACAAAAACTAAAATTATATTTGAGTGAAAGTTTTATTTATCAAACACGTACAAGTTGAGTTGCATGAAATGTGTTGCATTTGTACTATTGAGAACGATCTTTTTTGTGTTGAAACTTTTTTAAGAACAAAGCAACTCAGCCAATAAATTAAAAAAAGAAAAACTCTTTTAACTCACTTGTGACTTTAGTAATGAAAAAGTCACAGTTTGATAACAGGTGTCATTATGTGCCTAATTGCGGTGAAATTAGAGCCACTTTATGAGCAAGGGTGTTGAAAAAAAAAATCTTTTTATTTTTAATTTCTAATTTGACAATAAGCTGTTTACGTACAAAATCATTAGATTTTCTTTTCAAATCCAGTTGTTATTTTCGTTGACAAAACAATTTTTTTTTTTAAATATATTATATTACATAGGTTAGAACCTTAAATATGGCAGACAATCAATATGCACTGTATTAATCACAATTAAATGGTATGGGCTGTTTAAGTATCCACTAGGGGTATCTACATAAATCAGTAACGAGCTGATATGAGTAGTTCTTGTGTGAAACAAGTCAGCCACAGATTCATGTAAAGCTTTATAGTGTAATTAATCATCAGTGAACCACTAAACTAACCTAAGACAAATACCTAATGGTAAAACCTAATATCACGGGCAAAACCCGACCTGGGAATCAAACCCTGGGGACCATACGCTTAGCAGTCGCCCTTGCGACCGCGAGCGAGACCAACGAGACAGTTGATTCGGCCAAAGGCTGCATGAGATTTATTTATGGAACAATAACACAATATTTTTCGCTGATGAATAAAAGTTACCACTCACCAGTTTTCTTAGAAATATTTAGGGACACTGCAGAGAAAGCTTTCTCAACGAAATCACAACCCCGACTGAAGATAAACAGGGGATTACAAAATAAGTAATTTACTAAACAATATTCTGAACACATGCTCCAAATATTTAATGAATTATGTCAAATTAATTATGAAGAGAAATGAGTTAAATGATGTGTGAACGTGTGTGGGTTCGATTATGCTAATAAGTTCAACGTACCTACCAGGTAAATATGATGCAGAAGGGGTGGTAGTCGCGTCTCCTATTATTATCATGGAGTGCCGATCCGATAGCAAAGTCCAAAATGTTGTATTTCGAAATAGGTATTAAAACTAGTTTCCTCCTATATATATTATTCTTGTCCTTGGAAGCCCTCAACAGTTTGTTGTAGGTA
Organism: Orthosia cruda; assembly: GCA_964057195.1. NCBI lineage: Eukaryota > Metazoa > Arthropoda > Insecta > Lepidoptera > Noctuidae > Orthosia > Orthosia cruda. The sequence goes on along the minus strand of OZ059831.1, from coordinate 40,377,739 downwards.
CGAGTAATGTAATTCACAGAATAATTTGTAAGTATTTTAGTAAAGCTCTGACCCGTGCCGTGGCAGCATGCAACACTGTATAGACTTTACCTTTAGTTTTTGTTTTCGTGGATTACATTGCCATTGAAATGCCTTTATTTATGTCTTTTAAACGAAGTTGATTGATGTCATCGTACAAGAAAAATGCTAAAGTAGTATTACGAGTATTTCTAGTACCTACCTACGAATATCATTTTCTTATGCCAATTTATGCGGGGGCGACTATGCATGTCTTTTTCCATACGGGACATCGTGCATCGACGTCATGTCTGTAGGGTAGACTCGATCCTACGGAAGACTTGGTTTATAAAAATAATAAAGCTACGTTGATACGCTACTTGAAATTACCATTTTTTAAACAATTTGAGATAATTAGGTAATTTTAAGTCTACTAAAGTAATAAAGCCGGGGAAGTAGAACTAATAGTAGAGTTATGTTTGATTTTTTAAATCAACCGGAGATGTTTTGGCACTTTATAATTTTAATTTACGGTACCAAGTCTCAAGTAGAACTAAGTCACCCCAGTCTCCCTTAGTTATCAGGCCATTTATTAGCAAATATTTTTTCACACAGTCCATCTGTAAATTCTGGGGTCTTCCGTCTACCCCTACATACCTTCTCATTTCGTGATAACCGATTTACATACAACTTCATTTTCTATCCTCTGTAAGAGTATGGAACGTGTATTGAATAATAAGCTCCTGGCATACATAGAAGACAACGACCTCCTTAGTGACCGCCAATTCGGCTTCCGCCGAAACCGGTCAACTGGGGATCTTCTAGCGTATGCCATTCACATCTGGAGTGAGGCCATTGAGAAGCACGGGGAGGCGCTTGCTGTCTCCCTTGACATATCGAAGGCCTTTGACAGGGCCTCTGGCACGAGAGCCTTATTGGTTCCTTCTTTCGGTCTGCCTAGTGGTCTGTGTGACTGGATTGCAGATTTTCTGAGGGATCGGTCCATCCGAGTGGTTATCGATGCCTGCTCGTCCGGTCAGTTAGGTATTAACGCCGGAGTCCCTCAGGGGTCAGTGCTCTCGGCAACGTTGTTCTTGCTGCACATTAATGACCTGCTAAAACCCGCAACCTTTGGGTATGCAGATGACAGCACTGTTGCTGGGAGATACGTGTCTGGCGCACGGGCTACTGGGCCTCAAGTCCCGTCTCTTCGGGAGGCCATGGTTGGGCGCTTGAACCTGTCTTTGGAGGCAGTCTCCGAATCGGGCAATGCCAATCTAGTCAGTTTCAATGCTGCTAAGACCTAGGTGTCTTTTTCCCGCAAAAAAGAGCCAATTCCACCCGGCTCCATCCTTCCGTGGTGTAACCGTGCCGATAACGGACCATCTCGACCTTCTTGGTGTGACGTTAACATCGACCCTTAATTTTGGTCCATTCATTGAGGCAAAGGCTAAATTGGCTGCAAAAAAGTTGGGGATCCTTGCGAAGGTGAGACGGTACTTCACGCCTGAACGCTGCTCAACTTGTATAAAGCGCAAGTTCGCGGTTATGCATGGAGTACTGCTCTTACCTCTGGTATGGATTTGCCAAATACCAGCTTGATGCACTTGAGTCGATTGACAGACGGGCCAAAAAACTTATTGGCAACGATGCACTCCTCGAACATCGACGCCGGGTTGCCAGCCTGTCGGTTTTTTATCGGTTACATTTCGGGGAGTGTGCGACGGAACTGCACAATTTGATTCCGCCTAGCCCTTTCCATCATCGGACTACAAGACGTACGGCAATGTGCCATCGGTACATGGTGGATATCCCACCCATAAGCACAAAGCATTTTGAAATTCTTTCATTGTGCGTACAGCTAAGGAGTGGAATTCCCTGCCGGCGTCCTTGTTTCCTGATAGCTACAACTTAGGGGTCTTCAAGTCAAGAGTGAATAGGTTACTTGTAGCCGTTGTAGGCAAGCGTGCTCCACCTTCGACCATATCATCACTTAAAATCAGGCGAGATAGTGGTCAAACGCGAGCCTATAATGAATAAAAAAAAATATATATATAATATAACCGCGAGGCGTCCTCTAGTTAAGCAATAAGTATGCCGACTTATTGCTTAACTAGAGGACGCCTCGCGGTTTCACTAGCGTAGTTCCCGTTCCCGTGGGAATACAGGGATAAAAAGTAGCCTATGTTACCCGGGGATAGAGTAGCTTCCCAACGGTGAAAGAATTTTTGAAATCGGTCCAGTAGTTTTGGAGCCTATTCGGTACAAACAAACAAACAAAAAAATCTTTCCTTTTTTATAATATTGGTATAGATGAATTCGGTAAGGCAAAGGGCGGTGAGTATAAACAATCGACCAATCACATAGACGGAAATCCACATCGCGTCTTACATCTCGCATGTGATTGGTCGATTTTTCATACAAAGAGTATGAATTACTTGCCGTATTCATTACGCAATAAGGCTGCCGGTAACTCACTGACTTCACTTACTTCTACCTACTACCTTAGGTACCTCTCTGGGGGCGAACATTCTGATCCATACAAGGCAGCTGGGCTACCATAGTTTTATAAATCTTCCCCTTAAGCTTAAGGTGAATGCGGGAGTCACAGATTGTTCCCGTGACCCGCCACCATTTTACCCATCCAGCTAATTCTGTGCTTAACAGTCCTTACCTAAGTCATCCATCATCATAATACCAGCCGAAAGACGTCCACTGCTGGACATAGGACTCCCCCAATCGTCGCCACATTGATCGGTCTCGTGCGTCTCGTATCCAGCGGATCCCCCCAACCTTCACCAGGTTATGGTCCACGTGGTGGGAGGTCTTCCAACGCAACGTCTTCCGGTTCGCGGTCGTCACTCTGAATCTTTCTGCCCCATGGGCCGATGAATCCGTTCTGCGACTGCGAGCAATGTGCTCTGCCCACTGCCACTTAAGTTTGGTAATTCTTCGGGCTATGTCTGTAACCCTGGTTCTCTTGCGAATCTCAACATTTCTGATTCGATCAAGCAAAGAAACTCTCCCAGCATAGCCCTCACCATTGCCCTACGGGTGACGGTAACTTACCTAAGTAGTAGATGGTAAAATGGCTTGCGGCAGCGCAAGTATACCGGTAATTGTAGCTATGCTTAGGATAGGAGGGAGAAGCTTATAGGTACTTATACATATCCAGGAGAGGGTACTTAGTAGATGGTAGATATAGCACGGTCAAGATAACTGAGCACCCGAAATGTTACGATTCCCCTGTGCCCGCGCGGCGCCCCGCCCGAGCCTCGTGAGCCAATAGCAAAAGTCGAACGTTGTCAGTGACATTTGACATTTCGGGTATTTAACTTGACCTTGCTGTACTTAAGCCCCTATCCTTGTCCCTATCTGTACGACCCGAACAGATGGGGCTCGCAGCTGGAACTACGGGTCCGACTGTTTGGATCAGGGTACGCGGGGTCAGGTAGGCCCTCCACCAAAGGTGGAACCTGACATTGAGGTTGGACTCGCGGTGGTCTATGTGGTGGTTGCAGAGGAGTGGCATGTTGTCTGCTCGGCTATGTGTGGGTCGAGCGTCATTCCTCACGCGCAACAAGTGTCTGAAGTTACCGGCCTAAGGCAAAGGGCCACCTGGTGGTCAGACGCGGGGTTCGTAATCCTCAAGCAAGTGAGCTCCTGTGAGCGAGCAGCATCTCCGGCACTTTCCTGGATAGAAAGTAGAGGACTACCCGTTGGATTAGTTTTCCGGCAACCCAGCTGTAGGCTTTGGGTAGATGCGATGATTTGTATTCGAGAGGTGAGCGTGCTTACAGCTCCGGGACCATTCTGGAGAAATGGGAGCCAGCTTCTCTGGCGTCCTTAACGGGGATTGAATCCGCTAGCACCAACTGCGCTGGTGCCGGTGCTTGCACTAGTGCTGGCGTGCTGGGGTGCGTGTGGTGAGCGGCTTTATAGCTCCGGTACCATTCTGGACAAATGGTAGTGAGTAATCACGATGCGACTCACATTTTCTCTTGAGTACCAGGGGCGAGTGCTCTCGGAGGCGTGACCTACCGAAGATGGTCCCAGACACCTCGTAAGGGGTTGCCTGGTATAGTGTGCCGCCTTATATAACGTAATGTTGGTGAAGGTGGCCACTATAGAAAATCTCAGTAGACTAATGGGGGTATGTACTTAAGCATCGTCGAGCTTCCATTCTTAGACTGACTAATATTAAGCTTAGATGAATCCAAAGATATTCTACGGTTTCTTTCTTCGGCAAATGAGTGCATATTAATGGACAGATGGAAGAGTTCAAGTAAAACCACCGGTTACTTATTTGCTGAAATATTTATTTCTCCATTACAATATTCGTTACAGACTTCGTTTCCTAATAGACATTTATTATTGTCAATCATAATATCCATATCATATCGTTCATAATTTTCAACAAACAACTAGGTTCTAGGACTAATTTTTTCGTCAACATTTATCTAAATAGGTAATTTAATTTTTGGATGTTATCAAAAGGGCGCGCAGAGTATCTTCAGGCGAAATAATTGACGTGAGTATTTACCCAAGCGTTGTTTGGTTAAAATAAATTAGTCATGATACTTATAGCGGCTATTCGATAAGTTTTTTTTTATTGACGTCAATCTCATGTCCTAAAATGTGCTATCTAGTCAATTAGCAGCAATCTCTTAACCATTATAGAAATAAGGATAGTATGCGAAGAGGATACGGACGCTGTTTCTTTGTGGTACCAATTAATGATGACTATTATCCATATTATATTAATGTTAATTCAAGACTGGAGGCCAAAATTATTGGAAAGAGTATTTTAATGAAAGATCGCTAGAAAAAGGAATCTGATAAATAACGATTCAAAGTGAACCACCTCGTGTTCCCTGGTTTGCCAACAGTGTACTTAATAGGAAATTTGTCATAATAGCCCACAGACTCCGGTCTGGACACATTCCTTGCAATAAGTTTAAGCATCTTATGAGAATAACGAACAACCCAAACTGTAATGAGTGTGGTGTTGTTGAAGACGTATACCACTTATTGGTGGAATGTGTAAGGACCAGAGCTGGGAGAGAGGCTCTGATGAATAGATTTAATATAAAATTAATAGATATAGGAATTTTCCAAAGTATCCTGTCAGCGCCTCTGTCGGAAGCAGCCATTTTAGTTTATAAAATATTAGATAAATTAGAATAAGTGTATGTATGTGTATAAGCTTAGGTAATGATGGGGCTGGCATGGTCTTAATTGTGACTAAAAGCCCCTAAATAAAAGACGATAATAAAAAAATAAAAAAGACTGGAGGCATGCAGGAAGCTAAAAATCGTTCGACAATCGGTCATCGTCACCAACTCTTAGACTATTTTTATAAAGTATTAACGTGTTTGATTGCATACTTCGTGCGTCAAACTATTGTTAATAGCAGACAAAAGGAATATTTAAGCGTGAGAAAACACCAAAATATATTCATAAATAAAATAACATAATGATAAGAAAACGCAGAATAAAAAAATAAAAAGTGAAAATAAAAATAATATATTTATTCCAAATAAAATCAAATTAACAAAGGAACTTTAAATAATAATAATATTTTAAATAATTTTGTGAAACTTTAATGACTGGATGAGAATTTTCGACTTTACATTATTTTTACATTAGTTTGATTTATTAGTGAAACGATGACACTTAAGCTTATTGCTAACAACACGTTTTTTACTATGTGAATTATAAAATATACACGAATGCTCTTCAGATGGACAGAATTGTGATATTTAGGTACTTTTTAAGCGCAAAAACATAATATTACATTGCAGGTCAGTGTATATTTTGTGGGGCACAAAAATCTATCAGAAAGGTGAAATCTGCTACGACAATTACATAATTTGCATGTACTCAACTTTTAATTTATAAACTACTTGAAAATATATGCTTTTCTGTAAACTAGGAACTAAATTCGTAACTCTGAAGAGACTCTTAAACTAATACGTAGGAACTTCTACACATACCAAAAACATCTCGTTTGTAATTTCGTTAATAAAATTAATCTCATTACTGTAAAATACATCACAGTTCGAACTAAAGTATATTTTTACAATAACATAAGTATTTTATGTATAGTGTACATCTATACGTCCATAGTAGATGCGTAAAAGTAAATATTTTTATGTAGGAAGCATGTGCGAGTTGATTTATTTAAATAAATGCTCTAGATTTTAATTCATAATTCTGAAGTATCGATTGATAGTGTTTTATTTCATACATTACAAAATGTACGAGAAACTGGAACTATTAGGCCAAAAATGCAATGCCAAGCGGTTTGCTTTTAGCGCTTAGCTTTAGAGCCTAGCGAGTAGAACCAACTTTCTAAAATGTTTCTAACCAGCCGAACTGCGCCTTTGAAGTCTTCGAAAAGAACCAGTGCGACCGCATATGAATATATTAGTATGTTGGCTGTACTTCGCTAATGGCTTCAGTGAAGATTCTACAACATAAAGACCTTATCACTTTATGCTCGTCTCTGATGCTACCTACCTACCCTACCTACCTACCTACTGGACTCAAAGGCTTAGTGTGTTCCATCGACTCGAGAAGAAAAAGACTTCATTTATTGCCGTGTGCGAGACACTAGGCTTACTCCATTTAAAATAACATAAAAAAAAATAACAACCCCATTTTACAATCCGTTTAACCGATTTCGAGTTCTATCCCGTAAATATAAGGATGGCATAAAAAATATAAACCTGTTACCAAAACTAACCTTTGATTCAGCTGTCATTTGTCATATCACCAACGCAACAGAAGTCAAAATTGTTTGAACGGACTGTAAAATGGGATTACTTAAATGTCTAATATTATCTCAAATGGAGTATAGCTGTGCTCAGCAAGCCGCTAGCCAGTGCATTTTCGACCTTAATAAAACGACGCAAAGCATCTTTTGTTCCTGTTATTTAGAATGTTAGTTACTCTTACAAGTTTCGTACAACAATAATAATATTTTACATAGAATACTGACTACACGTCGCATACATCTAAAACAATAACATTCAAAACAGATATAATTTAACGACCAATGCATCGAAACTCATGACACGAGAGATCACTATCCGTTCACATTGATTTTATTAAAATTAAATAATTTTATAACGACATCACATGTTTTACATGACGACGAACACGATACATTTGCGACAAAACTAAAATTATCTTTCACTATATTTGAATTCGAGATTGTTGCCTTTTGGAACAAGAAACTCTATGTCTTACAAGACAAGGTTCAAATTCTATTGCAACTCGACACTTATCCAAATAAAATAAAAAGAGATGAAAGAAAGCTATACTGTCAAACTTTAAATCAGTTTGGTCAGAATTGAAATCTTACTTCTCTGTCTTATTTAGGCCGGGTTTCTCACCGCTAAATTATCGCAGAATTAATGTGACACATTTTCAAGCACGCGTTATCTGCTGTGATTGGTTGAATGAATTTTCAACAGCTAATCAGAGCAGATAACCGGCGATTATTCGGCGATTACCTTAACAGCTCGATAATCGAGTGCTGAGAAACGGGGGTAAAACATAGTTAAATTATTTAGTTTTGTCTGTGCGAGCCATCCAGCTTTACTGATGATATCATTTTTATGTTTGTATGTCATAATATAGCAAGTTATTGATAAATTTAATGAAAATCTATGCGTTACCAATTAATATTTGGCATGAGATATGTATAATTAATAAAAATCCTCTCTAAAACGTAAAAACGACCAAACAGTCTAAAAAACGGAATGTGATTACACATAAAACGATTAAGCAAACTGTATAATATAATTAATGGTTATCTTAAAACAAAATTAAGATCTATAAAATAGTATTCGACATTCTATGTACGTCAGATATACGTAGGTTTGAGCTGAGTGACAATTACTTTGTTCACTCAGGCTGACTGCATAATTATAATATAGTTATTTATAAATGAAAATGTTAATAAAAGAAAAACTCAACATTTTTATATGATTTTTTGTTAATCGCCAACTACAATGCAGCCTTAATATTATTGTCGCTCCTCTCAAACCGTTATCAGAAATAAATAATTTAAACTTTACGTCATATTACTATACATTGATAATGATTGAACATTGATATTGTAATTTAAACATTACTACGTTATAAATAAGAGCTAGTTTAGTTGACGCTGGTAACGAAGCGTCTATACAGCGGCCCTAGACTCGCCCTAATGTTCTACAAACGCTTATATTTGTGTTTCGATTTTTGGCGACTGTGGGACATAGAACTCAAAGAGTGTTGTACAAGATTTTTTCGCTCAAAGACAAAACTATGATTATTTTCAGGTTTGAAATTGATTAAGAAAATATTTCATCTCAGTTTTGTGAGCCAACAGTCGCCGAATCATCACAAAATCGGACGCGAATACATAGTGACATATCACTGTCATTGTGCTAACCTAAATAAACTGCTATACACAATGTCCCATAACTTCACCAACACAAAGCACTTTATTTACTGAATCACACGAATTTTTCATCAACGCTCCATAAAATATAATGGCATACAACCCAAACATAACTGGGGTAAGTTTCGGCAGATTTTGATCTTTCAACCAGCATTTTCCTCCTATTATTCTTACCGTGTCGATGACAGATACAATTTTTAAATAATATGTTTGGCCCAATATTCAGTTACGGCAACACTTTCCGCCCTATGTAGGGTTGCTATGGTCCATTGTGTACAGTAGCAGTAATACATGGTCGCCAGTGCAGTAGAGTGCGGCGTGGCGTTCAGTGGTCGTAGATGACTCCACCAGCTCCAGGCAGAGTAGACTTGCCGGAGAGGTAGATGTCCACAGCTCGGGCGGCCTGTCGCCCTTCTGATATCGCCCAGACGACTAGGGATTGGCCGCGGCGGCAGTCTGTGGACGAAGATGGTTAAATTAATAATTACGTTAATTGTTATTTTTATAGTAGTCGTTGTAGTAGCCACACAAAGCGGGCAGCAGTTATTACGTTTACATACCTCCAGCAGCGAAGACATTGTTGACGGGCGTCTTGTAAATGTCTTTCTTCTCGGTTTCTACGTTGCTTCGAGCATCCAAGGGGAGGTCTGATAACAATACATTTCAAAAAGTAAGTTAAGTTAATTTATTTAGACTTCATGCACAAAGGTACAAAGGCGGACTTAATGCCTTAGGCATTCAACCAAGAATGGTGAAGAGACAACAAGGCAGGTGCATAGTAACTTAAGTTTTGATTTAAATTGAAACATAAATTTAAAAAATAAACTAAGTTAAGGGACACCATCCCCAAATTTTTATTCTATCCATAGTACGTAGCACTTTTTTTCCCGTCGCCTGCTAGCGTGCCGAAACATGTTTAATTTACTTCGCATTGATTCTTGATTTTTGCTTTCGCACGGGTCAGAGCCGAATTTTTTTGTGTAAAAAAAATTAAGACAATACTGTTATTGCTCATTAAAGTGAAATTAAAATTAACTCATTTCGAAAAGAAAGACTCGGGTATGGCTTTATTTTCCTCCTATAAACATTTTATTGAGAAATACATACAATGTATGTCGTGTGTCGGAACATCCCTAGTAATAAGGTAACTCTCTATAAGTGAATGAATTTCTCGCAGCTCTCCCGATGACATCACTTCTTCCAGAGATTACCCTTTACAAACATGTAATATTAGTTTACCTGTTTGTAATATTAGTTAAGATGTTTCGTGTACTCACCCAGCTGGTTAGCCACATATCTCTCAGGTCCCAAGAAGCCCATAGCCAGCAGCACGAGCTCAGCCTTGAACACTTTGTTGGTGCCGGGGATCTCCTTCATCTCCCAGCGGCCACCAGCACCGCGCGTCCATTCCACTTCTACTGCGGATACGCCGCACACGTTACCTTCACCTGTAGAAAGAGGGGACAATTTACTCAGGGAAAATAAGTTAATTTACGGTCTTAGCCAAACTTCTTGGCCGCCCTGAAGTTGGCTACAATGGCTTCGCAGCAGTAAAACTCATAACAAAACAACACCGTTTCGTGCCTTGCACATTGGAAAGGCAACTTCAGGGCAGCCCAGAAGTTTGGCGAGGACTATAATTATGTGGTGTACTTATAGGTGCCTATCTTTTTGGGTAATACAGGTTTAGATGTTATATGTTAAATATTAGTACATTGATAGGGTTCATAATAGGGATGTTAACAAAAATATCTCTATTTAGTTCGTCAGTTAGATAACCTATTAATACCTATATTGGACACGTATTTTTTCTGTTGCCACGATAAAAGATACGAATAAAAATACAGTGCGTTGAAATATCGTGTGACGTCACGGTGTGCTACACTTTATAATGACAAAGTGACGTCAAAAGCCACCACTCCTGAACTTTGATGCACTTTATCTTTTTATTTATGTGATAAAGCAATAAATACGGATCCAATATTATTTGATAATCTCACTGACAGACTAAATATAATTATAATTTTTCTACCTAGGAAACATCCCTATTGCTTAAACTTATTAATTCTACAATTTAAAATAAGACGCCAAATGTTGCTGGTCACAGTTATTACTTTGGACAAAATGCTTACCATCGTCCAAGAACTCTTTGGTGAGTGTGGAGAACTTTCTAGGGTCGCTGCCGAATTTAACTTTCACCTCATCGTGTCCATAGTCCACCCTACAATCAAAATTAATTTCGTTAACTTACAAAAAAACCGTAAATGTAAAACCGTAATACATCATTAATTAAAAACTATAATATTGAATAATTTCTACCAAACAGTTGGGTAAAACCATGGGTCACTTACTAGCGTCCATTGATAGTGTTTTATTATTTAGTTTTTTTGGTTATCATAAATATGTGCCTACTGACCGGAATACTCGAGGCCACTGTGGCCAGGGGTTGTCTTGTCCCCTGGTCGGTTTGGGTTCGGGCAGGATCTCGAATGTCGTGATGCTCTTGGCGCCTTGACGCAGCGATGTTGCTATGCAGTCGCATCTGGGGACGAAAAAAAATGGTTGTTTATTCATAAATCTTAAAAAAGTAGTCTTATGTAACGTGCCGTCGTAGCAGGCATTTTTACATCTGATTAGATTTTCCGTCTACCTTCGTAATTATGACTACAAAAATTTTAAAATTTTGAAGCAACATGTGTTGATGGATTCGCAATACTGTTGTCTTTTGTCAACATTCAGAATTGACTGTAACTGAATTTAGGATTAGCAAATAAGTTTATGATAAATCACTACATACCCAGTATCACCACCTCCAATAACCAGCACATTCTTGTCCTTGGCCATGAGCTCGGGGTTATCCTTGTTCTGGTGGTGGTGCGTGGTACCCATCTGCTTCTTCTGCCAGTTCTCCAGGAACTCCATAGCGTAGTGGATGCCGTTAAGCTGACGACCCTTTAGAGGTAAGTCACGCGGCCATGTCGCACCCATGCACAGGACTAGCGCATTGTATCTGAGAAAGAAGAATCCGGCATTAGAAGATATTTAGAGGAAATACATAAGACTTTAATATTGTTCAAAAAAAATACGGCATTTCCCCTATCGGGGTAGAAAGAAACTACAGAACGGCTGACTACAAAAAAACATACCACTACCAGGCCTCCAAAACTCGACCGTACTGACAGCGATGCATGACTACACTTTCGCGCGGTTCCGGCACCGCTCCGCCAGTAGGTTGTCGGTTGTGTTTTTTATTAGTTAAGACAAGAACTAATAAAAAACACAACCGAGTTCGAGCAACCTCGCAAAAAACAAGCCGTAAAGGATCAACCCAATCTTCACGGATATTGAGCTCAAAATTGTGTACTTGATCTTGGAGAGTAAAATATCTGTTAGGTTAGTAACTTCTCTAATCTGCTCTACTACTACAGAAAACCCCCTCCTTTTGAGAGGGAAATAAATATGATCTCTTCATACTCCTTTTGTTTAGTTTACGATCATACATCTGTTCATACACGCACGCCGGTTGGGAGTAGGCACCTAACTTTTCTGGAGAACATGTCTGATTATAAAAGAAGTGAGAAGATTTGCTTCATGTTTTCATTGGTTTTGTGATATGCACGTGTTAGATTTTGAAGTATGTGTGACGTCATTAAATCATGAATTTTTATTTTCCAAGGCACAATCGTTTGCATATTATGTATAACACATACCTGTCATATTTATTAAGCACCTACCGTCAAATGCTAAAGAGTACACATATAAGTAAATATTGTTGTGTGTACAGGAAGTAACTCTAAACTTATATTTAAGCCACATTGATGATATTCCTATAAATTATTACGTAATTTGTGATGATCATTGTGATGTATCCTGGATTTTATATTGCTATTTTAGTATTATAATCCTTTGAAACCATTAATACAATAATGTCTGTTAGTATCAATATTCTTTCGAATATTGATTAAGAATGACTAAAGAGGCAATATTGAATGCCTTAATTGTCTTGTTACGTTTTAAAAGAGTTTCACTACATAAGAATTGATTATTGACCTAATTGTGAGATTATTTAAAGCAATATAGAAAATGGCGGGACATTTTTTCATATTTGACGTATTGAGACACAGATTACTATAAAAACGTTACTATAAAATATTGTGTGACTAGCTTCTGCCAGTGGCTCGCCCTCGTGAAAGTCAAAAATTATCCCGAGGGAACATATTCCCGGGTTAAAAAGTATCCTATGTGCTAAACGTAACAAACATACAAACACACCACACTCACAAATTTTCACCTTCATAATATTAGTGTGATCATGTGTCTGCATGTCCAAAAAAATTTGGCAAATCAAAAATCATTAACAAACCAAATTAAAGAAAATTGCAACAATTCGGCCCGCATTTTAGGCTCTAAATTACCGTTTTTTAATATTTCTCAGAAAGGCATTTGTGCTCATGTGGAATCCAAGTTAGGTGAGGGTGACATAAGGGGGGCGGCCAGACTACTGTTCAGCAGTGATGTGGTGGCGCCTTACTCTCCAGAGACTCTTGCAGCCCTAGAGAGTAAACACCCAGCGCCTGCGGATGATCTCACCTTCCCCAACCCGCCCGTCCACCCCGACCCCCTCGTTCAGGATTCATCAATTTTCCAAATTACAGCCCCGCAGTTGATCGCAGCCGTGAGCTCTTTCCGGACTGGTTCTGCCGGCGGCCTCGACGGCCTGACTCCACAGCATTTGAAAGATTTGTTAAGTTCAGGCGCCGGGGAAGCTGGTGAGTCGCTCTTGAAGGAGCTTGCGGTTCTGATCAACTTAATGCTCTCCGGCAGCGTGAACGATGCCGTCGTCGATGTCTTGTATGGGGCTAACCTGTGTGCCCTGTGCAAGAGGGACGGCGGCATCCGTCCCATTGCTGTCGGTTGCACCTACAGGCGTTTGGCAGCCAAAATATGTTGCAAGATGTTTAGTGAATCGCTTGCAACTAAGTTCCAGCCCCTTCAACTTGGTTTTGGTTCCAGAGGGGGCTGTGAGGCTGCCGTACATGCCTTATCCTCATTTCTTAACTCCAAAAAAGGTGAGGTCATTCTCAAGGTTGACGTCAAAAACGCATTCAACTCCGTGAACAGGGACACTTTGTTGGCTGAAGTCAAAAAAGTACTACCCGAAATTTATGGTTTTATGTGGCAATGTTATAGACATCCAACAAAATTATTGTATAAGGACAACATTTTGGAATCTGCAGTTGGTTGCCAACAAGGTGACCCTCTCGGGCCTGTCATTTTCAGTTTGGCTATTCATCCCATAATCCAACAATTAAATTCAAAATTTAACGTGTGGTATTTAGATGATGGAACGCTAGGAGGTGATGTTGACACCGTTCTGAATGACCTGCAACTCCTCAAACAGAAATTTAAATCTATCGGCCTGGAACTTAACCCCTCAAAGTGCGAAATTTACCTATCTGACGTTACCGACAGACAATCGACTTTAGATAAATTTAATGCAATAGCCCCGCAAATCAAAATCTTAGACAAAAGTTCCCTGCACCTCCTAGGTTCCCCTATTTTAGAAGAAAGTTTTTCATCTTTCATCGAAGACAAAATCAAACATTTTAATGATATTTCGGATAGACTCTCAAAAATTAATTTACATTCGGCATTCACCCTTATCAGATATTGCTGTTTCGGACCAAATTTTATGTATTTTCTCCGTTCTTCTCCTCTTTGGAAGAAACCTGAACTTTTGGACAAAATTGACCAAATTATTCGCAACACATTAACATCCATTCTTAATGTGGCCTTGGATGACCGAGCGTGGCTGCAAGCCACCCTACCAATTCGTTTTGGTGGCCTCGGCGTCCGCAAAATTTCTAGTGTAAGCTTACCAGCGTTCCTGTCTTCTGTCCACAGCACTGAAAAACTGACCAGGAAAATTTTAGCTCTTTCCCTGGTTGACTCGGAAGTGCCGTGCTTGACAGACGCAGAGGACGCCTGGAAAGTGGCTTGCCCGGATACGGATCGGCCCGAGAACCCATATTCCCAGAGACAGTGGGATGAGCCGCTCTGCAGGTTGGTACGGAATAACCTAATTAATACGTCTACCAATACTGCTGAGCGTGCCCGCCTGCTGGCTGTGGGTGAGTGGGAGTCGGGCCTCTGGCTTCAGGCACTACCGTCGCCTAACATAGGCACTATGCTAGGTGACACAACCTTCCGGCTCGCTACATGCTTGCGTTTGGGCGCTCCTTGTGGGGCTCCACATCGCTGTCAATGCGGTGAAGCAGTCGACTGCCTCGGACACCATGGCCTTTCTTGTAGTAAGAGTGCAGGTCGGATTGCGCGGCACGCTAGCATTAATGATCTCATCCGTCGTGCTCTTGCCACCGCCGGGGTGCCAGCTGTCTTAGAACCCAATGGCCTGGCACGCGTCGATGGGAAGAGACCAGATGGTATGACCATAATGCCTTGGAAGTTGGGTAGGTCTTTGGTGTGGGATGCAACTTGTGTCGACACCCTTGCACCATCCCATCTTCCTAGCACGGTCGGCTGCGCTGGGGCGGCTGCTGCAGGTGCTGAAAACCTCAAACGGCGCAAATACAACAACTTGATTGGTAATTATGTGTTTGAGCCGTTTGGGGTTGAAACACTAGGGCCATGGGGTCCGAGTGCACACCTAATTTTTCGGGATATCGCCAAGCGGTTGGTCGACTCTTCACGAGACCAGAGGGCTGGCCTTTTTTTTGGCCAAAGAATCAGCATTGCCATCCAACGTGGCAATGCTGCCAGCCTTCTGGGCACTTTTCCTGTTGACAGCGATGTAGACGAATTTTTTGACGCCCCGTAATTGTACATATTTTTATTCTTTTTAAGTTTTAATATTAGTTTGTAAATATTATTGTACTTATATAGAACAGAAACAAATAAATCTCATTTTTAGTGTGATTGATTTACTTTTTTGTGAACTTTAAGCCAGTACAGGCCAGATATTATGATTCCTGAATTATTAATACTTTGTGAAATATCGATTTCTCAAGGCTATCGTAAGTTATTTGATATTATAACTTTATTATTACTAATAGTTGTGTTGAAACTGTATCTATATCATATTATGGCCTTTTATTTTAAATTGATTTAAGGGCAAGTCTATGTTCTCTGCTTTATCCTTGTTATGTTGATTCTATAATATTGTGAATACTTTATGTGGTTGTAAAAGGTATTGATAAATACTATGAAAGAGCTTCTGTGGAGTTTCTTGCCCTTATTCTCGACGAGAACTAGTTTAGCAAGCGGGTGGTAAGCTCTCTGATAATAAATTTGTGTCGGAACATCTTTTAAACTTGAGACCATCTGACTGAGTTTGCTTGCAATATATATTTTTCTCACTGGATCGCCTTGTAGGGATTACACCAATGGAGCACGAACTTATACAAACTATAAGTCCAGGTTTCCTCACAATGAGCGATGTCCAAGATAAACTAAGAAAGTACATATGAATTTAAAACTTTTACGTTGGTACTTGCCTGGATTTGAAACCACGGCCTCAAGCAAGAGAGGCGAGGTCTTAGCCACTGGACCAACGCGACATTATGTCCATTCAAGTCGCTAGAAAATGGTTTGGCTAGTTTTAAACATCATTTTCAGAGACTACTTGATGAGACTGATGGTGACATGAGATTATTGTTAACTTACTCGCTGGCCAGGTCACTGGCAGAGATGTCCTTCCCGACGTCCACGTTGCACTTGAAGGAGATGCCCTCCGCCGTCATCAGCTTGATGCGTCGTGCGACCACCTCCTTGCTGAGCTTCATGGTAGGGATACCGTATTGAAGGAGGCCTCCGGGACGGTCGTTGCGTTCGAATACTGTCACTGTGTAGCCGGCCTGCGATGTTCAAAGAGTTTTAATAAGTCATGCTTTTCAAATTTTCCTTAGGCAATGTGTTGGTTGCTGAAAATATTACTAGTTTAGTCTCTAGTAATTTATTATTATGTAGTTCAATATCGTTTTAACCCCCGACGGAAAAAGAGGGGCGTTATAAGTTTGATAATTGTACCTGTGTGTTTACGTATCTGTAGGTAACATTATAGCTCCTAGACGGATGAGCCGATTTTTTTTTGTTTGATACTTAGCTATTGTTGATGAAAATCGGTTCAGCCGTTCTAAAGTTATGGGTGTTTTACTGTTTGAATCGGAGAATTTTCGCAAGATATCGTGTCATAATTGAGTGTTCGATAGATCTTCGATCGAAGCGTGTCTACTACTAGATAAATTATGTAGTTCAAAAAGCATGAAATAAAAATGTGTCAGGCGTTTTTAAAAAATTAACTTGTTTTTACCTTATTCAATTGATGTGCGCACGCTAAACCGGCAGGTCCGGAGCCGACAACGGCGACTGTCTTTCCATTTCTATGTGAAGGGATCTGTGAATAAATAACATTCATTTTTTAGTCAGTCCAACTTTTCTTCCGGTATTAACTTTGCAAGGTTTTGACGTAGTGGGAGAAAGTTCGCGCGAACTGACCAAACATCATATATAGCAAACGGAACGTGGACGCGACGCAATTGGTCAGACGATCCTTGTGTCAACTGACCAACCAATCCCGTGCTCGGAACGGTGCTAAATGATCCCCGCTCCCGCTTCACTACCAAAGAGACCTAAAAACGATTTCTGCGCATCTAACGACTCTTGCCAACTTACGTGCCGGGGATTACCCAGCCATTTGCTAGAATTTGACTGATAAATTTACAGGTAAATTAGACTTAAGATTAGAGGTTAACCGTCAATCTTAATAATTATGAATGTTATTTTCCGAAGTAAATGATGTTGTTTATTTTAACACGGTGGCTGGTAGCACCTGGATGAGAAGTAGCCGAGGATCGGCCTTTATGAACTTTTGATTTTATACGTACATCGGGCTGTATCCAACCGCTCTCGAAGGCGTGGTCGATGATGGCACATTCGATGTTCTTGATAGTCACCGGTGGTTCAGAAATGCCCAGTACACATGCACCTTCGCATGGAGCAGGACATACACGACCGGTGAACTCTGAAAGAAAAGGGAATAACGATTCAAATATATGATGGCAATAATAACTTGTTACTAGTAAAATAAAATAACGCCTGTATAATTGTCGAAGCGGCTTATTTATAATAGAAACACTTTGGTCAGCATTGCTTGCTTGCATTTTTTTTAAATCTAATTTCACAACGTAATGTTCCAAATATGAATTAAAAAAATATTGCATAAGTTCGTTGTTTATATTCGTGGATAGGTAAAATAAAAAAATAAAACCATTACAGTGCAACAATTTCCTTCGATTTTCAAACAACTGCATCATAATAGTAGTTTATGAAACTGTTGCATAATGAGGGGTATTAAAACATGAGTGTGTGTTTAAAAACCGAGCCGTAGGCGAGGTTTTTAATAGTTTTCACACGAATGTTTTAATACCTAGTTATGTGCAGTTTCATACACTACTTTATCTACACTCATAAATTGGGATTGAACCTACAAAATACCTCTTTTTGCATTTTCCATGCCATAAAATCTTGATAGCATATGTCATATACTTTTCTCGACTTTGCTGGTAATAAATTAAGAGAATTTCCTTCGCCGCATCTAAAATATCGGGTGGAGTCAAATTTTCTTCACATTCACTGATATCAGACATTTTTAAACAATAAGAAATTCAGTATAGCAAAACTTGCAAAACGTATGAATGGCGCCAAAACCCAGCACATCACCACATTAACCGCGCATGCGCTAAGGCTTGCACGCACGCACTGCGATCTTTATTCGCGCGATTTTTTCCGCCCATTCTGTGGCCTATGGAATTGTATGAAGTTGTTCGCATTGCGGTAAAGAAATCGTGCGGAAATAATACCGCAAGAAATTCGTGTTTGGCCACAGAATCCACCGCACTACGGCGCGAATTTTATTCGCCCGAATATTTTGAGCTCTATGAACAATTAGAAGGAAACAAAATTCGCGCGAAGAAAAATCGCAGTGCGTGCTAAGTCTAAAGCGGGCATTGTCATAGACAATTTAAAATTGGAATCAAATCTTTTTATAATAGGTACTATAAAATGGCATTACAAAAAAAAATATGGAAACTCCTTAGTGATTAACTTCTTGGATTTGTCCTGTATCGTAATAGAAAAAAAATTGTTTTATAGCATTATTTTGTTAGAGAAATAGTGTTCTAATAAGATTCTATTTTTAAATTTCGGTATTGTGTTTATAAAGTATGGCAATATAAACTCGTTTTGAATTTTATAATTCGAATATTACGATATGAGAGTAGATAAAATATTTTTATCTACTCTCATATCGTAATATTCGAATTATAAAATTCAAAACGAGTTTATATTGCCATACTTTATAAACACAATACCGAAATTTAAAAATAGAATCTTATTAGAACACTATTTCTCTAACAAAATAATGCTATAAAACAATTTTTTTTCTATTACGATACAGGACAAATCCAAGAAGTTAATCACTAAGGAGTTTCCATCATTTTTTTTTGTAATGCCATTTTATAGTACCTATTATAAAAAGATTTGATTCCAATTTTAAATTGTCTCTGACAATGCCCGCTTTAGACTTAGCACGCACTGCGATTTTTCTTCGCGCGAATTTTGTTTCCTTATACCTGTTCATAGAGCTCAAAATATTCGGGCGAATAAAATTCGCGCCGTAGTGCGGTGGATTCTGTGGGAAAACACGGATTTCTTGCGGTATTATTTCCGCACGATTTCTTTACCGCAATGCGAACAACTTCATACAATTCCATAGGTCGCAGAATGGGCGAAAAAAATCGCGCGAATAAAGTTCGCAGTGCGTGCTTAGCCTTAGCGCATGCGCGGTTAATGCGGTGATGTGCTGGGTTTTGGCGCCATTCATACGTTTTGCAAGTTTTGTTGTACTGAATTTCATGAGTTATTTAAATTATTGTTTAAAAATGTCTGATATCAGTGAATGTGAAGAAAATTTGACTCCACCCGATATTTTAGATGCGGCGAAGGAAATTACTCTTAATTTATTACCAGCAAAGTCGAGAAAAGTATATGACAAATGCTATCACGATTTTATGGCATGGAAAATGCAAAAAGAGGTATTTAGTAGGTTCAATCCCAATTTATGAGTGTAGATAAAATAGTGTATGAAACTGCACATAACTAGGTATTAAAACATTCGTGTGAAAACTATTAAAAACCTCGCCTACGGCTCGGTTTTTAAACACACACTCATGTTTTAATACCCCTCATTATGCAACAGTTTCATAAACTACTATTTTAATTTTTATTGCACACTTTTACTTTTTAATTTATTGGCGCGTATGGGCTCATTGACTTAATGTAGAAAAATAGTATCACTGTGATTTGGATGAGCGCGCTGAGCAGTCATGTGCAATGAGAATCTAAATTGCCCGCCATACCACATATTTTTTCCGTTTCCATTTTTGTTTTATTTCAACTGCATGAGTGAAGATAAAATAGTGTATGCAACGGAATATAATTAGGTATTAAAAAACTCGCGTGATATTATTATCACAATCGACTTCGCCTCGTGTGATAAACCCACGCTCGTGTTTTAATAACCCCTATTATATGACCGTTGCATAAACTACTATTTCAGTGACATGCATAATTAATGTATTGATGACTTATCAATTGACTATTTTATACAATATTGCGATAATAAATATCAGTTAACACTAGGATAGAGGAGCGGCGCACTGATGTTAACAACAATTTTTTGTTAGGCATTTATTGATGACGGTACGGTGAAGGCTGTTAATTGCCTGAAGAATTGAAAATGGACCATTTTCATTTATTTGTTGAGTTATATATAGTCATTGTCTGTAAGCCTACTTTATATCGAAAAACAAACACACCTGGGAAGTTATTAGTCTGCAGCAGCTGGTTCAAGGCCTGGTGCCAGTCGCCCTTGAAGATGAGATCGTTCCACTTGGGGATGATGTTCCCGAGCGGACAGCCGTGCGCGGACTGGCAGAAGGGCACGCCGCACGTGCGTGTGGTTGTAGATCTCATACAAACATACCTGGGAAGTTATTAGTCTGCAGCAGCTGGTTCAAGGCCTGGTGCCAGTCGCCCTTGAAGATGAGATCGTTCCACTTGGGGATGATGTTCCCGAGCGGACAGCCGTGCGCGGACTGGCAGAAGGGCACGCCGCACGTGCGTGTGGTTGTAGATCTCATACAAACATACCTGGGAAGTTATTAGTCTGCAGCAGCTGGTTCAAGGCCTGGTGCCAGTCGCCCTTGAAGATGAGATCGTTCCACTTGGGGATGATGTTCCCGAGCGGACAGCCGTGCGCGGACTGGCAGAAGGGCACGCCGCACGTGCGTGTGGTTGTAGATCTCATACAAACATACCTGGGAAGTTATTAGTCTGCAGCAGCTGGTTCAAGGCCTGGTGCCAGTCGCCCTTGAAGATGAGATCGTTCCACTTGGGGATGATGTTCCCGAGCGGACAGCCGTGCGCGGACTGGCAGAAGGGCACGCCGCACGTGCGTGTGGTTGTAGATCTCATACAAACATACCTGGGAAGTTATTAGTCTGCAGCAGCTGGTTCAAGGCCTGGTGCCAGTCGCCCTTGAAGATGAGATCGTTCCACTTGGGGATGATGTTCCCGAGCGGACAGCCGTGCGCGGACTGGCAGAAGGGCACGCCGCACGTGCGTGTGGTTGTAGATCTCATACAAACATACCTGGGAAGTTATTAGTCTGCAGCAGCTGGTTCAAGGCCTGGTGCCAGTCGCCCTTGAAGATGAGATCGTTCCACTTGGGGATGATGTTCCCGAGCGGACAGCCGTGCGCGGACTGGCAGAAGGGCACGCCGCACGTGCGTGTGGTTGTAGATCTCATACAAACATACCTGGGAAGTTATTAGTCTGCAGCAGCTGGTTCAAGGCCTGGTGCCAGTCGCCCTTGAAGATGAGATCGTTCCACTTGGGGATGATGTTCCCGAGCGGACAGCCGTGCGCGGACTGGCAGAAGGGCACGCCGCACGTGCGTGTGGTTGTAGATCTCATACAAACATACCTGGGAAGTTATTAGTCTGCAGCAGCTGGTTCAAGGCCTGGTGCCAGTCGCCCTTGAAGATGAGATCGTTCCACTTGGGGATGATGTTCCCGAGCGGACAGCCGTGCGCGGACTGGCAGAAGGGCACGCCGCACGTGCGTGTGGTTGTAGATCTCATACAAACATACCTGGGAAGTTATTAGTCTGCAGCAGCTGGTTCAAGGCCTGGTGCCAGTCGCCCTTGAAGATGAGATCGTTCCACTTGGGGATGATGTTCCCGAGCGGACAGCCGTGCGCGGACTGGCAGAAGGGCACGCCGCACGTGCGTGTGGTTGTAGATCTCATACAAACATACCTGGGAAGTTATTAGTCTGCAGCAGCTGGTTCAAGGCCTGGTGCCAGTCGCCCTTGAAGATGAGATCGTTCCACTTGGGGATGATGTTCCCGAGCGGACAGCCGTGCGCGGACTGGCAGAAGGGCACGCCGCACGTGCGTGTGGTTGTAGATCTCATACAAACATACCTGGGAAGTTATTAGTCTGCAGCAGCTGGTTCAAGGCCTGGTGCCAGTCGCCCTTGAAGATGAGATCGTTCCACTTGGGGATGATGTTCCCGAGCGGACAGCCGTGCGCGGACTGGCAGAAGGGCACGCCGCACGTGCGTGTGGTTGTAGATCTCATACAAACATACCTGGGAAGTTATTAGTCTGCAGCAGCTGGTTCAAGGCCTGGTGCCAGTCGCCCTTGAAGATGAGATCGTTCCACTTGGGGATGATGTTCCCGAGCGGACAGCCGTGCGCGGACTGGCAGAAGGGCACGCCGCACGTGCGTGTGGTTGTAGATCTCATACAAACATACCTGGGAAGTTATTAGTCTGCAGCAGCTGGTTCAAGGCCTGGTGCCAGTCGCCCTTGAAGATGAGATCGTTCCACTTGGGGATGATGTTCCCGAGCGGACAGCCGTGCGCGGACTGGCAGAAGGGCACGCCGCACGTGCGTGTGGTTGTAGATCTCATACAAACATACCTGGGAAGTTATTAGTCTGCAGCAGCTGGTTCAAGGCCTGGTGCCAGTCGCCCTTGAAGATGAGATCGTTCCACTTGGGGATGATGTTCCCGAGCGGACAGCCGTGCGCGGACTGGCAGAAGGGCACGCCGCACGTGCGTGTGGTTGTAGATCTCATACAAACATACCTGGGAAGTTATTAGTCTGCAGCAGCTGGTTCAAGGCCTGGTGCCAGTCGCCCTTGAAGATGAGATCGTTCCACTTGGGGATGATGTTCCCGAGCGGACAGCCGTGCGCGGACTGGCAGAAGGGCACGCCGCACGTGCGTGTGGTTGTAGATCTCATACAAACATACCTGGGAAGTTATTAGTCTGCAGCAGCTGGTTCAAGGCCTGGTGCCAGTCGCCCTTGAAGATGAGATCGTTCCACTTGGGGATGATGTTCCCGAGCGGACAGCCGTGCGCGGACTGGCAGAAGGGCACGCCGCACGTGCGTGTGGTTGTAGATCTCATACAAACATACCTGGGAAGTTATTAGTCTGCAGCAGCTGGTTCAAGGCCTGGTGCCAGTCGCCCTTGAAGATGAGATCGTTCCACTTGGGGATGATGTTCCCGAGCGGACAGCCGTGCGCGGACTGGCAGAAGGGCACGCCGCACGTGCGTGTGGTTGTAGATCTCATACAAACATACCTGGGAAGTTATTAGTCTGCAGCAGCTGGTTCAAGGCCTGGTGCCAGTCGCCCTTGAAGATGAGATCGTTCCACTTGGGGATGATGTTCCCGAGCGGACAGCCGTGCGCGGACTGGCAGAAGGGCACGCCGCACGTGCGTGTGGTTGTAGATCTCATACAAACATACCTGGGAAGTTATTAGTCTGCAGCAGCTGGTTCAAGGCCTGGTGCCAGTCGCCCTTGAAGATGAGATCGTTCCACTTGGGGATGATGTTCCCGAGCGGACAGCCGTGCGCGGACTGGCAGAAGGGCACGCCGCACTCCATGCAGCGCGCCGCCTGCACGCGCAGGCCGCGCCGCACGTGCCCGAAGTTGTAGATCTCGTCCCAGTCGCGCAGCCGCTTCTCGGCAGGACGGTACATGGTGGTCTCGCGAGGGTATTTTATAAAGCCCCTGGAAAAAAAAATGTTGTTAAATTATAGTAGTTCTTTCAAAAGTACATGCGATACAAAAGGAAAAGTAGGGCTGTAACAAAAAATACTGAAGAAAAGGTTATTAAGGCACCGATTCCCTTAAGTAGCTGATTTTAAAATGAGAATCACGTCTAAACGGCTAGTCGTAATTTTTTGGAAAAAATATATGTTACATAAGACTATTTTTTTAATAATAAGATCGAAAAAAAAAATGAGTTTTATTCGTATAACATAGTGTAATTAATTTGTAAAGTTATGTCTTAAACGGACAAAAACACGACAATCGCACCAAACCCGCTGGGCGTATTTGAATGAAATCGACACCATCTCAAAGACAATTTAATTATCTACATTTTGATCTGAAGCTTTTTTTTTAAGTCATAGACTAATTATGAAAGTACAAAAAAACTACTCATTTTAGGGTCGCGCGGGAGTGAAACGAGAGCGCGTTTTGTTCCCTCAAGGTCATTGGCGTTAGTCGTCGTCTTAACAACAAACTATCGAAGTGATGCTCAAGGCTAAGCTTAGGTCGATATGGGGCGCTGGAGATTTCTGTTTGTCATAGGGTCGATATTCATTGCTCGCTACAACCGCTACAACGAATCGGCTTAAGGCACACAGGAAGTACCGAATTATCGATCAGTAAAAGCGATTATTCAATTTCTAAATTATAACAATTGATATTCATCTATAGTGATGACTTTTGCATGTTTGAAATTTATATAAAATTCAAAACCACTGATACATGGTTTAAAAAAAATGCCGTTTATATTAAAGAGGTTGATTAAGGTTGCACTAGTCGACGGCACGAACTATTTTGTGCGCGGGGTTAAAATGCATCTCATACGACAACACGTGCGAAAGAGATAGATGCTGTGATGAGCAGTAAGAAGCTAGTTCGCGTACGAGTACATATTTTTACAAATTTGTAGCGAAATGGATGATGATTTAGGCCAAAAAGAGCGCGCGAAATTTTATAAACAGACCATTGGGAGTATGGATATCATGCTAAAACAACTAATGTATCTGTTCAAAAAAAAAATTATTTGCATTGTTTAACTACTAATCTATCCCTGAATGGTGACCGTTTTGCAATTTTCCTTCTTCTTATGGTATTTATTTGCGCCCAAAGATGCATTAAAATTAGTGTTGAAATATGGAACTTTCGACGCTCATAACTTTCAAATATATATATTACTAGCTGACCCGGCTAACTTTGTTTTTCCATAAAAACACTAAACATTCATCTACCCTACGCTAGCTACCCTACCCTACGATACCTACCCTACTTTGCCTACCCTACCTATGTAGGTAAGGTACATTTTTTTTTGTCCGATGCACCTTTCTCCTAACAATAACAAACACAACAAAAAAAGAATTATCGAAATTGATCCAGCCGTTCACGCGTGATGCCGTGACCAAGGGCAATAGGGATTCATTTTTATATATTTTGATTTTACATTTTTGTTTCCATACGGTGCTAGATAATGATGAGACAAATTAATATCATTCTTTATTTTGAACGTACACCGTCAAACAGTGGAGTCATCGACCACATAGCCCCTAGACGCCTAATGCTTGATCTAATACATCAAAACAATTCTGTCAACTAGCTGAGGTATGAGGCACGGGGTACTGCGCTCTGATTGGTCCCTTACCAAGGTCACACGCGTCATTAAGGGTGGGACAGGTTTAAATAAAACCAGGAAGGTATCGATTTTTATAAATAGTATTTGTATGTTTAAAAAAATAATATTACCTTTTTTATTATTAATTATACGGCGTTTTAACATTTTAGTAATAACATAAAATGCTAAAATTAAAAAAAAAGAAACAAAATTCTAAAGGTAAACATATTTTTTTTTCGGTTGTTGGTTCTTAAATATAGTAATATTAAATATTAGTAAAAAACGTAATCAAAAACTCGTTTCACAATTAATAAACTATTCAATTTAATGTCTGTATTTGTAAGGTTTCTAGTTCTATCAATAACAGATTTGGTCATAGGATATGGTGCTTCACTAGTTTTGTTTACGAAATTATAGAGGACAAGAGATAGCGAAAAAATACTTTAAAAAGAAAGAGACGCAAACATGCGGTGGGCGTGTTCACCTACAAACTTGACCAGTATAATATGAACTCCGATAAATAATATTAGAAAATAAATCTAATTATGTTTATGTAACTATTAACTTATCAATTTAATGTTATGTTATTTTTTCGGAAACTCGATGTCTGGCTGTTGTTACCATAGCAACGTATTGTACAAGAGGCCATTATAAAATTTATTTCATGATTTTTTTATTGACTTTCACGGAAGTGTTTATGGCTCACAGAAGTGGTCGCTACTAATTCGAAATTGTCGAGTGGCGATCAGTATTACCTGTATATGATCTTTTTAGTCATATATGTTGACAGACATCGCTCGCCTGTTATTAGGCGTCTAGTGGCTATGTGGTCGATGAGTGGAGTAAACCCCATACTACATTTGTATGGAAGAATGATCGACTAGGGCAACCTTAACTCCTTATACCTCTAAAATATAATTTTCAATACAGTTGTTAAACATGGCGCACTTTCAGAGGCTATAATTATGATTCAAAAATTAAATCTTTAGCTTTTTTTCTGTTACGCGATCGTGACTTTTGTTTACGAGCTCGATCATTACTTTTGCAGTTGAGTTGTAAATTTATAAGTCAATTTAAAAAAGATTAGTAGCAAGGAGTTTTTATACATATAATAAAATGCGATAGATTTTTACGAGGAAAAAATTATGATTACGTACGTTTAGCATTGAATTCTCAAAAGTCTTTTAAATGGTTGTTTAATATAACTAATTACCAGTTTTAATTTAATTATTTTCACATCAACATTTGTCAAAAATCGAATAGGCTATATAGGCTGTTTTAGATGTAAAAAAAAAAACCAGTTGCAAAAACGCGCCTTCGCCTGACAAATAGTACATTGTGATACAAGGGTGGAAAGTAGGTTAATGCAAACGAGCTGTCATTAACAAGCCCGAGCCGAAGGCGAGGGTTTTTATTGACACGAGTTTGCAATAACCTACACACCCGTGTATCACACGATGTTTTTCAATACAGATGTGAGAAATAGTAGAAACAAATCAAAGAATTACATATTTTTTTCCATAAAATAAAATTACCGTAGGTACGTCGCCATATATCTTTCTCGAGATTTCGGGGGCAAAATTACATCTTGCGCAGTTTTCGCCTCAGATAAAATATCGGGTGGAGTTAATTCCATTTCGTCACTTGTACTTGTCTCATATATAAAAAAAAAAACAGTTTAACTATCACACAAAAATTAAAATTTTCAGAACATGGCGCGTTATTGCAACTGCACATTTTTTTTTTACAACGAAAACAGCCTATACAGCCTGTTCGATTTTTGAGAAATGTATGTGAAAATAATTAAATTAAAACTGGTAATATTTTTATTTAACAACTCTTTGAACAACCAAAGACTTTGAGAATTCAATGCTAAGACGTACGGACTCATTTATTTATCCTCGTATAAAATCTATGTATGAAAATTCCTTGCTACCACGAGGTCTCATTCCTAAGAAAGAAAGTTTGGTACAAATAAATCTCACTAGATGGCGCGACATGTATTGAAGTGTGTAGAATTTCCAATATTTTTTTTTTTGGTCTTTAATGTTTATTCATATATAATCAACTACTATACGCACAAAATTATGGAATAATGAGCTCTTATATCAAATTTCAAAGATGATTGGAATGGACAATTAATATCTATACTAATAGATGGCGCTGTATTAAATTTCAGAGGTTAACAACTCGACTTTTTAAAATTTGTATTAAAACACATTTTTAAGCTATTGCATAGCTTCTATCGCGGGCCTTGAGCGCGGGGACCGAATCCAGAAATTCCGTAACGAAAAAACCTCACGCTCCCCACTCCGACGGGCACGGCGGTGATACTTTGACTTTTAATAAGGTTTTTGAATTCTGTGGAATCTGAGTGGTGAGGGGCAGGGGGGCGATTTACTTAATTTACTAATTATAATTGGTACACTTTCTAAATACACACGATGGCATTTTAAAAATTTTGTTTGTGTCTAAGCGTATCGCTCTTCGCCATGCGTGGCATAGACTAAAGACTATACGGCCCAATTAGGACGTATTCGAGTCTTCACAATGCGCGCGCTCATAACATATCTGTTTACTAGAATATCATTTGTATACCCATAATATTTGAGAAATTTCCTCGATTTCCATGGGGTCCCATCATAAGGTTCTGACTAGGTGACAATGGGACCACCTCGGGAGTATATCGGTCATTGGGTCGTCTTAGGGGCGGAGTTTTAGGAGTTGGAGTATACGCTTAGGGGCACTATAAGCATCAAAGAAAATCTTTTTTTTTTTTTGATATTTTAAACATTTTTCATTAAAAAAAACTTCCCAACCTGCCAAAATTTCCCAAATTTATTGCAGTACCGGGTTGACCTTGACCATAACAATCATTTAGGCTCTGAGACACATGGTCCTATGACGCACTGTTTCCGAATTATGAGCCTCCGAATTTTATTGTATTTTGTATAAAACTGTCTATATTTCCAAATGTATAGTATTCATGTTGGGATGCTGCTAGCATGGGGGTAACACAGGGGGAGGCTAAATTTTGGTTATTGTTTGCCTAGGACACACCGTTTTGGACATATTCGGATATATATATAATAAAATTCGGAAGCCCATAATTCGGAAACAGTGCGCCGTAGGGCTATGCTTCTCAGATACTAAATGGTTTTATGGTTAAGGTTAAACCGAAACTGCAATAAAATTAGACAAATTCTGAAAAAAAAAAAAAACGATTAGTCCTCGCGCCATAGTGCCCCTAAGGCTACACTGCAGCCAGTATACCCTTTTAAACACAAAAAGAATTTTCAAAACCGATCCCCAATTGACGGCGAATTCAGTGAACACAAGAATACACTTTTCACGCGGGCGAAGCCGCTGGCAGAAGCTAGTTAAGTAAATAAACATCGTGTTTGACGTAAAAAAACTTGGGTACCTACACCACAAAAATGTATATAGGTACATGACAAGCGTTATAATATCTCCTATTAATATACTTAATAGGAGTTTTAATGTTTGAATGTGATTAAAGTAAGTAGGTAATTAAGGTAAAATCTTTACGTATGCATGCTATCCAATCTTTTTGTTTTGTAAAATGACATTAACGTGAGGGAGGTTCCTACATACCGTAACTACTAGAAACGAAAATTACACTGTTTTGGATAAAAAAGGTACCAACTCGAATAAAAACCGAATGAATTCATTTTGAGTAGTATTTATACCTACTGATAAAATCCCAACACTATTTTAGGTACCGAGAAATCATACGCCATGCGCCACCGCAAAGTAGGCATTTAAGAATGCGACTTCAAAGAAAATAAAATAAGCGACGTCTAAAGCTTCAAGGTCAAGATCTGACATCGTAGGATTGTAGGTAATATCACAGATATATGAGTACGTAGCAGCAGTACAAAAGTACAGTGCGCTTTTAACTCCATCTAATAGGAATAAAAGTAAATCCATGTAACCCTTCTTGCAACGTCGCTGCTAACACCATCTATTGCCGTGAAACGGGACCGAACGCAATTGATGTACTTACAAAAATAACAAGATTAATCAGATGAAAAACGCTAGTTACGACGGCACGGTTTCTTTGTATGGGATGAGGCATCTGTATGCTAGTATTATATTATCTGTGTTGCTACTAAACATTTTAAATTGACTTATAAATTTATAACTTAACTGCAAAACTAATGATAGAGCTCGTAAACAAAAGTCACGACCGCGTAACAGAAGATGCCTGTGCAAAAGATTTAATTTTCGAATCATAATTATGGCCTGCGCCATGTTTAACAACTGTATTGAAAAATATATTTTAGGTAAACAAATCTAATTCTTTGATTTGTTTTTACTATTTCCCACAACTGTATTGAAAAACGTCGTGTGATACACGGGTGTGTAGGTTAATGCAATAAAATAACCTACTTTCCACCCTTGTATCACAATGTACTACTATTCAGCCTTCATCATTCGTTCAAGGATCATGAATGTCCCTATGTAATGGTCAGACTGGTCAATCAAAGATTAACGTACAACTTACCTAGTCTTATCCAGAATCTTCTCTAAATTCTTGGTTTCTAACTCCACATCCCTGACAGTTTCTTCTATATCCATCACACCGTTCTCCGCCTTCCCGTTGGTCTCCAACTTGGGCTGACTCGGCTGTTTCACAGCCATAGACTTGAGGGCACGCTGGTATTCCAACGGGAATACCTTGATGAACTTCTTGGCTGGTTCTGGCCAGGTCTTCAGGAATTCTTCGGCGATTAATGAACTAGAAAGGAACAAATATTTTATTGGTCATTGCTATTATTACACCTACCAATAAATTGCGAGAAGTAATTAGTTGATTTTGACATTAATATTTCTTTGCACAGGACTGAGTCTAAAAGTCTACGTTTATGAATAAACTAGCGAGTCTGTCTGTCTTTAACTGTATGGTTTGATTTCAGTTAAATCACAGTAATTATTTTACCATATTGTTAAAAAAAAGCCTTTTGTAAAGGTTCACCGTGGGCGTAGTTTGTTATGATAAATGTTAGAACAACTTACCCAGTGTACTGGTGGAACTCTTCCAACAGCTGCTGCACATAGTCCAAGTCTTCTTGTAGTTCCAGAGGTAGCAGTTCTACCATCTCGTGGTTGCACTTGCCGGCGAACGAACCGTCGATGTCGTACACGTATGCGATACCACCTGGAGATAATAAAGAGAGTTCATTTTAATTCCAAAAGGTATAATTTTTGAGTAATTATCTTGAGTTGTGTATTCAGCCTGACATAGGTTTATGTAGTTTTGTCGATCAGGAACTCAAATTAAAGCTTCGTGGGAAGAAAATTCGAGTGCAGAGCAGGAAATTATCTTTGAAAAGCGCACTCTATATTATGTGTAATAAAGTTCAAAATTGTACGAATAGTCAGAGTTATCTATCTCTTCAGTTTGCAAACGCAGATAATTTTTACAAGCTTTATTGTCAACACTGGGCATTCAGCCACTTGTTATACTGTTGATAATAGACAAATGGTGTTTTTTTATGTAACTCTAACAATATTTATGATACTTGGTATGGATAGAGCAATAATCATCATCATCATCCTTTTTAATGGTCCCACTGCACTCTCTGCGACAGAGGGAATGTTCCTTAATCCACCACACAGGCCATGTGCGGGTTGGTGGATGTCACATGTCTTCGAATTTTTGGTTCAAGGACATGCCGGTTTTCTCACGATGTTTTCCTTCACCGTGTTTAGAGCAGTGCGCAGTGGTGATGAAATAGTTTACACAAAGTAAAGCGCCTGCCTGGGTTCGAACCCACGACCTATGACACGTAAGTCGGGGCCGTTACGGGGCCACCCCTACTCAATTTGACAGAGCAATAATTAGGAGTAATATAACCACGAACATACCGCTCATGCCAGCCGCGAAGTTCCTTCCAGTAAGACCAAGAATAAGTGCAGTTCCAGCCGTCATGTACTCGCAGCCGTGGTCTCCTACACCTTCTACGACGGCCACACAACCGCTGTTGCGCACGCAGAAACGTTCTGATGCTATACCTCTGTGGAACATTATGATTTAGGTGTAAAACAGCTGTTATTATAGGGTGGCTGTTTTCTATAAAGTTGCTACTGCTGGGACTCAGACAGTTGGAAGCTTCAATACTCGTGGGCCTTTGGCGCGATTGAAGGTTACGTAAATATTTAATTGATAGCAACGATCATAATGTCTTGACGATTTTTTCACTGTGACCTATTTTTATTATTTGTGGGTAACTAAGCAAGTTTGACTAAACAACTTTTAGCACTAATTAAAAATAATATAAATTTGAATCATTGAAATCGAAGAGTATGAATTATTTATTGAAATCAGTAATGATTTGGAAACAATGTTGTTATAGTGTCCGGCACATAAGCTGGCAAGGTTTTGGCGTAGTCCCCCCTAGTAAGTTATAGCGCATATGCCGCGAACTGACCAACCACCATATAAAGCGAACGGAACGGGAATTATTTATTTCGATATCCTTAAAGTTGAAGTTTAACGTACCTGAAATAAGCTCGTCCAGAGGTAGCTCCATACAGACACACATTTCCTACAATAACGTTCAAGTGAGACTCGAACGGTGACGCCTTTGGTGGGTAGATGATCACCTTGCCACCAGACAAGCCCTTGCCTGAAATTAAACAAACGTCTTAGCAATGAAGAATGGATTTGTGCCAAGTAAATAACAACTCGCTTATTGCAAACTGCGGATATACTATACATCATCATTTTAGCCGAAAGACGTCCACTGCTGGACATAGGCCTCCCCCAGGCGTCGCCACATTGACTGATCCCGTGAGTCTCACACACAACGGATTCCTGTAACCTCAACTTTAGGTCATCAGTCCACCTAATGAGAGGCCTTTCAACGCATTGTCTTTCGGATCGCGGGCCATTCCAGAGCTTATTGGCCCTAGCTAATACTTTGGGGTATTAAAGCATGATGTTTTGCAATCTTAATATATAAGTAGTGTACTCACCAACATAGTCGTTAGCGTCGCCCTCGAGCGTGACAGTGATGCCCTTAGACAGGAAGGCACAGAAGCTCTGGCCGGCCGAGCCCGTCAGAGATATATTCACCGTCTTGCCGTCTGGAAGACCGTCGTCGCCGTATTTCCTGTTTGCATTAAAAATTTGTTTTGGTCAGTAATTATTTTAGAGGATTAAGAAGAGATGGTGTTTAGCATTTAAAGTTATCACCCACTTGAATAACTAATTGAAAATACTATTAAATATCACATCACACTTAAAATTATAAAGGCAAAAGTTTGTGAGGGTGTTTATATGATTGTTACTTCTTCACGCTTTAACGGTTGAACGGATTTCGATGAAATTTGGCACAGAGGTAGATTATAGTCTGGAATAACACATAGGATTTTTATCCCGGGAATATGCTTTCTTAGGATAATTTTCGATATTTACGCGGGCGAAGCTGCTAGTAGATGGTAGTCCGTCCATAAATATATTATGTCGCTTACGAGTTTAAAAAAAAAAAAGACATCTTTCAGAGCGTTGATGTATTTTGTGTGTCTCTGGGTACTGTAGGATGATTTGCTTTGCTTTTTTGCCATAAACTCGTGTAATTTTTCTTCGGTTCTTTTCTTCTGCGTAATAAATGGAGTAATAGCCTTTTGCTTACATGGCGATATGGTAAGAAAGTGTAGAGGTGAATGCTCTGTCCTCGTTGGTGATCCTCATGTTGATGTCGACGTGATTTTCGGATCCGTCCCAGATGTTGCTGCACTGAGCGATCAGCTGGTTGTCTAGACGCTTCTCGAGTTGGAAGTCCTGCAACACAAAAAGTTATTGCAGTATTAGTAAAGAGTGGCTAAGCAAGGCTCATATTTTAGCTGCTACAAAAATATTAGTAAAATTTTTGTAGAGCTGTCAGATATGTACTTTTTTGCGACCATGGGCAATTTGGTTTGGTTTTAATCCAATCAATGTGGGTTGAAGTTAAAAATTGGCTTTGTTACCTTACGTTGACCTTCTGGCATTATGCTGAGCTAAAGCCCTTTTGGCAATTACGTTATTTTTCTTCAATTTCGTAAAGTGTTTATTTAATGTTACGTTGATGCATTTTCTTTGTTTCATTGATAAATTAGGCTTATTATTTATTAATTAACTACACAATGCTGACAGTGAACTGTCGATTAAATATCCGAGAATCAATCTCTTTTTTTAAAGTAGTAAAGAAGTTTTTACCTGTGACTTGGATCCTCCAATAATATTGACGCCGGGTCTCATGTGCAGTGCGTTCTTCAGGATGAGGCTGAGGTTCAACATCCTCGCCTTGGGGTTCTCATTGTTCTCTCGTACTTTCAGTAAGTCAGTGCGTCCGATCAGGTCTTGGAAACGACGGACTCCTACCTCGGCCATGTGTGTGCGGACCTGCAGACAAAGATCATTATTATTTTACTTGAAAGGAGTGAATTATTTAAAGTCATAAACGCTGAAGGAATTTTGTAAAGAAAGATAATGAAGTAGGCCAGTTTAATTAATCTCTAACAAGTTGAATATTTTTTGTTTATTTTGTTTACACACTAGTGGTCCGCCCAGGCTTTGCCTCATCATCAGCCTTATAATGTTCCCACTGCTGGGAGACAGGCATCCTCTTTGTGAGAGTGCGGGTTGTAGACCGATAGCGCTAGGCTATTTTGATGTCATAAGTTTAAAAAATTCTAAAGTTGCTTATTTCTTGCCTGTGGATACAGTCGTACCTATGAAGGTTATTATTGCGTTTTGTGTCACATCTGATACTTGCATTTTCAGTAATTCGCTGATTTGTGGTTGATATTTTTTATTCAAATCAAAACGGGCAAAAAATATTTAAAGTTTAAAATAATTATGGTATCATATCTAGGATAGTTTGCGGAGTGTGCAAACCCAATTTGTGTCATAATCGTCCAATGCAAACTGACATAGGGTCAATATGTAAAATACAGTGCAATAAAAAATTTACAGTTTATGAAATAACTATTTCCTTTATCAGATCACTTACATATGCCTATTAAATAAATTTGTGCCAAATTAGGGCACGCAATTTTAAGATTTTTAATTATTTTGTTTTTCTAAGCTACAAACGCTTCAAAAAAATATTACAATCATTAGAGTTCACTTATTTAATATCATAAATGCATGAAAAATCGACATTGTAAATTTGTGTCATTTTCACTCACGATATGTATTAAAATGAATAAAACACAAAAACAATGGTTGCGGTCGAAGCGGGCGGACGCGGCGGCGGCAAACGCACGCGAACTCGTTCGTTCGGTACAATTTCTTCTTAGATGCGAAGCGTTCATAAATAAATAACATACCTATCATATTGAGTATTGATTGTCTCTTATCTTCGCTACGTAATGAACAAATGTGTAACCTATAGAGATAAAAATAATGAAGTGCTAATTTTGTACACAGCGCGTCTGCAATCTCAATACCTACGAATGTCAATGATCAATGCTTAGAAGACGGTCGATGTGGTCAATATTATTTTAGATTGACGCTTCGATTCGCTTCGAATTTAAACCTGAAAGCGGTAGGTTGGTAGGTATGCCGACACCTACCTACCTACCGCTTTTTCGTTATACTGCATCTCGATATCCCGCGCCCCGCTTCGGTTAGGTAGTGTACTAGGTACGGCCCTTTTTGCGTCGACCATAGCCAAATGACTTGTTTGATTTTTTGCCGTCTTTTTTTAATTACAAAAACAAGGGGCTGACAGGTACTAGAGAAACAGTCACCCGATGCTCCTATAATATTGGTTGATGAGTATGTCGGCGTTAATTTAGCGGGCGAGCCCTGCAAGCTAAAATAGTCCTTACGGTGATCAGATATAGATTTGGCCGATTGTACCTACAGTCAGTAAGACAAATAATACACGAAGTAAAAAAATACTAGATATTTTTGTTGTGTGGTGATAGTGATTATTGGTGTAGATTTATTTCAGCACGGTCCTTAAAACAGTCTGCTTTTCCGTCATTCCTTACAATGCTTGATTCTATGAAGTTTAATAATCCCCTTTCACAAAGGAAAATCACTGTATGTAATGTCCAGTATCCACATATAAACACCCAATTTGAATAACATTATAACTTTAGTTACACATTGGTACAACTTTATGTCATATGAAATCAGCAAGGACAGACCTTTATTTCTGCCTCTTAACCGTATTTAAGAGGCAGAAATAAAGGCTAAGAACTACTTTTGTAAAATGGAATTATTTCATTGTAATTAAAAATGAACAATGTTTCTACTGAAGTATACTTGTCGATCAAGTTCCAATACCTACACAAAAGTTTTGGTAACAAGGGTTTCTTTGTTTTTAAGTAATTTAAATTGACATACAATGTAATACATTTACATGTACATTTTAAATTTTGCTCTATTTGTATTTTACTATATTGTAATTTAATTTGAGAGCAGTGGTCGCCCAGTGGTAGCGGCCGCGACTTACAAGCAGGCGCTTTACTTTGTGTAAATTATTTCATCACCACTGCTCTCAAAACGGTGAAGGAAAACATCGTGAGGAAACCGGCATGTCCTAGAACCAAAACATTCGAAGACATGTGACATCCACCAACCCGCACTGGGCACGCGTGGTGGATTACGGCCCATCCCCTCTCACAGAGAGGAGGCCTGTGTCCCAGCAGTGAGAACATTAATAGGCTGATGATGATGATGATATTGTAATTTTAAGTTACAATTCTTTTCTTCTTAAATCTAAACAGTTAATTTAAATGTTATCATTGTAAAGAAAGATGCAGTGTTGACATCAAGAATAGGTTTTTAGTACATCAATTGAATATAGTAGTATCAGCATAAATGGTCTTGGAGAAAAACTAAGAGTAGGAATGAAATAAACATGTTTTAAGACTCATTCAATATTACAGATATGTGGGTAAGGAGAATAATACAAAAAATGTGTAGAAGTAATTGCAAACGATAGGCGTCGTAAGCATTAGGATAGGACAGGATAGATGGACCCCCTTTTCTGAACCCACACTCCCATTTGGTCTATTGTGCGTTTAGGCCTCCTCTCTGTAAGAGGTAATGTGCCGAAATCCACCACGTGGGACCAATGTGGTTT
The DNA here is from genome assembly GCA_964057195.1 of Orthosia cruda. Lineage (NCBI taxonomy): Eukaryota > Metazoa > Arthropoda > Insecta > Lepidoptera > Noctuidae > Orthosia > Orthosia cruda. The sequence goes on along the minus strand of OZ059831.1, from coordinate 40,341,362 downwards.
GATGGATGTTACATGTCTTAGATTTGCATTGCAAAGCAATGCATTTTTACTTCAGTGTTTTGAGAGCAATAGTGATGAAATAATTTACAACAAATGAAGCACTTGCCTGGGTTTGAATCCACGACCATACTTGTAAATTGTGTCCGTTACCACTGGGCCATCACTGCTCTAGGATCTACTATCCACTGCGTGGTAAGCTTTGCAATAGGGGGCATGCATTTCATTTATATTTGGTAAGCTTGCGCTAGACCACTTCCTCACCTGATGGTAATCGATGTCGTGGTCGACGATTAAACACGCTTGCCTAAAAGTTACCTATTCAGTCCTGACTTAAACACTCCTAAGTTGTAGCTATCGAGCAACACAAACTCCGGCAGGGAATGCCACTCTTTAGCTGTACGTACAATCTACGTATTCCCAAAATGTTTAGTGTGTATGGGTGGGATGTCCACCATGTACCAATGGCACATCGCCGTACGTCTTATAGTCCGATTATGGAACGGGCTAGGTGAAATTAGATCGTACATTTTCATCGCACACTTCCCGAAATTTAACCGATTAAAACCGACAAGCTCGCAACTCGGCGACGTTGTTTAAGGCTCTGGAGCTATGATTCGACCAGTGTCTCATTGCCGATCTTCTTGGTCCGTTTTTTGATCAACTTAAGTGCATGAAGCTGGTTTTTGGCAGATCCGGCCCAGAAATGATAACAGTACTTCATACATCATCTAACTAGCGCTTGACGAGCTTGACACAACTTGAGCAATTGTTCTGGCGTGAAGAACCATCTCACTTTTGTGGGGATCCCCAATTTTATGGCAGCCAGTTGAGCCTTTGCCTCAATGTATGGATTAAAATTGAGGATCGTCTTAAAAGTAACGCCAAGAAGCACAGGATGGTCCATTATCGGCACGTTTACACCTCGGAAGGAAAGAGCCGAGTAGAATTGGCGCATTTTAACAGAGAAAAACACGCCTGAGTTTTAGCAGCAAAGAGCCAGACCAAATTGGCATCGCCCCATTTGGAGACTGGCTTCAAGGATAAGCTCAAACGCTCGACCACAGCCTCACGAAGGACAAGTATGGAACAGTACCTCTCAGCAACAGTGCTGTCGTCTGCATACCCAAGTTTCAAGCAGATATTTTATGTGCAGCAAAAATAATGTTGCTGAGAGTACCAACCCTTGAGGGACCCCGGTATAAATATCCAATTGGTCAGACGAGAACCCATCGATAACGACTGGAATGGACCGATCCCACAAGAAATCTGCAATCCAATCACACATACCATCACCAGGCAGACCGAATGAAGGAAGCTTACTAATAAGGCTTCCGTGCCAGACCCTATCGAAACCATTCGAGTTATCGAAGGCGATGGCAAACACCTCCCCGCGCCTCTCGATGGCCTTATTGCAGATGTGAACGGCATAAGCTAGATACCCTGTAGAACCGTATTGGCAATCACTTCAGGATGTCATTAGCTTCTAGGTATACCAGGAGCTTAATATTAAGCACACGAATAGATGGGTATATAATTGGCAGGGTCAGCTCAACTTTCCTTCTTGGACACGGACTGTACGTTAGCTTACTTACAAGCATTCGACTCTTTCACAGTTTCACACGAAAGGCGAAATAGACGTGTCAAAATCGGAGACAGTTCGGGCGCACAAGTTTTAAGGACAAGTGTAAGTATCCCGTCCCATCCCGTCGGGATCACTAGCTTTGTTCAAGTCGAGGTTGCTACGAACATCCTTTTGATGGATGTGAATGTCCGACATATATGTCTCACATCCACCAGGAGAAAGAATACATCCGCGCATCACCAGAATGCTGACGCGAAGATTATGCAAAAAGAGGCAAAAAAGTTTACCTTCTCCTTAGCGAACCGGGCCAGCATCTGTCGGGTTTCAGCAGTGAGGGATGGCAGAAGTTCGACTGAACCGACTTACCCAGGAACTAAAACGCTTTACTATCTTCTGGGTAAGAAGCAAGTTATGTCCCTATTTGGCCAATGTGGTCGAACCGAGCCCTTTGCAACACCTTCTTGCAGGACTTGGCAGCACTGTTGAAGGCCTTTTTACTGACATACGTCACTCGCATTCCCAAGGTGAAGTTATCGACACAGAGTATCGGCCTGGATCTATTGACAGCAGAAGGTCCAAGCAATTGGCCGTGTGCGAATCAACATCCCCCGTTGCTGTTGCCCCCTGAACCAGCTGGCGGATTACCGCTAACGAAAGCTTATGCATTTCCCATCCAGCATCATTACTGCACTGGTATGGGAAGAACCACGATACTGCTGATGGTAAGCATTAAAGTCCCCCCGGATCACTAATTGGGCGGAATGGTACCACTACTGTGCCGCATCAGCCGCTTAACTGAGGTAATCTGTGAGCCTGCTTGTCTCCTGATCGTCGCTGTGCGAACGGTAGACAGGGGCATAGATAATTTTATCCAGACCTGTGTCCACCAGAGCCCAAAGCGTGGTGAATATTAATTGAATTACAATAATTATTAAAAAACGAGTTTATTAGCTCTTCCGTAGTACTTTACATGTCTTTTTATCTAAATCTAACATTGACACACATTGTAATTGTTGCTTACAATAATATTTAACATAGTTTTTTTTTTGTCGGTATAATTCGTAATCGTACTATAATATTCACAGACAAAATCTTTCAAATGTTTTCAAGACTCTATTGTAACCGTAGTTACAATGTTTTTCATATTAAAAATGCTAAATATCTGTAAATTGTAAAATTGCGAAAATCATACTTTCAGTGGTTTTATCAAAACTGAAAGAGCAATTAAAATTAGTAACATGAAACCTAAAATAAAGCAAATAAACAATAAACTTTACAAAAAAAGAAAATAGCTGTGTTGAAAACTATGCAATGTTGAGTTACTATGTTATTCATATTGGGTGTCGACATAACACATTTATTAAATTCAATCTCCATTTTAGTCTTTCACAGCTTCATACATAACTAACTTTCAAGGCCCAATTGCGCAAAAAACTTAACTCAGTTGCTAAGACTAGGTTAAATTGACAGTTTGTTATACAATATTGCCAATTTTACCTTTGTCTTTGACCTTTGTCAATTTCATCTCGTGTTAGCAACTAATTCTGAGTCAAATTTTTCGTGCAAGTGGGCCTTAATCAATCAAATACATCATAAACAACGCACGCACTTTTTTGTTGCAACTTGCAAAGACCGAATGCAAAGATAATATAATACTACAGTACAGATACCCAATCCCATACAAAGAAATGTCACCTCCTTAAGTCGGGCTATTGGTCTGGCTATTTTTTCTTTCTCCATATTTTTAACAGGCGGCAGCACCAGTGACTCTTTAATAGCCCGAGACTGTGGTTTTCTAACGCCATCTAGTAGTTTGCCTAGATACTAAATCATATGGCAATTTGAGCGAGGTATCGTATCATGTAGGTACTCAGAGACGTTATTTGCCAGTTGTCTTGTCCTTGAACGCTTACTTCGTATTCGTAATAATAACATTAGGTATGTTCGGTTCGGGACAGACTCCGCTCAGACCGCGGTAACTTCTTAAATCGAAGTGGTCGCATTGTGTAGCGAATTTCACAATATTCACGAATATTCCAAATCAATCAAAACTATAGAACTCGTTGTAGAATTAAATGTAGGTAGTTAGCTTGCTTCCGCGGCAACGGAATGACACGAATTAGGTACCTAGTTCATGTCATTTTATTATTCACTATAAGGGTTATTCTTTTTTACCCGGCTGCAAGGAAAGGGTTATGTTTTTCGCGCGTATCTTGTATGTAAGTATGTGTGTAATATTCTTTATTACCTCGTATCTTTCAAACCACATGATGGATTTTTATAATTAAGACATCGTTAGATAGGTCTTGGCCACCCAAATATTCTTAGATAAGTGCCATTAAAAAAAATGGCGGATTTTGGGCTCCATATTGTAGAGGTTGCAATTTTTTATCTTCGTAACCCATCGAGTGGGGTATCAAAATGAAGGGCTTTTAGTGGTGATTACAAAAATACATACCACGTATATGTTTAAAACAATTTATAAAAAAAAAATACTTAAAAGTTGTAAATAAAAAAGCTAATTTAAAAATCAAAAAGGAAGCGAACTAAAAAGCTGTAAACAAGTAAAAATCGTGATGTGCCGTAGGAGGATCAGGCAGTTCGCGAATATGTATCCTCCGACTGCACAGCTAGTTATTTTCTTGTTTACAGCTTTTTAGTTCGCTTTTTAAGCAGTCGGGTGTTTGATTTTTAAATTAGCTTTTTTATTTTAGGTTGGTACTTAGATATATAAAGAATAAGATGTTTTTACAAAAATGATTACTTTTAATACTTTAGTTAGGTACGCAGCATGGCAGTACCTACCCTACCCCTCACCCCCGCTGTCAGCTGCTAGCGCGTAGTGGCTCACGAAGTGTTTCGAGCCGTTATTAAGTTTTAATCAAACTGTACCTACTATGCGACGCGTAAACTCGGACGGCAAGCGGCACACGCGTCGCGTTATCTCTTATTTTAGTACCCGTGCGATTTGAGTAGGCCCTAGCGCGATACGAGTCCTGTTCCAGCGAGGTATCTAGTTAATTCGACGTGTAAACAAGCTTCACAAAAAAGTGATTTTAAATAATAGACCAAAACTTTAATATTTGAAATTACGCCTATAATAAATAATATCTTTTAAATTACGCCTATAATAAATAATAACTATCCTACAAAATGAATCTTACGATGGATATATAGTTTAGGACAAATTGTGAAACACGCCATCTATTGCAAAGAACTCAAAACAAAACGAAAAGTCGATAGCTACTTTCAACTAATTTAACATACAAAGTCTTCACTTATCTTTTTTGTTCAAAAAACCTAATTAAAGAGTGTAAATGGATAAATTAACATTAAAGAAGCAAGTTTTGATTTTTACTAAACTTATTTCAGCCTGAATCTGCTGTTAAACATTTTTAATTGATTGTTACTTTCACATTTGTTACCTATGCTGCCATCTATGATCTTTTTTTAATACTAATTATAATTTGTATGAGTTGATACCCCATGCCGAATGTAAACAAATAAACGCGCCGCGCGTATGGCTTGCCGGCACCCGCGCCGCTTGTGCCTGCGCTTATCCCCGCGCTCGCCCTTCGTGCGAAGAAGTCTAGATTTTTTTTTTAAATAATACGATTTCGTGGATAAAAACGACACAAATTATGAATAGTGTTTTGTCACACCATAATAATGAAAAACACATAAACTCTAATAACTTGTATTTTCTTTTGTGGATTTTACAGGGTGTTGTAATAAAAAAATAAAATATCTTTAAAAGTCGTGGATGAATTCGACACAAAATATTTTAAACAACAGATATCAGTACTCTAAAACGCGTAATACCTATTTAACCTTCTGTAATATTCTTTTAGAGCTAGTTGGCTACGTGTTAGGTACTGGTTAAGTATTAGGATTCTCGTGGACAGAGATGACACAAAATGCCTATGTACATCAGTTACTACTTCGTTATTATCATGAAAGTAAAATTTTCATCTCTAATTTTCTTTTCGTCCGATACTGGTCGAAAAGACAAACAGCTAAATTTCTACCTATGCAAATACCTAGGATGACACAAACTAAGGTATTAGGTTGGGCAAATGGTCCGGCAACTATATGCGAAAAACAAACAACTTTAATATTTTTGAAACCTCAAAACCTAGCGCTATCGGTCTATTGGGGGATGTCACATGTCTTCGTATTTTTGTTTCTAGGACATGCCGGTTTCCTCACGATGTGTTCCTTCACCGTTTTAAGAGCAGTGGTGATGAAATAATTTACACAAAGTAAAGCGCTTGCCCGGGTTTGAACTCACGACCTACGACACGAAAGTCGGGACCGTTACCACTGGGCCACCACTGCTCTCTCGGCTTTGCCTGGGTCACAATAACTTATAGCCTATCTGAAATAATGAACCTTTCAAATGGTGAAAGGTTTTTTCAAATAGTTGTGGTGGTTCCAGAGATTACCCTACACGTCTAAACAAACTCACAAAAGTAAAATTTAAAAGTAATAATAATTGATTCTACCGTCCATTCGAAAAGTAGCTTTTTATGGAGAAACACGGACAAGATACTGAACCTACAACTACTGGAAATATGCTGTTTTCAAATGATAAATGTGTTCCGTAGCAATTCTGTTGCCTAGTGATACTGCTACCACCAAATCTCATTCTAAGGTAAATAATAACTATGCACAACATTAGACTAAAGAACACCTACCTCTTCAGCCAACATGAACAGATAGTTGATAACATGCTCGGGCTTGCCGGCGAACTTCTTGCGCAGTACGGGGTCCTGGGTAGCGATGCCGACGGGGCATGTGTTCAAATGACACTTCCTCATCATTGTGCATCCTGAAGGAGAAACGATCATGTTATAATCAAAGTGAAATCAACTTGTAATGTTGAGTGTGCCTTTGACAGTCTCGAGACCCTGGGCTCCCGTTCCTTTGAAAGGCGTGCGAGGAGCCGAAGCCAACTCGCAGAGGCCTTGTTGGGCATGTATCAGGAAATCTGACACCAACCGACGATTATCCTTGTATGCACTACGCAATTGTACCCACGGGCAATCCCCGGTTGGTGCAGGACTATTGCAAAATATGGAGAAAAATGTATTGGGCTATGGGTTTGGTGGGTTTAGTGGATCGATTGCCTAAATCTAAAGGAGGACTACTGGCCCCTGCCTGACCACTGTTGAACTATAAGGCTATAAAAAGGCACGGGGTGACTGGCACACTCAATTAATGGCCCCCCATAAAGGGTCGCTAGCACTTTAGTGACGTAGCGCCAAGGGGGCAACATATCTGGAGGTGCTTGAGGAGTGGAGAGATATACCACGGCTATCAGGACAATTCCGGAAGTACGGTCAAGATCCCTACCAGCATCTTTGAGTGTGCCTATTATTAGAGGTTGATCTAATTTTGTTTTATCTTTAAAGAAAAGTACTTACCAAGAGCAATAAGTGGTGCTGTACTGAATCCGAATTCATCAGCACCAAGAAGGGCAGCTACCATCACATCGAAGCCGGTCCTAATTTGACCATCAGCTTGTACTACCACCCTGCAAGGAATAAATACAGAAATGAACATTCTTTGCTGGCCAGTGGTTGCAAGCACTACTGTTCCGACTGTTGAGTAATAGGCTCTGGGCTCGATTTCCAGAATAGATAATTTTTCAGATAACGGGTGCTTGACAACTTGTCACATTGATTTTCCAGAAGCTCGGCGTTAGGGGAAACATTTTATCGTTATGTTATGTTTTTAGATCCAGTTTAGACTGCTAAGCTAATGGCACTGACTTTGTATTTATGGACAGTAACAATCTGTGCAAGCCCTTACCTAGATCTCAGATCATTGAGTACGAGCACTTGATGTGTTTCAGCGACTCCCAGCTCCCAGGGAAGTCCAGCGCTCTTGATGCCCGTCCACGAACTGGCTCCAGTACCACCGTCGTGACCTGAGATCACGATGTGTTCAGCTTTGCCCTGCAAAATATGTGTATTGTGAATGTCTTATAATATTATTATACAACTAAATGCTATAACACGCCTGCAAGGCATTGAGCTACATTTTGCGTTCTGATTACGTGTAAAGATATGGAAGGGTCTCGGCACGTTATGAATTTTTGATATTCACAGACCGACTGCGGTCCTGAAGTTACTTAGTCACGACATCCTTGTTTAGCCTCGAACCTCTCATTTCACCAAAAGATAAAATTACCAAAACGTAACTATCTATACTATAACATTGTAAAGACGAAAGATATTTTTGTTTATTTGGTTCCGAAATAACCGGACCGTTTTAAAAAATTCTCTCACCTATGGAAAGTTACATTATTCAGGAGTAACATAGGATATAATTTATTTTCAAAAAAATAGAGATTCTTATGAAAATTGCAATAATGTAACCCAAAGTAGGTAAATTTTGACTATTTAAAACATTATTTGGCGTGCGCTGAGAATACTATTGATGATACATAAAAATTATGTACTACATGATTAAAGTGCTCATAATTACCTACAAAAAAGACTGCGAGAAAATATATCTAACTATCATAGTTAAGTCACAATAGCAGCTTTTGCGTTCTAAAATTTAATAAGATCGCCGGTAAAAACTAAAGTTGGTTACATTCGTATTGCAGTATTAATTCTTATTCAAATAAATAGTATAAGAAATTGGTAGGAAAGATAGGTGGGTAGGTAGGTATGTAGGGTAGGGTAGGTACGTAGGTGATAGGTAGGTAGGTAGCCAGTTGGGTAGGGGCGAAGCCGCGGGGGTCCGCTAGTCATTGTATAAATGTACCTTAGCCACACCGGAAGCCACAACTCCAACTCCAACTTCCGATACAAGTTTGACAGAGATCCTGGCGCGAGGATTGGCAGCCTTCAAGTCATAGATGAGCTCAGCCAAGTCCTCGATGGAGTAGATGTCGTGGTGAGGCGGCGGAGAGATGAGGCCTACGCCGGCCACGGAACAACGCGTCTTGGCTATGTCCTCTGTTACTTTGTATCCTGAAAAAGAAAATTATTATTGAATTTGGTTATTGTGACTTGCCTGATATCATAATTTGTGAGCGTTAGCTTTACATGATTGGGACGTCAGCAAGCCAAAACAAACTACACTATGTTCCTGTTTTTTCACTTTGTTTAGTAAGATATTTCATATTGCAGTAAGTAGCCGTATTTTAAGGGTCTCCTCTCGATAAAGATCTTTTGCAAAGACAAAACAAGATTACATACCCGGCAGCTCGCCGCCCTCCCCGGGCTTGGCCCCCTGCGCCATCTTGATCTGCAGATCGTCCGCGTGCGCCAGGTAAGAAGCTGTGACGCCGAGGAGGATTACTTGGTAGGCTAAACAAGATTACATACCAGGCAGCTCGCCGCCCTCCCCGGGCTTGGCCCCCTGCGCCATCTTGATCTGCAGATCGTCCGCGTGCGCCAGGTAAGAAGCTGTGACGCCGAGGAGGATTACTTGGTAGGCTAAACAAGATTACATACCAGGCAGCTCGCCGCCCTCCCCGGGCTTGGCCCCCTGCGCCATCTTGATCTGCAGATCGTCCGCGTGCGCCAGGTAAGAAGCTGTGACGCCGAGGAGGATTACTTGGTAGGCTATACAAGATTACATACCAGGCAGCTCGCCGCCCTCCCCGGGCTTGGCCCCCTGCGCCATCTTGATCTGCAGATCGTCCGCGTGCGCCAGGTAAGAAGCTGTGACGCCGAGGAGGATTACTTGGTAGGCTAAACAAGATTACATACCAGGCAGCTCGCCGCCCTCCCCGGGCTTGGCCCCCTGCGCCATCTTGATCTGCAGATCGTCCGCGTGCGCCAGGTAAGAAGCTGTGACGCCGAGGAGGATTACTTGGTAGGCTAAACAAGATTACATACCAGGCAGCTCGCCGCCCTCCCCGGGCTTGGCCCCCTGCGCCATCTTGATCTGCAGATCGTCCGCGCGCGCCAGGTAAGAAGCTGTGACGCCGAGGAGGATTACTTGGTAGGCTAAACAAGATTACATACCAGGCAGTTCGCCGCCCTCCCCGGGCTTGGCCCCGTGCGCCATCTTGATCTGCAGATCGTCCGCGTGCGCCAGGTAAGAAGCTGTGACGCCGAGGAGGATTACTTGGTAGGCTAAACAAGATTACATACCAGGCAGCTCGCCGCCCTCCCCGGGCTTGGCCCCCTGCGCCATCTTGATCTGCAGATCGTCCGCGTGCGCCAGGTAAGAAGCTGTGACGCCGAGGAGGATTACTTGGTAGGCTATACAAGATTACATACCAGGCAGCTCGCCGCCCTCCCCGGGCTTGGCCCCCTGCGCCATCTTGATCTGCAGATCGTCCGCGTGCGCCAGGTAAGAAGCTGTGACGCCGAGGAGGATTACTTGGTAGGCTAAACAAGATTACATACCAGGCAGCTCGCCGCCCTCCCCGGGCTTGGCCCCCTGCGCCATCTTGATCTGCAGATCGTCCGCGTGCGCCAGGTAAGAAGCTGTGACGCCGAAACGGCCCGAAGCCACCTGCTTGATGGCCGAGCGACGGTTGAACTCGGGGTCCTATCGGAAATGTTGCAAGATTTAGTTTAACAATAATATTTTGGGAAATTAGGATCAAAATATTACTTATTATTACACCTTATAAGCTTCATGAATTCCTTTCCTTTCTTAAACTTTCTTCTAAACAGACATGCTTAAAAATAAGTTTAGTCTTAAACATAGAATAATGACAAGCAATAAATGTGACCATTTTTTCTTGCTTTAAGCGTACTATACTCAAAACGGTGAAGGAAAACATTGTGAGGAAACCAGCATGACTTAGAACCAAAAAACCGAAGACATGTGACAACCAACCCGCACTGGACCCGCGTGGTGGATTACGGCCCATTCCCTCTCACAGAGAGGAGGCTTGTGTCCCAGCAGTGGGAACATTAATAGGCTGGTGATGATGATGATGATAAAGTGTACTATGCGCGAACTTACCCCCACTTCGTCAAAACCTTGCCAAGTTACCTGCCGGGGAGTATACTTGAACTTAATACTAAATCAGTAATGATGATTACCTGGTTCAAATATCTATCAGCATTCTCTCCACCCTCTCCAGTGTTGGACTTGCCACCGATGCGGTTCATTGCGATGGCAAGTGTGGTGTGAGCCTCCAGGGAGATGGAACCGAATGACATTGCACCTGAAACGAAACGCCCAGCATTAAGAAATATCTTACATTAGACTTAAGGTTATCAGTAGTCAATCAGATCAGCGTATAGCTAAGGCTTGGAATTCCCTGCCGACGTCTGTATTTCCCGATAACTACAATCTAGAGGTCTGTCAAGAGTGAATAGGTTATTTCTAGGCAAGTGTGCTTCCCCGTCGACCACATCATAGTTTACCATCAGCGCCTGTAGCCAATCTACAATCGATAACGCTAGTAGAAAATGAATCAATGTATGGAAATGACACATCTGTACGTTAAGTCACGTGGTCAAACCAAACAAATAGAAGGCGTTATCGATTGTAGAAAGAGATTCGATACGAAACGTTTGTAACTCGGTTAGGGGGGGCTGGTGAGATATAGGTCAAGCGCGAGCCTATTGAAAAATAAAAAATGTCCGCAGGATATACAAAGCAAGGTACGGGTATTATTGTTGTTGGTTTGTGTATGTTTGTCTTGGCTTTTGACCAACTTAGATTTCTCTAAATTGCTTGATAATAAGATCAGCATAAGCAATCACAATAGTGATTGTCTGAATTTTTACCCGGCTGCAAGGAAACTGTTATGTTTTTCGCGCGTATCTTGTATGTTTGTATGTATGTAATATTCTTTACCTCATATCTTGCAAACCGCTAGATGGATTTTTATAATTAATACATCGTTAGATAGGGCTTGGCCGCCCTAGTGTTCTTAGATAAGTGTCGTTAAAAATAAACAAAAATGGCGGCTTTTGTGCGCCATATTGGGAGCGACTCAATATTTTTTTTTTTCGAAACCCATCGAGTGGGTATCAAAATAAAGGATTTTTAAAGGTGATTACAAAAATATATACCACTTATATGTTTAAATGCGATTCGAAATAAAATAGGTAACTAAAAAGTTGTAAATAAAAAAAGTTAATTTAAAAATCAAAAACCCGACTGTGAACTATTCGAATATGTGATACATATTCGCGAGCTGGCTGACCACCTGATCCTCCGACCGCACAGCATGATTTTCTACTTGTTTACATCTTTTTAGTTCGCAGTCGGGTTTTTGATTTTTAATTTAACTTTTTTTATTTGTTGGATTTAATGTAATAATGTGTTGTAAAAATAATACAGTACCTGTGGCGAATCGCTTGACGATTTCAGCTGCGGACTCCACCTCACTCAGCGGAATAGGCTCGTCCAGCTTGACGAGCTCCAGCTGACCACGCAGTGTGCATGCCCTGATAGACTCCAAAGCACTTTCCCTGTTAGATAAAAATGGATTTTTCAAGGTGACTTGCATCTTTGTCAAAGTCATGGTCAACAGATTTTACTTCTAAACCTTCTCACTGCTATTTTATTTGTATGGTAAACTAGTTTTGATGACAGTGACAAAGATCAAGTGATCATCATATCAGCCGAAAGACGTCCACTGCTGGACATAGGCCTCCCCCAAGCGTCGCCATACTGACCGCTCTCGTGCGTCCCGCATCCAGCGGATCCCCGCAACCATCACCAGGTCATCGGTTCACCTGGAGGGAGGCCTCCCAACGCAACGTCATTCCAGAACTTTTCGGCCCCATCGGCTATCCGTTCTGCGATCAATGTGCCCTACCTACTACCACTTAAGTTTGGCAATTCTTCGGACTATGTCATAAGATCAAGTGATAATTACCTGTATTTATCATAAGCAGAAGAGCTCTTATTGAGAGCGGCTTCTTGCAGGTTCGCGATGGACATTGGATCGTTGACGTGTTTCTCACCGCCCGCGCGCCAGTGGTAGTTACCAGGATTCCTGAAAACATTATGTCATAATACCATATATTTTTTTACTTAATCTTAATTGTAGATTTTTTTTGGGACTATCCCGCCGCACTATTCCCAAACCACTGCAACTTCTGAAAGTCAGAATCAACAGTGGTGACCACCAGAAAAGTGCCGAGGCAATGAAGTTCGACGAAGTCTCGGAGAATGAATTTAACTGTCTTGGTTCCCGCAACAAAATAAAAAATACAAATCTACGCTTCCCTCCATACCAAGCAGGATATAGAACAAACAAGGCCAACAGGCACAAATGGTCGTTTACAACTGGGATAGGCCCAGTTGCCTGCAGCACCACGGATAAAAATTAGCATTAATATTAATGGGTCCTAACATTGTGAGCTGCTATATTTGATTCCAATAATAGGTATGGTAAAAAAGCTTGAACGCACGGAATTTTGTTCTTGTTTCCAAAAGGTCCGTATAGTAAACAACTCCTGATGCAGCCTGTACATTATTCAACATAATATTGCGTTAATTGTAGATTGTTATGTATCTTTGAATTCGATATTTACCTCAAAACCAATGCGTCCTTAACATCACCATAAGTTAACGCATGTCTGTCAAATATTTCCTGTGACAAAATCTCGAAGTTAACACCACCTGAAAATAAAGAAAAGTTTAAAATTAAAAAAGTGAATTATTATATAAAGAATTCACACCAATTGAACCTTATCAATACACATAAGAGATGCACGATGCCAACTTATTTTTTTTCATAAAAAACGTATCGGCGAACATTGGACAATAAGTGAAAATAAATGCAATAATAAATCTCCAAAACTTACCAATTCTAGATTGCGTTCCTCTAAAGCATTTGTCGACAACTTCTTCACACAATCCGACTGCTTCAAAGATCTGCGCACTCTTATAAGATTGTAAGGTGCTGATGCCCATCTTAGCCATGACCTTAGCCAGGCCAGTCTCGATGGCTCCTTGGTACGCCTTGTAGATGTCATCGTCAGTAAGGTTGGGGTCCAGAATGTTGTCGGAGCGAAGAGAGAAGGCGAGTTCGAATGCTAGGTAGGGACAGATTGCGTCGGCGCCGTAACCTGGGGGAAAGGAAAAATAAGTTGTTAAATTGAAAGGTCATTGGGCATCTTAGTATGGAAACCATAATCATGGCGTACACAAACTAAATATAGCAGAATGTATTGATATATGGCTCTGATTTACTATGGCATTAATCACATTAATGTGAGTTACAAGAATGTCGAAAACAATATAAAAATATCGTAAAGTCGGCCAAATCTGAAACTATGAGGAAAAGCTACAAACACTGAAAGGAGTCTCGGGACCATTTTGATGCAAACTAAAACTACATTATGGGATTTTTGTAAACTTAATATTCTTAACCAGAAATAGAACCCGCAGGTTTACTACGTTTCTTGCAAGAACAAAACAATAGCGAATTTTTCGCAATAATTGCTCTTCAATACAGAAGTTTTTCGTGTTTTTGGCGGTTTTTTTTAGGAATAAGTACATTTGACAAACAGCGAGCGATTAGCAAACGATTGTATAGGACCTACCATACCTACACTGTAGCTAATTCCGACTTTTATGACATAAAGCTTTTGATCGCGCAATGATTGCTGATTACTGTTTATTACGTAATAAGCGTGCCATTCAATCTGCCTAGCCTTTTCCCAACTATATTGGGGTCGGCTTCCAGTCCAGTAATAAGCGTGCCATTGAATTTGTAAAAGTAAACATGCTGATTAATACACAATCCGATACTGTCGCTAATAAGGATCAAATTCTGGAATGGGTGACACACGGCAAACTTGAGAAAATACCTAATTTTTTACAAAATGTACGGACAAAACATAAAGTCCTCTGAAATCGTTTGTCTTTTTTTTTAAACATTCAGTACATTTTTCTCCATGGACCAAATAAATATATGCAATGAAAGATCACATTATTCTCTTTAGTTTAAGACTATTTTGGTTAATGTCCGCAACTCTCCGCAAAACGGGTCAGATTATGCTCAATGACCTTTTGTGGCACAACAAAAATAAGTATCTCCCTGATACTTGTTTCAGGTTTCAGTTAGTTTCAGTCCAATGGGACAACCTATAAACAACTTTTTTTTACAAAGAGGTATCATGTTACAGAGTATTCGTCGCTCCAGATATGATTCTGGTATTCAGCTGTTTGCTGTTCGACTAGAAGTCGAACCCAAAATATCTAATTTGGCTTCAAAACACTGTTTGCTGTTCGACTAGAAGCCGAACTCAAAATATCTAGTTTGGCTTCAAACCAGCAAACACAAAGTATTTCGAGATGTAAGCCTTGTTTTTCTATAAAGTTTAGCAGCATAAGTAGCTATGTCTTACCTAACAGAACACACATGTGGTGAACCTCTCTCGCTTCAGCAGTTTCCAAAATGAGGCCGACCTTCATGCGCTGACGAGTCTCGATCAAGTGATGGTGTACAGCTCCTGGAAACAGAAATATCAAGTCATGAATATACGAAGAATACCGTGTCTATTTCAATAACAACGAGCTTTTCTTCTTCATCATTAGACCTTTCTTATTTGTACACCAAGATAAAAACAATACATAAAAAAAATCTTTGAAACAAAAACAAACATACAGCAGACGGCTGTTCCAGGCAACCATGATTGGAAAAAGATAGCCTGACCACGATATGGGGTAGCACTTAGTAGCAATGCATTCCATAGACGAGTGTCATGTTCACCATAAGTCTGTACCTCTTGCTCCAGTCGCATATACGGGCAAGATCATTATTTATGGTCGAGATATCCTCAGATGGACCCAGAGCAGCTCTTGAGTATATTTGCAGATCATCTGCATAAAGGTGGTAAGAAGAAATAATTAGGTGGAGATAGTCAATAAAAACTGCAAAAAGTATGGGAGATAAGACGCCACCCTGTGGTACCCCGGCAGCAGTACTACACCAGAAAGACAAGGTTTCGCCGATGCAAATACCTTGCGACCTTGGATACCACTTATGTCGATAGAGTGCTGTTAATGCAAATATTTGTGTATTACAATGCATATATGCTTTAGAAGCTTATATATTTTTCTGCAATGCTTACCCAATGCCAGCAGTGAACTAACAGGCACCCTGCTAGGTCCGGACGCGCGGTCGCTGAGAACGATGAGCTGGTAGCCGCTGGAAGCTGCTGCGTGAGCCTCGCTGGAGATGCGGCCTAAAGCTGGCTCCATGCCGGAGGGACCTTCGAGGTAGTCGAATGAGCAGTCGATCACCTTAGTCTGGGATGAAAGGATAAGTTATATATTTGATATTTTTCCACTACATTGTCTATTATGTAACACATTGCCTAAGAAATTCGTTCCGAAATGTGAACATTTAGACAAAAGATTATAAAATAAAATATATAAAAAAAAAACAAAATTACATAATAACAGTTAAGAAATGACTTTTGTATGTATCATTATGTAACGGGCAGAATGATACTGAACCTGTTACCTCTCGAAAAAGCGCGCATTGATTGTGTGTTTATAGTCTGAACGTTTCTAATAAATTGCTGTTGGAATTTATTTGCATTTAATTAAGTAAGCTCATCAGGTAGTGGAAAAATAATCGTGCATTAAAAGGCTTTATTTTAACACTCGCATGTAGCTTTCGAAATAATTTCGAAATTGGCTACCTCGCTCGTGTTAAAATCACGACTTTTATTGCTCGTCACGAAATGTACTATTTGCTCATTTGATGGTGGCCCCACAAGCTAAAAAGGGGAATATCTACAAGTCCATGATTAGACCTGTCGTCCTTTATGAATCAGAATGTTGGGCTGTGAAAAAGATGGATGAAAAGAGATTGCATATAGCAGAGATGATAATGTTGAGATGGATGTGCGGAGTGACGAGAATGGATAGAGTGAGAAATGAGTATATCAGAGAAAGTTTGAAAGTGGCGCCAGTGACAGAAAATTTGAAAGGAAACCGTTTGTCCTGGTATGGTCAAGTGATGCGGAGGGATGAAACGCATGTTACTAAAAGAGTTAAGAATATAAATGTGGATGGATGGAGAGGGAAGGGCCGGCCGAAGAAAAGATGGACGGACTGTGTGAGGAGTGATATCAAAGAAAAGGGAGTCAGTGATAGCTTGACGGAGGACAGGACGGTATGGAAGAAGAAAAGGGCAGGAAGATGATGATGATTTGATGCTGGTATGATATTAAATACGGTTTATTGATGTTGTAATATCTGGCGTTTACTTGCGCCAGATATTACAACATCAATAAACCGTATTAAGGCTTGTCTTCTCTTCTTCGAGACAAATATTGTATTATATATTTTACAATGTTTGAATGTTTTAAGTAAATGGCGTTTTCTTTTTGATTTTTTGAGAAGGTATTCCGAACCTAAGAAATATATTTTTGGAAACAGACAAGACAGTTCTCAGTTGGCTCAATGACAGTATGTTCTGATATTACTGCTCAAAAGATATAATAGAATATAGAATAGAATATACTTTATTGTACACCAAAAACTAAAGTTACACATCTCTTTATATATATAGCAACCAGACAAAGGATTACAGCGGATTATACATGATTGTAACTCGAGTTTAAAACTATTCGGTAAGTCGAGAATGATGGCTTTACCTTCCAGCCCCGATGGGTAGTATGCTTCAGAGCATGTAGATCAGGCAGAGACAGGATAGGCTGTGGCAGGAACAGCCGGTGAACGAACTCTGCGCTCGGCTGCAAGATGTTAGGAGCAGGACCGATCGGGCACAGCAGTGACATTACGATCTTCTCCCTGTAAGGTAAATAAAGTAGCTTTAGATAAACGACTTATCTAGAATATTAGAAACATAAGAATTAGGAGTTCATCTAGATATCTTGGACATTCAGTTTTTTATCAACGTATTGATTTAAGTAATAGTTTACGCTTTACGCAAACAAAAGTAGAGTCCACTTTGTGCCTGATGGTGATGGTCCAAGCATGCAGCGTTAAGAAAGAAAATTTGGCTCAAATAAATATCAATAGATGGCGCGATATGCATAGATCTGTTATTGAATTTTGTGTAAAATAAACATTTTCTAGAATTGATAATTTAAAATTGATTCCAATATATGGCGCGGTTTTAAATTTCTGAGGCATGCCATTTAATTTTTTAAATTTGTATCGTAACACATTTTGATACAATGAAACTGCAAAAATGTGCAAAAAATACTGTAAAACAACTCGTCAGTGTATTTAAAGAAATAAATTGTCACGAACTGAGTAAATCCTTTTACTTGCAAGTCGCAGCTAACACCATCTATAGCCGCGGAAGGGAACCAAACGCGATCGATGTACTATTAGTAAATAGTCCTTCGAAAAACGCTACTTACGTCGGCACAGTTTCTTTGTATGGGATGAGGCATCTTTATGTGAGTATTTAATTATCTGTGCTAAAGTACACACCCGCCACCGAATGTTGCCGAACTTATCTATAAAGTTAGTTTAATAATAACATCAAATAAGACAAATTTTCTTACCTGAAGGGATCAATAGGAGGGTTGGTGACCTGCGCGAATAGTTGTTTGAAGTACTCATAGGGCATCGGCTGGAACTGGGAGAGGCAAGCCAGGGGTGCATCGTTACCCATGCTGCCCAGAGCTTCTTTTCTGTAAACAAAGAAAACATTTTTTGAGCGTTTTAATAACTTTTGGTAACAAAACCTAGTCTGTCAGTAAGTGCGGTTAAGTAATGAATCGGATTCCGAAAAATTCCGAAAGAGTTCAGAAAAATCCGATTCTGATAGTACTCTGAATTTAAGTTAGGACCCAGATCAGATGCAGTGTGTAAACACTCAACATCAAAACGAAAACCCCCCTTATGTTTTCTGTTCTTATTAGTCGATTCCATCATTGGACTACAAGACATACGGCGATACGTCATCGGTACATAGTGGACATCCCACCCATACGCACCAAACGTTTTGGGAACACTTTTATTATGCGTACAGCAAAGGAGTGCAATTTCCTGCCGGTGTCTGTATTTCCTGATAGCTACAACCTGGGAGTCTGTAAGTCAAGAGTGAATAGGTTTCTTCTACGCAAGCGTGCTTCATCGTCGACCCTATCATTGCTTACCATTAGGTGAGATAGTGCAGTGGTGGTAAAAAAAGAACAACAGTTAATCGAAATACTTCTAAGGCTTTTTAAAAGAATCAAACTTTCAAACTTTTGTTTTTCATAAACTGCATTCTTTTTTCAGATCCTTATTGGGTAATTAATCAGTGTATGTATCACTTACTTGTTCTGAATCATAGGCAGCAGAAGCATGTGGATAGACTCGATAGTGTACCCGAACAGCGGCAGCCGCCTGTCGGCGAGGCCCGTGATGATGCTGCCGTTGGTGCCGTTAGTGCCGTTCGACACTACGGCAGGCGTGCCGTTCTCCGAAGCCACCGACTTGCGGATGTCTTCCAATGTTATCTAGAATTGTTAATATGTTGCGTTATTTAGGATGAATAGTTTAGCCTTGATATCAACTGCTGACTATGAAACCTTTTATATTTTAGATTATGATGTATAAAAGCCGAAGACATTTAACATTAATTATTTAAATTCATCTGAAAGAATTGAAAGAACCTACAGAAGATATAAAAGTTTATTATGCAAATAAATATCGAACACCAACAGTTAGTGCCATAAAACAGACTTAGTTATGAAGTGTCCTTTTTGATTCCCAAGAAGCGCTCAGTCGGCTTCATATCCTCTCACAAAAGGTATTTTATAAACAGTGAAAAAAAAAGTTTCATAGCCAGAAGAGGGATTTGCCTACAACATCTAATAACTTCTAGAAGCTTCGAAAAACTCTTCTGAAAACGTCTAAAGCTGTAAACACGACCCTGTATTGGTCCTCTCAGTCGTGGAGATTAACGCTACATACATTGCTTTACAGAAAACGAAAAAACAATAACTCGGTGTTAGAAGAAGCAGCCCATCAGATATTAAGAACATGCATGTTTGTAGTTATGGGACTGAAGACTTGATTTGCTCGCACGTTTGTCCATATTGTTACTCGGAGACATTTTTATTGTCATCTAACACAGATGCCAGTCCAGTCAATAATTGGTCTGGCTGCAGTGGTCGAATATTCCGGAATATACTAAACATATTCTTATAATAAAGATCCATGAATAACCGCTCTTCTCTTCACACGTATTTTTTTTAATAATGAATGTTTTTCTTATCAATTAATATGCCATCAGACAAAGAATTGTGCGAACAAATCAACACCTATCCATCCCAAACGTTTTGTTTAGATTGCCAAGCCAGGGCTCGCGGCAAAAATAGCGATGGGGTGCACTACCCCACCCCTCCTGTACAGTTCTCAACAGCGATTTAGAAATTCGTAACTCCCCATGCGTCTAACCAAACTCACCATCTGATTAAATGTAAAAACGTATTCCCCACGTACGGTAATGCATAGAACAGAGAAACAAAGGTTAACAATGTGGATGTGATGTCGAATGTTTGTTTAAATTGAAAAAAACATTACCGTTGGGTAAAAATGTGTTTGTGATAAATACAATACATATGGAATATGAATTTAATTTTAAGAGAAAAATTGAGTCATGATAGAATTGAATAGATATAATATTTTTGATAGAAAAACTTTAAGGTCGGTATTGTTTTTACCTTGTCTTGCAGCCACTCAGAGTGAGGACGGCTGCGAGCGATTTCCATTTTGAGTTCAGCATCCTGTACCAATTTCTTTTCAACTGTGTCGACCAGCAACATACGACCGGGTTTTAGACGACTCTGAAACATGGAAAACGGGGCATAAGTATGTCTATAGCATGTTTTTATTATTTCTAAGAATAAACAGCATTATCTAGTATGATTTGTGATGAAATTATAGCTGAAGTAAGATCCCTGGGAACAAAGAATATACGTGTCCTAATCCTCCAATCCGCAAGCCTTTTAAGCTTGTTAAGGCCCAGATAGATAGGTAAGTATTAAAAGTTACTTTTCTCACCTTGAGTACGACCTTGTCGGGGTCCACATCATAGACACCCACTTCGGAAGCCATGACAAGAATATTCTCGCTGGTCACGTAGAATCGGGAAGGTCGCAGGCCGTTCCTGTCCAAAATGGCACCTGAAAAATAATAATAATAAAAAATGTATTCCAAAAAAGACTTTAGTGTGAACGGCTGAAGATGTCTTAAATCCTCTCGAAAATTCTGTCTGACTTACCAATGTATCGTCCATCAGTAAAGGAGATCAAGGCTGGTCCATCCCAAGGTTCCATGCATGACGAAGCCCATTGGTAGTAGTCCCTCTTCTCCTTTGGCATGGTGACGTCATTTTGCCACGCTTCAGGCACCATGGTCATCACAGCTTCGGGCAAGGAACGCTGGCCAGCGTGGAGAAGGAATTCTAGCACACAATCGGCTGAACCTGAGTCGGACAGATTCGGTTCCACGACGGGGTAGAGTTTCTTTAGATCTGAAGAATAAAAAAAACCGTTTCAGTAGGTCTGTCTGACACAATATTCAAATGTAGGTAGGAAGGAACAAATTTGGATGTTTATTTTTGACAATTAATTGGGTCCAAATCTTGTTTTGTGAGTCTACTTTTACTGACAGAGATATAGGAGGTTCTTATCCAATATTTATTGACAAAAAGGATTCTATGCCAAAAAGCACCAAGTGGTTTTGTAGTGTTTTTGTGTAATTGACTAAGAGAATATTGACTTACTTTCTCCGAACAGTTCGCTCTTCATGACACCCTCGCGAGCCTTCATGAGGTTGACATTACCTCGCAGCGTATTGATCTCGCCATTGTGAGCGAGGACTCTGGAAAACAATACCAACCATCAGATTAAAAAAGATACTTCATTTGGGTTACTCTGTCTTCAATGGTCGTTGTTTCGATCTTTGGGGAAGGTCTATGTCTGTCTGATATATGATGATGTACCTAGTCATAAAATACAAACCTCAGAGGATGAGCTCTCTCCCAGCTGGGGAAGGTGTTGGTAGAGAATCTGGTGTGCACCAGCGCCAAGTACGTGGTGAACGCTGGGTTGGTCAAATCCTTGAAGTACTCCTGCATGGGACAGAATATAATGATTATTTTATTATCTTATAAATTTCTTAAGAATTCTCGTTAATTTTGAATCAGCCTATACAACCAGATATCAGGTAAAAGCCCTTCCAATTGTTCCCATTTGGAGAAATTTCACCAGGTCTTGAGCTGGTAGGTACTATGTGTCATACCGTCTTCCCATCCAAGTCTTGCCGCAACTCTTTCTAAATCTCTAATAACACAATCCAGTGTTCTTCTACTACAGATTATACACCAAATCTGAAGGATCTACAAATGAGGATAAAAAGTAGCAAGTTCCCACTCACCCATAGCTGCTGCGAAGTCAACAATCCCTTGTAGACGACAGTCTTCAACGCAAGACTGCAGATGTAGAACCTGGCTCCAGGCACTACCAACTCATGGGACGCACGTTTGCGCAGCACAAATATCTGAAAACATTCACACTCTCCACATACGGAAAATACAGCACACGGTGGGATGCCTGTATGAAAAAGATGGTTCTGATTTGTACACCAGAATTTAATTGAATAAAGGTATGGAAGTTTCTATAAATAAGTATCAACGACAGATATCTCGTGATGTGATAATTAATATACAAATTGATGCCGAGGACATTCGTGTTTCAGAATAGTTTCAGGTTTATTTCAATGAATTTTACGCCTATGTGTACAACCAAGTTTAGAATACAAGCATCCCTTAGGGATTATGAATGGGTATGTAAAATTTACGTTTGGCACGAAGTGGTCGCGTCCGGCCGGCCAGTGCGCACGCAACGATCTGAAAAAACACCTATAAGAGTTCCTTACGACCTAAGTCCGCACTTACTACCACTCATTTCAAGAGGATGAATTCACAACGGGGAATGTTGCAAGTTCATACTCTCCATATCCTCTCGCGCTCTTGTGTGCAGCTCCGCCTCGTTCTTACCTGTCTGGCTAGTTGATCATCGTCGGTATCGCCGGTAACAAACACTTGACGCATAAATGGCTCCGAATTACGAGCCACCTGACCTGAAAGCGAGCCAAAACAGCCCATTACTAACTTCACCAAGGGAATGTGACAACCTTATATACTAGCAGATTTATTTCCTATATATAAGCTAATTTTCCAGAACACTAATGGCAGAGAAATCGAATGGTATCTAGAAATGTCATAAATGTTTAATGCATTTGGTACTGTATGTAAATTTAACTGAACAGATGGCTACATTTATGACAAATTTGAATGATGGTAGACATGATAACATTACCATTTAAGCGTTATTTAATGTCAATGGCTGTTTTTGTTTAGACTTAGTTGGTTTTAACTCAAGATTCAACAAAAAGTGAATGATGCAGCCTATGATTCAAAATAATAACACTAAAATAATGTTTGTCTACTGAATCTTAAGTTAAACTTACAAATAACTCTATTTAAATGTCATTTCAAAATCTTTTTGGTTTATCCAAGTATGTAGTACGATCCAAGCATCAAAATCATAAAAAAATGTGTTACATTTATATGAGCATTCTGTCTATTATTACTATATTCTTTGATGCTTGTATCAGTACGTACCATAATTATTTGCAACAATTTTCCAAGCGTATCCACAAATTTGCAATGCAAATCATAAATGTTGTATCCATGCAAAATCATAACCTTTATAAACAATGGAGACGTTCTAAAAGCGAACATAGCGGATACGTTATGGAAAATTGTATAAGAACTCACTAAGCGTGATAGAATCACTCAAAGCATGTGGAACGTACTAAAACAATGCTGTACCACAAATTGTCCGTGCCTTATATAGGAAAGCAATTTGCACTACTGCTTTTAGTGATTCTAAAACGCATAGTACCGAATCTGATGTCAAATCGCACAAACCGTTTGGTCAAGCATCGCATGACCGCATTCAGCCGCGTTTTAACGACCCGACATTACTACGACCTGCAATGATAGTCGCAAACAAAAATCGCAACGTCGAAACTGGCCTTATATCGAGCGACAAACATCGGTGGAAAAATCGACAGTGAGTGACAGGACAATATAAATGTTAATGTCTATTGAGCCAACGACAGTTTTAATGAGAGCTTTTTTATCATTTTCCAATAACGATGAATCAAGTGCTTTCTTTTGAATAAATTGAAAGTTAATATAAGGACAGGCGAGAGAAATCACCCATCCATTATGCAATTCATAACAAAATCAATACGTGCCGACGCGTCACGGGCCAGCCAATCTGTGTCCAATATGTTTTAAATTAAAACACTATTCAGCTCAACTAGTCGAACACTCCTATTGGCTGTGATTATGCCGGCGCCATGTTTATTTTCTAGGCATGGTCCCGACTTTGTGTTCTATTAGAAATTCGTTTTGAAGTTACATGTGGATTCATCAAAAAAGGCTCTCAGTCAATATCAAAATATTATTTTCTGAGATCTAATTTGTGCAGAAGACACAATGTGCATTATGCACTTTTATTAAGTTTCAAATCCCATTTAGCTGTCCAGAAATAGGAAAGATCTGTTATATTCTTTTGATATGATATACAGACAGCATTAATTTAATTATATCATTGGAACAATAATTAATAAGCTACTAATTTACTTGCTTTACTTTTATAAGAAGTCAAGGCAAGGTTATTCAAAGTTGGCAGTTTAAAACTGATTAATTAAAACTTCAGTACATGTAAACAATTATAATAATCATTAATTAGCTAAATGTGCTCAGATAAACTGTCAGGGATTTCTTTTTACAACTTATATTACTGTCCTTCAAGAGTTAGATTTTGATCACTCTTGATAATTAAACTCAGTAAATTATGATAATTGACAATCATTATAAATAGCCAAGTTCTTCCTACAGCATTTTCTTAGAAAATTAGACATCAAATAGCAATATGACCATGCAAACTGACAAGAATCCCTCACCTCTTACCAAATCCATGCATTGCCCCATTTTGATTATGAACAATGATTTCTATGAATGTTAACACATACAGATGTCACAACTAACAAATCTTCTTTTAAAAAATCCTAATACAAAATAAAAAGAATATGAGCCTTAAAATATTATGAAAGTAATTTTTTAAATGAGATGTTTTTATAAGTCTTGACATTCAAGATATGAATAATATAAGCCCTATAAAATTATGCATGTAGTTCTATGGTGTCTTACCGATGGTGGAATTATTGGTAGGCACGGTGCGCCAGCATAGCACGGTCAGACCGAGGCTCACGGCAAGCTCCCCGAACTTCTTCTCGATGTCCTGATGGTGAAGCTTGTCCAGGAAGAAGATGCCGGTGGCATATCTGCCGAACGGAGGCAAGTCGATCTGGTGCGTATCTCTGTGATAGAAGAGAAATGGGAGTTATTGTAGGTGTCTTTAGTCTTGCATTAAGAGTTAAAAACTACAGGAGCTCATGATGGCTTCGGCCTTTATCAACGAAATTCGTCTTTTTTCCAAGATCACCCAAATGGAACGCAAAAAGTTGTGCAATTATGGTGCAAGATTTGTGTTTTTTAAGGTTTGTAATATCAGCTTATATTATTTAAAATTCCGATAACTTATGGTGTGGTAAAATAAACAAGTTATGTATGGGATCAAAGTTTATATTTTATCGTAAAACCATAACAAACACATGATATATTATGTCAAAACCGTCCTTAACTTTATCATTGTGGTGAAACCGATAGCAGACCGCGAATAATATAAACTGTCATGAAACTGTACGAAAAAACAAAAATATTCCTACGAAAACCTGAGTAAAGTGGTTCTAGTTAGTAAACTATCTGTCGAATCTTGTTAGCAGAAACTGTTTATGGATAAATCTTTCAAGTACCACTTAGAGATCGTAAATTGTTTAGTTATTAGAAGATTTTCACAACTTCCAGTAAATTTAAGATTCCCGTAGTATTTATTGTTCTTTCAATTCCGTCTCGAGACTTTGCAAGACAATAAAACAGCGCGCAATACGAGCTACTTAGCTACAAAAATCGATTCAATAACAAACTCAACACAATTTCGGCATTTTAATATCACCTAACAATACCTCCTAGATAACTAATGATAAGAACATGATTACCCATGATTAGACCACCATGGAAGCTGCTACCACATGCGGTAATATCTGTTATCATGTAAAGGTCACGGGGACGAGTGCGCGCGCACCTACGTCACGACCAGACCGCAATATTGACCAACAAGCCGGCTGCCGGCTGCGCGGTGTATGATAGAGAATATTGCAAATCTAGGCATCTGCGTCATATATGTGCACTACAGTTGATAGGTTTAGAGTGTGTCGTGTCAGTTGACCTTTCTTTCAATGCTACGTTTTGTTTATTGATTTATTTTCAAAAGTACGGCGCAGATCTACACTACATCTGAGGCTACAGTCTAGCTGTTACGTACGCTCCTGTGGATTTCGACAAAATATTGACTACGTCTATTGGTTTTGTTACCTACGTAGAAGATAATTTCCAGTAAAGCGGTGTCTACTTGGGCCAATTGTGCTTAATTGATTCGTTAATCACTAGATTTCCTAATCCTTCGCAAAGCTTAATTTGTCCTTGCACAATCGTTTTTAAAACAATCCGTCCATGATCAACGATGTACATGTATAATTTCATTTAGTTATTTATGAGAACAAAAACATGCCAAGCTGATTCCTAGACTAATTACTATTAAAAGAAAGTCTGTTTAATAAGCATACAGACAGTTTATTAGACATCTACTTAGTAAAACTTATGTTGATCATAGTAAAAATAAACTATCAGACCTTATGCCTACTGGAATGATGTTTCATAATAATGCTATTGAATAGGTTAACAATAATATGTTTTGCAAAGAAAACTGTCATTGTTAAGACAGGAATTTCTAATAATGCTGAGAAGAATCAGAATCTTAGACAGAATCTCCTAATCCTAACTAAAGAAATGATTGTTATTGCTTTAGTGGGTGTATTACACTATCATATATCTAGGATCATACATAGAATCCTATCTCTTGTCCTATATACAGGGTGGAATTATGTAATGCCACCTGAACGGAAAGTACTCTTAATATTGTACCTAGATTGAAATTTTACTCAAAGAAAACATTCCTTTATTTTTGAAAAGAAAGAAAACTGCATCCAAAGATTTTCGAAAATTCGCTAGGGAATCTAACCGACAAAAATCTTTAAAAATTACACCCTGTACTTTTATTGCATCGATCGTTAGGGTCAATTATAAGGATGAAATCTTTCTTCATTTTCTTATCAATGCACAGCATCTTGAAGCGATCAATAAATATTCCCTTACTAGCTAGGTTTGCCAATCATATTGGCGATCAAAGTTGTATTTAACAACAATCGATTTTTCATCCTTCGGTAGTTTTAATGGGAGCGTTAAAAGCAACCGCATTGTATCTTATTATCAATGCGAGACTTTCCTCATCCATCTGTCCATCAATCAGATCAATCTAAAGTCATTGATTGTGATATTGATCGCTTTTTAAAGACCTGTAATAAAAGCTTGGAGTTGAATGACTGTTGTAGTCGTAAAAGGAATGTGGTTCGTTCAACAGTAATAAATTGATTGATAAAGGCATAACGTGGGGTGAGGGTATGGTGATCTTCTTTATTATATATTTACTAGCTCGCCCGCGTAAAACGTGTTTTATCATCCCAAGGGAATACAAACTATCCTATGCCCTTCCCAGAGTCTCAAACCATCTGCATGCTTTTATCTTCGGTTCAGTAGATCCAGAGATTACCCCCTACAACCAAACAAACTTTACCTCTTTATAATATTACTAGCTGACCCCCGGGGCTTCGCTCCCGTCAACTGGCTACCTACTTACCTACCCTGCCTGCCTGCCCATCCTACCGACCTACCTACTAATTTTTATCTATCATAAATAGTTTTCTCGGCGCACGCCAAAGAATGAATTTTATAGGCAACACATTTTGCTACCTTGGGTTACATTATTGCAATTTTCATGAGGATCTCAATTTTTTTTGAGAATATATTATAGCCTATGACACTCAGGAATAATGTAGCTTTCTACTGGTGAAAGATTTTTTTTAAATCGGTTCAGTAGATCCGGAGATTACCCCTTACAACGTCACAAACTTTACCTCTTTATAATATTAGTATAGATAGTATATTATATAGTATAGATAAACAATAACAAAATATCTGTTTGTAATGTCTAAATAACAGCTTTTTACTAATTGCATTTAAAGAAAATCGGTACTTAAAAAAAAAAAACTCTTTCTGTTTTTTTTTCCGGTAAATATGCGAAACGGTTGAACCGATTTTGAAGGGACTTACACTAGCAGATGTTATAAATAGTAACTTGGGCTACTTTTATTTTAGAAGAAGTAAAATATAAACCGGGTGAAGTCACGGGCAGCAGTTACAGAATAAAAATTCAATAAAACCCAGGTACAATAGATGCTGCGCATCTGAGGAATGAATCAATCAATATAATAGCTGCATCAAGTGGATCTACTGTTTCAGCAATTTAAATGAAAGAAACTGCGCCTTAGATTGATAGGTTTCCAGGAGCGTTTACCTACACAAGGCCAAACATTCATTCAATTTTATGAATCAATCGGTTTGTTTGAATAATTGTAAGATTTGTTTATGTGCTGCACGGTGCAGTAGTGTACCTAAACTATATCATATCTGCAGCAACGTAGGTATTGTTTGGCAGAAAAGTTTTGTCTCAGAAATCATTAGTATCGGAAATTCCCCAAGCCCCAGAAGCCAGGCAAGTTCCGAAATAAGCGTGACATTCGGCGAATTGAGAGCATAACCAGACCACATACTCATTACAGGTAAACGAAGCTATAAAACCAGTCCAGTCAATGAATGTGCATAAGAAAAATAGGTTATGGCAAATAAACCACAAGACGAGTGGGACTGGATTAAAATGGGGTTTTTCCTAATTTGTGTAATTTTAGTTTTGAGAACATGCACAGTTGCACGTAACACTGATGGATGCTCAGTTGATTCTACATAGAATAGAATATACTTTATTGTACACCATAAAAGTTATACATCTATTTTATAAGAAAAACTTAATTATACGGGTACAAAGGCGGTCTTATCGCTGACAGCGATATCTACCAGACAACCTTTGGGTGGACTGAAAGAACTTATAATGAGAAAGGGGGTAGTCTGTGGTGTACTGTACATTTAAACATAAATATATACAAAACTATATTGTTACAATAAATACTATCCATAAACTTAAATACACAAATACTTACATGCATATATACATACACAATATTACATGTTAACTAATTCAGAGAAAGGAGGGACAAAAAATCATAATTAAAAATATATTTTGAATAATGATGAAAGAAATTAGATCCAGATATAAAAGCGTTAGGGAGAATTAGAGAGTTAAAAGCAAAAATGTTTTAAACAATTCTCATTCATCTAACATTTTTGGACTGTTCACTACTTAGATATTATAAGCATTAGCCAACTAACGTCTTTTCAGTACTACTAATAAAAGTCGGACGCCAAAAATGTTTGCAAGATTTTTCATGTCCTAACTTTTTTGACCTTTACATAGATCTAATCAGTTAGTCAATAAACTTCTTCGGGCAGGTCTAATGTGTCTCGTCACGGCACTCCCGAAATTACCTACTCCGCTTAGGATATAAATTATTGGCAATCATTGTATCAATCACGACAGCAGCCGAGAACTCTATCTCTACCCATAAATCCTAAGTTTCCACTACATAAAGCTCCTAAAGAATGAATGCTAGAAGTTCTTGATATTATGTTTTAATCTTTTGCAGAATTTTGACATTTTGAAGTAAGTTATGCGTATTCCGCGCCCCAGTTCGTCGGCACAACACCGAGTAGTCTGTTTTACGGCCCACCAGGAATTCCGATCGGAGTTCTTTGAATTCTTTCGGGAGCTGTATGGCGACAGGACGCGATATTACGTAGGTTTTGCGAGTTATTTGTCTGGGACCTGACTGGAATCTAGGTCAATAGCTCCACTGAAACGCTGTAGTTTTTACCGACAAAAAAAAAAGGAGTTATTCAATTTGACGCGTATGTAATTAGTGTAGTATAATATTACTGTTGGAATTGCACAATATTCACATAATGTTACTTCGTATGGGCTTCTAAACATTGTGCTAAATTTCATTAGTGTATGTATGTATGTTTGTCCACGCATTCCTCCGAAACTCCTTATCGGATCGTGATAGTTCTTTTTTTATTGGCTTTAGTATCTTTCAGCTAAAGGAACAGTGCAGCAGCTTCTAAGTTACACGAGTTTCTAACCAATTAGCAGCAACATTATGTTAGAACAGCTTATTAGTAAATAAACAACATGAAACAAGGTATTTGTAATTTAAATAAGACTGTCCATAAGTCACAGTACATTTCGTTTATGTTTTAATTAACTATTGCACAATTATATCCTCTGTCAATGATAATCATAACATGATTGTTTACAAAACATTGCTTATAAAAGCAATATAATAGTCTACGCATTCTAGCATGCCTTGGAACTATGTCATATAAATATTACTATCGCATAAGACATTATGACCGCATAGAATTGCTAACAGAAATAGCGTGGTGGAATAAGAAAACATTGTTAGGACTTTTATCCCTGATAGCCTTTCGAGCGTGCCCTAAGGACAGACGCCTGCCTGCCCCAACGCTTATCTAAATGGACGCTCAAATTGCTAAGCTCTATGTAATTCGGTCGAAGCTTTTTCAGAGAAGGGAAAAACTGGATGAAGCTGTTACTGTATTTGTATATATGTATGTTTTGTATACAATAAAGAATATGAAGTTATTGTTGACGGTGAATTTGTTTGGAGCTGCATTTAAAGTTCTTTCTCAGAGCACACCTCTTACTGCCAAGTCAGTCATTTAGTGGTCTGGGCTATCTGATTTAATTGGTAAGACTCACGATAGTCAGTTATACGGAAATGGTTGTTTTCCGTATGTATGTATTAGTAACGTAATTATCTAAGGAGATATTAAATACGTTTGATTGCTAAACAAAAATACGTTTGTTATTATCGACTATGAAATTATGTAAATGTCACAATAAGTTGTTGTGCAGCTAGATAACCAAGGTGATGTGTTATCATACGTACAATTCGGCGACAAACGCCAACATCCGTTTGATGATAATGCACGCGTGAATGAGAATAGATGACACAACATGACAAGGGCGGGTAATTGCTTTCTCAGTGTCAATAGGGCTAGGTTAGGGAAAATGACGCATTCTACAAAGAAATAACTTTAAATGGAGATAAGTGGGCAGCTCGGCCAAAGTAAACTTCAAAAGAATTATGAGCAGTGCTTAACGTGCAGCCTGTGAGTGAACTTTACGCAGAGGGCATACGGTGGCCTGCGCACACAATATAACAAATTAACAACACGTTCCGGGTGTTTGCGATTTTGCAGCGCGTCCGGCATGTTTGCCGAAGCGGACGTTGATAGTTTTGCGTTGGCTGATAGTTGGGACTTTTCGATCTTGAGGCGATGGATACGACTGCACGCAGTCAAATATACATTCCCCAGGAGCGGCGTGCCTCGCACAGCTTAGAATAAATGTTACTAACACTATTTTATAAGTTTACATTGTTAATAACAAATATGGAAGAGATTCTGAAATGTATATTTATTTAATTTAGCTAGTTGGCTTACACCACCATTGTGTTTCTGCCTAGAGACAGTACAAGTTTTGCTAGTAGTTTCAAGATTTTAATTTTTCACGTCACTTATTCAGCTTTTACAAAAAGGCTTGAATTGAACTCCATTATAACAGTCATCCAACACGAAAGAATATCTCAACCGTTCAACGCTACATACAAAACAGATCGCTTATCTGTCGTGGACGAATTGCATTACCTTATCACACAAATAACATTAAATCAGCATCATGATGTACGGAATCCGACCACGTGACCGCGCACATGGCGTGATCGATGTCCGCCATGGGAGACGCCGCAGGAACGGTTGGAAAAGTGCCAAGATGGCGGCCAAATCGGGATATTTACAATAGTACTTAGTGCCGCCGGGGACGCTGAACTTAGTGAATGCAATGATTGTGTGATTAATCGCCAAAATTAATATATAAATAAGCTGCTCTGTTTGTTCAAGCGTTTAAAGGTGTCAGGGAAAATATACGTGCGTTTTCTCTTGCAAGTGAACAAGGAAATATGCGTACAGGAGATTTGTTGAGGAAACAATAAGCACGTATACAAATTGTTTCATTTGTCAATTTGCGGTTTGATGAATGCGAAAACCAATTGATTCAGTTAATAAACACTTGTTATTTTTATGAAACAGCTGTTGTATTGTTTTCACAACGGAAGATACAAATATATATATAGAATGTATATTACAATTTGGAAACACAAAATTATTCGCTCATGAATTTATAAGATGAAGAATGGATAAACCTTGCTCAATATCAATAAGAGTCTATCAAAACATTGAAAATTTACTGGCAGTACGTGTCTACAATAGAGTCAGGGGGAAAACAACAATCGTAGAAGATGTTTTATTTGAACAACTGTTTGAACAAGAAATACATAATACGTCAGTTCATAATTTGTTATGATGAACATTGTTTGCAGCCTTCAAAGCAGATCCTTTTAAAATAAGACTGATGGTAGAAAAACTTCCGTGAATAAAAGCAAGTAAAAACTAAAAACGATTTTAATGATTAAGGATGTTGCATTGTTACTTATCGTTTTTTTTTTTTTTATAATGCTTACATTAGAGCCGTTGTAGAATGTGATGATCAATGTGCAGGTGATTTGTGCATGATGATCAAAAGAGAAGGTGAGGTAACTAACAAAGA
Organism: Orthosia cruda; assembly: GCA_964057195.1. NCBI lineage: Eukaryota > Metazoa > Arthropoda > Insecta > Lepidoptera > Noctuidae > Orthosia > Orthosia cruda. The sequence continues at coordinate 40,308,950 of OZ059831.1, read as the reverse complement.
ATCCATCTTTGTCCTAAGGGACATTTCTATAGATATAGGATTCGTATTCACATTTTAATGCAAAGATAACAACCACAGAGTGACTTTCAGTGACGTAACTGAAGTTCATGAAAGTCAATGAAATCGATACAACATTGTGTACAGGTTATCGCAGTCCGAGGAGCGTGAACGACCGACAGCTGACCCAGATTGGACCTGTTCCATAATCAATATAAGAAAGAATTTTATAACAAGCGTAATTGTAACAGAAAGAAAAGTGAATTGCATTGAAACTGAATGTTGGGGAAAAGTTGCAATGTGCAAGGACATCGCAAATAAACGAGTAAACGAAATTAAAAAAGCTTGGGGCAACGAATGAAAAGTTTATTTTTAAAATTAACTTTGCTGGCGTGGGATGTTTCGTATTTCATAGAAAGCAGAAATAAACGACAAAAGATAACTAAAGAACAGCAAGTTTTATGAAGATATTACCGCTTGTAATGGACAAACCCATTGCCAAGCCAACTAAAGCATAAAAAGCAGACGCTCATTAAAAATTGTCCGAGCGCAAAATTACAAGTAAACGCGAACCAGCCAAGCAAAGCCCACTTAATTGTGGAGCATTTCATTAAATGCCACGGGAGATTTAATAGGATCGTGTTTCAGGCTTGTAAAGGTCAGAGTTGAATTGAAACGTGCCAAGATTGCATATGGAAAATTTTAAGATGCTGTATTAAATATGACGAGTCTCTCTTCATATTGAATACAGCAATTTTCAATATAATCATCATCTTGAATGATATACAGCATATTAAATTCAAGATGACTCTATCCCGGACAAAAATGGGTAAGTAAGATAATGTTGGAGACTGAGAGATATTGTAGAAATAATATGCAATATGAAAATAGACAAAATAAAAAGGAGTACAGAACAATTCGATCGATATTGGGGTGCATACGTTGGCTATTGAGTGAATCACACAGAAAACACTAATGGAAATCAGATAAAGATCTAAGGATAGACAAGCACTGATGTTGAAATACCGCTGAAAACATGACACCGCCTGTGCAGTTTGCTGAGACAAGTCTAAATTGAACATGTAGTCTATTAATAGATTATACTGCTGTGTTTAACTGCATAGATCTGCCACCTACGTGCAAACGGAAAATAGATTCCACGTTTTGTACCATTTACTGAAAGCTTGTCAGAGTACGAACCAAAGAAATTATGGTTAGCTGGCGAATATATACGAAAAATTATGAGCAAAGAGCTGCGGCTCTCAAAGAAATTGTTGCTAGATGCTTTGAAGAGCTTTATTGATCGTCCTATAAATAGTCCAAATTACACTACTACATTACATTGTGGGTGTCACAAGTCCCAACTGATTTCGTTATGGCAACACGCCTGTGTGGTGTATTTATTTATGATTTATTCTTACTTTTTTTTGCTATAAGCAGATTTTCTTCGTTTACGAACAAAATGAAAACGGAACGATATCAGAATTTAGTGTTAGAATGAACAATTCCTCAGTCGTTTTGAGCAAATTCTTCATCAAGAATCTTCAAGAGTTCTTGGAATTTAATACAACTAAAGATTTCAAGGTAATTACAGAACTAACTGCAAAGCTCCTCGAACGAACGAGCAGCGTTTTTTTTTTTTTTTTTTTAATACTTGGCGTCTCGCAGTTCGGCCAAAGTAGCCGTCCTCTGCTTAACCGGACTAACCTGTGGAGACTAAGCTATGTAGCCTCCGGCCAGGCTTAAAGTTTCAAAACCTAAAGCGACAGCACTAAGGGCTACCCCAGTTGGGGTCGGACCTCGGCTCAGGGCGTCGCTTGGGGGATGGCAAAGGCCGGATCTGATAAAGTGATTCTACCATCCGTTCGGAAAAGCCTACGTGGAGAAGAACGGACAAGAAACTCCAAAATATCTGACTGGTATTTAACGAGCAGCGTTATTATGTTTTCAATTTTATACTGCTTTACGAGTAACTTTTAAGACTGAAATTGCTTAAATAAACGACAAGCGAGAAGCAATGTTTGAAGTCTTTTTATAACGCGTTGGAGAATTTAATAAAAGCAGCGTTTCTTAGTGTTTCAGTGTTCACAAGTTATATAACATAAGTAGTGTTTGAAGGATCAAAGTTTCAATTTGCAAAGCATATAGCGTCAGCAGTATAATATCAATATGTGAGGGCGTTGTTTTTCTCAAGTCGCCGAACGAACTGCCATCATCTTCTATGAACAAATAATCGTTGCCAACTAGTACTTCATTAAGTTGTCATTCAATACACCTGTCGTTACTATTAAATTTGAAATAGTTGTAGGTTGAAGGCGATCTAAAAGGTAATTACTTTATGAACAGTTTTAAAACCATTTCTGGCAATCTTCCAAAAACATCAGAATATCATAAGCATGATCGTATGCTCTAGTTAATAAGGATAGAATTTTCGAATTGCTTTTAATAAACCCATTAACGAAAAGTTGTTTTGTTAAAAGCTTTATCATCAAATAGTTTTTCATTGTTCCTATAATACGAGTATTCATTGCCAAACCCAACGTCGGCTGACAAGACTTTTTTGTATACGAAATTATTCATTTCATAGGATTTCTCTTATTAAATTTTATTCAACTACAAGAATTCTTGAATGAAGATACGAAACTGCTAGTATTTTACTTACACTAGTAATGATTGCCTTGCCAACAATACCTCACGTTACACTAGTTTTTTCATCCAAAACAGTTGCATTATACGGTGACATCATTAATTGACTATCTTTTTGTAAAATACTACTATCTGTTCATAAAATCAAGGTCTTTATCTATTACATAATTTTTAATCAATTATCTTGACCTGTAATTAATCTTTTCCTATCTGCCGGCTTTCGGACTTCATCGCCTTGGTTTTATCAGATACATTGTTTTTTAAATACTATCTTCGTAATTTATTAATTAATATCTGTATCTTGTATTTCGTCTGCATATTTTATCTGTCCTGCGTCTGTGTTTTTAGTAAAAGAATGATATCAGTCTTTACAAAAATAGCAACAACAATAACAACGCAGCTACTGCGCAGTATATTTTTATCAACGGATCATTATTTTAGGTCGTGGTCTTTGTTTTACCATAAACAAAACTAGAATTGTTTCTGTTGTAGGTATGTTGTTGTTTATAATAATATTTTTGGAAATGACCTTTAAATTGGTACTATTGGTATTACAAAAGAATACTACAAATAGTTATGTTTATCATGCATACGACACTCAAATTACTCAGTATAAGAATTCTTCTCATTTTTTGCTAGCTATATTACAGCGCAATATCGATTACCTGCTCGTGGATACTGATTTGAATAGTAATCAGTCGTAACATCCACGATCCTGTGATCATTGGAACGATAACGATACCTTATCTTATCGCAGAGTACAATTTCCTACAAAACTACTTGTAATACCATTATAATACAATATTGATAAACATGTTAATCCGACAATCGAGATTCTAATCTTTTAATTATGTTGATTTTTAACATATTTATTTAAAATATTTTACCTTCTGAGGGATAATTGTGTAAATTAAAGCCTTATTTGACATAATTATCCTTCAGAAGATAAAATATTTGAAAATTTCAAGAAAAATAAAGTTGGAAGGCGAGAAGTAGAAGCTGCCAGTTAAGACGTTGCTATCTCTATAGAATGAAACGGATAGCAACTAACGATGATTATTACTAATTTTAGACAGGATCGATGAACTTTAATCAGCAACAAACAGAAACGGTAGCTAACTATAAAACTATCGGACCTAATCAGATGCAGACCACAGGCAGCCGATAAGTAATGGAAATAAAAGACGAATAAAGATAGCGGAATCCCCCACGAGCCTACCACGTGGTGGCCGAGTGCAACACATTGTGACCATTATCTATAACAATAAACTGTTTTATACATACTATAATCCAACAGTTATTTAATAACGTTCAGCTATAAACAAAAAGACGTGGGCAAAATTATATAAGTACCTGTAGACCAAGAAAAGAAAGGTCTCTGCTCAGCAATGGGCGATATCTGGCTGAGAACGATGACGAGGTGTGTTGTCGCCCTAAAGAACTAGTATGTGTTACAGTGTAGTTAAGCTGATTAGCAAAATATATGCTTGTTTTACAATGTAGTCTAGCTTAATTGCAAAATAGGGCTTTTGAATTAATGTAATAATGAGCTTAGGTGGCCAAAACTAATGGTTTTGGTTTAGAAGGGGAAGGGAGGGTTGAAAGGAAGTTAAAAAAAATCGCAGGAAAGGTCATTCGCGGTGAGAGCTCTTAGCGAGTGCCTTCGAACTATTAAAAAAAATTTGGAATTACGGTGCCTTATTAAACTTATTATAAAATCTGTGACAATTGTCACAAAAAAACTGAAATGTTATTATGGAAAATATAAACTGCTATTCCTCTCTCCTAGACACTGACTTTATCTAGAATGTTGCTGTGCCCGACAGGATCCATAATAGTTTCTGTAACTTATACTCGTATTTACCACCTGTATGTACATTAAGGATGCAACAAATTGAATTTGAATTACTTTGAATTTTACCACTTCTTTGATTCTTATACAGATGGACCAAGCGTTACACACATATTGCAAGTGTTGGGAAGATTGTTTTCATCTTGGTTAAATAATCTTTAGATTCTACTAGGTAAGCTACCTACCATACCACGGTGCTACCAGTATTCCTCTTCCTCTTTTAAACGGACGAGAGCATAAACAATCGTGGTTTTGAGTTGTTACAGTTTCAGCTCTCTTGAAGCCAAAATGATGCTAAATAACCTTTCGTGTGTTTGAGGACCGTTTAATGAAGATAAGAGAATTAATATATTTCTAGAGTTATAAATTGAAAAGAAACCTAGCACAATGAATTACAAAATACTTACCATGCAAATAACATAAGCATTTAACAGTCACGAAGCGGCTGCTATCGAAAACTTTCCAGAAACTAATGTTAATTCTTGCCCATGTTTAAGGTTAGTGACTCTAAACCTTATCTCAGGCCTAGTTCTACATTCAGACCTAATCCAAGTCTAGTTAAATGTGCTAACCAGGTAGGCAACCCTAACCACGAAGGCAGTGCGTGATCACGCCGTGCTGTGGTAATCTTTTATCAAGGTAAGGTAATATAATCTTTATACGCTCCATCTTTAAAGAGCTTGAAAATAAATAATGCCTAGTATGGGTAAGGTTCTTTCAAGTGGAAATCAAAGGAAAACATTAGCCTAGGATATGGAAAACTGTAACTAGTTAAGATCAAAAAAAAACTTTTTTGCAAAAAAATACTACCGACTTCCAAATACAAAACTACAAAGTGAAAAATAACAAAATTTTTTGAAGTCGGTGTCCATAACGCAAAAAAATGGTACCCACGAAAGACACCGACTTCAAAAAATTAAGTTATATTTCACTTTGTAGTTTTGTATTTGGAAGTCGGTAGTATTTTTTTGCAAAAAAGTTTTTTTATTTTTCACTTTTTAGTTGTACCTACCTAATAGGCAAGTTAGTAAGGTAACTATAACGCCAAAATTGATTTCATGAAACTTGAACTTAACCGGTGAAATGAGAGATCTGCGTACCCCTTAAGAGCGTACTGGCGTGATGTTATGTTATGAAATGGTATAAACAATAAACAGACATGCAATTGCAGCAATCCCGAGAGATTTGCCGTTGTTTATTGAAGAGTTCTGTTGTATATCTCCAAAGCTCTTCATCAGATCTCCACCAAAAAAATAGGAACATACGTTTTCAAACAAAAAAGAATTTTCAAAATCGGTCCACAATTGACGGAGATATCGGTGAACATACACAAAAAAAAAAAACAAACATGAAGTCGAACATAGAACCTCCTCCTTTTTGGGAAGTCGGTTAAAAAGTAATCAAGAAATTAAATACATTATAATTTTGAAATTACAGGTAGCTGCAGCATAAATCAGAAGAAATGAATAAAATGCTTTCACAGATTATATTATTGTATGTATTGAGACCTCATCATATTAATTGCCACCAAGATTTGAATTCATTACGTTTAATTTATCTCAAAATGCTTATATCAAAGACCTTATACTTCTTACTACTAGACTGTGCACTATGGCACAAAAACCGGTCCGAGCGAGAGGGCTCCCTTTGGTAGTGTGTCTCTTTCTAGTGAGGTGACCATGACCAAACAGAACACGGGACAAATTGATTGTAAAACGATAGTTTAAGTATTCCGATATGTTGATGCTACCTAACTGCGGTACCTAAACCTACCTAATTTATAGTTAATAAAAAAAAAGTGTTTATATTTTTTGGTATCTACATCACTAACCGTATGGTGTCGGGCGTAAAGAATTTCACCATCCCATGTTTGCCCGTGGGTGTCGTAAGAGGCGACTAAGGAAAAAACCAGAGAATGGGCAGCACAGCGTTCTCTGTGCATTTGTAAAAACCATGCTGCGATCACCAACCCGCCTGCAAAGCACTCCCCATGAATAGCACAAATAAAACATAGCCCCTAATGCCCGGCAGCCTGTACCCTGGACTACGGTAGCGGTCGAGGTTACGGTATGGCCAGGGGTGCTAAGAATCCCGGACGACATATTGTCCAGTCGCGTAGACAGTTGAGAAATAAAAATACACCAATTGTATTCCACTAGGAATCAATTTGCAAATAATATTAACAGCCGCTGAATTTCACTCGAACAAAGTCCGCCAAAAAATCCGCAAACCACCACCACCCTACATTTAGTATTACCTTGCCCAAACATTTAAAAGTACTACTTTTACTCAGTATTAATGAATATTTTTTTAAATACAACGAATTGATTAAATATAGGAACTGTAGAAATATTTATATACTTTTCTAGAAACATTTAAATACGTGTCAAAGTCTATGAATTAATAATTTCAGTATAACATAAAAAGAAAAATATAAAATTTTCTACCATTTCTACCAAACCCAATGATTAGTTGATCTAGCAAGAGGTCAGACAAGGACACACTACCAGCGGAAACCCTCTCGCCAGGACCGCTTTTGGTTAGCTACCGCTTATAAGGAAATAGCTAACCTAGGTGTATGATGATAGATTTAATTTTAGCTAAACAAAAAAATTTGGTACACAGTCTAGTAGTAAGAAGTATAAGGTCTTTGGCTTATATTGAATTCAATTCGTCTTTCGCATAAAGAAATTGTCAAAAACATCACGAGTAAAATATTTTTTCAAGCAATTGCCAAGCTGAGATAATTTATGTCGTATTCACTTCCGAACAAACTCAACACGGGGACTCCTTATATCGATCCTTAGGGGAACGCTAATGGTCTCATCGATCATGTCTCAAGTCTGAACAGAGAGTAATGACGGAACACCGAGTCTCGTGACGTAACGCCAGACGGGAAACAGACAGTGACGTAACAAGTTTTTGCTCTAGTACGAGAATTTTCCGATAAATGAAAGAATTGCAAGAAGGGAAAACTTAGGACTGCAAAAAACATTGTCACGAAAATTGGTTTGGAGCTGGCGTGAATAGTGGAGATTTGGACGTAAAATTACATTATATATACTGGAGTACAATCCTCATGAGTGACGGGATGGATGACACGTATGACCTTATAATAGAAATAGTAAGATATTCCAATTAACCGTAGAACTATCTGACAATGGACTATATATCTTGTTCTTTTATTTTCAATGCATTAAATTACACTTATTGTACAACATAACACTTGTCTAAAAACAGCTGTTGTTTCGTATTCACTTCCAAACAAACCCAACACGGGGACAACTTGTATCGATCCTAACGGGCCCATTGATCATGTCTGAAGTCTGAACAGAGAGTAGTGACAGAACACTGCGTCTACGTAACGCCAGACAGGGCCACAGTCAGTCACATAACGAGTTTTAGCTAACATGAGAATTTTCCGATAACTTGGCAAGAACTGTAAGAAGGGAAAACTTAGGACTGCAAAAACAATTGTTATGAAAATTGGTTTGGAGCTGGCTTGAATAAGGAAAATATGGACGCAAAATTACATAATATCGACGGTGTTAATGCAAAACATTCAATGTTAAAAAAATATTATTTTCTAAAAATCATAGTGTGCTAGTATCCGAAACGTAGTAACTTCCAATCGTCCTGTGTTTTGAACTAAATATATTACTGATATTAGTAACGATATAATAACACAACATGCAAAGCAGACTCAGCGAAATACAAAAAATAGCCCACCTTTTCTCTCTCCTACATAATCATTTCATGATATATGATGACATACCTCGATTTGCAGTATCACCTTAATAGGCAATATATCCTGAAGTACAACCCTGTTGACGAGGGTCGGCCAATGACCTTCAGATAGAAGTCTTAAGATCCATCAGACAATGGACTATAGAACATTATCGACCATTGTAGCCATAAATTCATGGTAAAATAGTTACTGACAGTCACGATATCTACTCGTAGTAGATGAATGATAACTACAGTAATGAATGAGCAAAATATTGTTTCAGGCAACTGCATATGTTTACTGCCATGCGGTACCAATCACATAATGGCCAATTTGTAGCAAAGCACATATATTCAGTATTTGATATATGAAACTTGAAAACACGAGCATCACATTCGTGTAAGGCCGAAGATCAAAATAACAGTACTATAAACGAATTAGGACATAATATAATATTCCAGTAAGTGCAATTACATCGGATAATGTATCATAATAATCATGTTTAGTGGTGACAATAAAGTTTACAAGGCCGTCGAGACTACAGCTGCATGCTCTAACATTCCTAAGGTGTAAAACAATAAAGATAAAAATGATCACTTAATATTATATATCACTGTATATTCACGTGATTATATAACTACTTAATAAACATACTACTGATGCAGTTACAAATTTAAATAGGAAAAAATATGGTGTCAAACATTATAAAAGCCTTCAAAATTTTATCGCACACAATAAAAAGCAATGAACATGCCGTGCGAAATGACATTTAGAAAAATGTGAAGAAATAATCAAAATAATATCATCCAGAAACATGGACACGATGTGACTGAACACGCAGAAAAGTCAACAGATAATAATCAAAATATAAAGCTTAAAACATTTCATCATTTGATTACTTTGTCGCGTGTATTTTTCGAGGGATACCGCAAGGAAGTGCTTTTATTGCAAACTATAACAATTTGTTTCAGAGTACTAACTGTTCACAGAATAGGTTTCTATAAACATTTTTATCTGTAGAATGTCGCAGTATTGTCGGTGGGAGGTATCTATTGTTGACATCGTGATCCCCTGTGTGAACTCTGAAATACGCTTATGGAACAATGAATGCCCGATCAACAAACAATTTCACATCTAGCACATTGTGTGCGGTAATTCTTAGAACTGCCATCGCCGTTGCATTAGGTATCTATTTTTATCATCATTGGAAAAATTGTGTGTATCTACGTTATTTATTAATGAGTGATCTTTGTTATCATTATTTACATCATATGTGTTACTCAGTAACTAGGTTGCGAAGGTTAGATCTGGCAGTCGCTCCATATAAAATATTGCATCTAACATAGTTCGAAAAAGGCTAGGGAGATTAATCGATTGTGTTACTACATCTACGTCACATCGAATAAAGTATCATTTACACAGTAATCGACTATGTATATATAATATCGTCGTACTACTGATGCACTTGTACACGCGCTAGTTACAAGAACTTCTCCGTCGTCTATAACATTAAATATTTATGTAAGTACTACAATAACCTGTTTCCTTTAGTTTATTTTTATAATGGCTGGTATTCCATGTTTGTTTTTCTACTTCGGTCTACGACTGTGACTTAGATATTATAGTTAACTGTAGACTTAACCCCTTAAGTAGTTTTTGATAAGTACTAAATATAAAGCAGCTGTTCAAATACTTCTTTGCGAAGAAACTATTACCTACCCTAGGTGATGTAGATGTCAATCAAATGATAATTGATGCAGCCAGTGAATTTAATAATATACCATAAAATCTAAAATAATATAATGTAAGTGACATGGTAGCAGTGTGAAATTTTCTATTATAGGTAGACAATACAAACGAGCTCGACCTTGTCATTATTACGCTGTAAACACTATGCGATGTACTCACACATGAACTGTTCTAATGGACACTAATTCTTTGACTACAAGTTAACATGCGACTCACGATACTTTCTGATGTAAATGTGAAACAAATACATGAAGGTAGAACAAGTAGTCGATTTACTGAAGAAACAGAACCCGAAGTGAACCTTTAGATAGAGCTCGTTAAGAGATAATGCCCAGAGGGGTTCAGATCCCCTCTGAAAGAAAGAAGAAAGATTAGAAGTCGTAAGTAACACAGATCCAAATGGCAAAGATTCGTCTGTGCAACTTGTAGGGTTGTAAGTTGTAATACTTGCAATCTAAACTGACTCATGAAATATGATAAAATCTGGCTGATTTTGATTTCTGAATAAAAAATGATTATTTGAAAGTATGACATGTATTTTTGGTTAAACATTGTCATTCAATTATTCAAGGAAATGATTACTACTACGGATGATCCTGTCGTTATGAAACAAACAAACAATTTGTTATAACTTGACGACAAATGTAACTTTTATGACCAAGTGGATGTTGAACAGGCGAATGTGGAAGGATCTCTACACTAAGAGACATTCACATGATATTTCCATTCTTGAAGTACCTACAGTGGCTATGAGTATGACTATATGATCTAATAGAGCAAGCAACAAATATTTAATGTCTACAGTTTGTACTAGCTACAAATGTCACTAAAAAGAGTGCTAGACCTTCGAAGGCGTTAATCAAAGCTGTTAACAAGGATACCTGGCATTATATTCTAGTAAGCGTAAATATTAATATAACACCTGTAGCCATATTAATACCAGATCATTTTGGTTCGAGCCAAGTAGAATTAGGATAGGATTGCGTAATTGACAAGATTCGTGTGCTTGCTGACGTTACCAGTCAAATTTTTCTACCGTTTAAATCGCTAGGTTTTAAAACTTGAGCTAATGTTTAACGAGCATTCAGAAATGTGGCTTCTGAAAATCTATATTGGTTTTCCATTAGCTATTGTTTGTTTTATTACTCTTCATAAAAATGTGGGTTTTCGTTATGCCAAAACGCAATACAAAATGCCGAGACCTCGATGGTAAAGTGGTGACGCTTGGAATTCGAAATAATTCCAGAGATAATTAATCAATAGATAATACAAAATTAGGGATGTGGATTGATACAAAACATAAACAATTGATAACGGTACTCCACTCAGCACCACTTCAAGATAAGCTTGAAGCGCCGTGTGAAGTGTTTCAAGATCATATTTATTATTTCCATTATCCATGTTTGCGCACGAAGATATAATTTACGATGTTATCCAGTTACATCCAGAATTCGATTGTTTTAGGGAAAATGCTATCTAAAGTAAATATTTCGGTATCAGGCGCTGAGCGCGTGATTGGGGCATTAGCTTGGATGTCAATTTTGTGGTAATAGTAAGCATAGGGCACGACCGATGGAGCTATCTTTTATTTACTATCACTATAATTTACGTTTTGTTTATTACTTTGTTCGCTCCCCACGACATTTTGGATCGTATTTTTTTATTGTGACTCGTTATTTATATTTCGTCCATTCCATACAAGACTGACGTGATTAGATAGGTAAGTATTAAATTACATTAGAATAATGAATCATATTATGACAGTACTCTCTTTTCGTATATAATGTCCTTGAGATTTGAAGAGCGTCAAGCTCTTCAAATCAATTTGTAATGTTAGAAGATATTTGATCACAATATTCTGAGTATCAATCGTATATACAGGGTGGAATTTTGTAATGCCACCAAAGTCAAAGTCAAATTCATATTTATTCAACTAGGCAAAAAAACGGCACTTTTGAACGTCGTACACAAATTATAATTAAAATTTACAAGTAATAAAAGTTGATTCTACCGTGCATTCGGAAAAGTGGCTTGTTATGGAGAAGAATGCACAAGAAACTCCATAAACCTGAAGGGAAAGTACTCTTTATACTGTAGATAGAAAATTTTACTTAAAGAAAACATTCCTTTATTTTTGAAAATAAAGAAAACTGCATTCAATGATTTTCGAAAATTCGCTTGCCACACCCGGGAATCGAAGCGAATAATATCTTGAAAAATTACATTTTCAAGATGTAACACATTTATCAAGTTTGTTAAAGAGATTTCATCCTTATAATTATTGATCCTAACGATCGATAAATAATTGCAGTGTCATTTGTTCCCGGATGTGGCAAGCGAATTATCGAAAATCTATGGATGCAATTTTCTTTATTAAAACAAATAAAGGAATGTTTTCTTTGAGTAAAATTTTCTATCTATGTTTTTAAGATTTGTTTTCCTTCAGGTGGCATTACAAAATTCCACCCTGTATAATGATATTCGCCGAAATTAATAAAACGGAAAAAAATGCGATTGAATTTGATACGATCTTTAATAAGAAGCCAACAAAGGTTTGGGGAAAATTGATCTATCACAAATACGAATTCTATTAAATGAGACTTGATATATTTTCGTATATTTTGGATAATCTGCTTGATGCTCTGGGTTCTGGGATATAATACAGAGTTTAACTAATTAAACAGCAAATAGGTTTAAAAATGGTTTCAAAATATCAAAAAGCAATCGAGGAAACTACTCAAGATGATAAAATGTAAGCCGCAGACGGATCGCATCGATCAGTATAAAGTCATTCAAATCACAACTTTGCAGTTAATTAATATTGCCCGTTTCATTCCACAAGATCGCATGCGAGAATGTCATCATAAAATACTTATCTTGCTCCAAAAAGCGAAATCATGAAATGAAATTCTACTTCCATTTCATTTTATTGAGCGAGGCTTCATTTTCCAGCTACCGTCTGAGCTATTTATATAGAGACACAGAGACGGAAACACAGAGACAACTGCGTCATAACTTGGAAAGTGTCCCTGAAACTGCGGTTCTATTGAGATGTGGGCTGAATAGAAGATGGAATAATTTTACGGCGTGTTACTCGTTATATTACTGCCTCTTTTTTAACCGACTTTCCAAAAAGACGGAGGTTCTATGTTCGACTTTAGGTTTGCTTTATTTTTGTACGCAGATGTGTACCAGAGTTCACCTTGGTACTCTGTCATTTCAACGGTTAACATCAAGTTTCATGATATTCTGGTAATCTATTCTGGCATTATACCTTACTGAACCACTTGCCTATTACGTAGGTACCTAAAAAGTGAAAAATAAAAAAATAACTTTGCTACAAAAAATACTACCGACTTCCAAAAAAAAACTACAAATTGAAAAATTACTTTCTTTTTGGAAGTCGGCGTCCATAACGCAAAAAAATGGTACCTACGAAAGACACCGACTTCCAAAAAGAAAGTTATTTTACACATTGTAGTTTTTTTATTTGGAAGTCGGTAGTATATTTTTGTATTTTTTTTTATCATAGCCACGGTAGATTTATCGGTGTAAGTAATGTAATCGGGTGATTATGTAACGTTGCGGAAAAACAACTTTATATACGCTGTTAGATGTACTTTGCGGTGCATGCCGCAGGAATTCTATTTTTCGAACCGATAGAATCTTTGTAGGTCACTTCCTTGTTGCTTCTTTTTACCTGTATATTGCATGAAGTAATAAATAAATAAAGGAAGGAATTATTTTTGCATTCAAGAGGTGCGCTTGGCAAACATCTTAAACTGTTAAAACTAATGAAGAATCATTAAATAATAGAGCAAGATACAGATTGAAGACAAACCTACGTTCCCACGACCTATTGTTATCATAAATTAATATTGGAAAAGTATTTAGAAGGAAGGAAACAAATGCAAGCATAATTAAGCTCTTTCCTCAGATAACACTCAAGGTCTTGCAACAAGGCTGCTCTAGATTAGAACACAAATATTGATATCGAATGGTGAGGAGAACTGTCGACTTGCGAATCTCGAATTGTCGAATGCGATAATTTCTAGTTAGTATATCGGTCATCGGTGCATGGGAGTTCAATGTCAAGATTGTCATCATCATCTTCCTGCCTTTTTCCCATGTTAATTGGGGTCGGCGCAACACGTTTTCTTCTTCCATACCGTCCTGGCCCCTTCACTGACTCCCTTTTCTTTCATATCACTCCTCACACAGTCCATCGATCTTATCTTCGGCCGTCCCCTCCCTCTCCATCCATCCACATTTATATTCATAACTCTTAACATGCGTTTCATCCCTCCTCATCACATGACCATACCAGGACAAACGGTTTACTTTCAACTTTTCTGTCACTGGCGCCACTTCCTCTAATATACTCATTTCTCACTTTGTCCATTCTCGTTACTCCGCACATCCATTTCAACATTCTCATCTCTGCTACGCATGTCACTTTTCATTTATCTTTTCACAGCTAAACCATTGACCCTGTTAGGCCACTTTTGTAAACGCTAAGATAATTCACCTTGGCTGCTGCAGACAGGACCAATTCATCATGTACAGGACAAGAATTTGGTAGGACCTAGGCACGAAAACTTGCCCTATCTGCAGCAACACAGAGCACGTCGTGTCAAGCGCAGTCAAGATTTTTTCTTCTTTAACACCGTGGCAGTCTACAGAGTAGGTCTGTGAGAAACCACACGAATTCTTGCGTAGGCTCGGTGACTTTTCTTAGCTTGTACGTACAAGCGGCCTGAGGTTGCATCTAAAGATTCTGAATACTATATTATGAAGCCATAACTTCTAAGAAGACAACTAAGCTATTGACTTTGTGCTTACGTCTTAAGTGTTTGCTTTTAGATTAATGAATTGCATAAGTAGGTGTGTAAACGTTATCAGCTGATCTGGTAACAATAACATGCATCAGAAACCACGCATATGGTAATAATATATTATGGTGTCATTCTGAAGAACTGGCAGTTATAGACATAACCGAGCTGAAATAAGTAAAGAGAAAATACCCCGCTAAGTGTTATCGATAAAATCCTAGCCAGCACTACTGCGTATATAAATCAAACAACTGCGCAGCTCGATGCCTCAGAACCGGCGGCTATTATCTATTTGTTGGCGAATAGGTGACTGGGTCAGACAAATTGACTATTGATATTACGGGCAAAATCGGGAGGGGTCTGTTATACCTCGTACGATGACTATTATGTAATTGACATCTTTGAACTACAGTACACGAGGGGCAATGGCAAATGGCGTACGAGCTCGAAGCTTGTTTGTAGAATTGGGGTTTATATGAGTTGGTGATTAATATGACGGAAACGTTTGATCCTGAAGGACCAGATAAAGTGGTAATCTATCAGCGATAAGCATTATCAATAACTCCGTAATGTAAGGGGCACCACCGAAATTACACGTTGGGACATCAAACAGACATTGCCACTGATAGAATCGTCTCTTAGTTTCGACCCAGGACCTAATGCAACATGGCGCTGTTACTTTTATGAAATAACAGGTATTTTTGCTGATGAGCTGCTTTCCATCTTCATAAAAGAAAACTTTGTCTTCTCATCTTACTCGAAATTATGTAAAATTGTTCAAGACTTTTTAAGTCGGTGGAGCTCCTGGCTAAATAATAACAGCCGCACTGGTCGATTATTAAGGTTAAGCAACGCTTGAATGAGGTCGGTCCGTGGATGGGTGACCATTTCAACATACCCAGTTTCCTCCGTGCCTCGGAAAGCACGTTAAGCCGTTGGTCCCGGCTGTTATTTGAAGATCAGAAGACAGTCGTTACGGTTAGTCAGAAGCTTGAGATCTGACACCAATCTAGCCAAGGGGTTCGTGTTACCCAGTTACTGGATTGTGGAGGTCAGATAGGCAGTCGCTCCATGTAAAACTCTGGAACTCCGCTGAATCCGGTAAGATTGGAAGCCCCAATATAGTTGGGAAAAAGCTAGGCAGATTGATTTTGAGACTTTCTAAATTCGCATCACACAGAGCACGGACAACCTTTGTTTCCTAAATCTTCATTAATTGACTCTATTTAGGATGCTGTATTTGTCGGTTGTAAAAGTATCTTAATATTTCAGTATCTTCCAGTTATGTTCAAAGACTAGATAGTACTGTGTGAGTCTATCTGGCAGGCCCTAACGAGATTTATCAACAGGTGATAGCTTTTCATAAAGACATTATTTTGTACCTAAAGAAAATAAATAAGATATGTTTTGTACCACGACAGTTTTTGATTGAATGACGTTTTTATGAAGTGTCTAGCTAGCGGGCCCCTTATGATTATTTTTGTTGTTATTATACTTTCAGAACGCCCAATAGTGCTCGGAGTTAGAAACTATTATGTACCTTACAGATCCAAAATTTCGACTTTCTGTGAGCTACACTTCAGAAGATATTCGTTATTTAAACAAACGTCCAGCCAGCGGGCCCTTTTTAGAATACTACTCTTTTATAACATACAATAGTGTTAGTAGCTTGATACTATTTTGTACCTTACAAATCCAAAATTTCGACTTTCTGTAAGCTACACTTTTGAAGATATTCGTTATTTAAACAAACGTCTAGCCAGCGGGCCCATTTTAAAATACTACTCTTTTATAACATACAATAGTGTTAGTAGCTTGATACTATTTTGTACCTTGCAAATCCAAAATTTCGACTTTCTGTAAGCTACACTTTTGAAGATATTCGTTATTTAAACAAACGTCTAGCCAGCGGGCCCATTTTAAAATACTACTCTTTTATAACATACAATAGTGTTAGTAGCTTGATACTATTTTGTACCTTGCAAATCCAAAATTTCGACTTTCTGTAAGCTACACTTTTGAAGATATTCGTTATTTAAACAAACGTCTAGCCAGCGGGCCCATTTTAAAATACTACTCTTTTATAACATACAATAGTGTTAGTAGCTTGATACTATTTTGTACCTTGCAAATCCAAAATTTCGACTTTCTGTAAGCTACACTTTTGAAGATATTCGTTATTTAAACAAACGTCTAGCCAGCGGGCCCATTTTAAAATACTACTCTTTTATAACATACAATAGTGTTAGTAGCTTGATACTATTTTGTACCTTACAAATCCAAAATTTCGACTTTCTGTAAGCTACACTTTAGAAGATATTCGTTATTTAAACAAACGTCTAGCCAGCGGGCCCATTTTAAAATACTACTCTTTTATAACATACAATAGTGTTAGTAGCTTGATACTATTTTGTACCTTGCAAATCCAAAATTTCGACTTTCTGTAAGCTACACTTTAGAAGATATTCGTTATTTAAACAAACGTCCAGCCAGCGGGCCCTGCCCTGCCCTGCCTGCCAGATAGACTCACACGATAGTACTGACTGATTTTCAGAGGGCTGTGAGGTAGAACCTCTTTGCCGGTGAGTAATGTCGTTAATTAACCGCAAAACCGCAAAAGGCATTGTCACATCGCTAGATGTAACGTTATGGGTACCACAGTGTTATACATAGGTAATCGTATTATCCTGCCTGTCTCTTGACACTAATCAATGGAGTCCTTCGTACCTTACTTCAATTACCTATGATTAAAGAGCTCATTACGTTTATTATCATATTTTAGCGTTTGATTAAGACATCCAACAATCTTGGTTTATTGCCATGCGAATAGTTTTACTGTTTTATAAATACTATAGAGAGTTAGGAGCGTAATATATTTTTCAACACACTTTCTCATAAAGTGGCTCTAATTTCACCGCAATTAGGCACATAAAGACACCTGTTATCAAACTGTGACTTTTTCATTACTATTATTCACAAGTGAGATAAAGAGCTTTTTTTTAATTTATTGGTTGAGTTGCTTTGTTCTTAAAAAAGTTTCGATACAAAAAAGATCGTACTCAATAGTACAAATGAAACACATTTCATGCAACTTCGTATTTAAATAGATAATTTCAACTTGTACGTGTTTAATAAATAAAACTTTCATTTAAATATAACTTTTGTTTTTGTCTGTAATAAGAAATTCCCCATTTTGTACGTGGCTAAAGCGTTATCCGCGAAAAGCCAAAAAAAAGACAACTCATTATTTTTAGTATATGGCCGATCGCCATTGTTAGATGCGCGCACATAGGAAAACTGATTAATTTTGCCCGCCATTGCGAAAAAAAATTCACAACTCGTTTTCACTGTTGGAAATGATTTTTTAGTATTATTTTCTTCACAAATGTGTTGAAAAACGTCGTATGATACACGTGTGTATTGATGATTACCGTCCTCGGCTCTCTTAAGACCCTCACCTAACGGCTCGGGTCTCAATGGCGCCTCAGCGGTAATCACCAACATTACACACTTGTACCATAATGTACTATTCACAATAGGGATATTTCCTGACTAGAAAAATTATAATTCTATTTAGCCCGTCAGTGAGATTATCAAATAATATTGGACACGTATTTTTTCCTTATCAAATAAATAAAAATTGACAAAGATAAAGCGCATCAAAGTTAAGGAGTGGGGGCTAGTGACGTCACTTTGTCAGTATAAAGTGTAGCACACCGTGACGTCACACGATATTTCAACGTACTGTATTGTCGTATTTTTACCCGACTGCCAAAGGAGGGTAATGTGTTTATCAGTCTATGTATGTATGTATGTTTGTTCCTATGTGGCGTTCTATAGACCAAACGCGTTGGCCGATATTGATGATTCTTACGTCAACCGATTCGTCTTAACCCTGCGAGTGTCACTGGCTACATAAAAATTTGAAAAGAAAAAAATGGCGGCTTTTGGGCTCCATTTTGTGGGGGAAAAAAAAATTTTCTTCTAAACCCATCGTGTGGGGTATCCAAATAAGTATTTTAAGCGGTGATTTCAAAAATATATAACACGTATATGTTAAAATGTACCAACTTTATATAAAAACTAACTAAAAAGTTGTAAATAAAAAAAGTTAATTAAATAAATTTAAAACCCGACTGCTTAAAAAGCTAACTAAAAAGACGTAAACAAGAAGAAATTCATGCTGTGCAGTCGGAGGATACATATTCGCGAGCTGGCTGACCAAAATCAAATGTATCCTCCGACTGCACAGCATGAATTTCTTCTTGTTTACGTCTTTTTAGTTCGGTTTTTTTAACGGAGCAAAAGAAAAATATACGTGTCCAATATTTTTAGGTTATTTAACTGACGGACCAAAATATTTATTTTTTGTCAACTACCCTATTACTTGCCTTGGCATTTGTCAACAGACCCGAATCCGTATTTTAACTGTGATAACCTTGTGAGGGCTTGCGCAGAATTACGTTGATTGTTAGCTATGTAACTAATGTATCTTTGAAACAAAACAAAAGGAAGGGCAATGGACTTGCTACGATCAAATTATTCACCCGGGAATTTCCCAAAGATATTTTTCAAAGATTTGACATTCAAATTCGAGTGTTTTCTTCTCGGGCTCTTGAATTATTTAACATGATGTTTTATTCCTTGTGCGTCTAACGGTAGTCAAAATAACATTTACCCATCGTTGAGTGAAATGCATTATTCAAAGTATAGAATAGAAATAGCAGCTATTCTTAAAAACACTCAAGAACACGGATAATGCGTTTTGCAATCTCAACGATGAATGTTTAGGTAAGTGCAATTTCACACAATGTTTTCTTTGTACTCGTGTTTCAGTTATGGGAATGGCCGTGGCCTTAAAACCGTTATGTTATGAAATATTGAACTTGAATGTACTGAAAGTGTTTTAACTGGTTCTATTCCAATCATTTTCACATCCTTATTCTAGTTACTAGTTGTCCTCCGTGACTTCGCTCCCGTCAACTGGCTACCTACCTACTTGCCTGCCCTACCCTATCTACCTTCATATCTATTTTTTATTTTATACCTATCCCGTATTCTAGCGAACAAAACAAAACAAGAATGATTCAAATCGGTCCAGCCGTTTTTGAGTTTTAGCGAGACTAACGAACTGCAATTGATTATTAGGTATATATAAGAAAGATTTGGACTCGCTGCAGCCTAAGTCGCAGTCTTCTTCTATCCATATCTATTTTCCGTCTTCTTAGTAGTCAACTCCTTAATAGACTTATCAGCTTTCACCTATTATTTGCATCTTTTATTCGGTCTTCCTTCTACCCCATTAATCACCCAGTCATATTCAAAACTTTCCTCTCGACATGTTCCTCATTCCTACGGATCCCATGCCATAGATTACTGGTTCTATTTTATGCTTCCGTAATTATTATTAAGTAATTGATTTAACTTTGCATTGCTTACATCAGTATGTAAGCAAAATACATAAATATTTTATAATCGTCTTATTGTTGCATTGGTTATTTCACTACTGGACAAATCTAGGTCATTGACGTAATTAAAAGACGGTCGTATTTATAGGTATTTTAAATACCTGCAGCGTATGCAGTGTGCTTATCTGAAGCAATTTTGTAAATCCTCATGGATACCCCCCGTGTGGAGAACCCCGAGAACGGAGCGTTATTTCGAACTCCAACCGACTATATACCTATCAACTATCACTATTGATTGGTTCTTGTAGTGTGTTTTCATAATTTTCATTCGCAAGCCGAACTTTCCGACGAGCTTCATTCCGTCGGCGCTTTTTTGGTGGTAGTTACTGTTGATTTTTAACCGACTTTCCAAAAAGGAGGAGGTTCTATGTTCGACTTCATGTTTTTGTGTATGTTCACCGATATCTCGGTCTATTGTTTTTGTTTTTTTTTAAAGAACTTTGCCCCACACTAGGAATTTCCTCCTGTATCGTGGGTGCGTTTACAAACATATAAACTCACATACACAAACACCCAGAGCCGGAATAACTATCTGTAGGTCATACAAATATTTGTCTGTGCGGGAATCGAACCCGCGACACGTAGCGCAGCAGTCAATCGCTCAACCACTGCGCCAACCGTGCGCCCAAACTTGAACTTTATTGTGGACCGATTTTGTAAATAATTGTTTGTTTGATAGAGTATGTTCCGAAATTGGTCCCATTTTAATTTGGCGAAGATTTGATGAAGAACTTCGGAGTTATACAACAGAACTCTTCAATAAATAACGGAAAATCTCTCGGGATTGCTCTGTTTGTTGTTTACACCATTTCATAACATAAAATCACGCCAGTACGCTCTAAAGGCGTACGCAGATGTGTACAGTTCACCTTGATACACTCACATTTCACGGGTTATATAAGTTTAATGGTATTCGGGTAATCTATTCTGGCATTATAAGTAAATAATTTAAGACTTGCCTATTAGGTACAACAAAAAAAAAGAAAAACATTTTTACAAAAATATACTACCGACTTCCAACTAAAAACATTACAAAGTGAAAAATAATTTTCTTTTTCGAAGTAGGTGTCCATAACGAAAAAAATTGGTACCTACCAAAGACACCGACTTCTAAAAAGAAAGTTATTTTTTACTTAGCAGTGTTTTAGTTGGTAGTCGGTAGTATTTTTATTTAAAAAATTATTTTTTGTCTTTCAGGAGTTGCAGTGGTTGGAAATAAATAGTGTCGCGGGCTTGTCCCAAAAGCCGAACTATCCAGATTTTCCTCAAGACAAAAGAAGACACCCTACTTAGAGGACTGTCCAATTCTGTGCCAAAATCCACAAGTCAACTCGATTGATGGCATAAACATAATCTTAGACCATTTTCCTACGCTCTGAAGCCAGTTTGCTCCAGTTTCTCACGCCCGCATCGATTTTCGGAACAGCTGGCTAAATGCCAGAGGTAAGGCTGTAAGCACGATTGTTCTGACACTGGCTGGCAACTCGCCAAATGCCACAAAGTTAGACTTTTAATCAATTAAAACTATACTGAAGTAGCGTGTTGTGGTTTTTTGTAGGTATACTGTTTCGTTGACATAGGAAACGAATTGTTTAGTAGTGAAAAGGTTTGCTTTTAGTTTCCAACACGCAATTAACAACGTAACCTCAAAGGGTTACACGTCTGACAGGCGCAATGATTATTCCTAGAAATTGCACTAATTCTTACACCAATTTTTATTATATAAACGCATTGTCACATTCTCGCGTCGATCTCTATAGGAGACTTAATCACCTATTTTTTGAAGGAGCGTAATTTGTTTATCAGTATATGTATGTATTTCCTATGTGGCGTTCTAGAGACCAAACGCGTTGTTCGATTTTGATGATTCTTACGTCAATCGATTCATCTTAACCTTGCGAGTGCCACCGGCTGCAAATGCAAATTGGAAAATAGAAAAATGGCAGCTTTTGGGCGTCATATTGTGGGGGCCCCATTTTTCTTCCTTCCGAACCCATATTATTGTAGGGTATCAGAATAAAAGGTTTTAAGAAGTGATTTCAAAGTTATATGTAAAACTTATATATTTAAATGTACCTTATTCGAAAAAAAAAATTAAAAGTAAAAAAAAAAAAAGCAAAAACCCGACTGCTTAAGAAGCGAACTAAAAAGACGTAAACAAGAAGAAAATCATGCTGTGCAGTCGGTGTGTGTGTATCCTACTTCTGGTTTTGGTCAGCCAGCTCGCGAATATGTATCCTCCGACTGCACAGCATGATTTTCTTCTTGTTTACATCTTTTTAGTTCGCTTCTTAAGCAGTCGGGATTTTTTGATTTTTGAATTTACTTTTTGATTAAGGATTAATTTGGATTATGTGATTCTAATGTGGCGTTCATGAATGCACTTGTGTCTTCGTAATAAATTGTTAGTATTGTTACAAAATTAGATTATGGCGCCTGAGTTCACATGAACCGAGTACAAAGACAACGTAGTCTTTGATCACCCGCTATGTAAATAATATACCTCATTGTACAAAGAACATTAGTCTGCGTTCCATAACGACTAGTAGTAATAATATTAGTCTCGGTACTAAAGAAACTTGTACATTAGTGACGTATTGTTTTGACCATGTCGAGATATACGTGTTTATGTAAAATAACAACAAACTCTTTGGCTTACAGCCCAACTGTATTTTGTTTATTGCCCTTCGTAGGTAATATGAAAATCATCTATTGTTATGATTAATCAACTGCACACGATCTATCGCGCTTAAGGCTTCCACAGACAGTTGTGAGTGTTGCAACTTGGCTTTGCGACGATCAACGACATTTTTTTTTCAATTGTTCAACGGATAATGTTTTCGTAGAATTATATTTTTAGAGCAGTGGTGGCCCAGTGGTAACGGCCCCGACTTAGGTGTCGTAGGCCGTGAGTTCGAACCCTAGCAGGCGCGACTTCGTGTAAATTATTTTATCACCATTGCTCTGAAAACGGTGAAGGAAAACATCGTGAGGAAACCGGCATGTCCTAGAACCAAACATTCGAAGACATGTGACATTCACCAACCCGCACTGGGCCCACGTGGTGGAGTCGTGGAGAGTCCCTCTCTCACAGAGAGGATGCCTGTGTTCCAGCAGTGGGAACATTATAAGGCTGATGATGATATTTTTATTTCAAATACGATTATCATTGTTGCGTGTGCGTGGTATCGATCGATGTGCGGAAAGGCGTGTTCCTGGCCAGACCTACCGCGATCTTGCGAATTTTCGTCACAGCAGCCACGGCAATTGAGTAGAAATACTGGATGAGCCACGAGTGTACTAGTATTACACTACTCTCCAATCTTCCAGGTCGCCCTGTGGCTTGCCGATGCGCAAGGCAAGGAGCGCTGCTGTTTTTAACCGACTTCGCAAAAAAGGAGGAGGTTCTCAATTCGACTGTATTTTTTTATTTTTTTATTTGTGTTACCTCAGAACTTGTTACTGGGTGAACCGATTTTGATGATTCTTTTTTTATTTGAAAGCTGGTGCTTGTCATGTGGTCCCATTTAAATTTGGTCAAGATCTGATGAAGAACTTCGGAGATATACATCAGAACTCTTCAATAAATGACAGCAAATCACTCGGGATAGCTGCAATCGGATGTCTGTTTATTGTTTACATCATTTCATAACATAACATCACACTAGCACGCTTTAGAGGGGTACGCAGGTGTGAACAGTTCACCCTGGTATACTCTAAATCCACCGTTTTTGTTTAAGTTTCATGTTTCTGGGTTCTATTCTGGCTTCACTTTAGAGAATTGGTTCGTTATGTACCCACAACTAAAAAGTGAAAATTAATTTTTTTAACAAAAAATACAACCGACTTCCAAATAAAAACTCTACAAAGTGAAAAATAACTTCAATTTCGGAAGTCGGTGTCAAAAAACGAAGATCCCAAAACAGGAACACCGACTGCCGAAATTGAAGTTATTTTTCACTTTGTAGAGTTTTTATTTGGAAGTCGGTTGTATTTTTTTTTTGTATGAGATTTACTACTGCACAGCCATTGTAGCCTACTTCAGAGCGGCTAAGAATATTGGGCAGTTGTGTACTTTAGGTAGTTTTCTTTCTTACCTGAGCTGAGCGCAGTAGAACTGATGCGGGATGGCGGTTAGCACTCCCGCGCCGTCACCGGTGTCGTTGTCGCAGGCGCACGCACCTCGGTGCTCCATGCGTTTTGCGAGCGTCTCTGCATCTCGGACGATCTGCGTAAAACATTAAATTTTTATTAATCGTAAACATTTCTAGTACCTCAACTAGGTTCATCACCATCCAAAGCCCAACTTCGCCCACTGTTGAGGCCTCTCTTCTCGTGCCAGTCCCCACGTTCCCGTGCCAGCCTCATCCAGGTTCTATCCGCGTTGGCAACCATTTAGTTTGACCATTTAGCATTTAAGTAAGGTCGTTCCTTCATTATGCACGTCTCTGTGTCATTTTTCATTCTTTAAGGCACAGATACTCCTGGGCCCTCAGTAGCTTATTTTCAAATGAGAATCACGTGTAAAGGGCTAGTCGTAATTGTTTGAAAAAAATATATGTTACATAAGTCCATTTTTTTAATAATTTGATCTACGATTGTTTTTATTTTTTTTTCATATAACATAGTGTAATTAATTTGTAAAGTTATATCGGACATGGGCCAAAAACCGACAATTGCTCCAAAACCGCCGCGCGTAGTTAAATTAAATTTTACCCATCACAAAGACAATTAAATTGACATAAGACATTTTGATGTAAGTTTTTTTAAGTCATAGAATAATAAGAAAGTACAAAAAACTACAAAATTTTGGGTCGCATGGGTTTGAAACGAGTACGCGTTTTGTTCCATCAAGGTCGTTGGCGACTGTCGTCGTCTTAAGCTAAGGATCGGTAGATGTTAGGACGCTTGGGGATGTGTATATTCAGCAGTCTATTGCCTGCAATGAAGAATATCAGCTGTCTGCGACTACAATCCTTTATAAGTAGTTTTTTTACCAGGTCCTGACTATACCGGACGAAGACATTACCACAATTTCGGCGCAGTTTCAAGAATGATTTCCATCACTTGATTCGTGAATTATGGCTACAAGAGGTTTATTTAAAATAGAATGAATTTATGGGTTTCATTTATCAGCGAGAAACGAGTCAAAGTTCAAACTATTTGTTTACTCTTGTTTGATTCACCAGATGAGCGAAGACGTCATTGTTTGGGCATACCTAAATAATTATACGTTAATTGATTGAATTTGGTCTTATCTTCTAACTGGTTGTAATAGCAAAAAAAATTAGTTAGCAAAACGCTCAAAATTAGTGTTAACAAGTAGCAACAGTAATCGTCCATTCGAAATAATTGGTCTTAACTAGATTTAAATTGCGATTTATTTCTTCAAAGAGACGAGAAGAATGCATGCAAATAAAAATTGGATCGGACCTGAACAGTCTAGACTAGACAACTAATTCTGTAATTTGGCAAAATGGTTGCTTACATTTGGACAATTGCAGACTTACCTATCTTATGATAATGCGGTAGCCGTCGTTTTATAAGCTACGAGCTAATATTTTACAAAAGCAAAGGAAAATTAAACAATCAATTAAGGTAATTGGCAACTAGGTTTCTATGCATGAACCTAAACGTTTTGTCTTTAGCGTTTTTAAAAAAGTAGCACGAATATTATTAATTTTATGCTCTGCAAAAATTAACGAATGGTTGCCAAGGAAACGCCATAAAGAATCCTTTGAAGAGTTTCCAAACAATTTGCAGTTAAAAATTTCCACTTTCTCCATTAAATGATGGCGTCGTAGTACATCGACAATTAATAATGGACGCTTGCCAAATGCATTGCAGAATAAGCCTCTGAAAATGCAATTTCAGCGAACCAAGACGACATAAAATAAAATGTTTACTGCCATGGCTAAAAATAAGATTATGAGTTTCTATTTTTCCAAGGTACTGACATTTATTTACTACAGACACAGATAATATAATACTAGCATACTACAGATAAAGATAATCAATTCAAGTTAATTCGGGAAAATTCCTAGGGACGCATGTACAGAATTCTATATTTATGTATCGCGGCGATGTTCATTTTCGCCGCAGAATATTTCCATGTCCCTTTGGACATACGCTGGCCAATTAGCATCGGGTGGCATCAAAGGGACCACAGTGTATTGATCTATAGGTTGAATGGACAATGGCGAGCGCAGACGGCTCACATCGCAAATTAATTAACATTACTAGGCAACCGGAGATAAGGGTGAGTTGTTGAGATCTAATTTTGGTTCAGGGCGTTGGTAAGGCTCATGAAATCTGGCTTTCAGATGTGAGTTTTGATAGATTGGCTATTGTATTGTTAGTCCTAGGTCAATATGGGACACTGCTAGCTTTGGTGCCTTTTAACCCGACTGCCGAAGGAGCGTAATGTGTTTATCAGTCTATGTATTTATGTTTTTTCTATGTGGCTTTCAAGAGACCAAACGCGTTGGCCGATTTTGATGATTCTTACGTCAATCGATTTGTCTTAACCTTGCGAGTGTCACTGGCTATATTAAAATTGGATAATAGAAAATGGCGGCTTTTGGGTGCCATATTGTGTGGGCCCATTTTTTTTTTTCTTTCGAACCCTGTGGGTTATCAAAATAAAGCGTTTTAATAGGTGATTTCAAAAATAATATATAACAGTTTAAATGTATCCTAATTCGAAAAAAAATGTTAACTGAAAAGTTTTAAATAAAAAAAGTTTTTGAAGTATCTTTTTTTTATTGTATTTGCGTGCTGCGTCTATCGGACTTGGTTTTTTATTTGGCTTGTTGTATTATCATGTTGGAGAGTGTTATTTTATAAAGGTCAATTAATAATACACGGACAAACAGTTCTAATATAAGTAGGTAAACTCCATAGATTTGAGAATCGTAAAATAATTTCCTCATAAATAAGAATTGAAAGGGAAAAATTGCGAAACTTCAGCTAAGTAAATATAACAGGAAAGAATAACGTTTTTTGGAAGAATTAGTGGTTACCCAAAACACTTCTGGAGTTCTGATTTAAAGGGTTTCGATTGTTTTGCAAGAAAAATGAAGAGGAACGGGGAAGTTTTGTTTAAAAATGAACTGGTTGCGCAAGATATTTCAGGAGTAAAAACATTTGAGAGGCTTCGAAGGAACTGTGAAGTTATTTTAAAATAATGGACTGTTAGCGCAAGATAGAAAGAGTTCAGCATTTTTGAAGAGTTTCGAAGATTTGTAAGCATATACAGTTCAGTTTTGTTTCAGAACAGACTTGTTTTGCGAAATTCTTTATGGAGTTGAAGCATTTAAGAGGTTTCAAAGCAATAACAATTTTTCATCTAAAAGGAGCCTTGTTATATCCGGTATAAAAGCATTTGAGCGGCTTTGATGGTCTTACAAGAGAAGTACTTGGAAAATAAAGAGAA
Source organism: Orthosia cruda (assembly GCA_964057195.1). Classification (NCBI taxonomy): domain Eukaryota; kingdom Metazoa; phylum Arthropoda; class Insecta; order Lepidoptera; family Noctuidae; genus Orthosia; species Orthosia cruda. The sequence continues at coordinate 40,281,244 of OZ059831.1, read as the reverse complement.
ACAGTAAAGTTATGTTCAAGAATGGACTGATTGCAAGATACTTCTGCATCAAAGGTTTTGCAAGAAGGGATTTTTTCAGCAAAAGTTCATTGCTGAAAAAACAAGACAGCTTCTAGAAAAGTTTTGTTAAATATAACTGGTTTTCCAGATAGTTGTGTAAGCAGGGTACTTACTTTATGGGTACGTTTTCCGTCGATAGCAACTACGAATCCAACTCCACAGGCCTCGTGCTCGTTCTGAGGGTCGTACAAGCCTTGCTTGGGCGGCCCTTCCCACTCCATACCTGGAAAAAGAATTGGACGTTAGCACTTCGCAGTAGTACTAGGTTGGATCGTTTTATAACTATAATTTTAAATAAAGATGGTCTCCGAACGTTGCTAAATAGGTATGGGTATATTTTTCTATCAGAGTTTTAAACTGATTAAAGCATTCTGCAGAACTTATTTAGCACCTCTAGGTATTTAAATCTGTAGAATTTATTGTTATACTTGGAACATTTACTAACTTTGACTAATTTATTTTCTCAGCTGGGTAGTGTTCTGGAATTTATTCGGTATCTTTTCGTCCAACTTAACAGTGTCCCAAGACGAAAGTCTTCTGTCAGTTCTTCAGTCTATGACCAGTGTGTGTTGCCAGTTATGACCTATGGCTCTGAGACATGGTCGCTCACAATGGCCCTCATCAGAATGCTTACAGTCAACCAAAGGGCAATGAAGAGGGCTATGCGTGGAGTATCGTTGCGTGATCGAATCAGAAATTTAGAGATCCGCAAGAGAACCAGGGTTACAGACATAGCCTGAAGAATTGCCAAACTTAAGTGGCTGTGGGCACATTGCTCGCAGAACGGATGGCCGATGGGGCAGAAAAGTTCTGGAGTGGTGACCGCGAACCGGAAGAAGTTGCGTTGGAAGGCTTCCTACCAGGTGGACCGATGACCTGGTGATGGTTGCGGGGATCCGCTGGATGCGGGACGCACGGGACTGGTCAATTTGGCGACGCTTAGGGGAGGCCTATGTCCAGCAGTAGACGCCTTTCGGCTGATATGATGACCATAATCATCATATCAGCCGAAAGACATCCACTGAACTAATTTATAATAAGTGCTCGCTTGCCCTTTAATGATCATGATTCATATTTATCAAATCACACGTTATTATTAAACTCTAATTGGACTTTTTGCTGGTAGAATTTGTTATCCTATTGGATTCTGCATAAAAACAGTCGCAGTAGAGGACGTCTTTTTATTGACACATGATATGAAATAACTAATTTCTAAAATAAGAATTGATTTTGAAACCTATGTTCTTCTGTATTAATAAACTATGAATTTTATGCATTCTATTGGCAGTCGCAAAATAGAGATATATGGATAAAGCCATGCTGAACTAAATCCAAATAAATGGAGAGCAAAAGTATGATGATTAGAAATTAGTTATAATTAGTACTAATGCAATTCATTCACAGAACCTTGGTTCTAGACACGCATTACCTGTATGGCGTGTTTACACATGCAATGGTCATGTCCAAAGGTTTTACAAGGCTAAAAAAACCATTTCGCCTTGTCCTAAAAATAGCAGGTTCATTGACATTTCTGCTATAAACAATATCGTTGTGACTAGTACACGATCCGGTTTGACTAGCGTGTTTATGATCGTCGAGTATTATTTTGAGAAATTTTTAAACTAGATTATACCTAGTACTTGAAAGAAAATTTCTAGAATGCTCATTCAACCGGCGGCTTCGTTTGGGTCGAGATTTGATTGAAATATCAGTTTTGAATCCACATTTTATCCTCCAGCACGTTTCTATCCTTTTTGGTCAATATCGACAAAAAACTGGTTAGTGTCAGACCCTTTTCACTGAACGTGATTTTACATAAATCATTCCAAATTTCGTAGATACACCCGATTTTCAAATTATATTTAGACACGGGCGCAAACCATTGTATGTAAGGATAATAAAGATCATGGGGATCTATATTATCCTTACCAACATATTATAGGAATATTTCTTGGTTTATTTATGTTACAAAATGTTCGTATGACGTTTTGAATGTATCTTCAAGAAAACACGACTGCATATAAAGGGCTACATACTTGGAACATTAACAAATTCTAAAAGGCATGTCGTATTGGCCCAGGGGCTAAGGAGCTCGCCTTTCGTGCTTGAAGTCGTGGGTTCTTCGAGGAAACGCCGAGCATAGCCTTGATTATTAACGAATAATAGAGAATTAAAGCAGTGGTGGCCCAATGGTAACGGCCCCGACTTGTCGTAGATTCTAACCCAGGCAGGCGCTTTACTTTGTGTAAATTATTTCATCACCACTGCTCTAAAAACGGTGAAGGAAAACATCGTGAGGAAACCGGCATGCCCTAGAACCAAAAATTCGAAGATATGTGACACACACCAATCCGCACAGAGCCCGCGTGGGGGATTATGACCCATTCGCTCTCACAGAGGGGAGGCCTGTGTCCCAGCAGTGGGAACATTAAAAGGCTGCTGATGACGATGAGGAATAGAGAAGTATGGCAGAAGATATGGTGCGCCACACTCAAATAAATTGGTATAGGAGAATGATGAATATAACGTTATTATTCCAAGAGATGAAAACACCTCAGCACGATTAGTAACTCTTACACCGTATTAGGAAGAAGTACAGTGAAAAATATTTATTTAGGTATATTGCAATTGAATAGGTACTGTCCTAATTAAGTTATTTTAGTAGTCATAGTCATATTTTGTTTTAATTAATTAATCCTGCATTCACAAGGCGTTTGCGGAAAAAGTTAAGACAATCGGCGAAGTTGTGTGTCTGTGATTTAAGCTTTTGGGTTTGGCTTATTGAAAATTCATGATTCACAGCACCAAGACTAGTCACTGATGCATTGCCATTTACTTGAAGTAGGACCTAGATCCGCATTTATGCGGCAGGCCCAGTCTGAAATAGCGGAATGAGCTGGAATTCTTTGGTAAAAAAACAATCTGCCTGGCCTTTTCGTAATTCAATATTTTTCAGTCTAACCGTTAGCAGCTGAATACTACTTTTTGACATGTCATATCGGACCGCCACAACCGAAATAACGAGGTAACACGATACCCCTTGGCAAGACAGTTTTCTGATTCCCCGTAACGACTGTCAAATATCTTCAAATGACAGCCGGGACCAACGGCTAAAGACGGAAACACACGTGTCGTGGCGTGGCATAGCGCCTTCTGACGCAGTTGATTGGCTACAAAACTCGTTGTGTTATGATGTAGGCTGGAACAGAGTCGTTTGATTGATGGATCCCACGCCATGCCACAACACGACACGACACGTGTGTATCCGTCTTTAACTTGCTTTCTTTTTTGGATGTGTCGGTATGTAATGGCTTTTCAAATATTCCTAGGACCTAGACGACTGAAGTGGAAGGAGACTAGGGTGGAACTTCAGATTAGTTATAATTAATAGACAAGGGGCTGACCATAAGCTCTTAGAGTAAGGTTATTTTGAGTGTGTGTAAGGGACAGATGTCTACTTGTATAAATCTGTCCCTTATGCACACAAAAAATAACTTATGGTCACCCCCCAGTTCGTCTTTAAGCGCAGTACGGCAGTAAGTCTAAACCATCCAATTTGAGCGAGCCGTCGACAAACAATATCGTTAGTCAAGGTGGCACTCAAATCACAATGCTTACACAGACGACACTGACGGATGGCTTATAGGTATCTATATAATGATACGATGGTGGAAAACTTTACTTGCATTGATAACGAATTCACTGGTAATTCCCGCAAGACATGTCATGAATTATTTAGAAGACATGGTAATTTTAAATGAATGAATAACTAATCTATACCAATATTATGAAGAGGAAAGATTTTTTTGTTTGTTTGTACCGAATAGGCTCCGAAACTACTGGACCGATTTAAAAAATTCTTTCACCTATGGAAAGCTATATTATTCCCGAGTAACATAGGCTATAATTTCGACGGGAGCGAAGCCGCGGGGGTCAGCTAGTGTGATATATTATTTTATGGAAATTGCGTACCTATACTTGCGTATCTTTAAACCCTGTCCCCAGACTCCCCAATGTGTGTTTCCATCGACAAAAATGACGAATTTCTATGCAAACTTTCGTACACTGTTTGAGTTCAGGAGACGAAATTTCAAAAATCAATGCTCGTCTTGATAAATTTATTAGATTTCTTACTTCTGTACACTGATGGTTTAGCCTGGTCTGTCAGTAAATAAATAAATAAGATTTCTAATGAATAAGATGATCTAATTAAAAAAGTATTTATAAAAAAACACATTGTTGGTATAGATCTCGCCAAACTTCTTGTCCGCCCTGAAGTTGGCTTACCGGATGCGCAAGGAAAGGATCGGTGTTGTTTTTGTATGAGATTTACTATTGCACAGCCATTGTAGCCTACATCAGGGAGGCCAAGAAGTTTCGTGAGAACTTTCCCAATCTTACAGGTCTTGGGAGTATATATTCTGTAAGTCTGTAGCACCCAATCATACGATTTAGTTCAATTATCGCTTGATTTTATCAATTCAACGTGAATTGAATACTAGCAGTTTTAAAAGCCAGAGTATGCAAATGATGGTCTGAATCACTGTTGTGACCATTCAAACCATGAGATTTACCTTTCAATATTATTTAAATTTAAAAAGTTAATTATCACATTTACGTTACATAATGTCTTCCATGAGATTAGGGATAAGGCAGTTAATTTATCCCTTAAAATCTCATGAAATTATTTACCCATTTAATAATTTAGTACTTTCTTATCGAACATGTCAATATGCTCCGTCAATATAATCTTAGTTGTTAATTTAGGTATATCAAGGGCATTATAATTACAAACATTTACCCAAGTAAATAGTAATTTTTATAATCATTGCCCAATTTGGTGTGCAAATGAAAGCCAGACGGTTAGTCTGGCAATGTTTAGTGCTTTAAAATTAAATAAAGATTAAATTATAATCTGTCTGTGCAGACAAGGCGTCTGGATAATTGAGACATAATGATGTTAGATGATTCTGTCTGGTTTTTATCTTTATAACTTAGATTGTCTCATAAAAAGAATTATTTGTAAGATTTCAGGTGAAGGTTAAACTGTAGAGGTTGAATTTGGAATTCTTATGTAAAAACCTGAGGTTTTTAATTTTAAACATATTCAATTTCATATGAAAACAATGGATCTTCAGAACAATGCATTGACATGGTGGATCACCTAGTTGATATGGGTAGTGGCAATCATAAAACAAGAAATATGGTTGCAAATATGTGTGCATCCATCGGTATACTGTTCACACACACATGGATGATGAAGATATTGGAAATAATATTAATTGTTCTGTTACATAATAATAAACATTATTTAATGGTTTGACCTGGGCAATGAAGCAGGAAAAAACACTGGTAAGGGCATAGGGTATCGAAGATGAATTACATACCTACTTATTATTTATATCTATAGGCACTTTAAATGATAAATATGAGTAAATACATATTTAAATTGCTTATACTTATTTACAAGAATGAGAATACAGTTCTTTAATAAATCATGTACCTACATCTTTTCGGCGTGTAAAAAATGCGAAAAAAGGTTGCGAGAATTTTCGAATATTTAAATTAGCTGACAGAGTGACAGATCAATGACCGCCAAATCTCAGGTCATTGGTGGCGCTACAAAGACCGGTTATTGAACAAAAAAATAATTATCCAATTCGCATCAATTGAAAATCGAACTTATTAGATTTCAGATGTTATTTTTATTGCGTTTCATTAGGTACGTATTCTTGAGTGATGACGATTGTTAACCCCCGACGGAAAAAGAGGGGTGTTATAAGTTTGAGGTGTGTTGCTGTGTATCTGTGTATCTGTGTATCTGTGTATCTGTGTATCTGTGTGTCTGTGTATCTGTGTATCTGTGTATCTGTGTATCTGTGTGTCTGTCTGTGGCATCATAGCGCCTCAACGGATGAACCGATTTTGATTTAGTTTTTTTTGTTGGAAAGGTGATTGTGTCGAGAGTGTTCTTAGCTATGTTTAAAAAAAAACGGTTCAGCCGTTCAAAAGTTATGGGCGTTTTACTGTTTGAATCGGGATGTTTTCGCAAGATAAATGTGTCGGGGGTTTTTTAAATTTTTAAATTTTACTTGTTTTCATAAGCTATTTTCGATCGTCGATTAAGGGCTATTCATGATCTATTTTATCAATGAACGCTGCCGATTTATCTTTTAAATACGTCCAATTGGAACTACTTATATGTTTAAGCAACCGGCTAACAGGAAAACAGGAACGTGGACTAGATTGTACAAACAGTTTTTTTTTTTTGGCGAAATGGAGTAGATATAACTGAGCAGTGATTTTAAATTGGTAGCACAGTATTGTCACCACGTATGCATTGCACGTGGAACACCCAAGTGCTTGCGAAATACGTGCCAGACATAGCCCGTGAAAATCTAAAGAAAGCAACAAAAAATCCCTTACCTCAAAGTACTTTCGGTAAATTAAATAAACTTTTCTCGCCTCCAACACAACTTTAAGTTCTCACTTTCACACACAAATGTTATCAAATACAACAGATGTGCTGGATGGAGAATTTGATCAATTAGAACACTGAAAGAAACCGGTAAACGCGTAGTGACCGCTCTACAGACGACTACGATAACCGGCAGAACGCGATTAACTGACTGAATGAAATAAAATGAGATGGGATGAGAGAGAGAGAGCGATTGAACGTGAACTATTTCAACCCTGGATTGGGATTGGCTGGCGTTCGGGATTGAATGAACGTAACAAAATTAAGAAAAGTCTTGATTGGTCAATGTGTAAAATCAGTGTTGTCAAAGGAGTAATTCGCTTTTAATACATTAATGTATGTTTATAGTTTATAGATATATATAATTGACACCTTGATCTCTTGGGTCATTTAAATCGATAATTGTATGTTTTATTACCTATTAATGACACCTGTATCTATTAAAACATAACAATATGGAACACTTTCACAAAAATACGTTGTAAGCATTGATGATAACTTTTAGTAGGAAACATAAAGTATTAATTTGGGCTAGGTGTGGTATCACCGATCCATTAAAATGTATTTCCATCGATCGTTAAAAACATGGTAATTTCCTTCACATAATGGCTTTACATGGCTAAGAGAGACCTGAAAAACTCTAACTATATGTCAAAATGGATGCTTCTGTTTTGCCACAAACATTATTTCAGAATACCGTAGGTTTAGTTCTCGCCAAAGTTCCTGGCCGCCCTGAAGTTGGCTTTCCAATGCGCACGGCACGGATCGGGGCTGTTTTTGTATGAGATTTACTACTGGGCAGCCATTATAGGGAAGAAGTTTGGCGAGAACTATTTATAGTCATTAACTCACTAAGGATACTTTTTGACAGCGCCTAGGTTAATAAAATAGCAATTGTGCGAATAGAAACGAAGCTATATTTTTTCGTGGATACATTTTTTTTAAGAGCTGCTTCAATAATCACAGTGTGAAAGTAAGAGGAACAGATCAGTATGACAAGTTCCTCACCCATCTTTGAGAAAAAGAGAGACAGATTCTCAGGAAGAGTGTTGGGTGTGCTAAATACCTGTCGATAGTTCTTTGGATAACTCTGTTAATCGCGAAATAGGATACGTAAGTACCAGCCTCGTTAGTACCGCTGTGGCGATACAGATGTCACCACATCACTCATCGAGCCCGGAATGCAGGGTGAGCCGATGGGCCATCCGTACATTTATTGTGATCAAAGATTATTGTGATGTTATCCAAGCTAAGTGAAAGGTTCCAATCGCGTAAATCAGAACCAGATGCCGTGTAGTTCACGGAAGTTCACGGTGAGTCCTGTCTGCACTGATCCCACATAGAATACTGCAAGTAGGTCGGTCGTAGTGGTGCAGTTGCGACTGCTGCGTCGATCAGGAGAGATTTTCTTATCTGCTTGCTGGCCAGCTCACAGAGTACATTATACATAGGGGCCAGCTGAAGAGTACCTATGGAGATCTTGATGCTATGCTAATGCAACGCACTGGTTACTGTTAGTTATTGTACTTGGTAGGTTAGTTGGTATCCTAGGCGATACGCAGGATGTCGAGAGGGATAGAGTTATTTTGCTACTGCAAACGTAAACGTTTTAAATCTATTCACACAAGGCTCAGGTGCCTTGATTCATCAGAAATCATTAAATATAAGTAGTGTAGATAGCCTTAGCTAGGCTATAAGAGGCATTCCCCCTGTTTCTGGCAATAATTTAACAATGTGTAACAAATTAAACAGAACTTACACTTGACTTGTTTTTGTGTCGCTTTGTTCGCAGTTCGATTCATCATCATCATTCCAGCCTTTTTTTAGGCCTAGCACGCATTGCGATTTTTAGCCGCGCGGATTTAATTCGCGCGAATTTTTGTCAGCGTACTGAATCTAACTAACACGCACTGCGGATAAAATACCGCGTGATTTTTGTATCGTTCTACCTGCTCATAGAGGTCAAAATATTCGCGCAAATTTAAACCACGCCGCGGTGCGGTGGATTCTGTGGTAAAACAAGGCTTTCTTGCGGATTTTTTTCCGCGCGAATTGATTACCACAATGCGTGCAGCTTCATACAATTTCATAGGTCGCAGAATGGGCGGACAAAATTCTCGCGAATAAAAATCGCAGTGCGAGCTAAGCCTTAATATTCCCACTTCTGTTACACAGGCCTCTTCTCTGTTCGATTGGTTGTTGAATATTCATTCAACCAATCACAGCAGCATTTGATTTTGCAATAATTTTCGTTCCATGAACTGTGCCTTTATCTACTGCTTACAACTGCTTACATTGAATTCTTAAGAAGGCTAATGACCGTTTAAATTCAAGTCACAATATCATCTTCGCGATAATAATTAACGTCAAAATCCAAACAAAATGTATTGCAATCAGAGGTTTCTTGATAGATCCTCCTTTATCTAAGAAACACTCAGTCTATCTATATGCACTATTCGCCATCTATAAAAATTACAAACGTAACACGTATACAAAAACAAACAAACTGCATGTTCATGGTGAAAAATTATTCAGAAAATGCAGCTCAAAGAGAAAAGAAAACCTCATTCGTCAATCCCCGATTAGCGAATCTGACTTCGGTTCATCATAGACTTCATTCACCATTCGGTCAGTCAACCGATCACGCAAAGAGTATGTAACACTACGTTTAAGAGACGGGACTGCCATAGAAAAAACAGGATCAGACAAAATGTATGAAACGTACACCCTAAATCAATACCAACCTAACAAAACCACGGCGTAATACATACTGCCAACATAATGACATTATTAGTGATGGGACTGTGGTGCCTAGTGAAAATTTGTCGATATCGATATCGGCTACAGAAGCGAATCTGGGATTCGATTTTATTTCAGGTCATAAATAAATAAAAGAAAAATTAAACTCAGATTGTTTAATACATATTTATTCAACGAATTAAACAATTATCCATGCTATTTATTTATTTAGTAAGTTTGGGCAAACAAACCGCGATTTTAATGAAACTTGCACTGTTCCCTAAGTTGCAATAGAAGAATCCGTTTCCAGTATTATGTCTGTTTGTGAGGTCGATGTTGAAGGATCTGTAACATAAAAATGATATATAAATGTAAGGCCGTGCATCATACATACATGAAATATACTGACATGGAACATCTTAACTGCTAGGTGACCGACAAACAATACATTTTCTATTGTGTCTTATTGTCTCGCAGTTACGTTGTTAAAATCATTATCATCATCAGCATAATAGATGTTCACTGCAAAACATAGGCTTCTCCTGTCATTTCCTTAACTAAATATCGATGTCGATAAATCCAAGTTGATGAGTAGGTAAACACTATGTAATGTTTTGTTTATGTTATTATTTTTTTATAAAATGCACTAAACCTTTAGAAATTGCACTGGAATTGACTTCTTTATAGAAATAAATAACTCATTATGCTTACCGTTCTTCATCTTATTGAAATTTAGCCATAAAAACACGTTTGTTATCACCAACCTGGCATGTTTTTAAACCACATATTGCGCGTGTTATTTTCTCATGTTGTTCTTTAGAAACACTCCTTGACAAACGGACAACAAATTTCTTCCAACAAAATGATTATTAATACACTTATAATCAATATAAACGCAAAAATATAACTTTAGAAAACCATAACAAACTAACTGTCAAACGCCTGACCAGAGGGAATCTAGTGACTGACAGTCAAAATGGCGGTCAATGTAATCCGTCTATTTGTTGAAGAGTCAAGGCCTATATAATCCCAGAGCTCTCAGTGTTCTTCGTAATTATATCGGATTATAGCCGCCATTAAAAAGGACGTACGTTTCATACATCGTTATTTTGTATAGGAGTTTCGCCAGACTGGATCACGCGCGAAAGTTGCGCACGTTCGTAATTTGTCGTTCAGATTATTTACGAAATAAAATCTATTTTGTACAATACTTGCATAGGAATTGAATTTAGATAAAAAGTTTTACTCCAGTGTTATATTTGCTGAATTTATTGAGTTAGACTTATGTTTAATGCTTTCATTCTGTGACAAATAACGTGATTTTGTGCTAGCCTGGTGCTTGTTGTACAAACAATTACTTTTGCGCTTTCGAAATTCGAATTGCGTAGTCTTTGATATTCCTGGGTCGGTGCAGTTACTTAGGAAAATGAGTCTGAGCCGATTGTGTCGCGTTGTGAAGTGCGATTTGGTGAAAGTTCAGTCATCTAATGCGTTGGTTTCGAAACTTTGGGGACCTTGTACTGCTAGGGAAGTGAACACATGTAGCACGCAACGAGCAAGTGTTGCCCAACACAACTCGAAGCCTGACTGGAACCGAGCAGTGAGTGAGGCAGAGAAGATCGTGGGATATCCGACCTCTTTCCTGAGTCTCCGATGGGTATTGAGCGACGAGATTGCGAACGTAGCGCTACACCTACGCAAGTTGGTCGGGAGCAACCATCCCTTGCTGAAAACTGCTAAGTATGTTGCTAACATCATTATTATTCGAACCGAACCTTTCTAAATGTTCAAATGAACTAACAAATCAATAAATGCATAGGCGGATCCAGGAGGGGCTCCCCAGACGGCTCAAATAAAACAAGGACCTGAGACTCTGAGCGACCTACCACGCCGCTATGATAACATACGTTTATTTTTGCGTACATAAGTAGGGGCATATAATTTTTTTCCTTTAAACATTTTTGTAGTTATTGTATATTAAGTCATTACTTAGGGCCGGTTTTGCGACGAAGCAGGTGTTAGGATTACTCAAGACCCTACCTCTGGTGGATCCCTACTGTGGAGGAAAAAAATACAAGCTATGGTGTCTTTAATATCATTATTATATCAAAGAAATATTGTGTATGATTGGTACTATTAAAATTTTCAAGCACGTTTTGCTCGCTCTTTCACCCAGTGTCTCTAAATTTTTCAACTTGTCTGCATAGGTCAACAAAGCAAGTAGTAAGTAAAATGTCAAAAGAAAGCCAGCCTATCCAAGGTTGGGCTTAAAAATGCTCCCTTCACTCGCTTGGTTTACCCATTTTTGTGCAGACAAAGTAACTCTTATTTTATTCAGAACTAGCTTCTGTCAGCGGCTTCGACTGCGTGTATTATACATATAAACCTTCCTCTTGAATCACTCTATCTATTAAAAAACCGCATCAAAATCTGTTGCGTAGTTTTAATGATCTAAGCATACATAGGGACAGACAGCGGAAAGCGGCTTTGTTTTATACTATGTAAGGATACTGAAAAAAATTACCTAGGTAAATTGCTGAAAATTTCGAGCTCGCTACCCTCGCTCTATGCATCCAAGGTAGAGTTTTGAACCTAGATCAAATCAAGTTCTACCAAGAACAAACAAGGTACTAGTAGATTTTTTTACGGGCTTCCTATTCGGCACTGTCATTGATAAAGAATAAACATATTTGTGGCCCCTCCCAGAAATGTTTCCTGGATCCGCCCCTGAATAAGTGTACACCAAATGGTACATTAACGGATCGTTATATTTTTGGTGTTCCTACACATAGTTATTTTGTTCCATATTAATAAGCCCTCATTTACACGACATTTTGTTCGATGAGTAAATCAAATCTGCAGCGCAGAAAGAAAATTTGGCTCAACCATACCACAGATAATATAATACTAGCATAACCATACCATAGACCTCTTTTTACGATAGTCAAATAAATTTTTATTTCGATGTTTTTTGTTTCGAAGTCACTAGAGCAGTAACATTCTAAAATAACATTTGCATACCAAAACAATTGCTTTTACTTTGCAAATTAATGTTTAGTTAAACGAGATGCAAATAGCTAGGTTTGAGTTTTTATTAGACACTTACATTACCATAACAAAACCACAAAGATGGTGAATGCAATTGCAATAAAGTTCACCTACACAAGAAGCATAAAGAACGGCCAAGTGCGAATCGGATTCACGATCTAAGGGAGTCGCACTATATTATCAAAGCCACAGCTTTTTAAAGATTTGCCAATTCTAATTAAATTCAATGGAAATTCTGATAATAATTATGAAACTTGTGTTGTTCCTAAAATGTATACTTGTGTTGTTTCAACCTGTACCATGGGTGCGTTAACAAACATAATTATGAACTCACATACACAAAACCCAGAGCCAGAACAACTATCTGTATGTCATTCAAATATCAGTTCCATGCAGGAATCGATCCAAGACACAGCGCAGCAGTCAAACGCTCAACCACTGCGCCAACCGTGCGCCCATTTCACAACCTGGTACCCATAACTTCTTCCCTAAACTTCTATTGGATTCTTCCTCTGTTGAACGTTTGAAAGATCCATCTAGATCTACGACATACATTCATACAGACGAACAGATAGACAAACGAATAAAATAATCAGAATCTGTGCAATAATTAAAAGTATACAGCTATGAAATTAATACATGTATACACTAAAAACAAATGCCTATCATAAAATTTAAGACGGCCATTTGTTTCTACTGAACAGCCTGACTTTTAACCATAATATAGCTGAATAGAAAGCTAGTATGTAAACTTACCGAAATCTATTATTTACCCAATCATTTGTGCACTCGCACGCATGTCCAGCACATACGCGTTCATAATCGTCTAAAAAAGTGTTTTGCGATAATCATGCGCATAGGAATGTCTTTTCCATTTCATTGCTATAACTTATTCATTTCAGCAGTGGGAGCAGTGGTCGCCCAGTTACAAGTTGCAAGTCGTGAGTTCGAACCCATGGCAGTCAATTTACTTTGTGTATATTATTTCATCACCACTGCTCTCAAAACGGTGAAGGAAAACATCGTGAGGAAACCGGCATGTCCTAGAACCAAAAATTCGAAGACATGTGATATCCACCAACCCGCACTGGGCCCCCGTGGTGGATTACGGCCCATTCCCTCTCACAGAGAGGAGCCCTGTGTTCCAGCAGTGGGAACATTAAAAGGCTGATGATGATGATGGTGATTCATTTCAAACCGTCAGCCTGGAAAGCAAGAGTAAACATTGCGGGCATCATTTGGGCTTGCTCGTTTCATTGTAGATTAATCCATCGCTATCCATCAGGTCAGACAGTGGTTTTCCTATTCCCCCACTTCATTGCTAGAGTATCTTAATAGCTTCCTTCAAAGCAAGAGTAACAGACATCTTCTGGGCTCACTCGTTCTGTATTAGACCTCAGCCATCGCTATACATCAGGCCAGATCGAGGTTTTCCCCCACTTTATTCCAAAAGCATCTTCATTAGTTCCTTCAAAGTAAGAGTAAACAGACGTCATTTGTGCTTGCTCGTTCTATCGTAGAACTCATCCATAACTTTCCAGTAATCGTGGACTACCTCAAGTATGGAAAAAAAATTAGTACCGGCAGACGCTTCGCAGGTGGACAAAAGCCTGCATCTTCTCATAATATTTAATGTCTTTTCTAATATATCTCATTATTAATTTAATAATACCTAGTACTTGTTTTTCACTTTTCAGTTACCTAATTATTTTTTAGCAGTCGGGTTTTTTGTTTTTATAATAGCTATTTATGCAACTGTTACGTTAGGGACGGTGTTTTAATACGAGTGCCATTTTTCGGTACAAAGCGTAGCACGTACCGTAATAGGTGGGCACGAGTTATTAAAATACCAATAACGTACAGTTGCATACAAGATTTTATCTACGAAGGAAGGAATAAAACACAGATATAGACAAATAAGTATTTCAGGAAGTGTGTTTAAGTATTTCATTTGTCATAACATGTCTTGATTTTTCTGGTAGTAAATTATTTGTAGCCGCAACTGCTCTATTTGTTAAATCTGGTGGAGTATTTTAATATCACTTGATGTTGAAGACATTTTTAATAAAATTTTAAATAAAATTTCACCCAGAATTTATTTCCCGCGGTTACTTTATTTTTTTAATTAGTCATTATTAGGAATAAGGCAAAGATCTCGTAGCCGCAACAGCCAAAGAGTATACGATACTTTTGTTTTAAACTTGTTCCATTTTTAAAAACATCATTGACATTGTCTCGATTTCGAAGTAATATTATGGATACCTGGCTGTATGTTCAGAATGTCTTCGCTTGTGTTTTAGAATTTATGACGATTCGCATAATGCAACACGATGTCGGTATGGGTATCTTAATGAAACCGCTGTCAATTTTGTAATTCGAATATAACGAAACCGAAGTAGATAATAGTACATTATGGTAAAAGTGTGTAATGTTGGTGATTACCGCTGAGGCGCCATTGAGACCCGAGCCGTTAGGTGAGGGTCTTAAGAGAGCTAAGGATGGTAATCATCAATACACTCGTATATCATACGACGTTTTTCAACACACTTGTGAAGAAAATAATACAAAAACATCATTTTCAACAGTGAAAACGAGTAGTGAAAAATTTTTCGCAATGGCGGGAAAAATTAATCAGTTTTCCTATGCGCGCGCTTCTAACAATTGCGATCGGGCATAGACTAAAAGAATGAGGTTTCTTTTTTTGCCATTTCGCGGATAGCGTTTTAGCCACGTACAAAATGGGGAATTTCAAGTTTTCTTTATTACAGAGAAAAACAAAAGTTATATTTGAGTGAAAGTTTTAATTATTTAAACAAGTACAAGTTGAAATTATCTATTTAATTACGAAGTTGCATGAAATGAACAAGCAATAGGTACATTCATTTATTTGTACTATTGAGCACGATCTTTTTTGTACCGAAACTTTTTTTAAGAACAAAGCAACTCAACCAATAAATTAAAAAATAAACTATAACTCACTTGTGAATAATAGCAATGAAAAAGTCACAGTTTGATTACGGGTGTCATTATGTGCTTAATTGCGGTGAAATTAGAGCCACTTTATGAGCAAGTGTGTTGAAAAAGATATTATGAATACTTAATAATATGACTTTAGTGAATAAAAAAAATGTATGCGACTGTTTTACTTATTTATTGTGCTATAAAAGTTACGCTTAAATTATCTTCAATTTGTGCCAAACTATTTTGGCTATTTTACAAGTGTTACCTACGTTATATTTATTTTAGGAATGTCCTATTTAGTAGCTTTCATTGATACCCATATTGTTATAATAACAAAAAAAAAATGATCACCACCGTTTCGGAGGGAGGGAGGGCGCCGTATTTGTATAAAATATAGTCTATGTCGCTCCCACAGTTGAGACGAATCCAATGACATAGGATCATAACCCGTCAAGCCGTTTGGGCTGTAGAGCGTGCCAAAGAAATGGACATACATAAGCTCGAATAACATAACCCTCCTTCGGTAGTCGGGTAAAAACAAAGGATTTCATACTACTACCGTCAGCTTTTCATATGACATTTCAAACTGCACTTTAAACTGTAAGACATGGCTTTTTTGTTCATAATACAATTATATTTAAATAGCAGGGACGAATTACGAAACTGCTGGCGTGTAATTTGTAAATGTTAAGGGTCTTAATGTGTATTGGCAACACAAGAATGTCAGTAATATAAATTGTAGTAGATATATTGTTCTCTACTTAGTTGATCTACAATCGACGATGTGATTTTCCACATAGACCAATTGGTCAAATTTCAATTGGTCTACGGAGCACCGACGAATTGTTCTTAGAAACTGTGCGCCTGGACTATCTCCGATCTTGGCCCGCCTGTTTCGCCTATCGTATGAGACTGGAAAAGTACCGAATGCTTGGATGCAACCTAACGTTCAGTCTGAGCCCAGGAAGAGCCCAGTCGGGCTGACTCGGACACCTGCAGACCAAATCTCAATAACTTCCATCCCCTGTAAGAGTATGGAAAGGGTGCTCTACTGTAAGCTCCTGGTATACCTAGAAGCCAATGATATCCTCAGTGACCGCCAATACGGATTCCGCCAAAATCGGTCAACTGGAGATCTTCTAGCGTATGCCATTCACATATGGAGTGAGGCCATTGAGAGGCACGGAGAAGCACTTGCCGTCTCCATCGACATCTCGAAGGCTTTTGACAGGGTCTGGCACGCAAGCCTTATTGGTAAGCTTCCTACATCTGGTGTGCCCAGTGGTGGTACTTCAATAAGAATATTTTATAAGCCTTTTTTTACTCTACTTTGAGTCCTTTACTTGGATTAGGCTATGTTATTTGTACAAATCACATTTTCTCTGAACTGAAAATACTCGTTGTTTGAATGGTATCATCACGGAACCAAAACGCGCGCGCACTCTCTGAGTATTTCATCTACAAGTTGTTGTCAAATATTTTTTGACAAGGCACACTTAATAATTATTCATCTCAGTCTCCTTTTACCTGTACCAGGTTTTATGGAGTTTTTCTCGTTGGAAGGCCATCAGCTGTTCGAATAAATGCAATCTTAATTCACTTGTTGTACTAACTTAAAAAAGAAGGTATATGTGTAGGTATGTGTGTGTGGTATGTGGTATGTATTGAAGGTAGTGGTGTGGTGTAGGTGTAAGTAATAGGTGTAAGGTATGATTTTCTCTATTTGTTTTTTCATTTAGTTGCACCTGCCATTTTTTTTCTCTGCACCACCGACTAACACCGGTCGACTGGTAGAAAATACCTAAGGCATTAAGTCCGCCTTTATACTTGTGCATAAAGTTTTAATGTTTTAATAAATAAATAAATATACCTATGCAAATAACGAATTAGGTTTCTTTGTCTATCGTGCATACGTAACATCGCGTGCAGAGGGTACTATCGATCGCCAATCAATGCGCATTCCTCGTTGCAACACTGCACATCATCGCTCAAATAATCGCTTATGTTACATTGATATTAGTATTCCTTCAACATCCGTAACGTTTTACGTCATAGGCCCTTTTAGCATAACCTACCTGTAGTGTTCCCTAAGTTCTTATTTCCTACTGCTGGGACACAGGCTTCATCCTCTCATTGAGAGAGAGAGTGCCGTATTTATTTGCCCAACATGTCTTCTTTCTGTCTTTGTAGTTTTTTAAATCTAGCTTAGGACACATGAATTTAATATATAACCTCGTTGGGAAACTAAAAGTTTTTACTAACACATTTCTATGAAAGTAATACACATAATAAGTAGTACATAATATCATTTTTTCATTGCGCGTTCAGCTAAGAAGTGAAATTCCCTGACTCTTTGTTGCCTGATAGCTACAACCTTGGCGTCTTTCGCGGTCGAGGTCGTGTGTTCGAACCCAGGCAGGTGCTTTACTTTGTGTAAATTAAACGTCCAACGTCCTCTTCAATATACAAGAGGTATAATTTTCGGTCAACACTGTTGTGGTTTTCAACTTTTGCAAGATCGTTGCCAAATCTTTATTGTATAACGTTAAAATGACCGTGCGAAAATCTGCCAATAAGACTAAGATGTTTAAATTCGACCTAGATTTGTATAAAACCACATTTTTGTATGCTCGGGCCGGGCCATCACGTAACCGGGTGTGAATCGTTGTATTTCGTAACATTATTTTTAGAAGGGCCACAGCATCATTATAAGACCTACATGACATAACGATCTGCTAAAACAGCTGCTGCTGCTGCTTTGGGTATACAGCACTGTTGCTGAGAGATACTTGTCCAACGCACGGGCCTATAAATTAAAAAAAAAAACAACAAAAAACCCGACTGTTTAAAAAGCGAACTAAAAAGACGTGAACAAGAAGAAAATCATGCTGTGTAGTTGGAGGATACATCTGGTTATGATCAGCCAGCTCCCGAACATGTATCCTCCGACTGCACAGCATGATTTTCTCCTTGTTTACGTCTTTTTAGTTCGCTTCTTATGCAGTCGGGCTTTTTGATTTTTTTAATTAACTTTTTCGGGTACATTTCGTGGAATGTGAATGGCACGATCTAATTCCACCTAGCCCGTTTCATCATTGGACTACCAGACTTACGGCGATGCGCCATCGATACATGGTGGACATCTCACCCATACGCACAAAACGTTTCGGAAACACATTTATTATGCGTACAGTTAAGGAGTTGAATTCCCTGCTTGAGTCTGTGTTTCCCGACAGCTACAATTAGGGGACAGACCCCCAAGAGTGAATAGGTTATTTCTAGGCAAGCGTGTTTCATCGTCGACCACATCATCGCTTACCATCAGGTGAGATAGTGGTCAAGCGCGGGCCTATAGAATATTAAAAAAACCTAGATTAAGATATAATACATATTTCCTTTTAATGTTAGAGAGGCATTAAGGCGCTACCCCGAGCAAAACGCCGCGCTAGCCGTTTTTCGTGAAGTTTTTAGGAGCTTATCTATTCGTTATTTAAAATGAAATCAACTAATAAAAATACATAAAATTACTACATATTATTGATTCCAAAATTGTAGTTTTTTTTTTTTAAGTGTAGTATATGTTTCAGTAATCTCCTTCCAACAAAATCATAAAAAAGAGGAATAATGATTGATAGCATGCATATCCTCGTAAAGTGTTCATTAATATTTTGTTTGTACTAACACTAATGGATAGACAATTTGATAACAAACATTTTGTAAGTTTTACTTTTTTCAAAAGACCAATATTCGATTTTATAAAGATTTTATTCTAAAATCTGGGCGTATTCACTACCGTAATTCATGTGCCACCAGTGCCACTAGGCCAATAGGAATGCTCTATCTCATGCTGATTTTTTGGTCAGGGTACGGCCTCAATTCATGAAAGATAAGTTTCACGGATGGTCCTTACAACGCAATGTCAGAAACTGGCAAGAAGCTGAAAATTAACATAGAACATCCTGCTTAGTGCTGGTCAATATCCTGTTACGATACACAAACATAAATAAAATCAATTTTGGTGTAAAATATTTTAAGTGTTCCTTCTGGTACCAATAAAACTATTTATATCTAAAACATCATTCTTTGACCAGGAACCTGATCTACAATGGCAAGAACAACATGCAGGCATGGGGGCTTATCGTGCTGCTGGTATCGAAGGCAGCCGGCCACAGCCCAGAGATACCTGACATGGAACAGGATAAGGCAGCTGGAGTTCTGCACAGGTGAGCGAAAAGAGATCAACCAATTTCTTGAGGAGCTTTGGTACCGACTTTCTACAGCAACAAAACTTATGTCAACAATATAAACTTTGATGTACAAGTATACTCACAGAATTAACTTGCTTTTGATAACTAGCGAAATTGTCTAGATAATTTGTTTCAAATATTGATATAAAACGGCTCTTTTCTGTAATTAATATCAAGACAAAATGCATTTCGTTACTTATTGGGAGCAACTCACTGCAGAATCTATTTTTTGTTCACAGAGATAAATTAATTACGAAGGTTATGCAAGGGGAATGTTATTAAAAATAATGTACAATGAAAACGAATGTACGCGGTACCATTTTTGTTGATCTCCTTTGAATCTATCACATCACACGATAATATTATAAAGGCGAAAGTTTGTGAGTGTGTGTGTTTGTTACTTCTTCATCAAAACGGCTGAACGGATCGGACTATAGTCAGGAATATGTTAACTCGGGATAATTTTCGACTTTCACGTGGGCGTAGCCGCTGGCAGAGGCTAGTCTAATATAACTAGCCGATCCTGTATCCTTGCAGGGACAAGGCCTTCATTTCCCCTTTTCACTTAAATCTGCCTTTTGCTAGTGCGGGCCGGGTTCTTTTGGTAGGTGGTGAGCTCGTCCTGTCCAAGCTTTACTTTTGAATACTAGCATCATTCGTTCATCATTAAGACATCCTTAAAAGGGGTTTTTAATTTACACATTCAGGGGCTTTAAGATGATAAGTTCTGGGGAGTATCTGTCGAACCATCAGCAAGTCAGGCCCCCATATCTATGATGTTAAGTTAGATAACCTATCTATCTTATCTAAGGCTACTGCACCAAAAAATTAAAATTAAGTAGTCAGGCTTACCCAGCCGCCAGCGACACACTTGGCATGTCTAATGTTGGAAGGTCACCTTCCAAGCACTCGTAAAGTTGGAACGGGACCCCTGACCAATACTACTATTTGTCTAACATCGATCATTTAATTGTGATTTAATTTTAATACAAAACATTATTAATTAAATTGTTACATCAACATTATCATTTTAAATCGTTTTCATCATCAGCAGATCATCAGCGTTTCGCAGTTTGACCTTAAAATATATCAATTTAAATTTTCTATTCAATATTTTTTTATCAATCTTTCAATCATATGAAACGACCTCCATATTTTAAAGGCGCCTGCTTTAAGTGCATAAGTGTGCCATTTACTGCGCAGTGCATCAACAAATTATCAAAAGGGCATCGGCCGGTCGAAGGTCCCGAAGTGAAAATTCTACTTCCTTATTCATCACTGAACAGCTATCCATAAAACTTCCTGTGGACTCCATGGACATGACTAATTTAATCAGTCGTTTATTGTAAAGATATTTATAATGCAAAGTGTGTTTATTTATGGACATTGTGAAGATGTATGGCTACAAAGCTTCGCGTGTGGCCACGATGTATACTCTGGAAACAAAATTCCTCAATGAAAATAATCTTCATTCTATAGCTGTAGCAATCTGAAATATAGAATAGAGACGGCAAAGAAATACCGCCTACCGGAGTGTGTGTGCCTGGTAGCTATAACTTGGGGATTTTTATGTCAAGAGTGAATAGGATACTTCACGTTGACCACATCATCGGTTACCATCTGCGCAATCTACCACAACTAATGGTCAAAGGTGGCCTTGCAATAATTATTAAAAATATGTACATTGATCAATGATTGAAGACGAAAATAACAAGCTTAGGAGGTTACAAAGGAGTCCGAGGAAAAATACACCAAAAGGCTTATCTAAATGAAGACTGTACTGACTCTACTGTGACTGTGTGACTGTGATTACTGATTACCTCGCTTGTCGCTACACAGCCTAAAATCCTACATGCCTGATTACATGCATAAAGTCGCGCGTTAGCGCCTTTTAACTGGTCAGAGTTAAGCATTCAATGCGTATAAATTGTTTATCTATGCACACGTGGACATGGAACCGGGACACGAAAGCCGTTAACTTAACTTTCTATGTAACCAGTAACGCACAACGCACTTTTACGTTTGTTATTCTAACATCGTTAAAAAAACACTGTGATGCGAAAGTGATAGAATTTACGATCTCAAGCCACGCAGTGTTATACATAAGGTACCTATGCCATTTTTCTGTGCAAATATCTTTCGTAACTATTTAAGTACTTGACTAGAAGTCTTGCCAATCACCAACTTCTTTCCAGTTTTGTCGAATTCATTAATTTCGTCCCACTATCATCTCCTGAGTTTGCCACAACTAGCCAGAGGTTGCTGACAAGACACGACTCGTTGATCTTGTGGTCGCAAATGCTACTGCTGATGTTTAGGCGCTGGATTCGATTCTCAGCTCAGGCAAAATGTTATTAGTTTTTCCTGGATTTGTGCTCGGTTGATAGTAATTTGCTCCGCGCCCCCTGTTATCAGAGGCGGATTAAAAGTCGAGAACGCTCTAGGCAAGCACCTCATCGGCGGCGGTGTCCCTCTAGCGGCCATATACATAATTATTATAAATTATAACTAGTGCTTAATCAAAATAAAATCCCAAACCACGATCATGAAAGCAATCTATTATAACTTTAGTCGTTCTAATTTCGATCTTATACTTTTTGATCTTTTCTACACTTACAACATAACGAAGCTCAGTATTGCTATTGATAGCAATCAAAGCATAGTGAATTTCTGGAAATGACTTTTACAAGCATCTGCTTGAGCTGCATCTTACGAACTTATATTATGAAATCAGGCGATGCTAATGCTGAGGATTAATCAAAAAGGAGCACGCTTCGGAAGCTCTTCATCTCAATAGAATTAAAGAATCTTTTATATTGTAAATATAAGTACTTTACTACTGGAACTTAAACTTACTTACTACTTACTTGTATTATTTATAGCAATTAATTTCATGTTTTTTTTTCTTTGTTTAAAAACTGCCGCGCGTGCGCCCCTTGTAACCTCGCGGCCCTAGGCACGTGCCTAGTTTGCCTTAGGGATAATCCGCCTCTGCCTGTTATAATAATATGGGACTTTAAAATAACTAGTATAATGTCTGAATACTATAGGTACAAGTCTACTCAACCCTTCGGGCGTGAGGTTAAGTAACCTATACTCCATTCTCAACATCTGCCAGCACAATATTTAACTAGTTGTCAAGCAAGTGGGCTTATCCCAGTCGTAAACAACCTTTTGTGCCTATTGGCCTTGTTTGTTCTGTCTCCTGCTTGATATGGAGGGAAGTGGACATTTTTTCCTATTCCTCCTTTATTCTTTTCTGATTAATTTCGTTGCGGGATCCAAGACAGTTAAATTCATTCTCCGGGACTTCGTCGAACTTCATTGACTCCGTGCTTTTCTGGTGGTCGCCACTGTTGATTCTGGCTTTCAGGAATTGCAGTGGTTTGGGAATAGTGCAGTGGGGTTGTCCATAAGCGTTTTCTCTCTATTTAGCCAAACGAATATAAACTGAGTCTTACATGTTTAAGTCTAGTTAAGTACCTTCATACGTACTCATACTATTTCTTGCCCACCAGCCAACGTGCCCTCGCCGAGGTCACAGAGATGATCCGCACCTCCCACCTGGTGCACAAAGGGCTGGTCAACATGAACTCACGTCAGCCCATAGCTGCTGAGCCTGATGACATGATGTTCGGGAACAAGATAGCCTTGCTGAGTGGAGACTATTTGCTAGCTAACTCGTGTTCGGAGCTGGCTAATTTGAGGTGAGTGAGCTATTTTGATAAAATCTAAATTTTAAAGATATATGCAGACTAAAATATTATTCAAGTCCACTGCTGGACATAGGCCGTCGCTACTCTGATCGGTCCTGTGTGTTTCGCATCCGTCGGATTCCCACAGCCTTGACCAGGTCATGGCTCCATCCAATTAGAGGGAGCCCTTCCAACGCTACGTTTTAGTTTTTACGTCAGTTTTGCGAGCAATGTGCGCTGCCCACTGACACTTAAGTTTGGCAAGTCTGCGGGCTGTGTCGGTAACCCTGGTTCTCTTGCCGATGTCTTCATTTCTGATTCGATCACGCAAGTATACATATTTTTTACGAGCTAATAAAAATAATTATGTACTAGTGCGATAAAAAGGGGAAGGGGAAGACTCTTAAATTTGTCGATGGGAAACAATACCCAAAACACTGGCAGTATTGCCACGTTAAATGAGAATATTGATTCTTTGTCCGAAAGGAAGGCCATTACTTTTAGCAAATGTTTTAAAAGAAATTGTAATTGATCTTGAGTTTGACGAAACCTAGAATGTAGGTTGTTAAATATGCGACCAGAATTTGAAGGGTTATCTTTTCTGACCTTATCTTAAGATGCCTGCC
The DNA here is from genome assembly GCA_964057195.1 of Orthosia cruda. NCBI lineage: Eukaryota > Metazoa > Arthropoda > Insecta > Lepidoptera > Noctuidae > Orthosia > Orthosia cruda. The sequence goes on along the minus strand of OZ059831.1, from coordinate 40,257,390 downwards.
CCCTAGCCAAGTTACAAACGTTTCGTATCGAATCTCTTTCTACAATCGTTAACGCCTTCTATTTGTACGGTCTGACCACGTGACTTAACGTTCAGATGTGTCATTCCCATACATCGATTCGTTTTCTACTAGCGTTATCGATTGTAGATTGTCAACTAGACTACAGGTGCTGGGGTTGGTGCCATAATCCTTTTTCTTCCATGTACTATAAGGGTCAAAAGTGCAGTCACAGTCAAAACAGAAAAGGCATTTTTTTTGTAGGCAACAGAATTTCAACTTTTCGCGGTAAGTAGGAATAATCTATACTTTAATTTCTATACAAAATATTAAATCAGTTGTGGATAATTTAACTTCTTCTACAAAAATTAGCCATTTGAGTTTTGGGAGAGTATAATGACTGCACTTTTGACCCTTGACTGTACATCAGTTATTTGCACTACCATATAGGTACGAGCCATTATATCAATATATTATGTAAATAATTCATTTCTTTTTATATCATCATTATACCTGTGTCACAAAGTACATAAGCGGCGGCGCTCCGCAGACAGAGAGTCCACTACGAACAAAGCGCCATTTTGAACGCACACATTGACATTACGATTTTACAGGGAATAATGGGCAATATTGGACCGAGCTCAGTCGCGGCTGTCACTAGTGCTTTGTGCGGGCGCTTGTCACGTCATTCATACATAAAGTAGGTCTAGTTACTGTAAAGAGGTTGCATTGGCTGGGTTACCAATATTAATTGTTACAGACCGAATATACTTTAAATTAATTCAAAATAATTTAAATTCATTCTTTAGTTCATTTTAAGTTAGGTCATTAAATTTTTCAAGATGATTTGATGAGAAATTAAATATCTAGGAAAATAATAAATTATTTTAAGTCCATAGACGAAATTGGAAAGGGTATGAAGCTTGTCATATTAATAAAATATGGTTTAAGTTTAAGTCATCTAGATCATAAATATGTTTCCTCCGATTGCAAAGCATAATTTTCTTCTTGTTTAAGTACCTACATCTTCTTAATTTGCTTCTTAAGCAGTTGGGTTTCTGATTTTAATAAAAAAAATACACATTTATATGTTTGTCTAGCTTGGTGATTTTCACATTTTTATGTTTTTGGTGGGATCATTATTACACCATTGTTACGTCTACCATCCAATCTTCGTCGTATGTGGAGTCGTGATCTTTAATGGAAATTTGATGCTCTGTCTACCGTCTAAATCATGTAAGCATGATATGATGTAATTTTAGACGAATCGATGTATTTATGTTTGTAACTTATACAAACTACTCTTTTTTTTAAATTCGGTATCAATAAAGTAGCAACCTTAGTGAGTCTGTCAAGTTTAGCTGTCAATTTTCGAAAAAGTGTGAGTGGCCCTTCTGTATACTTTCTATTTTGTGCCTGTGTGTAGTCATTAAGACGACGAATGTCGCCAATGACTTTCAGGGTTCACTTGTTTCACACCCGTGTGATCAAAATTTAGTAGTTTTTAGGGTTCCGTACCCAAAGGGTAAAAACGGGACCCTATTACTAAGACTCCGCGGTCCGTCCGTCTGTCTGTCTGTCTGTCTGTCACCAGGCTGTATCTCAAGAACCGTGATAGCTAGAGAGTTGAAATTTTCGCAAATACTAAAAACAGAATAAAATAAATATTTAAGGAGGGCTCCCATACAAAAAACGTAATTTCTATGCGGTTTTTTGCTATAATGGTACGGAACCCTTCGTGCGCGAGTCCGATTCGCACTTGGCCGGTTTTTTTTGTACTTTCCTTATTATTCTATAACTTAAAAAAAAACATCAGATCAAAATAATTAAATTGTCTTTAAGATGGTGTCCATTTAATTAAAATACGCCTAGCGGTTTTGGTGCGATTGTCGGTGTTTTTGCCCGTTTTAGACGTAACTTTACAAATTAATTACACTATGTTATACGAATAAAACTCAAAATTTTCTTAGATCGAATTATTAAGAAAATGGTCTAATTTAACATATGTTTCCAAAAAATTACGAATAGCCGTTTAGACGTGATTCTGATTTTGAAATCAGCTACTCAGAGGTATCTGCGCCTTAATGCACACAACACACGGCTTTCGTGATTACGACAAGTAGGTACGAATCTAAAAAAAACTGCCACCTAAATCATTGCATTTGCAGACCAGCTCGTGATCATACTCATCAGTAAACAGATACAAGATAGGTATACAAGATAGTCGAGACTACTCGAGACAAAGAAAGTGAGTCATGTTTATTGACGATGCAAGAAAGTAATGCACTTCGTTGTTTGTATAAACGAAATCTGCATCTAAACATGTTGTTTAACGTGACACTTATTTAAATGGGTTTAGCTTATCTAGGTGAGAGGTCGCATAAATCTTTATTTTGATAGACGCCGAAGAGGGGAGCTAGTCATGTTGAAAATGTATGGTAATTGAGTGGAGGAAAGAGGGGCTACGACACCAAGAGATAACTCGATTGAAGATTTAATGTAGGTGTTAAAGTAGGAAGCGTAGCAAAATGGACATGGACATGGAGCATTATGTTTTAAGACTGATGCACCATTTTCACTAAGCGACACCGAAGTGATAGTGTTCCTGAAAATGGGAAGGAGACTGTATTATAAATGTTGCCTTAGAGGAAAACATCAGAAACTCCATTATAAAATATTTCAACTGATTGATTTTGCAGCATAAAAGTCAAATAAGAACAGTGTAAGTGCCTTATCTGAGGAAGAATAACAAAAACGAATTATAAAACTAATTGCAAACAAACCTTAAATAAGCTTTTAGGGACAATTCCGTGATTTTATTTTCATCAAGATCCTTTTTTACCCCCGACGGAAAAATAGGGGTGTAATATACCTAGTAGTAGATACGCTTCGATCGACAATCAATTGAACACGTAATTATTATGACACGATATCTTACGAAAACACCCCGATTCAAACAGTAAAACGCCCATAACTTTTGAACGGCTGAACCGATTCTCATCAAACATAGCTAAAAACACTCTCTATAAAGTTAATCTTTCAAACAAAAACGCAATCAAAATCGGTCCATCCGTTTAGGAGCTATGATGCCACAGACAGATACACAAATGACAGGTAGACTCGTCAAATATATAACACCCCTCTTACCGCCTAAGTAAATAAAATAAACTGTTGTAAACATTGTTCCCCAACGCGAGTACGAGGCTTTTTTTTGCTTTTTAGAGGTTTTTGTGTCGGGGGATTTTTAAATTTTAATTTAATTTTATTAAAGGTCATCTTCGATCTAAATTCGCTTTCTTAAACTGCATAATATTAAACATTGATCCCAATTTTACGATTCCGAACGATGATTCAAATGATTGACGGTTCTCCAAATTCTACAGATCATAATACATTTTCCTAAAGATCGTGACCCGTTCAGTCTTAAGATATCGAGAGAAAACTTGGAAAGCTTCTCTCAATAGGTTACATTGTGTATGGAAATGATTTGATTGTCTCATTGTGAAGACATGAAAGATGTGATGAGAAAGTGTTGGACAAGTTCGCTTTGGTTCTACGAGTATGTTGTGTAGGAGTGTCCGTTTCGACTGCTCGGCCACTATGTCGTAGAAAAAAAAAACTTATGTCAGCATTTCGAAGGAATTTGTAAAAGATGAACAGTGAAAACCGCAAATTCGAAGAGTCAATAATCAGAAAGTTATGTGGGTTTAACCGTGGCCGCGCAGTCCGCATGAATTCAACTGCGCGGCCACCAGTTCTCTTAAACGGAGCGTTGTAAAAGTCTAATTCCTTTTGCTAATCACTGACAGGATTTCGAAGAAAATGTAGATCATAAAAATAATGCCCTACTGTCTGTAGTTCACGACCTACATCACTCCTATGTTTGGCCGCGCAGTCCGCACAAAGCGAACCGCGCGGCCACCAGTTCTCTTAAACGGAGCGTTGTAAAAGTCTAAGTTTTTTTGCTAATCACTGATAGGATTTCGAAGAAAAAATACATTGTAAAAATATAGCTCTAAAGTTTGGACTTCTCGTTCCACAACACTCACGTAATGGCGAACCGCGCGGCCACGTGTTTCTTAAAGTGGAGCTTAAACGGAGCTTGGTACAGGTGTCTTTCTTTTTGCTAATCACTGATACGATTTCGAAGAATTTGTAAACATCATGAATGAAGTTCTAATGTTTGAAAATCGCGAGTTACAGAACTTATACCCTGTAACTAGAGTTAAAAGAAGGGTGACCATGATTTACGATGCGCTGACGAGATATTCCCATATAAGACGTTTTCATTGTCACGTATATTTCTATACTTTTTATCGTAACATGCAAATAGTTTTAGTCTTTTGGTTTGCAATTGAGTAGAGAAGCTAATTAAAAGGATATAAAGAAAAAAATGTCATCGATTGATTTATATTTCTATTTCTTAAGTAATAGATAAAACATAATATTACTATAAACTATAAATCACATAATTTAAAAATCACAATTCGTTTTCATATTTATAATTACAATTTAAAAAATAATTGCTTATTTTCGAAAAAGCGACTTTGTATATTGTGTAGTGATGATATATTTATACTATGATATTGAAATGGAAAAAAGCCTGGATTCACACACTATAAATCTTGGTCACCCTATTTTTTCCTTCGATTATAGGTTTTAAGTTCTGTAGGTCTTGTAGTTCTTAATTATAGGATTTATTTATACTGTCTACATATTCTTCGAAATGGTGTCAGTAATTAGCAAAAAGAATGGGACTTCTACTAAGCTCCGTGTAAGGTCTATTAAAAAAAACTGGTGGCCGCGCGGTTCGCTTTGTGCGGACTGCGCGGCCAAACTTTGGAGTGATGTAGGTCGTGAACTACAGACAGTAGGGCATTATTTTTATGATCTACATTTTCTTCGAAATCCTGTCAGTGATTAGCAAAAGGAATTAGACTTTTACAACGCTCCGTTTAAGAGAACTGGTGGCCGCGCAGTTGAATTCATGCGGACTGCGCGGCCACGGTTAAACCCACATAACTTTCTGATTATTGACTCTTCGAATTTGCGGTTTTCACTGTTCATCTTTTACAAATTCCTTCGAAATGCTGACATAAGTTTTTTTTTTCTACGACATAGTGGCCGAGCAGTCGAAACGGACACTGTGTAGGATGGATTGAATGTTGCATGACGGTTTTCACCTTTGAGTGTGGAAAAGGGTCATGGATTAAATTAATATCAAAAGATTTTTTAACGACATTTCCAGCCATGAGTATTCATAACTTTGAGAGTTATGTTTCAATCTATATTTTTACCTGACTGCCGAATGAGGGTAATGTGAATATCAGTCTATGTATGTGTTAGTATGTATGTATGTTTGTTCCTATGTTCTAGAGACTAAACGCGTTGGTCAATTTTAATGATTCTTACGTCAATCGATTCGTCTTAACCTTGGGAGTGTCACTGGCTACATTAAAATTAGAAAATGGCGGTTTTTGTGCGCCATACTGTGGAAGCCCAATGTTATTTTTTCTCCCAAATCATAGTGTTGGGTATCAAAATAAAGGGTTTATGAGGTGCTTTCAAACATATATAACACTAATATGTATAAAAGTAAAGTAATCGAAAAAAAATATTTTTCGATTACTTTACTTTATCATATCATATTTAATTATAACTAAAAAGTTATAAATTAAAAAAAAGATAATGATAAAGATCTAAAAACTGGACTGCAACTAAAAAGACGTAAACAAGACGAAAATTATGCTGTACAGTCGGAGGTTACATCTGGTTTCGGTCAGCCAGCTCGCGAATATGTATCCTCCGACAGCAAACATATTCGTTCTTTCTTTCTTCAAATCTTGCGAGCTTGGACGATAAATATGGGGATGCTTCTAAAAGAGAATTGATCAGAAGAGTTCTAGGATGGTGACCGTGTCTCTGGTGATTATGGTTAAAGGTAGCTGCGGTAGAGTGAATGTGTAATGCCGAGTATCGCTTATTGTAGCCGTGCTTGGGAGAGGGCTCCAAATGTCTAGCAGTGGACTTTTATTTACATATGCAAATGATACGTTTGATGATTAAAAACATTTACTAAACTGTATCAATGACCCCCTTTTCTATCAAATATCTTCATAAACTTGACCACTAAAAAAACAAGTATTGCATCACCTTACTATCCACAATCCGGTTTGAGCAGTAACGTAATATTTTACGTTCGAATCTCAACATTACGCAACGCAACGCGATTATGAGTACCTTTGACTGCTACAACAGTGAAAGTTTAAGTTAGAACGAATAGCACGGTGTTTTTATTAGTATCTATGTGTTATATACTTTGAATAGGACCGTCATGACATTCAAGATTTTTGGATACTTTATATTTTGTGTTGTAGCTGATATTGTTCCAAAATCATCTTTCTCCCGTGTTACTTGAGGTCGGTGTAACACGTTTTCTTCTTTCATTCTTCTTGCATCTTTTCTTTGGCCTTCCTCTCCCTTTTTACCGGACTGCCGAAGGAGGGTAATGTGTTTATCAGTCTATGTATGTATGTTTGTTCCTATGTGGCGTTATAGAGACCAAACGCGTTGGCCGATTTTGATGGTTCTTACGTCAATCGATTCGTCTTAACCTTGCGAGTGTCACTGGCTACATTGAAATTGGAAAATAGAAAAATGGCGGCTTTTGGGCGCCATATGTGGGTATCAAATATTTTTCTTTTCCCAAACCCATCGTGTGGGGTATCAAAATAAAGCGTTTTAAGAGGAGATTTCAAAAGTATATAACACTTATATGTTGAAATGTACCAAATTCGAAAAAATTAATAACTAATAAGTTATAAATAAAAAAAGTTAATTCAAAAAATCAAAAATCCCGACTGCTTAAAAAGCGATCTAAAAAGGCTCAAACAAGGAGAAAATCTTGCTGTGCAGGCGGAGGATACATATTCGCGAGCAGGCTGACCAAAACCAGATGTATCCTCCGCCTGCACAGCATGATTTTCTCCTTGTTTACGCCTTTTTATATCGCTTTTTAAGCAGTCGGGATTTTAGATTTTTTTAATTAACTTTTTTATCCAATGTAGCTGATATTGCTCCATAGGTAACACAAAATAATATCGGCAGTTTTCCTACCACAAGCTTGTAAATTACTTGCAATACTAAGCTGCTACTAGTTTAATATTGCATCTAGTCTTATTTACTTTCGAATTCCTTGGGCCTAGCTCAACAGACTAGGTCGTGGTTAGATGTAGGATAGGTAACGTTGTTCATACCAAGTTTCCTAACAATATTTGTCATACATATTTGACAAATATTGTTATTTGTTATTGGAATACTTCTACATATTACTGATTATGTAAACTGAATAAAATTATATTATGCTAAACTGGCTGTTATTATAATTTCATTTCATTCACTTACAGCGACTTAGCATTTATTTGGTAAAAATGTTAATGATATTACCACAGATTTATGAATAATTTTAATATTTTACTTGGAACCGGATATTATTATGCTTAAAAATGTAAACAAATGGCTTATAGCTACTTTTTATTCAAAATGTTTATAAATATTGTTGTATAATAAAGTAATCTTTATATAATCTTGTATAAACAACATAATAGTGTGTAATAATTGTAATAAACAATTCGAGTTTTGATATGCTCTACATATTTTAGTTCTTTTGTTTAACCATTCTACTCGACAAGATTTTGACACGACGGTGATATACCAGCTTTTTTTTTTTTTTATTGGGACAATCCCACCGCACTATTCCCAAACCACTGCAACTCCTGAAAGCCAGAATCAACAGTGGCGACCACCAGAAAAGCGCCGAGGCAATGAAGCTCGACGAAGTCCCGGAGAATGAATTTAACTGTCTTGGATCCCGCAACGAAATTAATCAGAAAAGAAAATGGAGGAGTAAGAAAAACACAAATTTCCACTTCCCTCCATATCAAGCAGGAGACAGAACAAACAAGACCAATAGGCACAAAGGGTCGTTTACAACTGGGATAAGCCCAGTTGCCAAGCACCACGGATAAAAATTTGCATTAATATTAATGGGTCCTAACATTGTGAGCTGTTATATTTGACAATGTTATATGTTGATATACCAGCTGAGACGACGGGTGCAAATTACTTCATGAAATTCAGGAATTTACATGAACTTTCAACATGCGAATTTATTCAGAAAAATAAGTTTACCCAGCAATTTTACACAGTATATTTGTGAAAAATATCTTTATTACCCGACTGCCGAAGGAAATGTGTTTATCAGTCTATGTATGTATGTATGGTTGTTCCTATTTGGCGTTCTAGAGACCAAACGCGTTCGCCGATTTTGATGATTCTTACGTCAATCGATGCGTCTTAACCCTGCGAGTGTCACTGGTTGCTTAAAAATTGGATAAGAAAAATGCCGGATTTTGGGCGCCATTTTGTGGGTGGAAAAAAAATTGTTTTCTTCCGTACCCATCTTGTGGGGTATCAAAATAAAGGGATTTAAAAGTTGATTTCAAAAATATATAACACTTATATGTTTAAATGTACCTAATTAAAAAAAATAACTAAAAATTTGTAAATAAAAAAGTTAATTTAAAAAATCAAAAAACCCGACTCCTTAAAAAAAGACGTAAACAAGAAGAAAATCATGCTGTGCAGTCGGAGGATACATCTGGTTTTGTTCAGCCAGCTCGCGAATAGGAACTTAGCCAGTCGGGTTTTTTGATTTTTTTAATTATTTACATGTTGAGGTCGGCTAAACCATGTCAGTCTACTGCAAAATGTGTACAAAATACGAATTACTACAGCTTTCCAAACGGTAGACAACTAAGATTCGCTCAAAATATGTGCATAAATATGTTTTTATGAATGTAAAATTTTAGTTATGTATTATATTGTAATATAGTATGTATTATGTATCTATTTACTATGCAAGAATTTTAAATGTTTTGAACTTGGAATTTTGATGTGCACTTGGATGCACTGTCCTCATTCGCAAATTTCCTTGAGGTTTGCTGTTAGAGTACACAATTATGAGTTAAGCTCGCCTTTGTACATACGTTGTCCATTGCATTTGTATCTTCATTTTATGTTTTTAGGTGTCTTAAAAAAGGTATTATAAAGCTGAAGAGTTTGTTTGTTTGAACGCGCTAATCTTAGGAACTACTTGTTGGAATTGAAAAATTATTTTTATGTCCATTTATCGACGAAGGTTATAAGCTATATAACATCACGCTACGACCAATAGGAGCAGAGCATAAATGAAAAATGTTGCAAAAACGGGCAAAGTTACTCCTCTTTGAGAGCTTCTGTTGCGTGCGGTGCAGCAAACATGTATGTAGGGTAGATCGGGTAGATGGGTAGGTAGGTAGCCAGATGACGGGAGCGAAGCCGCGTGGGACAGCTAGTCAATAATAATGTTAAGAATTTGGATGTCGTATGATGTAAATCTGGGGTTCAAAAAAAAAGGGGTTCAAACTACGGTTTAGCTTGTCAGTCGAGCTTTATTATTTGATCTGAGAGCTAAGGAGGAAAACATCGTGAGGAAACCAGCATGTCCTAGAACCAAAAATTCGAAGACGTGTGACATCCACCAACCCGCACTGGGCCTGCGTGGTGGATTAAGGCCTCACAGAGAGGATGCCTGTGTCCCAGCAGTGGGAACATCATAAGGCTGATGATGAAGTCTTTCCCTTGACAGGTTCATGGTGGTTCTTGATCATCATCCTGAAGCCAGAAGGCATTTAATCATACTAATATTGTAAACCTGAAGAGTTTGTTAGTTTGTTTGTTTGAACGCGCTAATCTCAGGAACTACTGGTTGGAATTGAAAATTATTTTTATGTTGGATAGTCCATTTATCGAGGAAGGTTATAGGTTATATAATATCACGCTAAGGCCAATAGGAGCGGCGCATAAATGAAAAATATTGCAAAAACGGGAAAAATATTCCTTTTTGAGAGCTTCCGTTGCGTGCGCTGCGTAAGCGGTTAAAGTTACGCAATATTCATGTATGTAGGGTAGGGTAGGTAGGTAGCCAATTGACGCGAGCGAAGCCGCCTGGGACAGATAGTTTTTTTATAATTTTTGCTGATTAATTATTATGACTAAACCTCCATCAAACTAACTTTCCCATTGACAGCGATGCGCACGAATTTTGTGATGAGTTCCTCCCCTCTCCCTTTTTATACCGCTTGTACACCATACTTTTATTAGTTTGTATAAATCAAACAATCTAATACACAAATTAAATAATAATTTTCATTAAGAAGTCATAAAACCATCTTAATAAGATAATAACTATTGCAGCATAGCGGTCCATGCCTATAAACAGAGGTGGTAATATTGCAGATAAGCATAGCTCACTGTGACCCATTGACCCAGCTAGTACGCAACATCTCTTCACTCGAGAGAACATGTCAAACTGCCTGCCCGCACATTGTTAGATTTACACGCAATGCGTCTATGGACTTTTAATGGTGGTAATTTTGCATTAGAAGAACATGATGATTTGATGAGATTCGTTTATCATTTTAATTGAGGCTACGATTACATGCTTGATGAATACGTTAATTTAAAACAACATGGCAGGAGCTAATAAAGAGACTGAGAACAAAAATAATCTTGCCCCTTAATGTAGTAGTTAACTTAGAATCACCAAAAGTGACACAGGTTATCGCCATATGACTTAGAAAATCTCGGGACTCTGGGATCCCGGTCCTTTGAAAGGCGTGCGACAGGCCAAAGCCAATTCGCAAATGCCTTGTTAGGCATGTATCAGGCAATGTGACACCAACCGACGTTTATACCTGTTTGCACTACACAAATGCACCCCAGAGGAATTCTCGGTTGTTGCAGGACTTATGCCGAAATATGGAGAAAAATGTATTCGGCTATGGGTTTCGTAGGTTTAGTGGATCATCGATTGCCTAAAACTATGCGAGGACACTGGCCCCTGCCTGACCACTGTTGAACTACACGGTTATAAAATGGCAGGGGTTGACTTGCACACTCAATTAATGGGCCCCCATAAAGGGTCGCTAGCACTTTAGTGACGTAGCGCCAAGGAGGCAACATATCTGGAGGTGCTTAAGGAGTGGAGAGGTATACCACGGCAATCAGGTCAATCCCGGCAGTACGGTCAAGATCCTAAACAACGTCTTACTGGGTTAACTTCCTTCCTCCGAGCATGTTTCGATCTATCTATCTGATCTATCTCCATATTATTATAAATAATAATATGGAGATATAAAATTTGTTGCAAATCTTACAAGACAGCCTTATATTCCAAAAGCATTTTCAGTATGGCGCCGCGTGTATACAATCATTTACCAAAGACCATATTAGAAACTCCATCCATCGATGAATTCAAAAAGAAATTAAAAAGATTCTTGCTATGTAAATGTTATTATAGTATTCAGGATTACTTAAAAGATAATGTAAGGACATATTGTTGATGTGACTGGTGCGCTAATTTAATTTTTTTTTTTTTTTTTATATTATTACTTTGACATTTAATTACGAATATATCTTGACATTCTCATTTAATATATGACATTTTAAAATTAATTTCTAGTGACATTATTGATAGCTTCATTTGATATGTTTCATTGTTATTTGCCACACGGTGAAATTAACAAAACAAAACTAAATTGAAATTGTGTTGTTATATATAAATTATTATTTTTTTGCAAGTAAATGTGTGTACTTGCTTGTGATTTGCATGCCTCAAGGTGTAATATGGTCGGATTGTGCTATATTTTTTAACAACTTCATGTAATTACCCATATTAGCAAATAAATGATTATGAATTATGATAGATCAGCATATATAATTGAACGAACCATTTTTCTTTCATTGATTCTTTGTTACTTACCAGCCCACCCTAAATATCTTAGCATTTAAGTCATAGGCGTTGCCTTTTAGAACAAGATTTACAGAATACTAAGATGCTGATATTGTTAAATTCACAGAAATCAAGAGCTGGTAGAGCTGATGTCATCAGCAGTACGAGATCTGGCTGAAGCTGAGTTCCTCGGTGAAAGGGACGAGCAGAACAACCCCCTGCCTTCCCGACCTCTGCCCAAGGAGGAGATACAGTCTGCATCAGGTAATATTATCATCTTCTTGTTGCAAAATATTACTGGAATTTAGAAAATATGAGTTCTGAAAAAAAAAAGATAGTCTAGATACCCCTCTAAAATACCCCTTGTCATTTCTTCATCATCTTCACATCCCCTGTTCACTAAAATCTATGATTTCTAATCATATTAAATCAGCCTAAGTACATAGGTAATGAGTCCGAGTAGAACTGGTTTTAGCTTCGAGGATGTGGGTTAGCTAATTACGTCTTCAAATTTACTTAAGCGAGAACAAATTTAGGCGTAGCAATATACCTTATTTGCATGCATGCTAACTATGTGTGTACATATTTAGATGATGATCATATTGTAGGTTGAGGCCTCGTGTTTAAGAATCCTGTGTGTTAAAGTTATCTATTTATTACAGTTATTAAATAGAATTGAGTATTTGATAAATTTAGGGTTTTATGTTTTGTTGGTCGATGTCTAAAAATTTTTATAAAATTTAAAAGCTAAGACAGCTATCAACTAATAATCAACTTGTAAGAAAAGAAAAACTTCTTTAGTTTTCATCTCATCTTTATAGCATCTCAGCGTTCTAACAAACGCGTTCAAAGCGTTCAAACTGTTCAAACAATAAGCTAGCCCAATAACCCAGCCCCACGAACAAATCAGGCTCACAATACATTGGAAATCAGCACATTCCGATCTACAAGTGGTACATTATAGTAGTACATGTAGGGTACATTAGTATTCTCAGCGCGGCGTACCGCAAGGAACTATGCTGCGCCCTCCATTGCTACGTGACAGACTCAAACAATGGGGACGTGTGTGGCTCTTTGACCAATTTGTGTTTGTATAGTTCTGTAGTGCGACTTTCGGTTTTCTTGGGTTTGTTCCGCGTTGACGTCATTTTTATACGTTGTGGTTTTATTGATTTGCGTGCACACATGAATGTAACTGGCATTAAATTAAGATTGAAATCCCGCGAGCGGATAAAATCTCTACACACACACATTTATGGTTCAATCAATCAATTGGTTATATTGTAGTTTTGTTTTGTCACATTAATGGTCGGATTAGCCGGATAAAGCACTGTCTTACGTTACGGGCGGCATATTGTCTTGGGTTCTAGTTACCCAAGACGAAGCTTTATAATACTCTACTTTTCACACCTTCTGTGAGACAATAAAAACCTGATGTATGTATTGATTTGAATATTGTAGATCTGAGCATTGAATAAATGCACCATATACTGTTTGTCTTTCGAGTTTCTGCTTAATGTTGGAAATAAACTAAAAGGACGGATGCCAAACAGTATTGATTCCTACTTTTTAACCGACTTCCCAAAAAGGAGGAGGTTCTATGTTTTCGACTTCAAGTTTGTTTTTTTTTTTTTTTTTGTATATGTTCACCGATTACTCCGTCAGCTGTGGACCGATTTTCAAAATGCTTTTTTTGTTTGAAAAAGTATGTTCCGAAATTGTTCCCATTTTAATTTGAACTGAGAACTTTGGAGATATACAACAGAACTCTTCAATAAATAACGGCAAATCTCTCGGGATTGCTGCAATCGCATTTCTGTGTATTGTTTATACCATTTCATAACATAACATCACGCCAGTACGCTCTTAAGGAGTACGCAGATCTTTCATTTCACCGGATATGTTCAAGTTTCATGAAATCTATTTTGGCGTTAAAGTTACCTTACTAACTTGCCTATTAGGTACGTACAACTAAAAAGTGAAAAATAAAAAAACTTTTTGCAAAAAAATACTACCGACTACTTCCAAATACTAAACTACAAAGTGAAAAATAAGTTATTTTTCACTTTGTAGTTTAGTATTTGGAAGTCGGTAGTATATTTTTGCAAAATGTTTTTTTATGTTGTTCTCCATTGAACAAAATCGTCAAAGGTTTTTTCGTATCTGTGTTTAGATTTCCGGTAGTAGATTTTTTTACTTTAGAGATTTCCACGAATTTCCACAAGAAATTGACGTTCCAAATTCAAATCACTCACTCCCTTGGGAGTTTCATGCAACTTTACCTCCCTTGGGTATTAATACTTTACTTTACGTTGAGATTGCATGATACTCGTATGTAATTGAACATTGTCGAGCAGGTGGTGTGAAAAATTAATAATTTATTTTATCTTTGATTTAGGTGATAACGTTTACTGGCTAATACCTTGTTTACTAGTTATATACGAATTCCAATCTACTTACATTGCAGTTATGTTATAAATGAGTTTCACTAGCCTTTTTCTCGTTCTTGAATGTCAAGCTGGCTTCGGTTACATTTGGAAAGGTTAGGTTTCCGTGCAGCAGTGAACTTTAATTTACAGTACCTACTGGCAATGTCGAGGTTGTAAACTATTCCATGTCGTGCAAGATCGCACGACCTACAAAGAATTTAGTGTCCCTTGTGTTAACAATTTAACATCAAATTCTTGTTAACTTCTTTGTGTTGTAAAGATGTCTAGAAATATTGTAAGTTAACGTCATTTATTTTTATATCGGCACAACATGTATTTCCACATCTACTTCTGCATAGTCGTCATCTCAGTATTGAGCATCTTTCACTCAGTCCTTTTATCGTTTCTCTCATCGTTCCATTGTAGTTGTATCATCAGGATGTATGAACCATAAAGGAAGTTTCCTCGGCAGAAAAATGATAATTCTATTTAGTCCATCTGTGAGATTATCAAATAATATTGGATCCGTATTTTTTGCAAATAAATAAAAATTGACAAAGATAAAGCGCATCAAAGGAGTGGGGGCTTGTGACGTCACTTTGTCAGTATAATGTGTAGCACACCGTGACGTCACACGATATTTCAATGCACTGTATCTTCGTAATTTTTTGTTTACGTGGCAAAAGAAAAACTACGTGTCCAATATTTTTAGGATATCTAACTGAAGGACTAAATAGATATTTTTTGTCAACTACCCTATTGTTTAATAGGGATCTTATTTTCAAAGGTACATCGAACCTAGTAATGTTATTTCTTCCTCTATTCCAGAATGGGAGATCCTCACAGACCCACTACCAATGGGTGGTGTGATCGGTTGCGCTGGTCGAGAATGGTCTGCTCGCCATGTTTTAGCTGCTGGCGCGTTATTGGGCAAAAGTTGTTCAGCTGCCCTGAAGCTGGCGGGGCACAAACCTCAGCTGCAGTCACAGGTACCGTAGCATTTCAGAGTGGGAGATCATCAAAATCATTACAGATGTACCAAGCAATGGGTTCTGTTGGTCGAGAATGGTCAGCTCGCCATGTGTTAGCGGCCGGTGCGTTGTTGAGCAAGTGTAGTTCAGCTGTCCTGAAGCGGGCGGGGCACTTACCTCAGCTGCAGTCGCGGGTACCTATATAGCATTTAAGAGTGGGAGATCATCACAGTCCTTCTCCCAATGAGTGGTGTGATCGGTTCCTCTGCTCGAGAATGGTCAGCTCACCATACGTTAGCTGCCGGCGCATTGTTGGGCAAGACTTGTTTAGCTGCCGTGAAGCTGGCAGGATAAAGCCGCAGCTACAGACATAGGTACAAGGACTTACCATACAAACTTTAACCTATTCGGCCTATTACATTTTGTCTACCCTGCTTGATCATTCCCAAAAAAAATCCGTTAGTGAGTTAGCGATCGAACAACGAAGTCCGAGGAACGAAGTAAAGATTCCAAAGTTTGACTTGCAAGTTGCAACTTAAGTACACGAGATTGAGTTTAATCATACTGGATTCTTCAAAGTCGAACATTAGAAAACATTTCAATATGTGAAATGTAAATCAACATAGTTTCATAGATCAAGAAGTTTGTTGTTAAAAAAAAGTTTATCGGGCATTGTCTGGGCGTGCTTATCTCGTCCATCCCTTTCTATCTGTCGAGATTACGTTCAAATACAGGACCAATTTAGTAACAAAACAAATAATACTTTAGTATAAAAATATAATACGAATGTTTCGTGGGTAGAATAATGATTATTATATTTAGGCCATCTGTTAGATAGATTATCAAGTAATATTGGACACGTATTTTTTGCTTTACCAAATCCATAAGAATTGACAAAGATAAAGCGCACCAAGGTTTAGGCGTGGAGGCTTGTGACGTCACTATGTCAGTATAAAGTGTACTAACGGGCGTGACGTCAACTTTACACGATTTTTCAACGCATTATGTCGTCGCCACATTATGTTCAAAAGAAAAAATACTTGTCCAATATTTTTTATTAATATACCTGACGGACAACAAACTAATTTTCAGTTAATATTCCTATTAGTTTCATCTTGTATGAAACTCAATCAAGGGATTGTTGTTACAGAAATCACAATAATCATTTATTCAGAAAAAAACTCATGTACAGGATCATACATTAAACACTCACCCCCTTATTAATAAACACAGAATAAACTTATACCAAGTATAAACCTATGAAAATGTATGGTTATTCCTTTGTTATTCCTGGTTTAACTTTATTCCGTGTTTATTAATAAGGGGGATAGGTATTTACCAGTAAACACAGAAAAAGAGAATCGTTAGTACCTGTTTTTTTTTTTTTATCCTAATTGCAGGTATTTTTTCTCAGTCGCCCTTTTAAAAGGTTAAGATAATTACTGTTGTTGTTATTCTTATTCTTTATTGTACACAAAACAAAAATATACAAAAACAGTAGGACAGCTTATGTACAAAGGCGACTTTAACCCAAAAATGACAAAAATAAATGATTTATAAAATAATCACAAATTGCGATCCCAAAATAAATGTAAAACACAAACAAGTTTTAAATCTGGGGGCACACTAAGACGTGCTAAGAATGCAGGGCACTACCTACCTTAAAATGTCATCTTCTCTATTGTCCAGGGCTACCTCTTCGGCTGCCACCTAGCCCTGGCCTGGCAAGCGTTCCTGGACCTGGAGACCTTCACAGGTCCTGAACCAGCGAGCTTCTCCCTGGTGGGGGCGCCTCTGGCCTTCACGTTAGAAGCCCGCCCTGAGCTGTATGAATACATCGAGGCTGGCAAGAAGAGCGTTCAAGATGTTGATTATCATGCTGTAAGTATTTAGTTAATCGACTACGATGTTTTTAATCCACTTCTGGACAACTTTCCTTCCTTCTTCCTTACCTTTTGCAGGCCCTTTGTTAACTTTCACCACAATAAAAGGTTTTCCTCTTTTCGCATCCAGTCTTTCCCGGAAACCATTTTTGGGATTTGTGTGTGATATTGCACGCAGTCTTTACTTATGAACTCGTTTGCGCCATTGGCCAACGGTCTTTCGTCAACCTCAAGCATTGCCAGCCTAAAGTCAAAGTCAAAATCAAAGTCATTTATTTGCATTAAATGCGGTACAAAAGATGGTATAAATATGTTATTAGCACAATGACACATTTTGGCATGCAAATATTAAGATACTATATAGCTGACCCCCGGGGCTTCGCTCCCGTCAAGTGGCTACCCTCCCTACCCAGCCTACCCTGTCTGACCTGCCTACCCTGCCTACTCTGCATACCCTACCTACAATTTTTTATCTATCATCAATACTTTTCTCAGCGCACGCCAAAGAGTGAATTTTATAGGCAACATTTTGCTACCTTGGGTTACATTATTGCAATTTTCATAAGGATCTCTATTTTTTTGATTTTTGAAAATATATTATAGCCTATGACACTCAGGAATATTGTAGCTTTTTACTGGTGAAAGAATTTTCAAAATCGGTTCAGTAGATCCAGAGATTCCCTTACAACGACACAAACTCACAATATCACAAACTTTATCTCTTTATAATATTGGTATAGAAGAGTTAAAGTGCTTACAATAAGCAGATCTCTAAAATCTAATAACACATTATTTTTCTTAGGTATTTAACACCTATTAAGTTTAATAAACTTTTCAAAACACTAAGTTTACTTACTAAAGTAGACTATGAAATTATATGGTTAACACACATAAAATATAAATTAAATATTATCATAAAAGGCAATAGGTAGGAATTACAACAACTAATAACAAGATAATCTACAATACATTCCTGTAATGTTATGATTGACATGGAGATTTTTTTAGGAATTCGTTTATAGAATAAAAGCTGTGAGAAATGAGCCATACCACACACACACAGAATTTTCTGTAAGGGAGATCGGTTATAAAGGAGGGTATAGAATTATAAATAAGAGGGGCCATGTAAACACAACTACGCCTAAATAATTCGATTCTGGGTACAGGCAATTCTAATACACACAATAATAACATACTGTGTAAATTTTCGTTTATTATTGTTATTTTTTTAATAAAAATGTGAATAATTAGTTTATACAAATTTAGCGATTTCATATATATACATACAAGGAACGGTGAGGAGATTGTGTGCTTTATATACTGGTCTGCAGGAATCAGTCCAGTCCATATTAAAAATGGTGCGGATGCATTTTTTCTGTGCCAACAGAACTCTACAAAGTTCAGAGGAGTTTCCCCAGACAATGATGGCGTAACGGATGACGGAGCAAACATCGGCATGATATACCATTAGCGCAGTTAGATTGGATGCGTCATCTTTGACTTTTTTTTGAGCAAAAACAAACCTATTAATCTTCATCAATATCATAATCATCATCATAATCAAAATATTTTATTGATATGCTCCCTCCAGGTGAAATGTTCATCCAGTGTTATACCCTGAAATTTTGTTGTATTATCTGTTCTACTATTTGGTCCCTATGTTTTATTTTAAGATGGATATTTTTACTCTTCTGTGTTTTCAAATTTAATATTTTAGTTTTCATTTATATCTAACCATGTAAGAATTTTATTCAAACTGGTATTTTTATTAGTCTCATGTGCTTCAAGATTTTTACCATCTAGGATAACTGTTGAGTCATCTGCAAATAAAACACACTATTGTTCTATTTTTTGAGGAAGATCATTGATACATACAAGGAATAATGGAGGGTCCAAGATGCTTCCATGTGGAACTCCAAAGTAATTTTGCCGACGCTGAGAGTTGAAGTTGATGAGACTGTTCACTTTGTCATCAAATTTTGTAATTTGGGTAGTCTGAGTTCTATTTAATAAATACGATTTAAACCACTCCAGGGCTGGTCCCCTAATACCAATTCTAGATAATTTATCGATAAGAATGGAATGATTTACAAAGTTGAAGCCTTTACTAAGGTCTAAAAACAAAGCTGAGGTTACACTTTTAGAGTTTATGTTACTTATGTTAATGGATTTGACTAAACTAAATGCTTCTATTGAGGTGGATTTATTTTTTCTAAAACCGTATTACTCTTTTGCGAGCATATTATATTTGTCTAAGAAAGAGTTGACTCTTTCAAAGACCTTGGATAGAATTGGAATTACTTACTGACACGCACTGATTTCATTGCTGACTTTATTGCCATTAGTTAAGGTACACTTTGATATGACGTTGTTCGGATCCTATCAAGACGTTAAATTTATTACGCTGCCATTACTGAATTCGATCAGTGTATTATTGATCGAAGATTAAATAAATAAATAAAAATAGCCTTTAATAACCTATAATTTACAATTGTACATATATACTTTTTTTTTTGATTAACCTATTATGGGCTCACCCATTTCTGGATGAAGGCTTCTTCCATCTGTTGATTGAATTGTTGAAGAAATTGATCGAAGATTACTGATTATTTATTCAATTTTCCAGCTGTACAAAGCCGTGCTAGAAGGTGACGGCATAGAGCAGACGAAGCGCCTGCAGCGCTCGCACATCGCGCGCGCCGTCACCGTGCTGGACTCCTTCCCCAACTGCGACGCGCGCACTGCGCTCGCCAACATCATCGTCGCTATGCATCATGAACATCTGTGAACATTATCATCTGTAATGTTTCTGTACCTACTGTTTAGATCATGTGCAACATTCCACTGGATAACTTCCCGAACTGCGACGCGTTTATTGCCCTCGCCAACATCATCGTAGCTATGCACTATGAACATCTCTGAAGTAAATGTAACTAACTATATGTGACTATGAAGCATAGATAACTAACGTTCCAGTATATACCGTTGCATTTTGATCGTTTTAGTCCCGTGGTGGGTCCATGCGGTGCGTATCGTTATAAAAATAAAATTTACAAATTAAAATGTTATAGTTTAAAAATAACAAAACAAAAAGTATTCATTAACTCGAAAGCATGAGCACCAATAGTAATTCCCTAGAAGTAACATAGGTATTGAGTGAACCGCAAGCGCCGCGCTTGGGCCAGCGATCGCGTGGTGTCTATTTGTTCGTCGTCGCTTTCGAATTTTGTTTTCCACAATTTTAATCTGCCACTTCTTGATCCTTATGTTTATTTATTTCATTACTTGATTCGTGGTATTATCAAGACAAAATCATTTCGATTAAAATGATCAAAATGTAACTGTCTATGGACGGCGCGTATAGTATAATATCAATTGTCACCCTATTTCTATCACACAATACATCCATAAATCCATCGTCCCTTTAGTCTTCCTCTACTTGTGACTTCATACAACATGTTTTTATTATAATCTAGGTAGATATGTCATTGCTCTCGCCAACATCATCGTACCTATATGTTTGAATCCATACTTAAGCTAAAACTCATCATCATAATCTTCAACATCATTTAGCCAAAAGATTTCTACTGCTGGACATAGGGCTCCTCCAAGCGTCACTACATCGAATGTTCCATGTTTCTATGGTTTGCTCAGCCAGCGGATTACTGTGACCTTCCCTAGATCATCGGTCTACTTTTTGGGGGTCCTACCGTTGTGCATCGTCTTATCTTCTAGCGATATTGTCCTGACCACTTTAGTTGGGAAATGAAGTTTAGAACAGTATTATGTGTGTGCTTGTAAATTTTAGACAGTTATAATGTGTGTTGTAAATCTTAAGTATTTCATACAAGTCCGTCCAATGTCTTGAATGTACCTTATTTTTGCTCCAATGAATCAAAAGTCAGGTCATCTTTTGATGCAAATTCCCTGCCGGAGTCTGTGAATAGCTACAACCTAGGGGTTTTTTAAGTCAAGAGTGAATAGGTTACTTCTAGGCAAGCGTACTACACCGTTGACCACATCATCGCTTACGATCGGGTGAGATAGTGGTCAAGCGCGAGCCTATTTTAAATTAAAAAAATACATTCTTAAAAGTACTTTTTACAACTATCAAATTTGTAGTTACAATTTATCAAATGAGAGTATAACAAATCAGAGTGCAGAAAAGGGAGTCTCAGTACTGTGTACAATTTATAAATGAGTCAATAATTGTGATTCTCGTTACCGACCTATTTATTTTATTCAGAAATCACTTGAGTGCTTTTCGGTAAAACTTTGTATATGACGTATATTGAATTGTAGTACTGAGAATTAATAGTAAAATGGGTTTTGGGAACAACGGTTTTAAATCATGAGATCATCCAAGTAGACGTTGCTTTACTATTAAATTTTTCATAGTTATTTTGTTCCAAGATTTCTTGAAACTACTGTAGTTTTAACGTAGATACATTTTTATCATATTTTTCTAATTATGTAGTTGATGTGAATTATACAGAGTTACCATTTGACGACTCCAAGTATACAAAGAATATACAATTTATATAATTAGAAAGTAAGTAGTTAATAAAGAAAAAAAATTATGACATGTACTAATGCTCAAAATATGTATGATTAATTGTAAGTTTTTATTTTTTACATATAAGCAGCTGCTGTTCTATGTTGAAAAGTATATTTTTTAATATAATATGTAAATAGGAATTTATATAGCGAAATAGTGAAATTTTGTAAAATCCTGTTTATAGTATGACATTAGTATATACGTAGATAAGTTGAAAACCATATTGTTCAATAGAACCAGGGTATTTGTAATTTTGTACTATATATACAGTTTTAAATCGTATGAAAAGTGTTTTTTTTAGATGCATCCTTTCTAGAGTTCCTCCGTCCAGTTAGCAGTGTAGCGGACGCTTCGCCATCTATCAGAATTCTACCCGACTTCTGGAAACGAGGTAGCGGCATTCATAGTACTTAATAGTGAATTATTGAGCCAAGAGGTGTCGCTGCCTATATAATTTCACTTCACATAACGCCATTTATTGGCGAAGTTGGACACGCACTAACATTTTGTGCAGACCTAATGACGTGCCCCAAAGTTGTGTTTTGTTTAGATTTAGCAGCGTCACTGTATGGTTGGTCGAACTATGCGTTGCATTCCGTTCCCCCTTTAAATGAAGTTGGTTCGAGCAGCCGCCAGATGGCGGTATGTAGCCTATGTTTGCATTTTTGCTTCGACGGTCTAGTCATCTAGTGCTAGCGCTATAATTACTTCAATTTATTTTAGTATTATATAACTGCACAGCTAATGTGTGAGTACTATGTACCAACTGTAAATCAACCATTTACTATACTTAAATGTCGTTCATAGACTTGTGTGTGCCCTGGCAGTTGAGTGTGTCATGCTCTCTCTAATGGTATCACATGAGTTGAATCATTCGGCTCCCTTCATGATGGTTGAGCTGAATGGTGCCAATCCATGCATCGTGTTCGTGAACGGGGTGTCATCAGTTGGGATTAGTCATACCTTAGCTGCCTCGGCCTGTTTTTAATTACGTATTTATTGTATTTTTGAATTGTTTGTTTTACTCTAGACGATTTAACGTGCACATATTTTTACACCGTTCTCACATTTACGTATTTTTCCAAATTTAACCAAATAATTGTAATTAAAACTGATGGAAAAGGGCGTCGGTATGGTTTCTTGCAAATTCTCCTCCATAAAGACCTACTGATGTGCAACTAGATTCATATTTTGTTTGACAATTCATAAGTATATAAGGTTCAGTTGAAATTAAAATATTTTGATTTAAATTTTGTACAAGAGTCTTACACTATCTGGACTGGCGAAGTGTTAACGATTTCGTTCCATTTGGAGTCCGGACATGGGACTTATCTGGCGAGATGTGGATGTTCTAAGTGGATATATAGGTATCCCTTTATTTAACTCTTCACAAACACAGGCTTGATGGTAAATGTATATATGTTTATTGTGTATGTTTATATAAAGTATGCCTAAACTGAAAAGGTGCAAGGGGTTGCAACAAATAAAAAATTACAAAGATTTTTTAAATTAATTGTATTAATAAATAATGGTAGTTCTATTTACATGACACATTCGATTACTCTTTTGTTTTGGCAGAAGACAATAAAAATATTGTTACACAATAAGTTCGCCTAACTCAAACGTGTGGACCGAGGCCCACAACCTAACATCCTTATAACGACATTGGTAATAAACCCATTCCCACATCATAAGAATAACATAAAAAAAAAACACATTTTTGGTTACAATCTGACAATACTGGTCGTTTTTGGTTTTGAAAAGTTTTTTTTTTCGCAACATCTTTGCTCCAAACTTCATGTCAATCACACTGAAGAAAGACATACATACAGCATCCACTCGAGAGTTAATATATATCACAGGATTCTAATGTGACCTAAATGATACAATTTACTTACAAATGAGGTTGCTTCCACAATTTACAATTTTTTTTTTGGTGTCAAAAAGTTCGCCACTGTTACATGTATAAAGTTTTACAAATATCCCAACTGTACTGTTTATTTTATATGTGTATATTATGAGTTAAAAATACTGTGATTGCTTTTGATATGTCTTGTCACACAATGCATTGGAAATTGAAGAGTTTCTACGATTGGCAAATATTTAATGGCAAGAAATACAGGGCATTTTACCAATGCTATACACAAATAATATCCGAATACAATTTAGGCATATTTCGGTATGTTACCAAACGTCAAGCGTTACCATAAGACCGTCGACAATATCGCACCATTCGTTAATTTTAATATTTTCACTCCTACGTTACAATGTACATAGACCCCGTCGTCTATTATTGCTTATTTTTTATAAGTTTTGTTATATCCAAAACTTGTTACTTATAAATAATTTTCACGTTCGTCCCAATAAATTTACCATTCAATAAATACGTACACGTAAAAAATATAAACTATATCAATAGTTTAATCTTTAAAACAAACTTTCCTTACTTCTAATTATATATTAATAACTATTCATCAGTATGGTTTCATTCATTTTCAATAATATGCCTACTTTATAATCTTTCCAAGCGCCTGAAAATTGATTTTTTAACCGTTGCATATTCTATCTTATATAAATGTAATTTTATTATTCATCTTTTATTGTATGGTATCTAATTTTATAAAATTTTATCGTCACTAAGTTAGAAGAATGTTCGTATAATGCAATCGCAATTCTTAAACAATAAGGTCACAATTCATATTAATATACTCGATAACTCAGATTCATTATAATATCAATAATACTTATAGCCAAACATACAGGCACTCGCTTGGACAAATAAAGAAGGCGATCTTGAAACATGCTTAAAACAACCTGTAATAATTTAATGATCGAGCCGTAAAGCAAATATATTAAATATTAAAGTCTACAGTAACACTAAAATTATTACAAAGAAAATGATACGATAATGGTTCACGTAATACAATATAAATAAGTTAAATATTCTAAAAAGTTAAAAATACACACGACTTAACCTAATAGAAAAGCACTCGTATCTTTGTTGTAAAATACTAGCGGCGGACCGCCGATTCAATTCATTAAAACGATTTAAATTATAAGCCAAAACAAATATTCAGAATGACAGGAATGATAATAAACATTACAAATTAAATAAAACAACTAATTGACAGACAAAGGTACAAAATAATGAATAACTCGACCGCCGAATGTGTCCGCAGCACGGCTGCAGGTCTATCTAACCGCTCTCAATGTAGTGTTTTGTACTTTTGTTCTGATAAAAGTTACATAAATGTAGGGTTAGTAGTTTATGAGATCATTGTGTCGCACAAAACTTTCGATTATGCGCTTAATTAGAAAAAAACATCGACAAAATATGCAGACAAAACATACATTACGACACTATTTTATACAGCAATAGTCTGTTAAATTAAACTAACCGCACGGTGGCCGGCTCAACGATCGCAACTTAACATAAGACAAGAATATACAAACAATTCTACACGATTACGGTCACTTTGACAAAATACACAATCGATAACTAACGTAACGTAAGACTAGCTGAAATGCGATAAACACTATTTAAAATTAAAACTTAAAGTTACATCTTTGATTAAAACTCACTCGGTATACGTTTTAAAAAATATTTCAGTTACAAACGGTACTCAATTCCAATGTTTAAATGCATAAAGGAATCGCTGGATTTTCAACGTGCAGCACCGGACCAGTGCCGCGCCTCTAATACTTATCATAGTGGAGGAACTACAAAATATATTGGAAAGCACGATGGCTCTACAGACCGACGATTAGAAAACTTCTAAAAATCGAAAGGCAACACAGAGCTTACATAGCTAGGGAAGGGACGTCTCGGCGTCGTGTGGGGTTCGCGCTGGCCGGCGCGAGCTTGCGTCAGGTGCTGGCCTCCTGGTAGGGGCCCGTCACCGTGCACGGCTGCATGGGGAACAGCGTCGTCCACGACATGGTGGTGGCCGTGTGCGCGCGCAGCCGCACCTGCCCCGCGCGCCGCGCCGCCGCCGTGGCCTCCACCAGCGCCGCCAGCGACGCGAACCCGCCCGGGATAGCCTCCGAGCTGCTCTTCCACTTCTCCGGCCCGGGCGTCTGCCGCTCCGGGCCAGGCGTCGTCGCCGGGGACACAGAGTTGGAGTTCGGTCCCGGCGTACCAGGCGTCGGCGGATTCAATCCCAGTTTCTTTAACCTCATCTTCTCCTCCCACTCATCAAGACCATGTTTGGGACGATTCAGGTTTCTATGTTGGTAAAATACAAGGGATATCCGCGTGGGATTGACTCGGTTCGGGCTTTTTACTGCTGTTGTAGAGTGCATTTCATGCTTCGCACATTCGAACAGTACGCTTCCGTGCCCCAGTGCTATGGCCACGCCACCCATCTGACCATCTTTGAAACAATCCAGATTTTCTGTAAACTCTGTAACTTCGCCTATAGGCTCCGCTTTGGGTGGTTCAGGTGGATAGGGAATGGAAAACGGTGGCGGGTATATGCACCAGTTCGGTGATGACTGACACCAGTTTGGACTTGGATTTTGGTAGAAGTTAGGGGCAAAGTTTGGATTATATTGGTATCCGTAGGAATTGTAGCAATGTGGGTTTCTTAGCAGCTCTTCCCTTTTGTATTTCTCAGCGTTGTAGTACGCCAAGCTGTTGTAATCGTTGTACGTGTTCTCGTAGGGATTGAAGTGGCCGTAAGGGTTTGGCGGGAAGGAGTAGGCATTCGCGACCTGTGGGTAGTTGCCATAACTTTGTACCTGAGCTTGGTTTCCATAGGTATTCTGGTTGACCGGGTGGAAGTTGTTCCCAGCGAACTCGGGAGCTGGTTTATTAGCCACCGCCTGTTGCATGTTTTGCTCATCGTGGTTGATTGTGAAGTTGTTTTGAGATGTTGAATTCTGTTGAGGCGTAGCATTGTTCAGTCTGCTATTATCGTAAGGACTCCTGTGCTCATAACCCTGGCTTAGGTGGGGCCTGTCTGATGGTGGGTACGGTTTAAGGAACGTGGAATTCTCAACAGCTTCTGGTGGATTCGTGTGCTGAGACCTTGATGGTGGTCTCGATTTCGGAACTCTAAACAACGAATTCTCGTTTTCAGGGGTCGAAGGATCTTTGAGTTTTGGATCCCAATTCTTAGATTCTGGTGACTTCCACACGCTTTGACGGGCATCTAACTTCATCATCTCATTATTTGGCGACTTTAGTTCTGGTACCTGGGACGGAGCAGGAGATGGAGGCGTGCTCTGAGAGTTTTGCGATATCTCAGTCAACCGCGGTGAACTGGGCATGTCAAATTCAGGAATTTTGTTAGCAATATCCGCGATCAAATTCTGTTTTTCAGGCTCTGGATTTACTTTTGGTAGCAATGGATCAGAATTCGTTTCACTCCTGCTAGAATCTGGACTGTAATTGTTCGGAGGGACGTTCAAATGTGCTGTAGTAGAATCAGGATCCTCCTTAACAACATTGTTAAACAGTTCCGTGTTTGCAAAGTCTGGCCATTGATTCTGAGGAGCCATTTGGTTGGGGAACTGTTGCTCCCTCTTCTGCAACCCAGCTGCAAAGCTTGGCAGCTGATTTGGGTTAGGGTTCGGAATTGGAGTTTGATTCTGGTTTTGATGATTCTGAATCTGAGTACCTTCAACAATCGGCGTCACATGATTCTGATTGTAAATCGCATTCTGATGATGCAAATTGTAACTCTGGTCATAAGGATTGTACGGAGAGTCAAGAACGGTACTGGATATTTGATTGCTTTGCAACTGAGCATCCGTAAAGTTGTCTATCATGGTCGCCATGTCTAGTAGAGCAGGGTTACCTAAGTTTGGGTTGATGAGTCCTGGATTCTGGTGTTGCATATTAGGATTGACAAAGGCCGAGTTATAGTGAGGGTTGTTGGTGAAAGCTGAAGGGTTAGACTGGTTCAAGGCTGGAGTGATAGCCCTGGGTGACGCACTACTCTGGCTGCGAGGACTTGCGTTGTTCCTCGCGTCTGCTGGCTGAGGAGTTCTCGGAGCTGGTGACTGTTGGGATTTCTTCTGGTTGTTGCTGTTGTTGGCTGATGTGTTTGATTCTGAATTATCGTCATCTTTTCGTTTCTTTCCGTGACGACGGCAGGGTTGTAGTGGAACTGATCGGACGCGGACCTCCATTGGATATCTGGAAAGAAGAAATAACAATTAGTATTGCTAATAAAATAGAGGATTTAGTTTCTTATGTACGGAGATGATCAGATGCGGGATAATTTCATGGCTTTAAGTGGGAACGTTTGTTAAAGCTTTGACATTTTCTACTAGTATTGAAGACTCAAACGGTAAGAAGATCAAAAAGAACAATCATTTGTAACCGAAGTTGGCTTTGATAGCATTGAAAATACAATATACTTACGAATGATATTTGTTATTATAGTGTATGGGTATAGTCCCCGGCATATAACTTGGTAAGGTTTTGGCGTAGTGTGGGTAAGTTGAACACAACCACGATATAGAGCGAACGAAACGAGAACGCGACGCGAACTGACCAACGAATCGCGCGGTGGGACGGTGCTAAACGTTCCCTGCGTCCCGCTTAGTAACCAAAGAGACCTAAAAACGACTTATGCGCATCTAACGACTCTTGCCAACTCACGTGCCGGCAACTTTAACAAAGTAATTAATTAGGATTTTGAATTAGATTTTTTTATAAACTAATAATAATTTAACAATGAATAAATGTTATACATCACCACTCACTTATCAAGTATCTCGAGCGCTCCGCTCTTGACCTTCTCGTCGTGCCCATCCTTAGAGCCGAACTCATCGGTGGCGTCCAGCACATACAGCGGCAGCACATGCAGCTGCTCGTCGGGCGCGGCGGCGAGGCCGCGGTGCTTGGCGAGCGTGACGACGGCGGTGCAGCCGTTGTTCATGTTGTGCAGGTCGCGGTGCGCGTGTGCGCAGAAGTCTATGCATGCCGTTACTCCTGGAATTATAACATGTATCAAATGATTACAAATCTAGAGTGTCTTAAATTCTGGAAATGAATTGAATGTTTTGTACTCGTATTATGAAATATTAAGACCAATATGATTGCAGTGCCAAAAAGGAATGATGCTCATAAGGAATGATGCGGTCATGTATAGTTCCGTCTTTCCCTTGCACTATAATCATAATGACAGTACGGCAGATACTGTGATCGATCAGGAATTATACACTTAAATAGGGGATTTTGATTAATATATAATACTCACAACGGATCTTTGTGTGTCTGAATTAGCTGCAAGAGACTGCGCAGTAGCTATTTTTGTGTCAATATTAAAAGTGAAAATAGCATTGTATAACTGTCTCTTTTACTCGCTTACGTTTGTCGCATCATCCTATCTTGCTTACTCTATGCAGTTAAACTGTTTCTTGCGCAAAAGTTGACAGAACTAACTTCAGACACACAAAGATCGGTTGTGAGTATTATACCAATTGAATATATTATCCATCATCTATGGGCTATATGTGCATCTAAATAAGAATAATTATATTACGGAGTCAATCTGCCTAGCCTTTTCCCAACTATGTTGGGGTCGGCTTCCAATCTAACTGGATTCAGTTTTCATTCACCTTCACAACCCAGTTACTGGGTAACACGGTACCCCTTGGCTAGACTGGTGTCAGATCCCAAGCTTCTGACTACCCGTAATGACTGTCAAATATCTTCAAATGACAGCCGGGACCAACGGCTTTACGTGCTTTCCGAAGCACGGCGGAATCTCGGTATGTTGAAATGGTTACCCATCCACGGACCGACCTCGTCAAGCGTTGCTTAACCTTGAAGATCGATCCGTGCGGCTGTTATTATTTAGCCACGAGCTCCTCAATTGAATGCTTTATACTCGTTTTATAAAATATTAAGACCAAGATGATTGCAGTGCTAAAAAGGAATGATGCTACCGATCATGTATAGTTCCGTCTTTTCCTGCACTAGAATCATGGCAGATACTGTGATCAGGAATGGTACACTTAAATGGGAAATTTTGGTTAATATACTAATTGAATGTGGTATCCATAATCTATGACCTATAATATCTTAAAGAAGATAATTGTACTAGAGATAAGAGATCTATATTTATTAATAAATTTAACTGCAATATGATAACGAAATTTGGTCGACTCCACGTTAACTAAATACCAACCTGAAAATGGTCGTCCCGGCTTAAACCCGAGCCTGCAATCCGAGGCTTCCTTCTCGAACTGTATCTGGTTGTCGAAGGCCTTCGGCGCCAGGTTCATGTACAGCGGGCTGAGCAGAGTGGCCAGCACGTGGATGCGTTCTTCTATCTCGCTTTCCTCAGTCTTCACAGACAGACGGAACTTGCGAACTGTTTTTGAACGGGCGTATTTGCATCCATTGTAGTACATCGACCAGGAGCAACCGAAGCTGTAGGAAGCGCCACAGGTCTCGGGATCTAGGCCTGGGGAAGGAGGTTTTATTTAGAAATGGTCTTTTTAAAATTCGATGTGAAATAAAACATACACACGTCACATTCTATCTACAACTATATAACAAATGCGAGGAGTTTTAAAGTTTTTTGCGATAAGCCATTAAAATTATGTTTAATCTATTTAAACAAGACCGGTCAAGTAGGAGTCGAACTCGTGCGCCGAGGGTTCCGTACCTACCCATTATACCGCCATAAAAAAGGTAACATTTTTATTGGTGGCTAAGTTTTAAAGATATGGGCAAATTTGATTTTCGCGAAAACTTGTAAGTACCAAAATTAACCTTAATTTTCAACTTTTTTATTTTATGGATTTGTCCATGTCTTTTTATCTTGTTGATTTTTATACACCCTATAGAGACCTCAGTATCTGTTATAAATTTCAACTTGCTAGGTCCACCCGTTCCTGAGAAAATCGGTGGTGACATACGGACAGACGGACTAGAGAGTGATCTTCTAAGGGTTTCTTTTTTACCTTTTGAGGTACGGAACCCTAAAAATAAGAAAATGCCACCAGGCACCATCATATCTATGAATTTATTATTGCATCGGTTCTGACAATATTTAAAATAGATCACATTGATGAATATGTTAACGTCTATCTAAAGGTCATATAAGCCTTTAAGTTATTGTAGACTTGAAGGTCATCTTAAGACATCTGGTCCGCATAGCAACAGTATATCAACTCCTCATATTTGCAATATGAATAGTTAAGCATATGTGACGAAAATACTTACCTTGACAGGCACAGGTTCTATTCTCGTTGGTCGCACATCGCCTTGTGGTGGGTAAGCCGTATCTATTGAGTTTGTGTGATAGGAGTGTGTAGTCTAGGTCTGCTTCGGACTGAGGGATGCCCTCCCACGCGACTAAGCAGACGACAATCCATGATGTCGCACATTTGTGTCCGTTACGGAACTTCACTACTACTAGCACTTTTTCTGTGTAGTTTGCTCGTCGAATAACCTGGAAAGATGGAAAGAAGAATAAGTACCAAAATTAATATAAAAACAATAAATAAATTAGCTTTATAAAAGTTAGAGAACCAATGTGATATAAATGGGAGCAATATACGTTAGTTTTGAAGATGTTTAAGTAATATTGTTTTAGTAATCAAAAGTTTTGGGATCCATACACTCACCCACTTAGCCATCGGGCAGCCCTGTGCCGACTTCCCTTCCTTGCCAGTATAGCAGACCTTTTCTATCCTCAGCTCCTTGCCGGACAAACCAGTTCGAGCTTCCAATTCCTTTCTTAATTCTGCTAGAGTTGATGATGCTCCTGAACGAAGAAAACACAAAAATATATTGAAGATTCTTAGCTTCATATATAAGGAAAGAAAATTGTGAGAGTGTAACTTACCTAAATGTGTGTAATAACTGCCAGGCTCCGGAGGATTCTTATCAGCCGGAAAACAATTGCAATCAGGAACTTCTGTCCTAGAATTATTCCGTAGCCTTTCCAAATTATCGAGATACTCTTTGGAGTAATTGAATTGATTCTCTTTAGGTTTTGCTAAGTCTGGAACTGGAGTGCTAGGCTTCGATGGTGTTTTGGAATCTCCCTTTTCTGTTGCATCAGGATCATCTTCTAATATTTCATCTTTGGTTTGTAGACCAGGACAAGCGCCATCTCTTAAGTGTTCTGGTGGAGGTTTCTTAGTAGAACCTTGACGACAACATGAATATCCGACTTCGTTTCTTATAACAGCCGGGCCGCCATCTCCCTGGAAGAGATATTGCTCATTTCGCGGAGGCTGGTGGTAAGGCATGTTCTTATAAATCTTGTGTCCAGGCGGAGAGTGCTCAGACTTTATCTGCTCTATATAATAAGGCGGCTTTGGATCGACTGAAGCAATCCTTTCAATTACCTTTTCTGGTTGTTTTTGTTTCGGGTCAGTGAAGTTCCGGTGATATTTCTGGAAGCCCATGTTCTCTTGCACTCGTGGTATTTGTGCGAACGTCTCAGCCGGATCTGGTCGCCTCATGGGCTCCCCAAAAGGAAAATTTTGGAAATTCTGATAAGGCTGTTGTTTCTGTCCGAAATTCTCTTGCTTTATAGTCGATATCGGTGGTAGAACAGTGTTTTGTTGAGGTCTTACTGCACCGTTTGGAAACTCTCGGTACGTGTTATTGACAGGCATTTCAGTTGGTTTACCAAATGAGGTTTGATTCATTAGCCTCTGTGGCTCAGTTTTCAATAACCTATCGTCTTTATGATATTGGTAGGTATCAGGCATCTCCAATTTAGGAACTAAAGGTGCTGATGGATGTCTAAATTTCGCATCATATGCTTCCCTACTCTCGTAAGCTCTTCTTTGTGCGTTCGTGTCCCTAGGCGGGTTACAATTTTGTTGGTTCATCTCCGATACTGGTCCAACGAGCATTTTTGATTGAAAATCCTTACTATCTTGTTGAGTATAACTTAAACTATCGTTACTATAAACTTCTGCATACTTTTGCGCTTCATAAGGTACGTTCGAATATGTACCGTATTGTCCTCTCATGTCCGCGTAAGACGGCAACTTTTGAGGAGCTTTAGTTACGTTCTTAGTCGAAGCTTGCTTATCAAAAGTTCTTGGGACCTCCGTCCCCCCCTCCCATACGTGGTGGCCACCACCTCCGAACTCACCCGTGCCATAAGCTTGGGCGTTTTGTGAATAATTACCAGCAACAGGGTATGCCTGTTCGCCTAAACGGTAATTATCTCGGAGATGGTGGCTATACGATAAAAAATGACCGGTAGTATTTCTATCGTCATTGATGGCGACAGCTCCGGATTTCCTATCGTCCATCACTCGCGGCGGCCCCTCTCCAGGGTCCCCCTTGTCGGGCGGCGTGTTGGTGCCGTCGCGGGTGTGGTTCTGCTTGTTTAATATCATCGTTTTCAGTCTCGAGTTCAAGTTAACCCTGTCTGATTGCGAGAACATCTGGTTCTGTTCCTCCTCCTGCCTCTGCATCTGATTCTGTATTTGCTGGTTTTGTTGCAGTTGATTTTGTAACTGCTGGTTCTGCATTTGCTGCTGTTGATTTTGCATTTGCTGATTTTGTATAGCTTGTTGCTGATTTTGTATTTGCTGCTGTTGGTTTTGCATCTGTTGGTTTTGTAATCTTTGGTTATGCTGCCATTGATGTTGTTGCCATTCGTTCTGGTTTTGTGGCTGGCCATTCTCCCTATATTGCCCGCTGTTGTACGCGCCCGAATACCCGCTACAATCGAGTGAAGCTCGCGGACCGTTGCTCCCCTGCAGGTATCCAGGCTCGGCGTTTCCCGAGTGCTGTCCATTAGGCGTATTTTGCTCTTGTCTCTCGCCTTCGTTGCTGGTGTCTCCCGACCCATTTTCAGGGTTGGAATATTCTTCTTGATGATCTTGAGAGTACTCTGTGCGATCATAAGACTGTTGGCTGACATTATAGCCGCCTGCCGCTGTTGTTGGTACGGAGTTTTGGTATGATGCAGCTGATGCTGGTCGGGAATCGTTGCCAGACGTAGCACTCGGCGTTGCCGCCTGCGCGTACTGTTGTTGGTACTCTGTGGCGTAAAGAGGTGCTCTGGGTGATGGTACCGGTGTGTAAGCTCCGCGGTTGGAAGGCGGCCTCTGAGCCGGCACAGACTGGATACCAGCCTGATAGTAAGTGTTGTTGCTGGGGTCGAAGGCGGTGGCGACGTTCTGGACGGTGTACGTGGTGTTCGCCTGGTAGTGGGGCGACGTAGCGTACGCTGTGTGGTTGCCCTGGTAGTCCAGCGTCGTCTGACCAGTCTGTGTGGGGAGCTGTTGGATGAACTGGTTCTGCCAACCTGAAAAAAAATACAATTGGTTTTAGAACATCAACTACATATTCTCTGGATATTTATCAAGAATACGTAGTTGACAGACTTCGCGGGTAAAACCGCACCCACAAAGGAGATGAACTTCAAATAATTGTGCACTACATGTTACTATCATCATTTGGTGAATCAATGCAGTGTCTTGCTATTGCGATAATTGCCAGGCCATGTTTCGGTGTGTACTCTTGAAAATTCCTTGATTATCGTAGAGCTATTGTTCTTCTCTTACTGAAGAACGATAGCTTGTTTGTTATTTCGTTTTGTAAAAGTATTGAAGAGCTTACCTTGAGATGGATCAGTCTGCCACGCCGTGGGGAAGCGGTTCGGATCACCGGCGTAGAACGGCATTGGTGCCTGCAACAAAACAAAACACTGTTGAGATTATTATTCAAAACCAGTACAATTATTTTTTGTGACACAACCTTTCCCACCGAATGAAAATACTTAAATGGAAAATTTAACAGCACTTTTATCATCCCGCACATGCTGGGTTGGTGAAGTGAAGTCGGTATGAGCATGCGAAGTGCAATGGTAGTTTGTTATCTCTTATATATTTTAAACCCCAGCGGCTTCATCATCATTTCAGCCGAAAGACGTCCACTGCTGAAGATAGGCGTCCACCAAGTGTCGCTATATTGACCGGACTCTTGCGTCTCTCATCCAGCGAATTCCCAGCGGCTTCGCTGATCCCTCGCGCGAATATTATCCCAATTGAACAGATTCCGGGATATTCCAGGGATAAAAAATAACCTATGCCTAAGACATAGTATACCCGTGTGCCAAGATTCATCCAAATCTATGCAGCCGTTAAGGCGTGAAAAGGACAGACAGATAGACATAGTTACTTTCGCAATTATAATATTAGTACTTATTGTAATTGTATTCTTCCTCCTATTTATCCTTTAAAAGAAATTAATAAATTAAGTAATTAAATTAATTAATTTTATTTAAAATTCCTTTATATATATGTTCATTTTGTTAACGTGTTGTCTTTAACCAAATTACAATTCTATTCTAACTTTTGTCCTCGTAATTTTTTCAACAATAGTCATACCGTTTTAGATAATTAGCAACTACGTCATTTAATATTGTGTTATGTGTGTCGAGGCTGGTTCGGACACTTGTTTACTGCACTACGCATCGTGTGAACTACCCAACGTGATCATACGGTGACCGAGGTCGCCTTCAGTGTGTTTGTATAAGCGTCATGCTGAATTACAACCGTTTTGGCAGACATGTTTGACGGATTTATTACTTGAGATGATGAACGAAATAGTGTATCATTGTGTGGGTTTATTTTGCCTTGGGTTAGGTCTTTGCTACGATTACGTAGTTATAAAATACTTGATCTTGCCAGCAGCTTCGAAGGAACTTCAAGGGAACGTATTCCCGGGATAAGATATCCTAAACTTTATATCCATGGTCTACTCTAGTGCTAAGTTTCATCGAAATTCGTTTAGCCGTTAAGATGTGAAAAGATTACAAAAAGGCAAGTTACTTTCGCATTTATAATAATTAAGACAATTTAATTAACTTCAAAGTAATGAAGAAAGCTTGACTGACAAAAACTATGGCCTTTATTCGAAATTCAAAAGAAAAACCTGACGCATAATAATTAAAAAATAAACTTTCAAAGCCCATTATCGTTCGTTTTTCAAATAAAGCCGCGTAACTGAAGGAAAATTATGAAATTACAAAACTTAAGCATGTTAGGCGTCGGCAGGCCAAAGTAAATATGTTACGTAACAAATTATAATGTAATGCTTCTTCGAAACTCGTTCAAGTTTCGAAGATTTTAATTTCTGCGCGAGAGGGATGCCTTTTACGAAGTTAGGTAATATTTTATTAACATGCCGACGTACGTACGTCGTTCGTAATTAAAACTTTGTTATGTCGTCGTAATGAGATTCTATAACGAGGTTATTCTTGTTTATTACTAGGCGCGTGCTGTTTACTCGCTTTCTGACTAATTACTGATACCCTTCCTTAGGCGCCTTCATTTGGCAGTGTCGTAGGTAAATTACTTTACGTCTTTACCAACTCACCTGTATATTTTTACCAGCAAAAACAAAAACTTGTAGCAGTACCTCTAGGACTAAATAACTAAAGGTAAATAACCTACTAGATTTCTGTAAACAATTCTAATTTAAAATTGGCGTGCCATCAGATGCTCTACATTTCTATAGAAGATGTTGCCAGGATTAAATAATTTTAAATGCTTATGTTATCTGCATTTTGTTTTCTTATTTCAAATTATTCATCCGAGCATTTAATAAAACATTACTATCGTTTGTATTTTGACTTCAACTATCAAATTAGCCTTCCGAGGCAGCCATGTATTCGACCAGGATTTATTATAAATTGTAATCGAGTACAGTGTGTTATTTTATCTGTGAGACAAAATTGACACATGCCAATGTCAAATTACTTCTTAAATGGCTTATCAGGCCTCCTGAGGTATGTTATTTAAAACTCCTTTTAAACTTATTACAGTATTTAAACCAACAAGAGTTATATTTATCATACATCAGAAGACCTAATAAGCCATAAACGAAGTCATTTGACATTTGCATCTGTCAATTTTGTCTCAGAGAATAAAAGCAGACTTTAGAGACGACAACAAAGTATACCTCTATTTATTCCCCAATTACATTGTAACCGTTAATTATAAATGTATGCGTAATTGCGTTGAGCGCATAATTGAACACAATCATGGGCCATCCCTCCACATACGATGGAGAATTTATGAGCATGAAGATAGGAATATGGAAAAAATATCGACAAATTACCAGGTAATTTAAGTGAGAAT
Source organism: Orthosia cruda (assembly GCA_964057195.1). Lineage (NCBI taxonomy): Eukaryota > Metazoa > Arthropoda > Insecta > Lepidoptera > Noctuidae > Orthosia > Orthosia cruda. Next base: position 40,220,632 of record OZ059831.1, on the reverse strand, counting down.
TATTTTACACTTCTTGGTATTAAATACCTCATGTATTTGCCCTTTTTCTGGTAAAAAACCGGCCAAGTGCGAGTCGGACTCGCGCACGAAGGGATCCGTACCATTATCGCAAAAAACGGCAAAAAAAACTCGTTTGTTGTATGGGAGCCCCACTTAAATATATTTTTTATTCTGTTTTAGTATTTGTTGTTATAGCAGCAACAGAAATATATCATCTGTGAAAATTACAACTGTCTAGGTATCACGGTTCATGAGATACAGCCTGGTGACAGACAGACAGACGGACCGCGGAGTCTTAGTAAAAGGGTCCCGTTTTTACGCTTTGGGTACGGAACCCTAATAAACGATAAATATTTACGATTTGTCTGTAAGTGAGTTGGCATGATCTGGTCTTGGTCTGTACCATACTTTAAAGAGACGATACATAAGTTTTCAGCATTTCTTGTAGGTGAGAGTTAATCTTTTCATTTATAAATACTTAACTTCAGTATTTTTATTATAATATTTATGCTTAACGAATGAGACTCAAAAAGTCTTAATCGACTTTTGTTACTCACCATAAATAAAGCACAGCTGCTATTCTTAACAAACGTGAAAACTCCTCCATTTTCAGTTACCATTTTCCCTTTATTTACGAATTTTATTAAACTCATAAAATACACAACAAATAAATTATCGTCGCACAATAACAACGACAGCAACAAACAATTTGTATCGTTTGTTGTTATTAATTAATTATATCTGTGAACAATGCCACTTTGATAACTATGCCGATTATTGCCAATTTCTACACTGAATGGGCATTCCGATTCATTGTCACAATCAAATTCAATTTATTTATAGCATATCTAGTTTTGAGTGTTCTAATTTTAATCTGTTTACGTAGGAAATAGAAAACCACGAAGTACAATGTATTTTTCTCCCATTTTCGAAGTTACACACACAGGAGGAAAGGTTGAAAATTTAAATGTGATCTTAGTTCATAATGCTAGTATTATATTATCTGTGGTTCATATAAATAATATTAAGTGTTTTATAGATAGGCAGGAATTATTTTATAGTAGTCAACAAACACTACATGATAGTGATCGTGTAAGAAAAAACAGCAGAGCAATAGCAGAAGCAAGAAAACTCCAACTTTACCACAGGTAAGAAATATTGAGTTTAAAAAAACTAGCCGTAAGGAAGTTAATTAAAACCTTCTTGCAAATACTTTAAAAAAGGTGTCGGGAACTCGGAAACGCGACATTCGGAATTTAAATTGTTTCTTTTAAAATTAACAAACTTTTTGTTCATTACGAAAAGTCGACAGTCTTATTGGCACATAACTGGGCAGTTTAAAATAAAATAGAAAAGCTTGGAGCGAACATAAATTCGGGCGCACTGCACTGAAATTGGCAAAGTTGGGGGCCGCGGGCGCAAATTAAAAATTTCCACACTTTGACATCTTGTTATGGAAAACTAGTTTATTTAAACTAGACGTTGTGTTGTTAGAGTTCTGTTGGAACTTGAACTTCTGTGTGGAAGTCTTGGAAATATCTGAAGGCGTGAAATAAGTAGTGAAGAAAGAGTCGTTAGGCGGAAGAAGACTTCAAAAAACACATCTTTATGACTGTGTTTTGTTTCCCATATCCTATAGTTTTAATTATTGGACCTTCATAACTATTGGTTGTGACACGTATTACTTAGTTCTAAAAAAAACACCTACAGCAGCAAGAAAGCAAAAAAAAAAAGCTGAAAATATCTATCTGTAAACCTTAAACGGAGGTTTCATAATAGCAGTGACTTTAACCCTTCCTTTTCAAAAAGCAATTGTGAAAAACAAACTCAATTATAATTTTATCAAAACAATCACAAAGACGTTTTTGTCAAATGCAAACGAAAGAGAAATAAACAAATTGAATAAGTTTGTCGAGCGCATTTACCTCCGAAATATTTTACAATTCAATTTTCTTTCGGTGTCTTTTTTCTGTCATATTTTTTTTGGGACTCGGTTGGCCCTCTTGCCTTTTTTTGGTATTCGAGGTATTTTTCGCGACGTTTTTAGGGTTCCGTACCCAAAGGGTAAAAACGGGACCCTATTACGACTCCACTGTCCGTCTGTCTGTCACCAGGCTGTATCTCATGAAGCGTGATAGTAAGACAGTTGAAATTGTCTCAGATGATGTATTTCTGTTGCCGCTATAACAACAAATACTAAAAACAGAATAAAATAAATATTTAAGTGGGGCTCCCATACAACATTTTTTTGGCGTTTTTTGCTATAATGGTACGGAACCCTTCGTGCGCGAGTCCGACTCGCACTTGGCCGGTTTTTTGTCTTTAGAGATTAAGCCTTTTAGACCTGCGGGCCACTTAATTGCGTAAAACACACTCAATGACAATACCTTTCAATATTATGTAGCATTCATTGCGTTATTTACCTTCGCTGTCAAACTGAAGATTTTTCCATAGGCTCATCAAAATATTTCGGATTGTGATACTTGATATCTGTTGTGTGTTCTAAGAATTTGGGATGCTATTTATTTGGTGCAAATTATATAATTCAAATAAACTAGCAAATTGCGTGAATAAGAATAGGTTCTATTTCTATCCATAAGAAATTGAGAATTGCTATAATTTACTAAGTCAAGCGTTGCGGAAGAGATAGCTGTGCCAGTTACTAAACCAATTTATTGTTACAAAACTGAATAATTGTACCATTAGCTTAAATAAAACCTAAACTAAAATGTCTATTAGCCAAAAATAAAACAGGTTTGTCTAATTAATACATAGTTCGACGAATATCCAACGGAACTTAACTTTTGTATTTATTTTTGGCTATTTGATCAGGGCAAATTATCAAACATTACACAAAAGGCTACAAAAGCATGAAACACTAACTTTAACCGTCGTTGGTGTTCCAACCATCGCTAATAATAAACCAGGCATACGTTTATAAACACAATTACCATGTCCGGACCCCATAATTACTTATAAAGCAATCATGCAGCTTGTTAAAACCGACCATTAAATGACAGCGATTATGGTAACGACTCGTTATGATACACTTATGCAAATCCCTCACTTCACTGTTAAAAAACCATAATCATGTGTTATTCCGCGTGTTATAACGACTCTGTTCCACGACACCATTTCACGGCCTTTATTCCCAAAATGTTAATTTCGTGGATAAAGGCGAGCGAATGTGTCATTTAATTTAACGTCGACAGTTCAGTAAACATTACGATTAAATTAATTATCATAGTACCTACTACCACGTTATTGGAGTATTATTTTTTTAACAGAAAAACTCAATGATGTCGGCCATTTACAATAATTGCAGTTGTATTCAAACAAACTACGAAAACAGATAAATTTTATGACGTTGTTCGTGCTGTTAAATATGTTTTACGAGTATAGCAAGGTTGTAATGCAAATAAAAATACCGATAAGTACATAGTAAACGAAACAGTTAATCTTATTATATTGGATTAATTGAAATTCTGTAATAAAAACTACTAAGAGACATTTCATGTTTTTCTAAAGAGAAAATTAGCAGTACATTAAATTGCATAATTATGTTCGCTAGCGATGAAAACCACTAGCATATATCCTAGGTCTAAATTCAAGCGCAGAACCTAATCAAGTCCTAAATGAAAATTTACTGGAACACGCTAAATTGGTTCTTTAATTTCCTTGAACTAAAATGGGCGCGAGAATGCAATGAATCTGCATAACATTACTTTGACGGAGGTTTTAAGGAGGTATGCGCCATTATTGGATTAGGAGGCTTTTACCGTATCGTAAAGCTTTTGTAAACAGCAAATTGGTTTAAGCTAAGTTAGCTGATAAATTGAAAAAAACTGTAAATTTTAGGTGGTCCAGGTCAGTTCTTATAGGAAGGTAATTAAGAAATCTTGTACTGTGTCTTCTTAGATAATCTCAAATGGTTTGGAAGTTAACGGCGGATATTACATCTGGCTCCTCATTATTTTCCGCCGTTGGGAGACTCTAGAGAAGTGTCTTTCGATGTCAGCGAAGGCAATAGTCGGATGCCAAAATCTAAGGGCAATCTATGCTAACACGTGACATTTTAATAGTGTTTGATTATCCCATAAGTAGTTGGCATTTCGGTCGCTATCGCCACGGTTTTGTTGTAGATAGAACAGGCCTCCTCTCTGAGAGGGAATGAGCCATAATGTACCACGTGGGCCCAGATATGGAACATAAGAAGGCTCATATGCCTGCACGTTCGCCGAAGAAATACTGAATAGATCCTTACCATGGGCTGGCTGGGATGTTCCTGCTTCATCGCTGGCGTGGTTGCCGGGGACGGGCTGGGCGCTGCCGGTGCTTGGGGCGCAGGACTGGGCGACGCAGCTGCTGCCACGCCGGGCACTCCGGCGCCTGCCACTCCCGCTGTGCCGCCGAGGGGCTTGCGACCACGGTAGCTCTGGAAGGAGACGAGACTTGAGCACGGGAGTAAAGAGACTTGGAGGACTTATAAGGAAGAGATTAAGATTTTAAGAGACAAGAAAGAGTGATTACAGAGTATTCAAGGAGAAGAGTAAGCTAAGTCTTGGGGAAATGGTCAAGGAAACTCCCAAGATTGGACATGATGAAGATACTACAGAGCTGCTTCAGTGTTTGAAGTTAGTCAAATTTTTCGAAGGGATACGTATTGTGATGATGCAAGAGCAAAGCCTTCAGAAGCAGCTGAAGTTATGAGAATAATGGGATACCAGTATTTGAAGAAATATTAACATCTATGAAACCCATGTTACATGGCAGTCCAGAAGATAAAGGGGAAAGAAAACCTACGGCTGAAGGAAGATACTTGATAAATAAATAGGATACTGTAGTGTTGGTGACTAATGATTCGTAAGTAAGATTTAGAATTCGATAAGGCAACCGTTTCAAAAATATAGAGCGTTTCTAGACTCAGTGTTCCTAGCAAAAGTAAAATAACTAAGTTCTGTGGTTCGCCCGGAATAAGGATGTCGACTAAAAGGTACTTATATGGAATTTAATGAAATTGGATCTCCTATAATTCTTGACATTCTCTTCCAGCAAAAGAAAAGTTAGGATTACAAAGGTTAACCTCGTTTCTGGTTGATACTTCCAACTTTATCGTAAGTGGATCTCATTGAACCGGCAATAAAAAGATGAAAACTATAAAATGCTTAGCCGAGATTACTGGAATAGAATATAGGAAGATAAGAAACATAATAAGCAACGCTATTATAACAAGCGAGTAGGCGTTTCAACAGCCACTTTCACACAAACTAGAGCCATAACTAATATTATTCCTTAAAAAGGTTTCTTTAATAAACCAGCGCAAACTGGCCAGTAATAACCAACGAACATTAGCGGTAATGAGGCCCATCTATCTCAACAGCATCTTCCTTTTCAAACTCAGCGCTACGATTGGTCAATTCAAACCGACGTTAGCCGAACTGTACCAGATTGCGCTTCATAATTTTAAGATTGGAAATAGAAAATTCGAAATTACACGTTAGGTGCTGTTATTAGCTATTACATGGGGTAATAAGGCTTATTTACAGTGATTCGATGTGTTTGTAGTATAAATAGCGGTTTACCGGTTGAATTGCGCTGTTAATTCGTGCCCTACAATGTTGTACTGATGTACTTTGCTTGCTACAATTGAGTAAGATTGTTTTTCTTGCTGGCAATAACCATTATTTGAAATGTTACCATGTTTTTATGGTATATTGTGTAATTTGGGCATATAATAATGAATATTAGCTAAAGTTTGCGGCTAGTCAATTTAAGAAGACTTAAACTTTACCTAAAGGTACGAATAAAATGGGTAGAAAAAGAAAGAAGAAACTAATCCAGCTTCTACAAACAATATGACAAAAAATCTTCAACAATTGCGCAGCAAAAATCATCAATTTATAAGTAACGAAACGTGAAACTGTGTTACAAATAGTAATTTGATTGAAATGATGCGAAGATGTATAGTTCCGTGGTCACAGCGGCGTGCGATCGCTCGCGATGGCTACACACGCTCGGGTGCACCCTGTGTATATCGCAGATCTATCGCTAACATAACCTGCTTTTACTATAAATTAATTGTGAAATTGTCTGAATATTTTGGTTGGTCTTTCTGGATAAATTTTTAATTTGAAGCATATTAACAGAGTCTAACAACTCAAGGGGTCTACTGCCAAGTATGTCTCCCTCCCTGGAAGACTATACCCCAATTTTCGATATAAGTTGAAGTTGATTTATCAAACTACTTTAGTCTAAATACCTGTAAAACTTTGGAATTTGTTAACTCCAAAAATTCAATTCTGGGACCGAACCCATATATATATACGTATACGTGATAGTCCGTCTGATGGTTGAAAATATAAGGTTTAAAATCTAGATGCACTGTCGAAATGGAAAAGGCCTATTTATTATGGAAAAAAAAGAATTGCAATCTATCAAACCAAGGCAAGATTACACTATCGTATCAAATAATGGATTACATATTATAATCTTTAAGATTAATTACTTTTTACATTCCGACATATTGAATGTCAATTTCTCTCTACAGGGTTTTAAAAATTATCTTTGAAATAAAAGTTTAGGGGCTTTTTTAGTTCTATAAATCTTCGTCTTGTGCAAGTTGCATATTCAAACATCCATAACAATAAGGTACTTCTTATAAATTGGATGATATGCAATACTCTCCTTTTCGAATCCTATTATTAGAAAATATAATATTCTTCGCCTCACTTAACTTACTGAATGCATTTCATGCTAAGTAGACATTCGGAAGGCAGCTGGGGCTTCAAAACACATATCTTATGGGTCTATGAGTTTTAAAAGTATGAAATATAATATTTTTGAGGCTCAACAATTTGATGTAATTGAATTCTATTATTATGTTGTTATCCAATCTTAATTTTTAAGGAGATCTTTTCATAGAAATCGATGTATGGACGTAGGCAGCAAGAAAGTTGCTTTTTTTGTTAACTAAAATGGGTATACTTTGTAGAAATACTATCTCCAATATTATAAAAAAGATTGTTATTACTTATGAACTGAAAATGCCTTTTAAAATATATTTTCTAACAAAATGTTCAAGCGCCTCTACGCGTCGCAAGAGCCAATTTATAACAACTCAAAACCAACAAGTGGGTGTTAAGTGCCATCTAAAATATTTATTCATAAAATAGACAATGAGCTGAAAATTCGTTTAAATTAGAGATTTTTCGCTCGGAAAAAGGAAATATGACGCTGCAGAAAAATCGCAATAAAGAGATTTTTATAATCTTTTTCTTCGGTCCTCGTATACATATCGAGAGCAACATCGCAATTTTCCACATCTGAGCTGAGAACACACCGTCACGTTGCTCAACGACAATAAGTCAAAATTTAGCCGCAGTGACAAAGCAGGCCGTACATTTGCCATAAACAAAAGTCCTTTGTCCCGGCCGCAAGTTGCCCGCTCCCGGGAACACCGCTTTTGTTCAACTTTGTGTAACTGGCTTTAGGCTTTATTTAATTGTCTTTGGGATCTAACACCGAGAGGGATCATAATCCTTTCGTAAAGCTCTAATGTCGGCGGACACTTAAGTGGTATTTATTGTCGGCGATTGTTTAAATAACTAACACGGACTGGTGAAAGTAGATTTATCTTTTTCTTCCAGATTTTTACATGTTTCGGCAGTTTGATGGCATAGTTGACTTATACTTCATAAAAGATAGCTTGATCTCTGCGACAGCTGTCAGTATCAATACAGTAACAATAGCGCTTGACAGGCTAACAATAACGTATACGTCAGTTTGTCATACGTCGTAGAGATCAAGCTATCTTTTATGAAGTATAGTAACCAAGTTATTGGCTGATGTGCTACAAGAACTTCTATTCCCACACGGAAATTAATATTGGACAGGCATGTAATCCATGAGGTCTTATTAGACATATCTATAGTTGTTCTGGTTAAGAGTGTAAACTCACCTGTATACCGATTGCGGACCCAGGTTGTCCGCTGCAAAAACAACCTGGCCAAATGGAGTATCATAGACCCATCCAAAACACAGTGCCAGTGTGGGGGCCCTTCGCAAGATATGGCCAAACTCCTTGTCTGCCCTTCATGCCCAACCGCCTGCACCTTACGGGATTTGAACGTAGCGAATGACAGAGCTGTCCGAGTAGTTACATACTGGTCGGACAAACTCTGAATCGTTGAGATTATAGTTTAAGTTAATCGACACAAAAGAAGAAGAACCTGTATATAGGCAAAAACCTAGACGTGTTTTTTATAGCTCATAAATAATATGACTCGGCTGGATTTCTGTTAAATCCGTAATTTAATATACAGGGTGCACAGTACCGTCTTGTTTATCAACGCATGCGTTCCTCAAGGTCGCCCCTTTGATCTTTTTGGCAACACGTCAAATCCCGTAACACATTTCTTGTGACTACCTATTAATATACAGTATTTACATTTTCTACAATTCATTGTTTGTTTTCAGAGCAATGATTTACGTCGGTTGTAATTCTTGCGATACCATTTTACGTTGTTTTATTTCAAAATAAATATGGCGTCGGTTATGGGTGAATAAATTTTATTTACGAGACGCGAATATCGCGGATTGTATAATTTTGAATTTATTTACTAGTAGCGAAATGGTTTATTATTTTTCGTGGCTCTATATTTCTTTTCAATTCTTTACTAAGGGATCAGAAATCTTAAAGTAAAATAATGTTGACCTGCCCGCCAATTCGCTACGTTTTAGCTGTCAAACTAACTTTAGTAACTCATTGAATATTTTTTATCTATACTACCAAGAAATACACTGACTTTAGTAAGATATATTTTGTAGATACTTAAATTCACAACCCTTTGATAGATTTCTTAGATAGATATCTAGACCTGATAACAATGACGTAGCTATTTCTAACAATAGGTATTTTCAAAGGTCAATGTTGTCTGTAGAAAATTCAGCAGGTAGTCAATAAATCTCTCATCCATCTAATTTTGCATTCTGTTATGATGTAAGTTTGTTTATTACATCTTTGAGAGAAGACTTGCAGGTGTGCACCATGTATCTTGTGACGTCAACTGATGGTGAAATGACGTTTATGAAAAGGTGTCGGTTTTAAAAATGGAACGAGAAATTTAATAAAGTGTAATTGTTTTTCCTGAAGTGCTCGGTTAAGTTCGTTTCGTAGGCGTTTTACTAACTTAAGCTCTATAAAAAACGTGTCATTCTAATTTCTATCATCGATAAATGATAATGAAAAGTCCAAAATTTATGAATATATAATAGTACAAGAGCTACTGAAATGTCTCGCAGGCAACTTGCTCTTGCATTCTACTGTTGTCGTTAATATAAAAGGCTTAACGGCATGCATTTAGGAAAATTTCATAATGTTAAAAATATACTTGGTTGGTTGCTTGGGCTTTGGTCTGAATCAAAAAATATCTACTTTTTTATATCATTATATTTGATATTCTTAACCGAATTTAAAAAGGAGTAGGTTCTCAATTAGGCTGTGTTTTTTATGTGTGTCTCCTCAAAACTTTATACTAGGAGAAGCGATTTTAAATAGGAAGCTGGTGCGTCTTATGTGGTCCCATTAAAATTTGGTGAAGATCTGATGAAGAACTTCGGAGATATACAACAGAACTCTTCAATAAACAACGACAAATCTCTCGGGATTGCTGCTATCGCATGTCTGTTTATTGTTATGCCATTTCATAACATAACATTACGCCGGTACACTAAAGAGGTACGCAGATGTGTACAGTTCACTGTGGTACATTCTCATTTCACCGGTTATGTTCAAGTTATTCAGGTAATCTATTCTGGCATAACGTTGGGCATTATTTATACAACCGATTGTCAAAAAACGAAGAAAAAGAAACAGGAACACCGACTTCTGAAATTGAAGTTACTTTTTACTTTGTAGTGTTTTTATTTGGAAGTCGGTAGCTTTTATTTTTAACTTTTGCACTTCTCAATTACAGATTACCACGCATTACAAGTTTTTACACCCACTATACATACATACATGAAGCAAGCAATGAATTTGAACTCTTGCCCATTGCCACCTCTTAAATAAAAGAAAAAAAAATGCTTTAAAACAGTAAAGATTTCCATGCGGAAGCCGATATTTTGAAGCAAAGATATCATTATCAAAATAGGTTGTTTACCATGATCGATCAAACGGATTTGGGGTTGCCAGTTAAGGCGTAACCGCGACCTGAATAGATAACGTTATCACGCGGACAACAGTGCCACGTAATTAATGGTGCTGGGCTACCTTAACTTATAAGTTATTATGTTGGTATTACTGGTGAAGAATATTCAGAAAGAGCAGAATATATTTGAAAGAGCAGTTTAGGTTTTACTGGGTTCGATTTCTGGGTTGGTGTTATTCGGTTATTTTATCTGGAATTACTTAGTAGCAGACCAAAGTTTGGATTTGTGGCCGGTACATATGTACATGTAAGCAGATATTGTGACCCCATGGTCACAATATCTGCTTAAACCATCATAAATATAATTATGTGTAATGTTATGTTACGTTTTTTCGGCAAAAATCTTTCGAAACGTCTGTATTTGCGTCACCAAAATGTTAAGCAAGAATGCCTAGAGAATGCCGAGTTGCCATGGCTACACAACTTTTGTATCCTTTTTCTTTGTTTCTTTTACTGTGACGAAAGGGTGAAAGTTTCTTCACAGAAGCCATTGAAAAATTTGGTTATTTCGAAAAGAAATTAAGTACGTTTGTTGTTAATTTAATTATAATCTTCGGCATTGCTTGACCAGCCCACCACATATTTAAAGGAAAAAGATCAAAAATATACGCCAAATAAGACGTTACTCTTCGGCAATGCACTGTATTTTATTGAAACAATTAATATATATATTTCAATAAATTGGGTCTACATATTGGGTATATAGCAATTAGGTCATGGTCACAGTTTTCTGGGCTGCACGCGGTGTGATTCATATCGGCTTCCTTGAAAAGGGTAAAACTATCACCAGCGAATATTATTCAGAGCTATTGGACAGATTCGATATTGATTTGAAGCAATAACGACCGCATTTGGTGAAATAAAAGTGCTGTTCCATCAATACAATGCACAGGTGCATAACTGCATACGTGTGTAGTCACCAAGGCATAAATCCATAAATTAGGCCATGAACTGGTACCTCATACAGCATTTTCTCCAGATTAGGCTCCCTGTGACTATTTCCTGTTTCCAAACCTGAAGAAATAGCTAGATGGAAGAAGATTTGACTCCAATGAAAAGGATATCACTGAAACAAACGCCTATTTTGAGGAGCTTTATAAAACTTATTATTTGAAAGGATTTTTTTTAACTGCGATGATAAACAGCATTGCCAACCTAAGTTTCACCATTTTTTATCACATAAAAACTGACAGACGTAAACCCCATACTCCGTCCATAATATCTAGTAATACTTAGCATGTACACAGCCCCCATAAATACGGCCCGAAGGTGAATGAATCACAGACTGCGACAGAACGGTATTCCACAGATACTAATCGTCTACATAGAATATTTTGTACTGGCAACATTATAAATTATATTTGCAGTCTTGCAACCCCGATAGTGTTTTGTTCCAAAGATTTGTGAATTTCTGTTCTACACATTAATATTAGTTGGTTGCCAGTTAATTTATTGTGTTTAATTCTGGTATTTGTTGTTTTTAGATAACGAATTATTAATTGCTGGTTGTAAGTTGAATTTTAACGTTATTATTTATTGTTCATAGCTGAAGAAGTTGGTAGATAGATTGGAAATGAATAAGTACATATTAAAGCAACAGATGGGAATAAATGAAGAGAGTTTTAAAATAGATAGATCATGGAGTATGGTGTGGAACCTGCGAGCCCTCATCTCTAACTAGACGAATGGTGCCTGAGAAGTTGGAGAAGAAGTAACGATTGTAGACAGAGAGAAAGTTTAGCTTTTATTTTTAGGCTACGATATATTACCATCATTAATTTTTCATACCAGCCTGAGAGCATTGAAAATGATGCAAATCGAAAAAAAAATATTGATGAGATAAAGAAACTACAAACCGAATAAACAAAACTCGACATGTGGACTAATTCTCGACTCGCACTTGACCGACTATCCAAAAATAAGCACAGTGAAGACGTCAACTAACCAGACAATAATAATTGTAGAAAAGCTCGTAAATTATCACTCAAGACATTTTGCTATTTTAACTATTTCGTTTGGCAAACGCATTGTAGTTTCTTTTATTGAAACTGAAGTTTATTAGCTGTACTAAATTATATTTTAATGCAAACAAATTTGCTGGTGAATAAAGATTCAAAATAATTCTGTCAGATTGTGTAATGTATTTTTTTATTTGTTTCTTAATCTTAAAGAAAACGAATGGTTTAAAAGTTTACTTCTTAAGAGATGAAAGGTCTTTCTTCTGTATTATTTCTACTCCTTTTTCTTTCTCTCTACTAGTTACTAAATAACAAATTATGAGTTTTATCGAAGCTTAAATTAGCTGCATTTCATCTACACATAAGTTATTTTCATTATAAAGCTCATATACTACGTTCGATTACGATTCCACGTGAAACTAGTACGGGCCACATTAGATATTTCACAATCTACTATACTACTACTCCCAATGTCATTGAAGCCCCGATACGGATGGTTCTATTCTTTCCTCTCCCGATTTAGAAGAGCAGGTCAAAGATACTTGATACTGTGGGTTGGGGTTTGTTTTTGATATAGCGTTTGTATTTTGTACAAAATATTTTAGGGAAGAAACGTGTTCGCTGCGTGTAAGAATATGATGTTCTTTTTTTCTGTAAGTTTTGTCAGAAACCTAAAAATCATTTGGAATATAACGTGTGTATGGTCTTTCGATATATGACGTAACACAAGCTTGAATTCACTAGGAGTTGTGCAGGTCAGGAACTTCACTCGAATAGCTGTCAAACCAGAATGATACCCATATGCAGTGCAGATGAATATCACGTGACTATTTTGAAAGCGAATACAAGTTCTAATACGGAATCTAAAAGTGGGTGGAAGAAGAGAAGTCGTAGCTATAATAATAATGCAATATGCAATTACACATTTTCAAATGCAATTTGGTAATTTCAAGGCAAGGCAAAGAAAACGAGAAAATCGATAAAAAGTTCATGACAAAAAAATGCTGAGTGCAACTTACGAATACCTTTTCTTGTCATATTAATTCCCAGGTAAAGTGAAGTGCCAGAAAAAGGATGAAGAATATATCCGATAAGAAAATTTACAACTCGATGCAAGTTCAAAACCAAAGGGTAATAAGTCCAGCTATATATTGTCATACGGCACATTAATGCCCAAGAACACATGTAGCCGTAGTAGACATGGATTACACAAGTGGCAGTCATAGCGATACACGTGTAGGTACCACGTTGGCCCACGGCTATTCTTGAGCGAGCCGGGTGTGATGGGGCGGTGGCGGCGGTGCAATGAATGAGGGGAGCGGAGTGGAAGAAGTTCAGGGACATTTTGTAATTAACACAGTTGGTGGAATAAGCGAGATATTAAACGTAATAAGAGGCTCTAGACAAGTGAAATTCTATCAACGAAAGCGTCCTCATAGCGATTGAAAACAGTCAAAAATGTATAGGAATGTCAAGTGCTATCGAAATGTCACGTGGCATACATTTTGGCATTTTGACCATCGACATCGAATGACACTTGTCTAGGGCCTAAGGGCGTCTGATGAAGAGTAGAAATAAGTACTGTACCTGTTATAATATCTTTGGTTTCTGATAAGAGGAGACTAATAGAGAAGTATGAAAGAAGAAGACATGTTCGCCAACCCCAAATAAAATGGGGTAAGGGCATTGATTTATAAAAAAATCAATGGGTAAGGGCATGAAAATTATCATGATGATTAACTTTTAGAAGAATAAGGAAGATACAGCAAAGGATTTTATGATATTTTTGTTATAAGCTAGTTCGATCTGAAGATATCAGAGGAATTATAATATGATTCAGATAATAGTGCTCAATGATTTTACTATACGAGGATGACCCCAATATAAGAAAAACTAGGAAAAATAAATATGAGGAGACGATAATGATATACAATAGAAATAAAACGAAATTGCTTGTCTAACACAAGTAGAGATCTTTGAAATGCTTTTGAAAGTTAAGAATACGCTATCTCTTACACTTCGCACCAAAACTAACCTAACAAGTATATTTCAGAGTTGTTGTTCGTGAATGGCACATGTTTTCTCAGCATATAGCACAACATATTAATTTGTTTCCTTTCCTTATTGCAACGCACATGTTTGGCGGCTCCTTATTGTTTCAAGTGTAGTGTTAATAAACATAATTGAGTAGTAATTACAATATTTGTGTACTTGCTAATAATTTCAACGTCATCTTCTAATTGTTTGTTGTTCATAGAGATGTGTTAATTACTATTAATGGGAGCAACATTATTTTATGACTTAGGTTAAGCCTAATGACCTCCCCGTTCGCTATTTTTGCTGCACAAGCTTTGCAGTAAAAAAAATTATGGCTTAAGTGTGCTTGCCTAGCATGGTCAAATTATGTCTTTCTGATGGAAGCATGTTTCAAAAAGTAAAATGCAGTGATATCAGATAAGATAAAGGACGTAAAGTTGAAACTAACATTGGAATTGGAACTGTTGAAAACCTAAAGCTTTCAGGGGATTGCAACGAGCTTCAAAATCAATTGTAGCAGCTACCCAGTCCTCAATAGTTATCACCACGAAAGCCTCGTATTAACAGGTCCATTTTCCATCGTTATTTTCAACAAAACTGCCTATCGGTGGTCGTGGAATGGACGTTCGGTATGGCGGTGGATCGGCCAACCACAGCCACTGCAAACGACCAACAATGCCGCCGTAGTTCGACGTAAACTGTGTTCAAGGTTTTGCGAATTTGCTCAGCGGTTTCGCGGCCGGCCGCCTAAATGCGCGGTACACCGCTGCCCGCAATGATTCAGCCTTCAATAAAGCGCGAAATATTTACAACTTAATTTTCGTCCATGAGCTATTTAACACCATCTTCTGCTCTTTATATTTGTGTTATTGCTTCATTTGTAGGGTCACTATTATCGTTTTCAAAAAGACTTAGTTTACAGTTGACATTGAGACATCAAGTTGAAACAGCTGAACAACGAATGGATCGGTGTTAACTAATTCTAGATTTTCTGTACTACTTAATATTCCGTGACATTTAAAGAAAATTATATTTATAAGGCTTTACGAATTTTAATTTTGATACACATTTATTAAATATTACGCAAACACTATCATCACGTGTTATAATAGCGCTATTTTAAGACTTAGACATAAGGAAACAGGAAAAAATTCAAGGTGATCAAGTCAAAAAAGTTTTTAGCCTGGCTGAACAGGTTTAGATATTTTTTTGAATATGAATATAGAATTGAGAGTAGGCATTTTTTGTACAGGTTTGTACCTGTTCTTATAATCCCGTCCTATATCAATATTTGAAAACTTTTAAGTCAGTTTCAACTTTAAGGTTTTGAATTTTGGGTTGTTGGACAAAAAATGGTGAATGGATGTCTGTTATTATAGATAACATCATAATAGAATGAGAAATAAGCAAACCTGGAGCAGGCCGTCGGTGGATAGCAAACCCATGTTAAGAAAGAGTAAAGTTAAAAAAAAACTACTGTACCTAGATGCAAAAAACTATTGCAAAGAAATAGGCGGGTTAAACATACTTCCTCAAAAGACAATGTCTACAAAATAACACCTTAAAAGATTAAAGAAGACACTTTTATATCATACGACGTAAGTCCGTGATCATTTTAACTGAACCCGAAGGTTAGCGGCATTGTACTCCGATTGATCCTTAACCTTACTACATTGAGTCTATTGTGGCTGAAATTGATTGCTTCCGGTGTTGCCCGATGTCTTTTTATTGTGTATGTAACTAAGCTGTTTGCTGGCCGACAAGTGGCAGAGTCTAGAGGTCAGGAATATAGGTACGGGATTTTCTGGAAGGATTTATACGTGCAGTTGATTTGATTTTGGATTGAGGTTTGGAAAAATCTAAGTTTTCTCAAATAAGCAAAAGATAACGATATAAGAATATTTCTCAGAAAATATTTGGAAGCAGTATAATGTTAATATTAAAATGATCAACACAACTGAACGATATTCCAACAGGTAAAATACAATCAAACAATATCGAACGGTTCCAAACATGTTTCCTTATTCGGAATTTGGGAACCACTCGTTAGGAGACATCCAAAATCCATTGGAAACAAAACAGAGAAACAAAACAATCTATACCAGCCAATTGAAAAAACAACTGAATATTTGAAAGTATAAACAGGTATAGCGGTCACGTCACAATAATCATGCAATTTGACCAAGGTCACCGTGATGACAAAACCCAAGGTTAAGTACACAGCACAACATTGGATTGACTAATTGAATTCTCCTTGGAGATGCAATAGAGATGACACTGTTCTATTAAGTTAAGTAGATTAAAGGCCAATTTGTCCAACACTCCAAGCGACCAAATAATTTCTGTATGAAAAAATCGTTTGTCTCAACTGAAAAAGTTAAAATCGAACTTGCAGTAAGTTCGATTTTTTCTTCATGGGGTTTGAGATATAGAAAACTGTTGGCCCAAGGAATGAACTGGCCAATAAGAAGAGGTGAATGAAGAAACAAACGAGACTGTTTTAAAAGCTTAAGAACTTAACTAGACAAGAGTTGTGGAATTAAATCTAGATGAGATAGCATCGACAGAAAGTTTCAATTTAGGTCTCAAAATATCTCCCTTCGTGACTACAATTCAAAATTCAATTTGCCAGTTTGACCCATCAATTTTATGTTCGACTATTGCCTAAAACGTACTCGAATACCCAATATTATTACGGTATGACGATGTTTGGATATCACACGCGGATGTTTTCAAAATAACGAGGCAAATTATTAGCAATTGTTGCCGTGATCATTTGTTATTTAATAAACATCACAGCTATTGTTATCACACAATAACATAACAATAGAATGTGGTAGAAAGTACTGTTATACAATACAATTTTGTCTAGCTGCTGGCTGTGCAGCACATTAATATATTTTAGGTCCAAATATCTTATTTCTTCCCGAAAGATTTTATGAGTTATTGATATGGTATTCCCGTAGGCTTCAAGAGCCTCGTAGACTTTTAGATTTGATTTCCTCTTATGCCTTCTTTTTAACAGATTCTTATTCATTATGCCTATTATATTTAAAGCTTTTCAGATAGTGTTTTGAAAATCTCTTATCTCTGAACTAAATTGTCCATAATACTTTCTTCTTCTTCCAGTTCTTTATACTCCAAAACTTTGACACCGTCAAATACAAATACAGTTCAAAGAACTCTAGAAATGTAAAACAGGGCTAAAAATACCACACAAGGAAAACTATTTAAGTAGGTAATCTTACCAGGAAAGTTCCTAGTCAAAGCAATGTGTCATAACGTTGCATTCATAGACTCACTGACATCATCAAAACACTAGATGTTAGGCAACATTAATTATGAAAATAAAGGGAAAAACGTAGCGAATGCAAATTCCATTCTTATATTATGTATGTTTAGTCGTCACTCTCGCTTAGGAATACTAGGCATTGTGTTTTCTCTCACAGAACCTACTCCACTCGCTGAGATTTCATGCAAATAATTTTAGTTGGAGTAGGAACTTTTGCAGCGCTTCTGATTTTCAAATATATGCTGCCATTTTTTCTGATTTTCGCTCAACATGACCCATTTTCTCTATGACTGTGTGTAATTTATTCAATCCAATTTTGGCTAACGTTCCACTACACATAATTCTGGTCATCAAAACCAAATTCCTTTTTTGCCCTATCTATTGTTTATATTTTCAGATACGTTGCCTACAAGGCATTCAATATTGACACAGAACTTTGCACAAGTTCTAAACGGAATACGGTCTGTTTAGAAAGAGAAACCAAGACAAGGACAGCGTTACTCCAGCTCGTGACGTCACCGGCGCAAGCGCAGCGGGACGGCAACGTCGCGCACGCCTAATGTTTTGTAAATAGAATATTGGATAGCGATTGTTGTGTGAGCGAGATGGCTTCATTGGGATAAAAGAGATGGAGGACCTGTCAAAATCTGTATGAAACAGGACTTTATGTGGTGGAATTATGGATTCTTCAATACATTTTACGTGCAGTTGTAAATTTGTCCGATATACCGAGCTGGCAGTACATTTCTGTAATGCATTACGGTGTGCTGTATACAGCAGTTATCGAGAAGGATAATAATAGGCATTTCGGTTGAGGTCTGATAACGTTTATCAATGACCTGATTAATTAGTTTTGTACAACCGTGAAGTCATGGCGTTCTACGGCGTAATTCAATTTCTTGGTCATCTAATTCAATTTTACAAATGACCTTATGCTTATTAACGAACAGTACCGTGGAGTATCTTGAGTTCGATAAATTGTTCGGAGACTTCAAAAGCGAATTTACGTATGCAGACAAACTCATCAACTAAAATATTTAAAAAGAGGGTAGAAAACCAATCGACCTCCATGTTTACGTAACAAAAGAAAATAAAGAACCTCTCTTATTTTTCTATTATCTCATTTAAGATGAAAATTAAATCTTCCCTCCCTTATTAAACACTCGCTATAGAACAATGTAGGTAAATTTTAATAAATAAATAAGTGGAAGGAGGAAGGGTGGCATCGAAATCCTCCCGAGGTCGTTGACCCATCGACCGCCCCCCCCCCTGCCAACTCCGCTCAACCCCTCCCTCACGACGTATTGAACCTTCGCGGATGTGATGTGTCTTAGTACCTATGTATTTTAAAATATTTTCGTACATAGGTTTCAAATTTTTGTTAGAAAAGATGAGTTATTTTTATGAGGTTGGATGAGAATGAAAATATGCAGACATTTGATCTTCAAGATGATTTTCATTTTAGACAGATTTTTCTTCCAATTTCAAAATGAGAGAGGTTAAATGGTTTAGAAAAGACGATGAAATATCCGAAGGATGGCTTAAATTCAGTGGTAAGAGTATGTAGAGAACGTGCATAGATGAAAATATCTAAGTTTTAGCTAGATTGCTAGAAGATAAGTAAATAATAAAAATTGGGAAAACAGTAAAGTATATCTATCTACAAGATCAGAGCTACCAAATCTACAAGATAAATGATGATAAGGCAATCGTAAATGATAATGTTGCCAAGACTACAACAACAAATTTAGCTAATGATGAAGACAAATACAATAACGAACTACAAAATTAGTAAAAAGAAAAAGAAGCGTTATTAGAAAGACATAAACAAAAAATAAACGTGCAAATAGAAATCGCAACTAAAAGAGACGAGCTAAAGGTGCGAGCGAGACAGAATGTGGTAGACAAGGATAAAATATATTTACCTTGATGTCTTGTAAGACCTGTAAATAACAAACATACATTAGTGTTATTAAACATGATTACATAACAACGGTTTAAATAATCATTATGACTGTAATGTTGTTGTTACAATGTGTAAAACGTATTTGCATTTAAAAATAAATAACCGTACTTAGTTGTTTAGAGGGGACAAGTGGACAACGAAAAAAATTTTCTATATTGCAAACCCAAGTTGGTAATTTTGCATATACACTTAATTTTCTTGCTTATTTTGTCCGTAGAAAGCTCTAAAACGTATTTAATACAAACTCTTTTCATATTTATTTAAAACAACATCTCTAAAAAGAAAAAAACGCTCCAAATTCAAAATTCGTTTACCAACTTTCAGAAACGAAACGCCATTCTAAAGTCAAGTCAACGGAGACATATTGAATTGAATAATAAAGTTCACAGAAAGCTCGCTAGTCGCTATCATAGTTAATTTGTAGTTAAGTTTAAATATACAAAGTCCTGATTGATAAACTTTGACCGTATGCGGGTGGGTTATCGACCGGACATGTCTGTAAACCCGGGTAACTGATAAAAACCGGATGAACACTGTCTACGTTGTGCAAGGAATTTCTATAACGTTGGTATCACGGTGTTTTTACTACCACCATTATTATGATAAATGCCGAAGTAAGTAGATAAGTAATTAAGTATACGTTATCTATGTTCTGTAATTTAAAAAAATAGCTTTTGGAAAGATTTTAGACAGTTTTCATGTCAGGTTAAGTCAGGTATCGAAATTAAAAGATTCGTAGTAAATTATTCGATCGTCAATTTGTTGATAAAAAACATTGCGGTATGAAACTATTAAATCTAAGAAGGTATATAATTATTTCCAGAAGCGTGATGTTACGTCATTGATTAGGAATTAAGGATAACTTAAGTACCTATGGCAAAAGTGACGCATACAGATACTCAATAGTGAAAAGCATTCTTTGGAAATTAACTGATAGTAGACAATAGATTACGCGATAACTTTTTGCGGACTCTATGCTCTGATGTGGTGCGGTTTGGGTGCGGTTCAAAATGTTTTAAAAATGATTCACTTTTTGGTATTGGTTTTTTGTATTGACTGTCTGTCATCACCATTTTTCAGATAAACATCAATACCTGAAATCGCGACGTTTTGAAAAATATCCTGTATATTACAGATAACTCAAATCAGTTTTTCTCATTATAAAAGAGCAACCTTTGTAACGAAGTTTAGATTTTTAATTTTCATAATCTCGTTCTACCTGTCGAGGTTTGACTGAAAAGTTATATCGCTGTCTCATCTGCCGTCTCTATTTATAACCGAAGGTCTGCCGACTCAAGGTAGGCATAATAAAACGAAGGTTTTCAAACTCAAGGTGTGTCTGAAATGTCGCAATTTCGGTGCCGTACCGTCCGCGATCCAACCAACACTTTTTAAAAAACCGCTCAAATCAAAATTCGAATATTTTATTTTTTATTTAAGCAGATACTTGGCTTTTTAGTCACGATACTGACAGCAATATGATTTACCTAAGAAAGTACAAAGTTACTTTGAAAACTTTTCAACTTTAATATTATTTTCCTCAAGTATAATTATAAGGTCGATATCCGGAGGCGGTCCGGGGTTATCGACCGGACGAAGTGACCCGGCTGAGACGGATCCGAACCGGGTAACCGTTTGTTGTTACCGTAGGTCCGGGACGTTTATTGTCTGTATTTGAAAAGGATAGAAATTTAAAAAGGATTTTGGGATTATTATCTTGAAATTATCAAGAGAAGTTGGCAAGAAATTCGTCTCCTTTGGGTTGACTGACGCATTCAGACATTTTCAGTGAAGGCATGGTCTGCCATTAAAAATACCTAAGTTTCACTTGTGATGAAGAAAGTCCTATACATATAAATATTTACTGTTCAAACTCAGCAAATGATAAATCTTATAGCAGCGACCGATTTTCCATGTCTCCCAAGTTTTGCTAGAGAATTAAGGAAAATCAAATTAACACTGAACTTCAACTGTTCATAACGATAATTTGTTGTCACTGTCAAAACTAACTAACACTAACATCTAAATATCGAATTGGCGAAATACATAAAACACCATGTAATTATAATCCAATGTCAAACTAGATTTACTAGTCAACTATTAAAGGTCCCTTTATGAGTAAAATATTGATTGCTAGAGTTTGCATAACATCGATATCAGACCAAATAACATACAATCCTCTGTCAGACAAATACATGCGAAGTTTTTTTAGAAAAAAACATAACTCTTCATCGCAATCGGATAAACTATACACTCTCGGTTTATTATTGCTATCCGCAGTAGAGTTCGAATAAAGACAATTTTATATTGGACTCTAAAATCATCTTTGGAATACTGTATTCTCTTTATACTAAGAATTACCCTGCAGTCGTTACGGGTAGTCAGAAGCCCGAAATTCTGTTATACCATGTAGCTGCGTCAGATCGAAGTTTGCCAAAATTAATTCTCCTAACTATAGACAATTAAGGAATTGTTACAGCTACTTCACCAAAGTAGAGACAGCTCCATGTTCTTCAACGTCTTCATAAGACGTTGCTAGTAAGTCAGTCATTCATTTAAAACTAGAACCTTCAATGAACTTGAGTTTATAATAAAGCATTTCATCTATCTATCAAGTTAAAATTCAATTTCCCTACATTTCAACGCCTTAACACGAAAAGGACTTGAAAAGCCAATAATGAAAAGATAAGAGCAGTCAATAGAACACTTTGTGGCAAAAGAGGTCATCGATAAGGTAACGAGAACCTACCAGCCTGTTACCCGGGGCTCGCACCGTGTCCGGTCATTTGTCAACGCGGTGTAAGGGTACACTGGCTCCTAACGACGATTATCTAGAAATAGGTGACGGCTCTTCTTGTTAGAGATTTATTTTCATTTTGTAGAGAGAATGGTAACAAAATACCTGTATTTAGTTAACTCTGACACTATGGTTGACTAAGGCCCAAACTATGCCGAAACGTGTTTTTCAGTAGTCCTCTACAAATCACTAATTTGCAATACAATAGCGAATATTTGTCCTCACATTATGAATACAAAGGAATTGAATTAGTCCACCGTAACGACCAGCATTCCGGTGTCATTGAAAACTCCTTGAAATTAACCTAACGTGAATACTAATAGATCATTCTGACGCGGAGCTCGGTAAGCCGGTACATTAGTCTCCTGGCTGAGAGATGGAGTGAACTTGTAGCGGCGTGTGACGGCTCACGCTCACGCATAGTTTCACGCACATCCACCGCTCTATTCCCGGGTAAGCCGGTTAGAGTTCAAGGGCCGTCTGCCGCGCGTCTACGCGTATTCCCCGGCGACCGGATATATTTCACCCGGACTTGGCAACCGGCTTTACCAGTTCTTTGCACGAACACCCGAGGTGTAAACACGCCAGCGAAAGTTCACACGTTCGTGGTTTAACGACGGTTTTATTGCCACTAGACTGCAGCTAGACTATTGCTAGTTTAATTTTATATTTTTACTTCGCGGAATTGGCCATTCAAAACGTTGTACACAATTTTCTCCGGCGCGTTATGGGCGCACGTTATTGTGAATGTTAGGTTAGGGCGCATATGTTCAACATTTCCGTCGGCAACGATAAGCTTATCTTATCTTGGAAGTTTGTGCGGAAATATTGCCAAGTAATTTTTAAATATATTTTCCGTGAACGAAAATAGAGCGGGGAAATAAAATGTCTATTTGTATAAAAAGTAAAGAGGTAAACGTCCCTATTGTCGGCGCGTGACGCTCAAGTTCAAGGGCGGGATCCGCAGGAGTGCGGATATCTTACGCTTGTCTACCCGATCCGATCCCGGGGGCTCGCTCGGGAAATATGAGGAGGGCGCCCCGGGAGCCCGGGACCGTGAATGAAGTCATTTGGGTTCTGTTTGTAAACAACGTTTAGGATTGCTCTTTGATTGTTTGTACTGATAAACTTTGAGTTGCTATTAGACGGCTGTAGAAAATTCCGAAACAACTTTCGCTCGAAGTGAAGGTTAATTGGGTTTTAAATGTCATTTATCCGGCATTGATCTATGACGTTATTTTAAGAGGTGATTAATCTCATTACTAGACATTATCATCCTAATCACAGTGACAAGTTGTCATAGATTGATGACGCTGCCAGATATTTTCCAAGGCCTTCGACAAATCCTAGAGATAAAAGTGCAACATGATAGCTCAGTACAAACGTACATAAACAAGTGTGAGTTTTCTCGTCCACGTGGGTAGCATGAATGGAATAATATGGATGTCACACGTAGCATGCGTGACTGGTCGCCACGCGGTCTGTGTTGCCACTTACTTGCGATTACGTTGAATATAAAAACGACTTTTTACTATCGATTGGTTTTTGTTGTTGTTGTTATAAATCAGCTGGCTGTGAAGCCAGTTCTGACTCAGTTGTTTAATTGGTTTGTGTGCAGCTATTAAACTGCAAGCTATTGTGTTTTGTAAGCTCATTGCGATTGCTTTTGGTTCTAAAATTTGTTTTTAATTTGTAACGAATAGATTCTTACTCGTAAATACTGCATCCAGAATATCTCACTATTTTTATAGTTTATTTCTTAAATAAGGCATCATTCCTTCTTTTTTTGTAAGATACAAGCAGTTAAAAACAATTTACAATACAAATATACAACAATAGCAATATCTATCTCTTCGCGCCAGTAACCTTAACGGCTTTCTATCTTACTAATGCCACGCTCGATATCAATTTTCGAAGCCTTGTCTATGTATTAAACTATTTCCGGGTTTGCACTATGGTTACAAAGAACAATTTAAAAATGTGAGCAAAGACGTTAAAACAGCAAAACTGAAACGTTGACGAAAATTAAAATCCCATTAAGGTAGCTGGGACAGTTATGCGACCCAAGTTATCACGGTTTTCACAAAAAAATGCAAATATCACATCATTTTTACTGTAGGTAGGTAGAAAGTTCATGGTGAAAGTAATTTTGGAGTACATAGGAACTGTATGTTTTACCTTTAGATACTTTTCCTGCAGATTAGTGCCATTCAAAAGATCGTAAAATTTATAAAAGGTGAACATCGCATCCGTTTTATGGGCACAGTATGATATATTGAGACAAGAGTATAGAGATATATTAAGTCTTGTTCAAGAATTGGCTACTTAATGTTTCAAGATATTGAATAAAAATGTCACAATATGTCCATCATAGTTTAGTATAAAAACACCGTTTTTGTTATAAATTAAGCCTCAGTGAAGCATCTTTTGTCGAAGTTTTAAATAATGCCACCTTTAGAAGCTCCCGACTCCACACCGGCTTCATAATCTTCTTTTGTGTTAAAAGTGCCCGAGTTTTTGAGAAAACACTTCTTGTTTATAAAATTATATCTTGTTGGGCGTTGTTTTACTGATCTTACCAAGTTGTAACAGATTTTGTCTCAAAAAATACGACTTTCTTGCATTAAATTGAGTTTTTCGATCAAAGAAGAGTAGTAAACATTATACCTCACTTCTAACGTCTCAGTTATTATATCAAAAGCAAATAAACACATTAAAAGGTACCAGGGGCCGCGAGACCAGCTAATTGCAGTTGATATGACTCGTAAAGTCAATTATGGCGCTCATGAAAACGTCCAGAATTAAAATTTACGTTTACTGTTAAAAGTCCTATGTACACATAAACTGTTATTTATATTATTTTTATGGGTTTATTCAATGGTTAATGTCAAATAGGTGAGACCACACGCAGGTAGATGTTTAAAAATAAACAGCCTAAAGGAGGAACGGGTTATGCCTGTTTTTTTTTAAATGTAAGCACGAGGTCGATCTAAAGTTGTGGCGGTATCGACAGAATCGATTCAGAAATATAATTTTTAATAGTTTCGTATTAGTCTCGCATAAAATATATCAAAAGTTTTAAAAGATGTCACTTATAAAATACAATTTCCAGCAAAAGCACGTCAGTAGCATTTTGTTTTTTTGTTGTCCTTAATGCAACACGGAAAAGGTTCTGCGTGGACAAAAGTGAAAATTTATAGCTTTCAACGTGCACAGAATTTTCCAATTATCCAGACTCCTGGCCGTCGGCTGCCGACATTATTGATTTTCACTTTTTATGCGACCGCTTGTCCGCAGACAGCTTTTATGGTTTGTTTTAAAAATACACCGGCTTATTAAAATAATGCTCCGTTCGTTAAATACGAACACGATCACTCATTCTGATAGCTTTTAAACAAAAACCCTCAACAAAATATACAAAGTAGAGACAACGTTTTTTACTTTTTAACCAAACCTTTTTATGGATACAATTTTCATTACTGATTCTTTCTACCTCGACGAATGCATGAATATTAAAGCGTTTACTTAAGAAGTCACGGTTCGGAAATGTATTAACAAATATTAAATGTGTAGCGCAACATTTTATAAATTAAAGCGCGCTGGCCATGAATACCGCCGTCAATGAATGTTAATTCTGTTTAGCGCTGTGAAGTGAATGGGGAAATAATATATTGTGGTTTCAGCGTAGTCCGACCGATTTGTATTTCCCAGTAGCGTGTAGAGGTTATCTGTGCGCGGCCAGATGCGTGAGCCACGTGTTTTTATTTACAACTCTATCAAACACGGCATAACGCACGATCGCCACGAGCTCAATGAATCGAGGCCAGCCAACGCGAGAGTGCCCTAAATTTTTATTTGCCACGCATAACAGCAACCAACGTGTCGTCACATGGCAATATTGGTCACTAACACAGGCCGCATACCCCACGCGAGACTTCTGTTTCAAATTTAGAACGCAATCAGTCGACATTATTTTATTCTTTTTAACCACGAGTCTTGGTTAAAAAGAAAAATAACATGTCAACGGTCGGAGGTCACATGAAGAACATCGTAAGTAATAATATTCTATTAAAAATGGGCGAATCAGAAACCGGGACATGAGATAAGCCATATCTAGAATACACACACACAATCTAAATCGACTATGTTGTGTAAACTTTACATCACGATAACAGATAAAAGAGAGCTATGAATCAGACGACTTATTTGTTGACAAGAACGAAATATTCTTAGTTAAATGGATATTTTTTTATCTTATCTCTATGTTGGGTTGGACTCTTCAACTAAGCTTCAGTGCTTTGGCTGTTCTGTAATTGTTTTTGCTGATTCATTTTCTAGTTAGCTGCGGAAAAGTAAACAGCCGTTGTATTTTAGAACGGAAATGCCTTGAACAAAGCTTCGAAGCATTTTCAAATATGATGGAGTGTGTACGTGACGAATGGCAGGAGAGGTATAGACTATAGACGGAAATGTGTATTTTACAGATAAGGACGAATATATTCTAAAATATCTCGCTGAATCATATTGGGTTTGAGAAGAATAAATGGATAACAGCTTAACATGTTTAAGAGAAATCTTATATGTAACTTTTCAAGAACCACCTTTATTCAGTTTTTAGGGTTCCGTACCCAAAGGGTAAAAACGGAACCCTATTACTAAGACTGCACGATCCGTCTGTCTGTATGTCTGTCCATCTGTCACTAGACTGTATCTCATGAACCGTGATAGCAAGACAGTTGAAATGTTCAAAGATGATGTATTTCTGTTGCCTCTATAACAACAAATACTAAAAACAGAATAAAATAAATATTTAAGTGCCCATACAAAAAACGTGATATTTTTGCCGTTTTTTGCGATAATTTTACGGAACCCTTCGTACGCGAGTCCGACTCGACTTGGACAGTTTTTTCTTAAGTTGACGACCTTTCTTAAATAATAAAACATAACTAAAGGTAGAACTGACAGCTGAGCTAACTTGTATCAATCAATCGCAAACTCTCTAAATGTCAGATTTCATTTTTTTTTTCTTAAACAATAGGAAGTTACGAAGGTCTTCTAAAAAACTTATCTGTTACTCGGGTACGTATTATTTGATTATTTTATAACGCACATAAATTCCCGCGACCTTCCTCAAGATTTTAATGTACCATTTTATTGGCAGTAAATCAAAAAAATAGCGTTACATGAAGAATTCAAGGCACATTTCGTTGAAAATGAAAAATAAATGTGTAAAGATGAAGAGTCGTAAAATAAGCGTAAATGAAATACAATATTTTTTTGTAAAAGATGCATTGAATTTTCATAGGCAGCGTGTAAAAAAAAAAACGTCAGAGAATTTTATGTTCTCTGAAAATTTGTTTAATTCATATTTAGTTTTTTTTTTTATTTAATATAGGCTCGCGCTTGATCATAATCTCTCCTGATAAGCGATTGTAGTTAATAAATGACGAGGCATTGCAAACTGCCAAATAATTTCATTAAGTACTAAATACTTATTTATGAATATTTCTTGATAAATGGGCAACATGGCGTAAATATGCCTATATTTTGTGTGTTTTTCTGCTACATATTTAAAAAATGTCTCTAAAGAATATCCAATTGTTTTCTTTTAGAAATTATAAAGATAATATATAATTTTTCTACCTATATAATTTAGATATTTCAATCTTTAAAAAAATATAAAGGCAAGGACATCTTTCGGTGACTTCACCCTACATGTTTAAAATGTTTTCCAAGATGATGAAAAGTATTTTAAAATAGATATTAATTAATTTAGTGGGTAAGTGCCTATACTTAACACGCAAGGAAATTAATATTTTTAACAATTTATAATTATTTATACAAATAAGTTATTTAAAAAAAAACTTCGCCGGTAAAATTAACAATTAAAAAAAGTTATCAGTAAACAACATATCGAATGTTAATTAAATAAGTTATTTACTTCCATAACTGTAATAAGAAGTAATTGCTTAAATAACCATAACTTATTAAGACTAATTAAAATTTAACAAAGGTACGTATACACTCAGTGAGTCACTGACTAAATAATTATAATGTAAATTTTGTCTGTCGAAGGAACAAAATGGTATGTATAAGACAAGAATATATATTTTAATTTATTTTTGAAGTTTTTGGTAGTGTCTTGATCGGTACACGTCTGCCCGTCTGTTCGTCATGCTGTGATCGAGACCAGCCGTCGCTGAGCACGGAGCATCGCTCCACATTCATCGCTGCGTCTTACTCGCGTGCCACCGGGAGTATTGACCTTTTAACTAAAGCGATTTAGCGCAATCGAGCCGGTTCCATTTTCCCGTCATAGATTTATTCATCACAAATAACTAGGTACTTAACCCTAAAACAATACAAAACTTAAAACTTGAACCCACCTAGAAACTCTTCCGAGAGCGAAGCTCGGCAGAAAAATCCAAGGCCTCGTCACAAAAAAAAAAAAAAAACACAACACACGCGACGCTGACGTAAAAATTCCAAAATCAAATTTGCGCGGGAAACCGAGTTATAGTGATGTGCATCGGCCGATCGGCGATCGATAGCTGCAGCGGGAATCGATATATTACGTAAAGCGCGTTGAGAGCCGGCGTCGTCGCACGTGACTGCTGCTCGTGTGACGGAACGAGCGGCAAGCGACCGCGCCCCCGCGCCCCGCGCGCCCCCGCCTCTCACACCTATACGTATACCAGACGTTTGATAAACAAATTACAAATTTTAGATATACGCCGAGATGAGATGAGCTTTAATAGCTTGTTTTACAAGTTTTTATAAAAAAGTGGCGCTTATGAGAAATTTTCTAACATCTTTATTAAACTTGTAATGAAGTTTTGTGAGAAAGTAAAAGTTTGGTAATAGTATTTTATGGATAAGGATTATGCGGCTGCTGAACAGATTGAATTGAATAATTTAGTTATCATCCGATGTAATGTGTTTACTTATGAATCATTTTGACCACGATAATGATCCTACACTCTACATTGAATAAATCTTTTCCTCAATCTGTAACCTACTTTTCGATAAATCCATCCTTGTCTATCATGCGAGTAGTAAGTAACCAGTAATAACTGCTTACAATCTTAGAATATCTATGGTTTTCTGACTAAGAAAGGCGTAACTTTAAAGCTCTCTAAGCTAGCCAGTGAAAACTCAGTGAATACTAAAGTTATCGTGCGATTTTGACGGTTGGATGCATTTTAAACTCACACTTTATAAAATTGCGAAAATATGGACATTTTAGATACAAAGTACTATTTTGTAGGTTTTGTCAGAGACTTCACCCGCGTGCAAATCTAAAATCATCCCGTGGGAATGTACTGCCGAGATACAAAGTTAGTATCCTATGTTCTAATCTAAGCCATGTTCTACCTGTGCCATTTAAACATAATAGACTAACGAACGTCATGCATACAGATTTTCACATTGTATTATTAGTAGTACTAGCTTCTGCCAGCGGCTTCGCCAGCGTGAAAGTCCAAAATTATCCCCAGGGAATATATTTCCGGCATAAACAGTATCTAGTATCCTAATATGCTATTCCAGACTAAAATCTATCTTCGTGCCAAATTTCATCCAGATCCTTCCAGCCATTTAAGCGTGAAGCAGTAACAAACATATAAACACACACTCACACACCCACAAACTGTCGCCTTTATAATACTAGTGTGATATTACAGCGTAGGTATAGTATATGATAGATCGTATGGAAAAGTGTCTATGAGAGTGTGGTATTCTGCTGTGCAGATCCACATCTTTTATATATAATGTATTTACGTTTTATAATACTATACAAACCACACCTTTATATCTTTTGATATTGTATCAACTCATGTGACTCACTTTTTTGTATTCTTTTATACTTTTAGCACGTGAAAAGCATATTTTTAGTAATCTCTGATTGTTTTAACATTCCACAGCTTATTTTTACTTCTAATTTGTAAAATCTTAGAATATTTTATATCGCACCGTGTCGCGCCGCCCAGGTCTGCGGTTGCCCCTTCAGTGATTTTAAGAGTTCCTGTTCGTCCTGCTGCCTGCCTAGCTGACGACCTCATACAACGGCGCGTCGTACGAAGCCGCCCCTTATTGTTTTAACGTTACAAGCGATGGTTTACAGCGCATCCTAATATCTGTTTGTCACCTTTTTAGACACGCAAAAACTATTATTAACGATAAAAAGGAGTTTAGAGTGGTCTGATTTAAAAAAATCTTTTTTTATTGTTCCGAGTATACCTTAAAGTTGACTCCATTTAAATTTGAAAAATAAAATCCGCCCCTGAATGTAGAAAAAAGGTTTTATTGATAATTTTCCTACTGAATTTTTGTTTGTGAAAAGAAAATTATTTTTGTCAAAAAATGTAACATACAGTGTCGATACCAGAGAAGTAGTACTCTACTGATTACCACAAAAAAAAACATAATGAAAATCATTCTCCGGCAGGCTTAGAACCAATTCTGTGAATATGCGTTGTCACATTGTCGCATCTTCATAATTTGTGACCTACCCTATTTCTTAGTGAAACTCAACTTTAGCCAGAAAACCTGACAAACTATGGCATAGTTACTGGCTCTCAATATCCAACTCATCTCATATACCAACGTAAAAACAACACTGTCAGAGTGAAAACCCGCTTAAAAAATCTTTTGATTCAATCATCCCACCGAATTTTATCAACACAACGCCTTCCGCAAAATTTTCATTAAAATCGTAAACCATGGACGAATTTTCCGAAATCGTCGCGTCACGTTTTTGTGTCGTTATACGTCGGATCTTTAATGCAGAATACATACTTAACCTATGTAATATGGTGATTAATGGAGGTACCTAGCACCTACGAGTATGTACTAGCTATGTATATATTCCTATATTGATATCGATACTCACCGCGGCCTCGATTATATTCCAACGGCGTACTTATGGAACGCGAATTTTGGTGGGTCAAGGCGAAATTTTAATGTGTATTTTTAGGAATAACTCAGCGCTTAAAAAACTGCTTGTAAAGACGGAGAATATTTTGTAGTTTAGGGAATAAACTGCTGTAAATTATGACAATTTGCTTTCGTAGCTACGACGAAAGTTTCATTTTCTTCCATAAATTGAATCCGTAATAATTGTTACAACATTAACTAAAATTGGAGTCTAATTTATTGTGTACCAAAATTATATTTTACATTTATACGACAAATTTGTTTTCATGAGCGTCACAGTTAATGAGCAATTAGATCGCTACGAGTTCCGGCGTAGCAGCGCGGCGGCGGCGGCGTAGCACATCGTAGAATCGTTTCACCCGAGTTTCGCCGCGGTGCTTATGCAAAAGAGGCCAATATTTCATCGCTCCTCCGTCTATTGCAGCCAGCATTATCATAACAATCGCTTACACTATGTACAAGTGTTCCTCATATAACAATAATCCTCATATTTACTTACTGCTACAGTGCTACGCCGTAGCAATCCATTAGATTAATTTTCTACTACCGATTGTGTCAACATCGAGTTGAAATTGAAACGACAAACGATATAATCGATTACTTATGTAATTTCGATAGTATCGTTACAATCAAAACGAGATGGAATTTTTCCGATGGTGTCAACTGTCATGTTTTTATAGTGAAGGATTTCACTATAAAAACATGACAGTTGACACCATCGGAAAAATTCCTTTTTCAAAAAAATCTTCTTTCAAATGGCGTTCGCTAACGGCCAGTATTTGTTTTTATTTCAAGGCTGTATGTGTAGTAAAGGTTGTTAGAAAACTAATGAAAACTCAACCTTATTGGTGTAAAATAGCATTAAGTATAACAGTAAAGTTGAGAACTTTGGACAGACGTAGACGTCGGCTATATCTATGTGGTCGAGAATTATTCAGCTGAATATGCAATTAAACGAGGGCAGTTTGAGCGGTGCAGCGCGTGCGAGCGAGACGGGCAGCGCACCCCACTCGATATTATATTGAACAAGTTTATAACTACGTGTATTAGACGAACGAGTTCCTACAACGTTTTCTCATTTCCCGGGACGAAACTTTTCTAATATTATAGTTTCATTCATATTGTCGGTAGTTTCGCGGAGTTTTCTTTCGTGGAAAATGAAAGACTATTTCCATAACTATTATTTCGCTTTTATAGCTTTGTTAGTTTCTTTCGCTTCAAATAGATTTGTTAAAGTTTTCTACTTTATCGCTCGGAAGTAATGTTTGTTCTTCGGAAGTGTTAAGCTGTAGATTTCTTGTAGGCCAAAAGGAATATTGATCGATACATTTATTACCTACAATTTTTTTTGGGTATAAACGGGATTTTCGTTTCATGTTTTTGTTCGTATTTCACCTGTTTATCTAATTCAGAATCGAATGCATTATGCAATGCATTTGTCTATTCATGATAAATATGTATTTGTATTATAAAGATTCAAGATTCTGTCTGTCTGGCGTCAAAGACCGCATTGTTTAAGCAAAAATATATTTAGTAAGTTCGCAAAATAAACTGGGTTTTAATATAAGGGTTATAGGTAGCTAAAATGCATTTACAAGTAACTCCCAGTTTGAGAACAAAAAGGTTTGCAATATTCGAATCGGCAGACGGTGATAAAATTCCATAAAGACTGACGTTCTTTTTTTAAATCGTGCTTAGTTAGGCAAAGTAGGTAAGTGAAATGCAAAATGAAAATTCCTACCATTTAGGTACCTACAAAATTTCTACTATTGAGGTAGTCATTTCTCACCCCGTTATTGGCAGATCGCTGAGTTCTGCTTACGCCATTACTTCAATTACAACCATTAAATAAATTGATGGTATCCGCTCTCTCGTTTACAAAAGGTAGATATTATTTTATACTCATTTTCGGGTTTCTCACTTACTTTACTTTTGTAAGAATTTAGTTCGTTTTCTTTGTTTCTTATAAATCCTTGATAGACTTTATTCCAGTTTGATTCATTTAAGATATCTTGATCTAATTTCGAAGATCCAACCATCATATTCCTGCCCTTGTCATATGTTACTTTGGGTTGACGTGAAACGTTTTCTTCTTCGCGATTTAATCATTTTAATTTATTCTTATCTTAATATAATATTTATAATCAAAGTTTTTCATTATTAAATATTACGATAATCAATCAACGCGATTAGACACAGCCTTTATTACATTTGAATAATCAATCATATTACCTATATCAAAACCTTACGTCAAAATCATTTATAAAGAACAAACAGTGACGTAAGAAAACAACATGGAGGAGATACGTAACGCAGACGAAGCAACGAAGATCGAAATTGAATGTAAATGTTGATTTTTAATTATGTGGAGCTCTGCAATTTATGCACAGCCGTGTCTCAGTTTTCTCTGTAAACACACGAACAAGCTCAATTTGTGTTCGGGAATGTGCAGCTAACGAACCAAATTCAAAGGTCCAATATTTTAACAGAACTTACGTAATATGATTGAAGTTTTCATGTTTTCTTGAAGGATTTTTGTTAAAGATTGTGTGGAAAGTGGTTGTTAAATTGTGAATAGATATTTTTTTGATCGAAGGTATAATGCAGAGAAATGTTTCAGAATCTTATCATGTGAGAAGAAATAAACAGAGCCGAGACTTTTTTCAGGAAAATTATTGATTTATTCAAAATTACGTAAATAACACCTTAACAGCTGTAACGCCAATACAATTTTACTACCCCAAATATACACTAAATAGGACTAATATAAATACGATTAAAAATGCAATGAAAATACCATTAAAATACATTAGTTTTATCAGGATACAGAATCAGCACAGAAAATAATGACGTAAAACGAAAGATCCACGGTGTAAAACAGAAATCTTACAGATATCCGTTTAAATAAGATCTGCAATATTAAGGGAATAAAGGCAAAAAAGAGATCTTTACTTGAAGTCAAGAATAAGCAGCACAGTTACTACAGAAAATTAAATAAAATGCATGGAAACTGATGAGGTTCTTACCAAGTTATTTAGAAAGGTCGCTATTACGCTAATGAAGGAAATTAGAAAATAACAAGAAACAAAACGCGCGTCCACCTAGATTTATATTTAAACATAAACTAACTAGAGCAACAAGCACCTCAGTAATAACGACAGCGCCGGCCAAAGTTTCATTAGAAAAAGTTCTTTTGTCGTCGACTTAAACTTAGTTCACAATGGTCGTAATTAAAAGTTGGCGGGAATGCGCTGGTGACAGCGGCAATCCGCCATAATCCCGCCGCCAGAGGGCACGCAAAAAGGGCGCCAAACTCGCACAGATAAACAAGTTCCCGCGTTTTGTTGCATTCACTTTGATGTGGTCTAATGCAGCGGCTTGTTTTAATGGAGTTTGTTGAATGCTGATATGTTGGCATTGTCTTTTGGTGAGCTTCTCGCTGGCTCACTTTTAAGGCTTCGCGTTCGTTTTGTGTTCACAGCAAGGGATATTTTATACGGGTTAACTGGATTGGTGCGTTTTGTTTTCTTGTTACAGAAAACTTCACTTTGACTTGCCAATTTCAGAGTTTCCTATTACAACTTATTGGGGCTAAAGAAAATTCTAATTACTACATAAACTAAACACTCCGACATAAATTACCGATACACATACTCGTATATGTATAAACCGAATATCACTTTACAAATTAATGACCATACGATACGGAAATTAAGCGCCGTACATGCGGGCGTAGAGGGGGAAGGGTAGTCTGCCCCCTCCCTCAGACGTAGGGGGGGTTAGAATAGCAATCTAGGGAGCCTGAATAGTCTGAGCGGTTGAATGAAATATCTAGCGTTGCAGACTGCCCATCAGGCCTACGAAAATGCATTAGGTGGGTAGATGAGCCTTGCGTTTAACGCACGCCGAAATAGACCGTGCGGTGGGTAGTATTGATCGCCGAATACCCGTCGTTAGGAAATATTATGTATATCCTGATTCCTCTTTGTGATGTCTAGACAGGATTATGTCTTGCGTGGGTAGAATTTTCGGACGTTGCATGATTGATGAAGGTGGCTTATTTTATTGGTGATTGACCCACTCTACCAAACATGTGATTTTAGGATTCTCTTTCCGAAATGGACTGTTGTTTTTCCAACTAATTTAAAACCAGCTTTCCTTAAGTCGTTTTCAACTTAAACAAATTAACTTAAATTACAAACTGTATGAAATTCTAATTTCGCAATAACTTACATCTTATTGTTCAAAGAGATTCGTAATTATAATGTTCTGAGTAACATATCTCTCGCGAATCTAATAAGAATTCAAATGGATTCTAGAACAAACATTATTCCATTATTAGCGGACGGACGACGTGATATATTATCAAGTTAAAATTAAATTAATTTCATCCCCTCTCTTCTCTAGATTGAAGCAGGGCTGCCAACATTCAAAATGATGGCTGCCATTTTTAGTTGTTGCCGCATTTTGACACAATACTGTGGTGACAGTTGAATGACGTAAAGTTTCGTGGTCCTGTTCTGTCGCCTTATAGAATAGAATAGAATAGAATACTCTTTATTAAGTACACCATATAAGTTACAGAAAGTATAGATGAAGAAAAATTACACTGGGTGACACAATGGGCGGCCTTATGTTATTATACATCCTTTTTTTGAAAAGTAGCCTTCCTCTATTACAAAAGGATAAATATTTTTTTTGAATTTTTGTCAAATTTCTTTTCTTAACTATTTTGTTACTATAGATATCTTATAATAATGACTCCTTAGTGGACGACTAATAGATAGAAAAATATAGATTAATAAAAAAACTAACGCATTATATCCTAAAAAAAATAAAAAAAGGTCAAGAAGACGATGATGAATAGAATGGACCAATTATATAGTAACATTGTTGTATACAGTAACCTATATGAAAAACGGTGACCGAATCCTGTTTCTCGGGAACTGTTGACATCTGTTAGTAGCAGCCCTACCCGGCCGCTATCTCCCTGATATATTGAGGATGTTTAATTAAAATATCTTTAAGTGATTTACGAGACTATCGATAATGTTAGGTTCAAGGCTGATTTATTGGAACCAAGATTTATTCATGTCCGAGGAGATAGTCCTTATGATTCATTTGTTTATGGCACTTTGTTCCATGATATTTGTTTTAACTTATACGGCTTTATTGTGATTAAGTTATAACGATAGTGATATTAGTTCGATATTCAAAGGTTTTTTAATGGTAAAGTTATCGTTATCTGCGAGGGCTTTCGTTTTGACAATTCAACACCATTCATTTCAAGCGTTCACAAATTCAAGCGTTTTTAGGGTTCCGTACTCAAAGGGTAAAAACGAGACCCTACTACTAAGACTCCATGATCCGTCAATCTGTCTCTCTGTCCGTCTGTCACCAGGCTGTATCTCATGAACCGTGATAGCCAGACAGTTGAAATTTTCACAGATGTCGTATTTCTGTTGCCGCTATAACAACAAATACTAAACACAGAATTAAATAACTATTTATGTGGGGCTCCCAAACAAAAAATGTGTTTTTATGCCGGTTTTTGCGATAATGGTACGGAGCCCTTAGTGCGCGAGTCCGACTCGCACTTGGCCAGTTTTTTTTTATTTTTACGTTGAGGACGAGAATAATCTTACTATGAAGCTCTCTATCTATGAAGCAATCAATTAGGAATTTTCTTCAAAATCCTTCGGATTGTGATAGAAAGAGTGTTACACAATTGCAGTGCGGTAGCCATTGACAGGATTTGTTTCAATGGCCATGGAACCGCACTATCATATGATCAACATCAAATTTTGGTACCTACTTAACCTTGATGCTAAGTTTTTTCATCTCAGAAATGAGTGACTTTTCGAAGTTATTAACCATTTTCAGATAGAAACCTTTATTCGAATATAGTTGCACGAAAACTGTGCAATCAGAGAACAAGTTGTCTTTTTTAACGTTGTGTTTCGGGAATACTACCTGAAATGCACATTACATCAACTCATCTCATACTCCTGCCCTTATCCCATGTTACTTGTGGTCGGTGCAACACGTTTTATTCTTCCTTACCTGTCCTGTCCCCTGTCACGCTATCACTGACTCCCTTTTCTTTCATATCACTCCTCACACATTCCATCCATATTTTCTTTGGCCTTTCTCTCCCTCTCCATCCATCCACTCTTTTAGTAATATGCGTTTCATCCCTCCTCAATGTTCATTCAAAAGTGTCGCTACTACAGGTGTCTGGGAAAAATCTTGTGGCTCATTCCCATATCTCAGTTGTAGATTGTAAACAACTTGAAGTAAACGAAACGCGTTTTGCCAACATCTTTGTTTGCAGGTTTTCAGATTGTTATGCCACAATCGGTCATGTTACCATTGTTTGGTAATGTCTCGACTAATATGTATGCGAAGATTTTAGATTTTGTTTCCATCCTGTATTTTTTACAGGGCATTCTTTTAACAAAAATAATATAAGTACCAATGAATTGTCAGACGAGTAGAAGGAGAGACATACATTTTTTGAAAATGTCTCATTTTTGCTGTCAAAGCAACACCGAATTTATATTTTTTTATATTCAATTTGGTAAGAAAAAAAAAACTTAATGCCCACTCGCAATAACAAGAAAGATTTTGCCGAACATAAATTAAATGCCAAACTTTTTAATCAAAACGTTACATCAAAACAAAGCTCGCAAATTATTTTTTCCGTATATAATATCTCAGAGCCATCATTATGATTAGCCCCTACCAACAATAGGTATTTATAAGAGTTTTATCGGGAAAATTCGATTCATTGCAGTACCGCTGTGCCCCGGGATACCAATTTCCCGAGAAAATTAAATTTTCCGTTCACCCGGAAAAAGTTAAGGCCGTGAACGGTGACTTGTAGCTGTTTTTATGTTGCTCTTCGTCCGGTGTACACCGGGTTTACAACTATCGTAATGCAATATAAAATGTTATATTTGAAGATATTCCATTTCATCGTTTTGAGAAGCATTATAAAAAAATGGACAGATCCAATGATATTCAAATAAACAGATATGTTATGAGCGTTCGCATAGTGAAGACTCGAATAGGTCACAATTGTGAACTTTAGTCTTTAGTTTATGTCACGCATGGCGAAGAGCGATACGCTTTGTTGAAACAAAAACAAAATAAAAAAATGCCAGCGTGTGTATTTAGAAATTGTACCAATTATGATACCAAAGTACATAAAACAGAAGGGATCTTATACCATATGTAAGTACGCAATACGCCTCAATTTACTAATTTATTTCATTTTTTTCCTAATATTCTGATATTTGGAGGTTAGAAAAAGATAACAACATTGGTGGTCAGAATAATGTTTGTTTACATTCACACGCAAGTGGCAAACACTAGCTGTCTCTTTTTTTCTTGTTGGTTTTATCAAGCCATCCCTTTCGACTTGTAGTGAAATGTCAGATGAATGAAAAGTGTGAGTGCGGAACACTTTTTTCAATTGTTTTGTTAGTGTATAACGAATCTGTTTATTTGAATACCATTGGACAGATCGAATTTTAAATTTTAGTTTTGGAATGTTTTATTTTGTCTTTGATTTAGACATTTCTATTGCATCTTGTATCTTTTAAGTGGTTCAGGTTGCTATACTACAGCAATGGCTTATTTTGTTAAAAGAAAAATTTAAGAGTTTCCATTAAATCCACTTTATTCCTCATTTTCCCACGACTTACATCGTAATTTATGCCGACATTTATCCTACAAGCCTCAATTCAAAAATAATTTTACGATTGCAGACACATAGGCAAAGTTATGTCCTGAAATCCAAAGGATTACCAAAATAACCCAGGACAATTTGATAACATAAATATTGAAAACGGCAGTAAAATGCACGGTCGGATTTTGCGTTATACGGAAATATAAGCCGGTAATAAAACAGATTTTGGAGCGTACCCGGGTAATCCACGATATATTAAAATTCGTCTGTTAAGCCTCTTACAATACACGTGCCTATATTCTGGAGAATAAATACCGTGAAACAATTTGTCTATGAATTTGATGACAAGGATGTAATGCGTGCAACTAAGACCATAGGGAAAATTATAGAAAAACTCCTTGGTAGTTGAGACAGTTATATGTTTATTATTCTTTTTATAATTTGAACATTCCTTTTTTAAATAAAAGAAAACATTTCAAAACTGCCAGTGCTACCAAAAAACATTCTAATTACTCCATTTTACTGAAACATTTTGAACAAAGTGTGGACTTTTCAACTTTTTCATTTTTATGTTGTGTACTCATCGTAACAGATGGCTACGTTGCAATATCGTACGTCCGCGGACAAAGTTTTTTGTGTCGCGGTAAATATTCAAATTAAACATAAGTTTTTTTCACGTAGACCAGAGATAACATGTAAATGCCGTAGAACTTTCTGGATATCGACGTGTGTCATGAATTATTCAAGCTGAAACATACATTATGTATATTTTATTATGTAGAACAAAGGCCGATTTAAGTATGTTATAATACGCTTTAATGATGTGTAAATGTGTTTTTTTATTAAAATCTTCAAGGTTTTATTATGTTAACACTGGCGCTACTATTCCCAGTGATCCAGTTCATATTTATACTTAGAAATAATATTGCTGTTTTAAATGAATCTTTTCTTTAATGTTAAAAATTGCCTAACGTTTTTAGCGTGACGTAAAGTTCTAGAACATGGCCGCTTGCTGTCACTATCATCTTTATTTTACTCTTTTCACTTTTATGCTTTAGTTTGCTATTGTTTTTTGGAATGAACGTATTTGCATAATGAAAAGTATCGTTTAAAAATGCGTAGGTTACTGTTAAGTATTTAAGGATTTCCTGGATCAGAACTGCCCTACATACCGAACTTTTCGAATATCGATAAATGGAGTTCCATAATACTGAAAAACCTGTCATCTACTTAGAATTCTAACCCCATTTACAGAATGAATGGGCCACGAAAGTAAATATAACACATTATCTCATCACCATAATTTCCCCAATTCAAAGTCTAATAATTCAGCTCATCCCATACCAATGAAATTATTCCCAAAGCATTCAATTTACGAATACAATTTTGATGGAACGCATCGATTTGCATTAGAATACGTTCCCGCGTACGTGACACGGGGGTACATCACTAGCGCTACGTCATCGAATGTGGCGTCCAATTTATGGTCCCACTTGTTGCTTAGATTCTTTCACGACAAATCGTACGTTGCGGTTTGAATATCACACGACTCACACGTTGCAGGAACGCAATGTGAAGATCGCTTTTCATGCTGTTGCTGCATTGCTCGATCTAGGCGCAAATCGTGTAAGGAGGCGGGATTACAGAACTCTGAAGTGATTATTTGTCGAGCCTCTGTCGGTTTCTGATGTGCTTATTTCTACGATCCCAGCTTGTGTGTACGTAGACTGTCTATGACTCAATGGTATTGGTATAGCTTAGTTTACTGAGTTGTGATGGAGTACTATTACGTATTCTGTGGTGTGATTGAAAACATAGAATTTCTTGTTAAGGAGCTTATATCTTTCTAACCCATCACTGAAACATTGTTCAACATAGCCCTAACTTTGCAGCTACATTTTAAACTTCGACTGATATCTCTCTCTCTCCACGAACAAGCCACAATTCACTTCCAATGCCACACGGATCATTTGGCGCGTTCTTTAACCGACAGCCGCAGCCCTAATCGCCTCCCCAGGGTTGTCACCCGTGTCTTATTAGTAACGGGCTCAAAAGTCACATCGATTCACTTGTTGCACACCTCTAGTGCTAACGTTTCACGGTGGCTTGCGTCCCGGGACGTGACAACCCGCGGGATTCCCGGGATCTGGGGGTAAGTGGTTGCGGGATTGTACTGTGCGACTGTGGTAAGCACTATTTCAATACGGTTGGCGCGAAATGCTGTTTTATTTAAAGTTGAACAAGGACATTTTGTTTTTTACGGATAGAATTTGGAGCTTAATTTTTCAACGTTCTTAGACAATTGCATCTCACTACTAGACAGAAGGATACTTTTTCCCAAAAAGTCGTATCACAAGACCCGATTTTCAGCCACGACTTCCATTAGTTCGTTTACCAAGAAACCATTTCATAACCAAACATTAATTTGAATAATTGCTTAGTAACTTAACAGAAATAGGCCTAGGTCTAGACTCAAGCAAAATATTATGAAAAGCTCCTTCATTCCAATACACTCTTAATATAATCAAAACGAATAACTAGTCGCATTAAAATTCAAATTATTTTACGAATTTAGCTTAATTTATGCCTATAACTGGAGAGAACGAGGCCATTATTAAATTAAATTAACGTAGAGACTGAAATTTCCATATTTCTCAGAGACTAGGCATATGCTCGGAGTAATTTGACTGATTTTATTTGCGAATGAGGTTATTCGATTACGTCACCCAGTGGAACGATCTCAAAACTAGATAATTAAGTTAATTAAGCTTTTTTCTTTAATTAATAAAATGTTTAGTCATTATTGTGGTCCTTTGTCCGTATCAACATCACTAAAAAGTAGGTAGTGTTGTTACGCACACAGTCTCTTTCAGAGAAAACTAACAGGATTGGAAATGCACACGATGTGCGAAACCAAACTCACCTGAGAACAAAAAAACTAACAGGATTTTTTGTTCTTTATTTGAAAAATTTCAAGACTGAAAAAAAAGCGTAAAGACAAGCCAAGAACCACTGCAACATGACGTTTGCAAAAAAAAAACAAACTAAATGACGTAGCAACTACGCATGGTGTCAAAAATAAAAACTAAAAATAGCAGAAAAATGTACAAAAAATGTGTTATTTGGGAAGTATGATGAGCAGCGTACAATTATGGACGTGTGCCAATATTCTTTCAATACGCGACAGCCGGCGCTGAGAGCTATCACATCATGGCTGACAGGAGGTGCCATGATAGTGACAGTGATCATTCTTTATTAATTATTTTAATTAGGACTGTAATGTTTTGCGGATTTTCTTTCATATTTACAGTTTCTCGCCCGATTTAATGAATTTTCTAATGTTCTTAGTGGCGATTTATTTTAAATGACGGCGGATAAATTTGTAAGCCATACATATAATAAATCTGTAGAAAAGTCGTTTTTGCACATAGAAAATATTTCCAAAAAAAAATAGCCTGTTAAAGGATTACCAACAGAACCTATTTCCAGCATTTTTGTCTGTTTAGTTGTGCACGCATCACGTAAAATGTGCGAAACCAATGAAGATAGCTTTTATACATTAAAATTGTGCGTAATTTGAAGTGTTACTTAGTTTTTGTTTCATAGCAATCGATTTATTCTATCAAAAGTTAGATGAATAGAAAGTGTTCAAGAAGGAAAACAACGCTTGTCGAGGTCGGGCCGTGGATGGGTGACCATTTTCAACATACCGAGTTTCCTCCGTGCCTCGGAAAGCACGCTAAGCCGTTGGTTCCGGCTGTCTTTAGAAGATCTTTGACAGTTGTTACGGGTAGTCAGAAGCTTGGGATCTGATACCAGTCTAGCCAAGGGGTACCGTGTTACCCAGTTACTGGGTTGTGGAGGTCAGATAGGCAGTCGCTCCATGTAAAACATTGGTACTCAGCTGAATCCGGTTAGACTGGAAGCCGACCCCAACATAGTTGGGAAAAAGCTAGTTAGATTGATTGAAGAAGGAAAATTATTACTACACACGCAAGTCAGATATTCGAGCAGGTGAACTCCATATTCGATAGATGTCGTTGTGCATTTGAAGTATTTTTTTGAATGGCGGTATTAAGATTCTCCGCGATAGAATGACCCTAGAAAAAAATTGGTTGGTAGGAAGGTACCACAAACTCAACTGATGGTAAGCGATGATGTGGTTGATGGTGAAGCATGCTCGCCTCCAAGTAATCAGCTCAGTTCAGTCTCAGTTTGTAATTATCAGAATTAAACACAGAATCCGGCAGGGAATGCCACTTCTAAACTGTATGCACTATGCAAGTATTCCTAAAGCGATTTTCTTCTAAAATGCCCAATTGCAATCTTTAACCAACGGATTGCTTATTCAAGTTTCCATATTCAATACTACCAACATAACACAACTCACAACTTAATTGGCGAAAACCGTTCCATTCGGATAACATACAAAAATTGGCCGATTCAGCGGACGCAGATTGCAGAGCGAAATACCTTTTCTTGAAAACGGCGCAATAAAAATGTAATAGCGTGTTCTATCGGATTTTTCCAATCCAAAGGCACTTTAAAAGATATCCAACGCTAGCCTTTGACCGTGGCATCGTTTTGTTGGGCTAAAAGCCAATAGTGTTGGTCCTTTTTATTGAAATAAACTGTTCACTCGTTCTTTGCTATCGCATAATACTAAAATACACTGTAACTTGTCCCACAGCAGAGCAAAGGGCTCTTCTGATACAAAGAAGGCACCACTTGATCACCACGCTTGCTTATGGTGGTTTGGCGATTTCTAAATTAATATTAACATAAGTACAGGTTTCCTCAGGATGTTTTCCTTGTCAGTGTTGACCAAGATAAACTTAGAACCAACGCATTCACTATCAAACAAAATAATTAATTCTAATAGTAAATTAACAATTTACTTCCCAATT
This sequence comes from Orthosia cruda, assembly GCA_964057195.1. Classification (NCBI taxonomy): domain Eukaryota; kingdom Metazoa; phylum Arthropoda; class Insecta; order Lepidoptera; family Noctuidae; genus Orthosia; species Orthosia cruda. The sequence continues at coordinate 40,176,840 of OZ059831.1, read as the reverse complement.
TAATACAAATTCTCAGTTTTCACATTAGTTTCTAAAGACAGATAAGTTTGAAAGGCTGTCTACAGACGAAAGCATCAGCATATTGGCACGTTAGTTAGACAGACGAGAATGCGCGCCATCCAGCCGGTAGCAAAGCTGAAGCTTTTGTGATCGTTTCGTACATGCATCCGTGTGTGAGTGCAGACACAGGGTTACAATAGACCATTGTTGGCTGCGCTAGTTTTTTTTTAGCTCCCGTAAGTTGGCAGCCTTGACTTAATTGGCGGAGGAAAATTGGTAGACAGGACTACTCCTGTTCGAAAACTTAAGAAAAAACTACTTTTTTAAGATTTTCTAGGCTATTAGATTGAAGCTTTACAACGCGTATACAATACGTAAAATATATTATTATGATGAAGTTATTACTGAATATGATTACCAAATTTTGAGTCGGTGTTGCCAAATGTTTTGCTGTACTTGAGTAAGTACCTAAATTCAAGGCAATATGTTTTTGGTGCAAATGCCTTCCCCATAGTTTCATTTTCATTACATTTCAGGAAAAATACAAAATTCAAGGATGTCATTACAAAATTTAAAAATCGACACAATAAAATCTGAACTCTGTAAAGTTAACAAAATGAAAAAGTTTTCCAATGCAAAGAAAAACAAGCTCTAGTTAATGTAATGTGATTTGATACTGTTTATTAATACATCATTTCTGCTTTTACGTAACACAGAAGACGTGAAAGACGTCACATAGTTGATGCTAAACATTTACGAAATCAATTGTAAAGGTACCTACTTCGCTGTATCCTCAGGGCTAAAATCAAAAGGAGCAATTTCGCAACAACTGCGGCCCAAATAAAATATTTAACGACTCTTTACAACATTGAAACAGCATGAAAAGTTATGAAATTTTCAAATATCTGCCGGATATTACGCGCGCACGCTAAATATTATATAAGTGCGTAACACATTTCACGCCCGAATTACAATGAGAACACATTTATTTTTCAAGTCTTTTAAATCCTCTTTTATACGTGAATTATTCATATTTTTTCGGGAGTGATTACAGCTCTAATTATTCCATAAATTGCATTATAAAAATGTTGCTCGTATTCATATTTCCTTTATATAAAATAAAAACTCCTTATGCTAACGTAACATTAACATAAAATTACGCATTCCGCAAAGCAATAGAATACCGAATATTGCATAAACGAGGTAATAGAATGCATTAATGAAAGTTTCAGGCAATAGTTTAGAGTAACTATCCAATAGGAGCGGGCGGAGCCACCCCAGGCCACCTCCCCGTCTTGCTAACACTATTCATAATAAAATAATAGAAAATATATTCCCAACCATTTTCAACGAAACTCTGAAATTCGAAAATTGTATTTTCAAAAATGTAACCTCACTTTTAGCGTTTTGGCGCGCAAACTGTTATTGTATTAAAAAAAAACAATAATAAAGTCTTGGCGTATTGATCGCCTCATGGCGCATGCGCTCAGTTAGGAAATTTGCAATTACAAAGTGCTCTGTGCAAATTTCGCCCGAGTTTATAATTCGAAGGCGGACTCTAGCGTCGATATTCGTGCTCGCGGACTCGCCGACGGAAAAAGAAGGAGATAGTTCGAAATACATTTAAGTTGGCTACGGATTTTTTTAAATTCGGAACAATTTTTGTTAAAAATAATAAAAGAAGTTTGGTTGTCAATCGAGCGACTGAAGTTGAAACGTCAAAATGAATTTAAAATTTTCCTTTTTTATCTGTAACCATAAAAATACATTGCGTAATTTAGTTACTCTACGGTTTGGTGCAAAGAAAACCTAACCTAATTTTACGGGTTATTTAGCTTTTATTGTTTCAATTTAGTTTTCCAGACGTTTTATGTTTACAGCGCTCTTGGTCACGGGCAGACACGGCGTTCGCAACTTTCCGTAACTATAAGTTTTTATTACCGACTTGAAATATCGGAAAACGTGGTTATAAACTTTGATTTGCGAACTTGTTGGAATTATTAATTGTTTTTGGTTTAAAAATAAATGCTGTTGCAAAAGATGGCAAAGATTTTGTTGTTTTTGTTTCCGTTTGCAATTTTGCATATTTTAATTTTCCGTGGTAGGATTTCTTGTTCGTTGATTTTTACGACTAGCCGTATACCCAGCTGGTTTTATACTTGGGGCTTTTCTTCCATATTTAAATGAAAAGGAAAGGCTTAGTGTTGCAGTTATCCTGTATATATATTTTTTATTTTGTCATTAGACTTTGAACGTTAATTTTCATTATACGAGTAGTTACCACTAACTGTGTCGTCAAATATGTAGCTACTTAATCAAAAGCATATTTTTCTTAAATGAATTGACTATAGAGTTTACAAGCTTGCTTCGAAAATAACCTTACTTAGTCGCGATTTTCCTGAAAAATCTTACGTAAAAATTTCTAACGGCATTTCTAGATAACTTTTGCCGTTTTCAACGAACATTTTAGCGCCCGCAGACATCGTCACGGCATAAACTACCCCTATACGTATTTACGGGTAGTTAATAGCAAAACATCGAACGCACGAGACACTCGACCACCGTCCTTCCGTTTTGTCTGGCTTTGCAATCATAGCTGAATTATTTGGTTGGTTTGACGGTAGATTGAAATCGAATGTTAGGATCAATGTAGTTCCATTTTCAGAGCTGTAGAGATTAGGCGACAGGACAGTAATTTCCTCAAAATTAGCGCAAGCACTATGCAAAATGTCTAGATTGTAGTATTGGTAGCATTCTATAGATTCTCCCCCTGCTCCCATGGGTATAAAGTGTGATTCTCACAATTAAAAAAAAAGTTTCAAGCAGTCTGTATGTCTGTGGCTCAACTTGTAGTGAAAAGGTTCCTTCAACTTTGAAGTACGTACGACATACAGTACGTGGAAATGACCTTGATCGCCTAAAAGGAGACCACATTATAGTTTTGTAATCATTTCAGGTTGTTAGATATACATACCTAGTAGTAATAGCATGCGTGATCAAATGAAAAATGAAGAGATCCGCAGAATAATCTAGAAAGCACAAACTGTGGTCGTGCTTGGGGAGGCCTATGTCCAGCAGTGGATGCCTTTTGACAAAATAATGATGATAATTATATTGCAGGCAGGCGCTTTACTTTGTGCAAATTATTTCAGCGCCACTGCTCTCAAAACGGTGAAGAAAAACATCGTGGGGAAACCGGTATGTCCTAGAACCAAAAAATCGAAGAGATGTGACCACCAAACCGCACTGGACCCGCGTGGTGGATTACGGCCCATTCCCTCATAAGAGAGGTCTGTGTCCCAGCAGTGGGAACATTAAACAGGCTGATTATGATGATCATGATTTTATTGTAGTAATAGAATAGAACCTGTTAGGTTTATTAATTGAGTAAAGTAAGTTAACAAAGTTGGAAAGCGTCCGGAAAATACCCAATAATGAGCTTGAATTTTCCAATAGTGTGCTTAAGAAAACGCCCAGGTCGCTCGGGTATTGCCACAGACTACTTTGAAATTTAGAACTAAGTACCTAAATGAAAACCTGGGCGAAGGAAACGCTTCTAAAAGTGCTGTTGACTTTCCTTCGGGTTTGCTTTTTCTTTTAGTTTTTCTTACATAATAGAATCTTCGGCGAAGTCCAGAAAACAATAAAAAAAGCAAGGAAAATGTAATCTGATATGTACTGTGGATAAATCATTAGGTACTACTTTTGTGTTTTACATTAACTTTTTTGAGACTTCTTATGCTGGATTTATTCTATTGCTAGGTCCAAATAGCGCGGGAAGACCTGGCCATGTTTTCCTTTTTAATGGCGTGGAAATAAATAAACAATGCATAAATGACATGGCAGAGCATGGCATGAGATTTTTGTCTATAAAGTGAAAGGTATTTGCCTTATCGGCAATCAAATCAATAAAGAATGTGTGGAAAATAAAGAAAGTTGAGATTACTTCCGAGTGTGTTGGAAATTCCAAATGAATGCAAGATTATTTGACCATCTTGTCTTCCACGTTCTCTTAAGCTAGGTTCTTTGAAATCAGTTTTATTCTATACGTACCCTAACCTTATCTTACTTAATATTATAAATGCAAAAGTTTGGATGGATTGGTGGATGGATGTATGATTGTTACTTAATCACGTCAGAACGGCTGAACGGATCTGGATGAATTGGCACAGGTGTAGATTACAGTCTGGAATAACACATAGGCTTGCCTTTGCCTCCCATTATAATGTTCCTTTGGGATAAAAACAACACTTTTCACGCGGGCGAAACCGCTGGCAGAAGCTAGTACAATATATGTCAACAAATATCATAAAAAGCACTATCCCATTCTCTAAAACCGACTCCCCATCAACAATACTCCCGCAGAAACATCTAAAACTGCCTATTCACCAAACTATAGACCTAGCGCTGTACCCACTAACTCCTACACACAGCTCAGTCTAGCCTTTAGGAAGTGCAACGCAAGTGCAGGGGGACGGGACGGGGGTAAGGGGGGCACAGTCTCGTTGCCATGGCAACGGCAAGATGGCGCCTGCGAAATTAGTACGTCTGCAGCCTTTATGTGCCCGTCTTCATTATGTAGGATTTCAATTTATTTCCGAAATGAACGGCAGGATTAGATTTTGTCGGTAGTGTGGGTAGTTTTGAGCTGAATTGTGATTGATTCGGTGAGATAGGCATTAAAGTTATCCGTTTTGGTAAATATGCGGTACGTCAGATTAGGTAACTACTATCGGGCCGGTGTTTGAATCAAGTTTTTTGAGTGAAGAACGTGTCCTTAACTGAAACTCTACTTTATTCCAAAAGGTTTCCAGGGAAATTCAAATTCCTAATCCATAAATCGAGTGTGAGTAGATATTTTCTTCTACTCTGTCCAGACTGTTTGTCTATGATTTAATAGTTGCTTGCCTCTATGTCCGAGCCACTTATTCTAAAACTACAGGACATTCAAATCGAGTGAGACCAGAATTCCGTTCATATTTTTACGAAATTTCAACCCTAGAGGTGTATTACGGGTTGCAGAAGCTTGTATTTGAATGTGGTTACGGGCAACAGTTTAATATTGTAAAACCGCCTGTATTTATAGTTCACATTTTCTATAGTAAAAGAACAACGAGACAATATTTTCATATTTTTCTTTGAAAATATTATTGCAAGCTGGCCTGTGTTTTGTAGCACTTGTAAACAATCTTTATTTCTGCCTACTCAAGCCGAGTGGATTTAAGATTTCTTCGGCTCTTACTCTACTTAGTTAAGACATTAATACCACTGTATTTTTTCAAGGAAATGCAAGTTTATTGAAGTAGATTTTCTGTGAACAAACAACAGTAAGATGATTTTTCATGAACTCACTGAATTTTATTATACCATTGTCAGATTATAGTGAAGTTGAGTATATATAGTTATAAGGGTGAAGGAAGTCAAAAGAAACGGTAGATAGATTTCGTGAAAAACTATGAGATAACGGTAAATAGAGAATATGGAACAATAAGACCTGCCCCCGTACCAAGGCGTGTTAAAACTATCGTGGTGCGACTAGGCAAAAAGGCCAGATGTATACAAGTCATATACATCTGTTATGTTTAACGGCATGGTACAGAAATAACGGCAGGAAGATGATGACTGAATTTTACCACTTAATTTTGAAAATAGCTATTTTTAGGATTTTTGCAAAATCATAAAGCACTACTATCACTATTTCACGATCCCATGTATTTTTACGATCTTACAAAAACCTTTACATCACTTAAATGGCAAAAGTTCGTACCTAATTAGATTTTCAATTTAAAAAACGACGCCTAACATTGTGCTCGAAGTTTCAGCTCGTGTCGCTCGGATCGCTCGCTTTGGACAAGTTCGCGGGTGAAGACTGTAATCTTTTTGTTCGTGAAGGAGGTGCCTTTGTATGTATTTCTGCATCTTAGGAAAAGCAGGAGACACAAATTATCTGATAAAGATTTAGAATTTATGGTTTGCTGTATTGTAAAAAAAATATTTCTGGAAGCATGTAGGTACTCATCCGATTTAAAAAAATCGTTCATTGCTTGAAAGCCACAATATCGCTTAGTTCCAAAAGTTGCTTCTTATCCCGGGGATTATTAACATGTGGGTAGCTTATACTTTTCGTCAAAATGATTCGATGTACAATTTTGACGTCTCTGCGATTTTATTATATGTATAGATTAATGTACACACAGTATATAATACATACAGAAAATACATAAAGACAATAGAGTACAAAGGTATTGCTTATTACTAAAGAAATTTCTAGCAGCCGACCCGCGAAAAGGAGAAATAAAAAGTGTTGATGTTTATTTTAAGGCATTTTTTTAACTACGTTAAGAGATCACCATCGCTTATTTATAGAATTAATTAGGAAGCAACTTAGAATTATGCATGTCTTGCCGTGTTATTTGTGTCTCGCGAGAATCGAACCCACAATCAATAAGGCGGGACTGGAGCGAAGTGGTCTTAAGGAAAAGGACTCCAGACATCTAATAGGAAGTTCTAACACTATTTTTCATTATTCCCCAAACATTTACTTACATACCACTAATATATTAGACCGATATAAATAGTGACTCAATTACCGCCACACCACCACCAACACCTCCCTTGACTGACCACTACACCCCCTACAAATGCCTTGCATTGTTTAGACCGCGGCAACCGACTAATAGATGACTTCAAATTGACGGGAACTGACGTCTGACCAACGTCAGGGAGGGGGGGGAGACGTCAGCATTATGATTAATGAGGGGAGACCATTACAATGATATTGGCTTTTTATTATGTTGGTGAGCTAGATTTTCACCGTGGCTTTTCCCGCGTGGTAAGAAAAATTCGAAAGTATTTTGGTTCGGAATGAAAAGATTTTAAGTGCGGCCGCGATTTGTCCTGGATGGACGTAGGAATTTTCAAAGTATTTTTGATCAAAAAATATTTATTGTCGTAATTAAATGTGTTCTGAATGTTTCTAAAAAAATCTGGATACACATTGAAATTTAAGATAGGAGGAAGGAAAGAAGGGATATTTTAACCAATGCAATTAATAAACCAACTCTTTGTTTCGCTGTTCAAGCCGATATTGGTAACCAAAGCTAACACCAAAGTAAACAATATGAATAATTACGATATGTTGACGTTTGATTCTTAAAGATGGCCGATTTGCTAACTATAAGCATCAACGTAAGTACATTTACATAATTTATATTCACTGTGTAAGTAAGTCAGTGAAATATTTAATTCCCTCATGTACATTGTATATGGTTATTTACTTGTACGTAAAATAAAACTGTGTAAGTAAATTAAAACCTTGAAAATTAATTGTTTCAAGTACAGGTCAGCAAATGAAAAGGAAAATATCCAGTAGACTCGCAAAGCAACGCAAGCGTCATGGGTGAATAAAGAGATGTATCATGAACGTGGAAGAAGCCAAAGGATTTGTGAGAATCATAGTACGCGACAGTTTGTAGCTTTTTATGTTGTTATGAAGGAAACGCTTGAAATTGTGTACAGATCTGTAAACTTGGTATGTTTATAAGGTATGACGGTAAAAGTGTAGGAAAAAGTTAGGTTTTACGGGCGGTTATAAACCGGCGAAATGCAAAGGCTGGAAGGTTTATTTCTACAATTAATTTAATGCAGAGCATCTGTTATTAAAAAACCGGCCAAGTGCGAGTCGGACTCGCGCACTAAGGGTTCCGTACCATTATCGCAAAATGGCAAAAAAAGCACGTTTGTTGTTTGGGAGCTCCACTTAAATATTTATTTTATTTTGTATTTGTTGTTATAGTGGCAACAGAAATACGTCATCTGTGAAAATTTCAACTGTCTAGCTATCACGGTTCATGAGATACAGCCTGGTGACGGACAGACAGACTAAAAAGAGCAAATTGCCGACCTCTTTTCTATATCACGGCGTCATTTGTTTGTCTCTGAACGTAGAGTTTTATCTTTTTTTATAATAGCTAGAAAAAATACTTATAACATAACTTTATAAAATTATTGCCCTACCCCAGCTTTGCCTAGGTCATAATTAGCAGAATAATGTACCTTTCGAACGGTGAAATAATTTTTAAATAGGTGTAGTGGTTCCAGAGTGTCCCCTACACGTCTGAACAAACTCACAAAATTCGGAATCTCTCTAAATAATATTAGTTAAGATTTTCTTGACTATTAAATTCAATTTTACTCTAAACCTAACTTCTGTAAAATCCAAAATATAAAAGCGTCTAACTTTAATTTCGTTTCTAGACTCAAACGGACGGCAAACAGAGAGATCTTAAAATAAAGATAAGAAGGGAAGTTCTTTGTAGTTGCTTAAAGAGTGCATTAGCTAATCAAATGTAGTATTCATGGCTGTAACATGGACTTTAATACAGAAACGAGTGACTTTACCGGCGGTCAGTATGCATTAGAGAATGAATGGATTGGAAGCCCATTTTGTATAATATATTTGTTACACCTATTTACAGTGCCATTAGCGATTTTAAGAATTATAATAATAATAATAATAATAAAGTTTATTGTTCTTCTCTCACATAGAATTTTACAGACAATATAAAAAAACAAACAAAACATTAGCGAAAACTCTTGTGATCTATGTGAGAGACTGGTTTCTGTACTAGGAGACCTGTATGACAGATTACCAGCCTCTCCAGACTCCGGACAATAGATGACAGTTGTATACAACATCAGTAAGAAGTAATAGTTAAGAGGGATTAAGCTAGGTGAGTGAGGTTGTTGCTGTTATGGTGGTACAAAGTGGGTGAGAGGAACTAAATTGAGTGAGTGTGTAATTGAGTATGAGTGCGTGAGTATGTGTGCGCGAGTGTGAGTGCGAGTGTGTGGGAGCGTGTATTCGTCTGAGTGAGTGTGTGTGGGACAGAGTGAGTGTGTGTGTGAGTGCGAGTGTGTGGGAGCGTGTATGTGTCTGAGTGAGTGTGTGTGGGACAGAGTGAGTGTGTGTGTGAGTGCGTGTGTGTGGGGTGAAAGAGGTGACAGCATACGCAGTTGGTTAGGATGGTACAATAAGCAGACTTTCAGTGTCATCGTAATTGAGCGACTTAAGCCAGGCAGTAATAACCCTCTTACAATTGGCTCTTGTAAGAGGGTAAACTGTTAGCTTCTTATTTATTTTATTATAAAGATGTCCACCAAGAAATTCAAAGAATTTGCGTGAGAAGGCAGTGTTACGATTAGTGAGTGTTGGGCAAACCCTGTGTTTGACTCTCTTGTTTGCATTAAGTAGTGGATCATAGCCAATTAAAGAATGTTGTTTTAGAGCTGAGCACAGAATAAAAAGTTGTCTTACTGTCAGCACATCAGAGAGCAAGTACAAATCTTTGGTAGGAAAGAAGAAAGGTAACGACAGGCTTACTTTTAGTACCGCTCTTTGAGCTCTTTCCAGTTTTATTAAGTTGGTTTTACAAGTGCCACCTCATAAAGTAATACAATAAGTGAGAATGGATTGGCACAGGGCCATGTAAACCATTTTAATTACATTTTTATCTGCAATACGACTTAAATTTTTAAAAATGAAAATTAGTTTTCGAGTTCTGGAAGATAGTAGGTCCAGGTGGAGTTTGAAGCTGAGAGAACTATCAATCATGACTCCCAGGTACTTTATACTAGATGCTATTTCTAATCGACTGCAGGAACAAGAGTGGTAAGATGAACAGTAATGGGCTTTGATGTTAAAATTTTCGTGAACTGAGGATGAGATGTTTTTAATAGAGAATGGTACAACTTTGGTTTTGCTGACATTGAGAGTTAGGCCATTGTTAATGAGCCAAGAAGTTACAGTATTGAACCCAGATTGAGCGAGGCTGTAAACCTCCTCCCAACTGTCACCATGGAAGATCAACGCAGTGTCATCCGCAAATGTGACAATTTTGCCATTTTTTAGTAGCAGATCACACAGGTCATTGATGAAGGTGAGGAAAAGCGTGGGCCCAACCACACTACCCTGAGGAACACCGTAGCAAATAGGTAAGTCATCACTAGTAAATTCTCCAATTCTAACTCTCTGTTGCCTGTCAGCAAGGTAATCCCCAAGTAGTTTGAGCTGTGTATCACGAATCCCCATACTTTGTAGCTTAGTAAGTAGGAGTGGAACAGAGACTGTGTCAAAAGCTTTAGCTAAATCCAAGAATATCGCTATCACTTTCTTTTTGTGGTCTAGTTTATCAACAACATGATCGATTAACCCGTGAACCGCATCATTGGTCGAGATTCCAGCTCTAAAACCAAACTGAGATTTTGACAACAAGGATTTCGTCTCAAGATAGTTAATTAGACGCTTGTTAATAAGTTTTTCAGCTAGTTTAGACAGAGTAGAAAGTATAGAGATGGGTCGGTAGTTGTTGACACAGTCTCTGGCACCACTCTTGTAGATTGGGATTACTTCAGCAAATTTAAATTCCTTGGGAAAAACACCACTGTGGAACATTAAGTTGAAGATGTACGTTAAGGGCGGGACCAGGATAGTGTGGTATCTTTTAAGAAAAGCTCCTGAGATATTGTCTCGTCCAACTGAATTAACTTTTTTTAGATTTAGGATACACTGACGAACCTCATCTTCATCAGTGGGAAGCAAAACGAAAGAGGAAGGACAAGACTTAGCGTGAGGCGTGTAGATAGAAGGATTTCCGTCGTGAATGTTTTCAGCAAGGTTTTTGCCAATAGACACGAAAAAATTGTTTATTGCATTGACAGAGGTGGAAGGGTTTGGGGTGGATATAAGATCCATTGCTGGGTTTGATTTTTTGTTGGAGTGTTTTTATTTGTATGATTAATAAATAAAAATAACTCAAGACGTAAGTCTATGACCACTGTGTGCTGCCAGTGGTGGGCCTCATCAGAAAGCTTACAGTCACACAAAGGGCAATGGAGAGGGCCATGCTCGGAGTTTCCTTGCGTGATCGAATCAGAAATGAAGCGATCCGCGAGAGAACCAGGGTTACGGTCATAGCTCGAAGAATTGCCAAACTAAAGTGGCAGTGGGCAGGGCACATTGCTCGCAGAACGGATGGCCGATGTGGCAGAAAAGTTTTGGAGTGGCGACCACGAACCGGAAGACGTTGCGTTGGAAGGCCTCCCACCAGGTGGACCGAAGACCTGGTGAAGATTGCGGGAATCCGCTGGATGCGGGACGCACGGGACCGGTTAATGTGGCGACTCTTGGGGGAGGCCTATGTCCAGCAGTGGACGTCTTTCGGCTGATATGATGAACTCAGTGCATATTGATTTAAAAAAACATTGTCTTCTTTAAGTTGCAAGACTTGACAAGTTACACAAGTTTAAAAGGTTTAAAAAGTAATTATTTTGATGTTCAGATGATCACCAATGACTTTTTTTAAGTGTGGCAATATCTTTTTTGGGACAAATCTCTATCACCGTTTTTCGTAGCAGCGGCGTAGCGGGTCGACGAAATTACTATTTATTTATTTATTAGTTTATCCTCGAGCTGGAATGCCTTGCATCAATTACACCAATCGAGCACAATCTTATAACAAACTCACTATGAGTCCAGGTTTCCTCACGATGTTTTCCTTCACCGTTGTCAGCGATGTCCAAGACAAACTTAGAAAGTACATATGACTTGAAAAAGTCACATTGGTACTTGCCCGGATTCGAACCTACTATGTTAATACGAAGCACAACATATTGAGATATTGATGATTAGATGGTCACCATCTAGAATGTTAAGCATGTTTATGCTTTTTTACAATTAATCTTATACTACGACTCTCGTAGCAGCGGCGTAGCGGGTCTACGAAAAATCTATTTCCAATAATACAAAAGATTGAGATGAAAATAAACATATAAGGAATATTTAAGATAATGAATAAGAATATCATCATAGCAGTAAAAAAATACACTAGTAATTATAGACGCACAGTAGGTTCAGGTTGTAAGTAGGTTGATACAAAGTACAGTCAAAAGCCCTGCCGACCCTTAACGAATAAACCGCAACGTTTACGCCAAAGTGTCCGTGTGCGCAAAAAGGCCAACGACACCCGATCAAAACACGAACTGGTCAGCGAAAGCTTATACTACAATAAATAAAATAGTATCGCATGAAGCAATGTCGCAGAACAACAAATAAAATAGGTGAACGACACGAAAGGACCTTGTTGAATATCTTTCAATTAATTTACAATTCGCCCACTCGATTTGCTGAATGAACAGGTGGCCGCAGGCAGGCGGAAAAATATCCTACAAAACCCATCACTATAACACTACAAAATATCTTAAAATACTTTACATTGCTCGGTATGTTTGACTGGTAAACTTGAGTGCCGGAGTAAAACGGATAATGTACGGAACACAGTTGCAAATTCCCGTGTTTCGTCCGTGTTAATCTCCCTGAATGGGGTTTGTTTACGAATGCTGAGTGGCCATGAACCGGGGTTACACTTTATTCCTCTATATTCGGATATTTCGCATCGAAAGCGAGAGTGGCCTGGTTTTTGTTTCATGTTTGATTTATTGTCGTTGTGTAAGCGTGGCGGTCACGCTGCCATTGACGGGTTGAGGGCTGTGTCAATGATCGGCCTTTATCTGTTTTGCCGCATCGGGATTTTCAAATTCAAATTCTTAATTGTTTATTGTACACCAAAACAATACATTTACAAAAAGTGAAATCAATATTTATGTACAAAGGATTTTGTTCGTTGAATTGTTTCAATTCACCTACGCTTACGAGAATTCGACGAGATTGGCAAGCCCTGGTCGATTGTGACTTTCTACCTATTAGAATCACTTCCGTACAAAAGCTGAGTAAGTAGCTTAGCTTATGTTAAAATCGGCATAGGCCCTAAAATTCAGTTTGAAATTGGTTGATACCAAAATTTAGTATGAAAATAAATTGTCTAGAGAATTATTGATTTATGGGACTTATTCGATGTCCTATTAAATAGTAGGTAAATGTAGACATATAAATATAAATCGCGGCATATGAATCTGCGAGATTTTTCGGAAATATAAAAACTCTAACATGAAAATATTTTAATTTGTTAATCATGGTAATGTTAATCATTAGTCACCAAAGTAAAGGAATACACATGACATGAAAGAATAAGAAAAAAATAAAATAAAAACAAAAAGAAAAGGTAAGAAAATTAGTTTATGTTACTCACGGGTGTCGTACTGGAGCGCCCTCTGCCGCGTCCTCTTCGAGACTCGCTCTTCACCGTCTGCAAGGTCCCGTCCGGAGCCAAAATAAGCTATAACAACACAGACACACCACGGACTTAACATAAAGCAAAAATAAAGTAAGTAAAACAAAGGAGAAACGTTAACACAAAAAAGGGAAAAATGAATAGACAAACATGCAATGGAGGTAAGGTTAGATGGCGACAGATTAGTTGTTTTAGTATGAAAACTTTCTTAATGTTCGATTTGAAGTATGTACTGATTGATATCAATAATAACATTAAATGATTTTATAAACGACCGTCTTGTAAGTCAAGATCTTCAAATAGTAAAAATAAAATATGAATAAAAAAAAATTGGATTTTGTGCAAAACCGAACAAGCGCCATCTATGTTAGCATGTTTGAATCAACACCAACGTCGAGCGACAGGTTACTTGTGCTTGTCGTAGTTCCGCTACTCCCCGCTAGATGGCGCGCTTGGAAGTAAAACTTCAATGAGTGATTAAAATAAATAGGTATAATTTCACTAGAAAATACAATTTCAGAAAGATTTTTTTATAATATAAGGTTTCAGCTTTTTTTTAGTTTTACATAGCATTTTTATTATTACCTCGTATTAAATATTTTCTATGATTTATCTATCCGGGATTTTTTCCTACTTTCGCCTTATTCCTATGTTCTTTTTTGCGAGATATAATATAATAATTATATTTCATTAGGTAATTTGTTTTTCAAGAAAAAAATACAGATTATGATACGGCGATTTTGTTTCTAAAGAACTACTTTTATGTAGCCTTATAAGCAACAAGAATGTGAAATTCTAACATCGAAAAAAATCCGCGGCAAGTTCTCTTTAAATTATTGATGACACGCTCAACTGTAAAGCTAATGACAGCTGTCATTGTCAAACCTAACGAGCTTTTTCGTTTTCTAGCCACACACTAATTAAATAGGCTACTCCAACAGAGGCAACGAATAAATAAATAGTTTCTGTTACTGAGCACATGGCATCGCCTCACACCTGGCGTTTTAGTTCGTTACTCCTGTTTTTGTGTTAGACGCAAACGACATTTGTGCTATTGCCGTCTCTCTCTGATTGTCTATCTCTTTCCACCGCTATCTATTCTTATTCAAATCGCGGGATTTGTAATTATCCTTGTGAACAGGTCTGGGACTCATTTTTCGTTCGCTAGAGAGATTTTAATAAGATGAATAAACATTAGGAAGGTCTTTATGGGAAACAGCTGCATTATAACCTTTAGCACGTTTGTCACGGGTTTGAGATTGTACGGGAAATGTTGTGACCGTTTTATTTGTTGTTCCAGTTCTACTTATCCAGATTTAATCATAGTTAGATATCTAATGTATTTTTATTATTCGTCCATGAAATGGTATAGAATCGTATGTAGTTTATCATGATCCTTTTGTTGTAATGAATTTAGAAAAACATCTGCAATGCCATAATTTTGAAAAATCACAATAATTAGCTACCCATAGAATTCCACTAATTTACACTACACACCAAAAACATAAAAAACAGGCACTTCCTTCAATTTATGACTCGCAACATTTGACATACTTTCAAAAATGTTAGGGGAATGATATAAACATGACTACCGTTATTTAAATATTAATTATTATCAGGAAGCATCATCGTCATACATTGAATTAATAAACCCGTTTGTAAATTAGAATTAGTACACCTTTGTACAACCATCTGTCTGTACTCATTAATGTTTCTAATTAATAATATCATATTTTAGTAACACCTTTGAAAGCTCATTGATATTGCGTGTGATTGGTCCTGCTTTTTAATGTGTTACTTCATAATTTTATGAGGTTTTGAAATCTGAGTTTCGATTTAAATGATTCATTATGAAGTTCTTTTTATGATCAAATTATCGGCGTTACATTTTTGAACGGCGGTTTAAGTTTTCTGTGTGTTTTGCTCTTGTCATTTTATTGTAGCGAAAAATTATGAGCAGTGCCTATTAGATTCGCTAAACCGAATGTGACGGTAAATGAAATGGTTTATGTTCCATTTAATACACTTCCAAGCTAATATTTCGCATTCCCAACTTAAATCCGCACTAAAGTTTTGGTCCTTCGTTCCCGACACGCCTTCACCGCACCTCACGTGTTTTCGTAAACAAATTACTTACTCTCGGGAGATCATACAGTACTATTCGTAATACTGCTCGTATTCTCGTACCGTGGGTGCGTGTTGCGTGGGTTTGTTGAGGCAGGTCGTCTCCGTCACGCGAAGCTCTTGATTGCCTCATTGACGAGTGCTGAGACATGTTAATGTTCCGGACCTTAATTTTAAAGGCATGCGACGCAGTTACTATCGCCGGGAGGTGTTTTGTGGTCACGAGATTACTCCTTTTGAGGAAATTTCAAAACATATATTTAGATGGCTTTGGTACGTTTATTTTTAAAACTGCTAAATAATGTAGAAAACTTCAGAAGGGTAGCTAAGGTAAACAGCACAAAGCTTTTTTAGTTCGTTAACGACATTGGCAGTAGGACTGGTTTCAGGTTACCCGATAATTACGTTGTCAAGACATGAGTTAATATTATAGACACGTGAACTTACTAAGTCTAAAAGTATGATAATATTTAATTATTGAACTCCGTGCGTGGCTGTTGCTGCATTACAGAATCATGCCAGATTTTGTAACAAAGACGATAAGGTTCAAATTGGAATAACTCACGTGTCTTCGTAGAATGCAATAGATATAAGTTCTCCGATAAAAAAGTTACCATTGTTCTCAATAAATAGAAGTCTTTGAAAATAACTTATTCCACTAGTCGTGCAGACGACTTTAATAGTCAAACTTAAAATGTTAGGTTCCACGAAATCGTTTGTTTCTATCGCCTATAATTCATTTTAAGTGGGACTGTTGCCATAAAAGTAAAGTAACATGTAACCTAATTATATTTAATGTTAAATATAATTCATCAAGACAACCGTCCATTGAAATTGTACCGCCATGATGGATTGAAATGGCAGTTATTTAAAATCGGTTAAAAAGGCAGGTGCAACCCATCGCCGAAGATAATAAAGGCAGAAGATAATCTCGAACGTTAATCTGTACAGTAAAAATAACGAGGTTAATTGGAATATGTTTTGTTTCGTTTTGGTATGCCCGTTTTTGCGGACCGTTAGTAAATTACAATGGGCCCGTGTTTAGTGCCGCTACTCGGCGACAGATGGCAGGCTAACTAATTTGCGGAACTGCGCTCCCATAAATTTTGTTTCCATACTTTATTTAAAGACTTCATGATGTATTTTGTGAGTATTTTTGTTTACAATAACCGTAAAAGAACATGGTAGATTATTATTACTCTCGATATTTCTAAATTTTACAAAATGGCGTGCTAAAAGAATATAGCGCCAAACGTAAAACGCTTTGAACTAAACTGAGAACTCGAAAATTCAAGGTAAAATAACGCAAGTCGACGGCAAACGAGCCTTAAGTGAATCTCAAATTGGCGATATTCGTCCCAAACTGCCGATTCGACGTGTCTGTGCGATTCAGCGGTTTTATTTGAATGAGAATGCGATTCGCGACGATATCGAGTGCGTACGGTTGGCAGCAGTGTCTTGCTGGCAAATAGTTTCAGAATACAGATTGCTTTTTGTATTGGCTTTTAAGATTTTATATTGGAAAACGATTACATTAGGTGGTGTGTTGGACGACTTTTAGATTAAATGATGCACGATACTAGAATTGGTTGTGTTAATCTTTTTACTCTTTGGATCTGAATCATCTTATCTCAATCTCTCATCTGATCTGTTCATCTCTTTCCGTTTATGATTTCTTTGCAGTCTCAAACCCGACGATTCTGTCCCAAATTTGACGATAGATTATTCTTATATTTAGTAGTTTTGCGATATCTTTTAGTATAGTAGTCACTCAAATTCAAATATTTTGAAGAATTGTATAGGCACTGAGAATTGTAACTAGCTACAACCAGAAGGGTACAAAAAGCAGTATCTATCTAAAATATAGTCTGTCCTTTCAAAACTTCTACAACTTAAATTACAAACACAAATCACAAAGTTTATTAGCATTAAACTCTAAAACTATTATCTGGAGACTGCTAACTTTAGCTTTTCCTTTCGGAGTATTCTTTCGAGAATGTTCTGGAACAATAGAAGAAGTTTGCGTAGCAAACAATTACACTGTATAAGAAAGTTCACCTATAAATTATTGCGTGAATGTCGGCACGTCCACAGACTAATTTTACACTCGAGTACGTTTAATCAACTTGAATATGAAAACTAGCAGTGTTCTAGTAATGTTAAGTCAGTCTTGGTGCCTAAAAAGATAATTTATTAGGACTACAGGTATATTTTTTACTATCAAGACATATTGCGGCCAAATGTCACAATTTGCAAATAAAAAATGGAGTAGCAAAACGTAGACGTGTGGCAAATGCATTATTAAAGGTGGCATTATGTAAAGAAATCTCACATAAATAAAACAAATAAGAATTTATCTGTCAACTTTACTCACAAACGACATATCGACTTCCCATCAAAATTGGACAGTCTATGAACTATCACACTAATATTACGAGTGTGTGTTTTTGAGTGTGTGTTTGTATCTACTTCTTCACGCCCAAACGGCTGGACGGATCCGGATGAAATTTGTCACAGAGATAGATTAATGTCAGGAATAGCACATATGCTACTTTTTATCCCGGGAATATGTTCCCACGGGATAATTTTCGACATTCACGCGGGCGAAGCCGCTGGCAGAAGCCAGTACCTACATAACTCACTTTTCAACACACTTGCTCATAAAGTGGCACTAATTTCACCGCAATAAGGCACATAATGACACATGTAATCAAACTGTGACTTTTTCATTACTATTATTCACAAGTGAGTTATAGAGGGTACACATTAGAATATCGAATATTAAAATACCTACGGTTAAAATGTCACTGTTCAAAACATCGAAAATTTAAATATCATTGACCGAAAATTAAAATAACGAAAGTTTATGATGTCGAATGGTTAGATAACCTACGTCCAATATATCGAGTAGGTATTTTTAAAGTAAATATAATGAACTTAGGGGTTTTAAATGTTGACATTTTGAACATAGGTATAACCGCCTCAGCGGTAGTCAACAACATTACACACTTGTACCATAATGTACTATTATCTCATACATAATTTATCTCTAAATTTTAATCGTGGCGGTAATTTAGCAGCCTCCTATCAATCTCTAAACGGGAGCTAACAGGTTCTAGTTACACATACCTGGGGCTACCGATGGCCTGGCCGCTAGGCGTCGGATGGGGTCGCCAGGGGTTGGATAGGGTCGCAAATTGGTCAGAAACACCCTCCCCAGTGTTTAAACAGATATCTGCACATCAATGCGCTTTAGACACTAAATGTATTAAGAGATTATTGTGCTTTCGTATGGCTAAAAGCGGGTGAGTGTGTATTAGGTTTAAAGAGGATTAGGCAATGTATTGGACAATGCTTAAAAGGTTTTGGCTTCGTTTTGTTTTGGTACTGGTACGGTTGGTAAGGCAACTTGCATTCAAAGGTTCATAACGCAAAGACCTGTCGTGCCTGCAACATGATGAAGAATATATACATATATTCTTCATCATGTTGCTGGCACGACAGGTCTTTGCGTTACAGTTGTAAGTTTTAATGTCGATACACTATGTTTTTTAAAACTTCGGTAACAAAGACATGTTTATTGAAACATGAAACATTACCAGCAGCTAAATAAATCGTAAAACTCTTTCTTTGAACAAATTATTCCTCACAAATCGACCAGTATGGTGTTATTGAGCGACCGTGGTAAGTCGACAAAGGCAGCCGTGGTCCGACAATTCAATCAGGCTGCAATCAAATTGACTCGACGAGCGACGCGACGCGACACTGTGCCGTAAGCGACTTCACACACTACAAGTGCAGCGACGTGACAGATAAGTGATATTGTACTTGATGTTTTGGGGCTAGAATACGGTTTTGTGGCGTTTTAAGGGAGCGAAGTTAGGTCAGATTTTTAGACGGGCAAAACTTCGTCACTTCCACTTCATCGGTGGCAGAGCGTTGGTCACTTTGGCTGTATGTTTTGGGGCACAGAGGACAGGGTAATAATTTGAATAATTGTCATGCAAGCGACACGAAGACGATGAAACATAATGTCTAACAGCCATGTACCACCTTTTTTCAAGAGCTTCAATATACAGGAAAACACATCTGCATAACCAACAGATGTGTTTGTTTCTATCATGTAGTTTTAAAAAGTGCACTAGAAACTATAAAAACTTTTCTATAAATGAGTCAAGGGGCAGACGCTACTTAAGGTTACACTAGCCGATCATTCTTTCATACAAACGTAGTCTGGCGATTACTCCACTGTTTGACGATGTACGTTCAAAATAAAAAAAATATATCAATTTGTCTCATCATTATCTAGCCCCGTAGGGAAACAAAAAAGTAAATAAATATATATTTGAAAGTTATGAGCGTCGAAAGTTCCATATTTCAATACTAATTTAACGCATCTTTGGGCGGAAATAAATACCATAAGAAGAAGGAAAATTGCAAAACGGCCTCCATACAGGGATAGATTAGTAATTCAACAATGAAAATAATTTTATTTTAAAATATAAATTTAGTCGTTTTTCCATGATATCTAGACTCCTAAAGGTTTGTTTATAAAATTTCGCGCGCTCGTTTTCGTCCTAAATCATCATCCATTTCGATACAAATTTGCAAAAGTGTTAATTTGTACACTAACTTCATCACAGCGTCTATCTCTTTGGCACGTGTTGTCGGATGAGATAGCATGCATTTTAACCTCGCGCACAAAATAGTTCGTGCTGTCGACTAGGGAAACCTTAAAATGTAAAACAGTCTTCCTGAGTACATATTAAATCAGACACAAAAACTCTTTAAACTTCACATGCAACACCGGTCAACCAGACGCAGACGGCTCAGAATTCGATCGATGCGACATTGCGACCAAATCACTTTTATATTTAAGTTGGTCGCGTCTTGTCGCGCGACGCTCAGTGTGTGCGACTCCTAAAGCTCCACACAACGCGATTGGCTATTGTTTAATGTCGCCGAGGACACGGCCGGGTTTTTTTATCCTGTCGACGACGGAAGCTCAATTCAGTGCAATCACGGCGCGGTGACGCGGGACGCGATATAGTTGCGCGCGTGTAGACGGTGGCGCTGTCGGCGGCGAGTAGCGGAACTAAAAAACTTAAACCGTATTTTTTTATTGAATTAATTTTGTAATACACTCTGCTCAATTAAATAATATGTATTATTTAAAACAGAATTTTAATATGCATGTAATTTTATGAATACTTTGTTCCACTTTATTAAAATAATTCGTTATGTCTTTATTTGCTTAGTTAATTTAATAGAGCGTGAGAAAGAAACCACGAAAATTCCCGTCCTACATATCGGGCGAGTGAATCTGTGCATAGCGTGGAGTTTAATTTAACAAATTGAACCGCCATCCGGCAGCCAAGTGGCGGATATGTCATGATGCCGCTCTCATGACGCACGTCAACGGCAATCGTGTCGAAACACAGAAATTACCCAAAGATTACTTTGGATTGTTTTTTTCCTCTTTAATTTTTTCTAGTTATATTTTTTTTCGAAGTGTTGTACTCAAGTAAAATTACAAGTAAAATTTTACTTCGCGTTTTGAATTATCAAGCGAGTTCCGCTTTCAAAACTAGATTTTATTATAATTAAAAAAAAAATAACTTTTGCGACGATGCGCGATGACTCGCTCGTATTTATGATTTTGTGGCGGTCCGTATGATCTATTTAGATCTTATTTGTTAGTGTTAGTAATTTGCAATAATAAGCTTTTCTTTAAAAGACAAGAAATTCACTCACACGTCTCATTAAATCTCAAAGCATTATTCTGCAAAAACTTCACAAGACGAACACAAAGAACGCGGGAACATTCGAATGATTTAAATTTGGAATTGGTGTAAAGCTCGCATTGATTGGCGGGTGAGTCAGTATGATGCATTGTCCCATGCTTGTGCTGACTCATGGCTCACAATGTAATGCTTTTGCCTGAGCGAACAATAAAATTATCGACATTATGCTAATTTATGAAAACAAAAACTAAATGGCAAAGGTAAGAGGTAAAATGTTTTGATATGTACGGACAAGGCTATGTTAGACTTGATGATTTTGGTGAAAATATAGCCATGAAATTCTGTATATATTTCAACGAAAAGGATTTTTTTGAAATTAAGAGGAATATCAATAAAGTCAAATCAATGTCAACTCAGCCCAGAGCAATCCACAGCTATATTTAAGCTTCTCTTAGTTAGACCAAGTCAGAACTGGGATACACTGAATCATGACCTGAACCTGGCTTAGCCCGGATGAAATATTATAGGTATAGAAGAAATCTAGAAGTTCAACTTATGTGGTGAATTGAAAATAAAACGGGGCCCAATTAAAAAAAAACACAAATTCAAATATGGAATAGAACGTACCCGCCAGTCACACCGCGCCACAAAAAAAGAAGTTTCTAATAAAAATAATTCCATACAATTTCTCTTTGAATGAAAATCCTTTTTTCACGAAATCCTAAAATGGTATGTTTGTAAACAAACCATATCTGTTTCAGTGAAGTTCAAGGTCCCAGGTCTCGGTCAGGGGTATACCCGGGTACTTTGTGACCGTTTACACCCGGGACGAGGGTCCAAGGGTTTTCCTTGTACGGCCTCTTTATTTTACGATAGGACTGGCTTTAAATATATTGTCAGTGGATGTTGTTCTTTTCGAATTTGGAATATCGTGTGTTTATCTTATTTAATAATAGGCGCAAAAGAGCGTATGTTTGTGATATCGTATGTCCAAAACAGATGAATTGATTGATTATAGTCGTGATAATCTAAGAAGTCAGATTTGACAGCCATAAAGATACATAGTAATAATTAAACTCGATACTTACGAATGATGCTCGTTGTTATAGTGTATGTATGGGTAATCATAGTAATTAATTAGGATTATGAATTTGTTTTTTTTTTTCTTTTTCTCATGTACAACATTATCGCGGCATGTAAAATGAGAAATGTCATCGCAGTTTTTAGATTGTCACGATTATAGCATTGTTTTTCGTTAAAAAAACAACACTACAATCGTGTTATTCATATTATCCTGTCTTCTAGGTAAGTAGATATAGTTTTCTTAACTGGCCTTGAAAGTTCAAAAATCCTTTGTATAAAAGCTTTAAATTTAAACTTTGTAAGACTTCTGTGTGCGTAGGTTTTTTCAATGTTTGTAGTTCAGGGTTGGACAAAGGACGTTGAGTAACTTACGAGAGTAGGAAGTAAGAGCTTTTGTATTAAGAAACTTTTTATTGAAACACATTTTGTAACGTTACTCCTTTTCAGAGTTTGTGGTCACGCGTTTAAAAACTTCTGAAACGTGAGTTTGAAAAATACTTCACAGAATTACATAATAACAAAGCTTTTTTTTAAAGGTAAACAAATGTTGAAACATTGTTTACGTTTTCGTTGAAAGTAATTGCAAAACTCTAGGGAACAATTGCGAAATTCCCTTTCATACATATTAGAGAAAATTATTTGTTTCGTTAAGGATATTACGTCAACGGAATTTGAAAAGGTTGACTGAAAGAAAATGCATTGTGTAAGTTGTTACTTAAACAAAAAATCTAAGAAATGGCTTTTCAATTTTCCAACAGTATTCGCTGTGTAACAGTAATGTTTTTCTTACTAAACCATTATTAATTAGCTTTGTTTTTCTTCTTTGCATGACTAGCAAATTCTACAATTCTTGTCTTTGGTAATTTAGCATCCTTTTCATTTGTTATATCAGCCGTAAAAAGTAAAATCGCCTAAGGCACACTTGTCCCACCGCCGACGAACAGTGATTTGCGAGTAAAGTTGAAACTAAAATCGAGTTGGCGAGCAGCGATAGTTTTGTCGCTCGGCTATAAGCTAGTGTTCTTGTGCACTGTAGGTAGAAATGACCGCCGATTGGTCTCTCGACGTTATTTCTGACCACCAAGCGAGCAAGCGAGCATCGCTGAGCGAGTATAACTTTTATAGCTCTTGTCGCTACGACAAACTTGTGGTGAGTGAGTACTCGTCGGCAGTGATACGTTGAAGATAAAAACATTTGGCCTTAGCTCCTTCTGCGCATGCAGCTTCCCTGGTAACTTGTAAACGGCACAAATATGTGGATGTCTCTAACTATTCTCAATCTCATTTTTCTTTCCTTCTTTTAATTAGACTTTTACAATGATTTTCAAACATCTTTATAGCCCTTTGCTAAGAATAGTTACAGCACTGATAACAAAATTTGTGCCACATGTTAAATTTAGTCATGTAATACTATTTTTATTTACCTTTGTATAGATTCTTTTACCGATTGTTTTGTGAATGTGTGAACATTGTAGGCCTTCTAGATGCTAGTTAACATTTGTTAACTTTTTTATAAAATATATAATCCTTTTATTTTATTTTTTTAGTTTCTTACGACTTATTGTCATAAGTCGGGCCTACGTTGTCCCCCCATGTCTAAGTACTAATGCTGTAACATGGAAATATTGTAAAACCAAACCATTTTTAAAAGAGTAACCATGGAGTTTCTTGCCGGTTCTTCTCCATAGGAAACGACCAACCCGAACCGTGCACCTTTTGTCGACGTTTTATAAGTGCCCATGTAGGCCTATGTGAAATAAAAAAAATTGATTTTGATTTTGATTGAGTGAACAGCCAGCGATCAACTTTTAATATGTGTCTCTTTTATTGGCACGGGATCCTGTCTCGGATCTTTTGTTCGTTTCTTCAGCGAGAAAATAGTCTCAAGCTTATCGCTTCGTCGCCAGCGTTGGGCGAAGTGCCTAAAGCTGGACAATTCTTTCCTCTGAAGTTTTCTTAGAATATCTAATTTTTCCGTCTATTTTATTTTGTCATGAATATCTTTCAGTTCGACCAATTATTTTTGATGGAGAAATATTCCACCATTGATCTCTAGTTTGAACAGAGAAAGAAGGAGTACGTAAGGACCGTAGCAGATGGCGTTCTGTTATTTCTACCTACCCCCATAAGAAAAAGGCGTGAGTTTATGTATGTATGTTATGTTATCTATTTAAAAAAAATGCCTTTTATTAACATCAACACTTGATTTAAAGCACAAAGCCACGCCATATCGCTAGTTAACAACAGTTGCTAAACAGAGATTTAAGTTAGAATTTAATATTAAACTTTGACAATGGATACTGGAGCTGTTATTATGTAAGTACGAACAATAGGAGTTCACTAACTTTCGGATTAGTAACGTAAATTAACAGTTATCCCCCAACTTTGTTAGTTAATTGTTTAACTTTTTTGTTTATATTTTTTATTAAATTTATGTTTATTTCTATCATTTTTTTAATTTATTTTTTATTTACGGTATTTTTGCCCTTTGCCAAGGAGTGGTAAAAAAAAGTTTACTTTAATTTTTCTATCAATTCTCTTTTATATATCTTTTATCTTATCGCGTACTTGTACATAACTTTAGTATACCTATATGTGGGTATAAAGGTACGTGATGGCAACAATGTACATATTGTGGTTTCCAGGAAATGCGTGGTGTACCTACCTACGTACTACAGTAGAGTATAGGTAGGTATAACATTCTTCAATGATATGTAGAATTTACCAGGGGTGAAATCACCAGTGATCGGGTGGGGTCATGAAGTATGCAAAATATGACATATATTTTTTCAAAGATATTCTTTTTTTGTTTACGAGTTATCTGTATGCAAGAGTTTACCGTGTCTAATATTAGATTATTTTAATTTTTTAAACATAAAGAACCTTGCTAAACATTTTCATCATCACTTTAAAACCTACCAGATAATCGCGTAGCACCGTCATAACTCAAAGGGTTGCAACCACTCTGCAATACCATCACTCCATTTCACCACTGCAAGTTAAGCAGTACACAGCGAACGCGCCATAACAGTAAACCTTTATGACATACCGCGAATATCCCAAATGATATACCGTGCTATATCCCAAATGCACACCGAAGCCCTCCCTTGATTAAAAATGCCGAATATTTACACAAGTCTCGCTTTTCTCTATAAAAGCGAAGTGTGAATAGTTAAAAGCACTCTGTGGGAGATGAAAACTGAAGTGAAAAGCTGTTGTTTAACAGTATATAGGCGTGTTCGAAGATTTGTGCTCTGTGGTATTTGAGATTAGGAAAAAAAGGGAGAGTCTATGGTTCCTTGTTTGTAAAGGGAATAGTGTGAGATATGTTATGGTAGTAATGTAAACTACGGCAACTATTATGAACTTCAGAATTTGATGGTTTTCGAATAAAGATTTGTGTGGTAAATTCTTGGTAGCTGCTGGCTAAATAATTACTTGAATTTACTACGTCTTTTGATCTACTTAAAGAAAACTTAAACTGTCTGCTAATACATTAAATAAAATATTATTCATTCAGTGTAACTTTTCACACCTACGTCTTAAACATCACCCTCTTTTACAAAAAAAGAGAACATTAGCCGAATAACTCTCAAGAAATTACATGTCACATAAAAAATAGAGTAGCAAAGTCTCTTCAAATTTCTATTTTGTCGCGCGAATAAAATCCTAGCAGCCAAGTGATTTCCCGCATCGCAGATTGACACCGGGGGTGCTTCGTCGTCAGTGGAGCGGGGACGTAGTCTGACAATTTGTACTTTCACCCTATATATTACGTAGAATATGTTTCGATCGGGTTACTGATATTTTTGGGGAATATAAGTTGGTTGTTAATTTTTTGGTGGTGATTAAGGCCTACTTGCAAGAAAAACTTAACTCAGAGTTGGTTGCTAACACGAGTTTAAATTGACTGGTTTTCAATATTGACAATTTAACCTCGTGTTAGCGACTAACTTTGATTTAAGTGTAGGTAACATTGTTGCCATGGCGGGTAAAACCTGGATAAGGTTGGCACAAGAAAAGAGAGGCCCGTGTCAAGCAGTGGACGAAGTCGAACTATGGATAATGATGATAAAATATGAAGAGCCCGAGTATTTTTCTGACTTTATCACACAAATAGTAAAAATAATCTGTAAATGATCACAAAAAACTCCTCATATTTAATTCATTCATGATGTGGATTCATACTTCGAAGCCTAGCTGTACCTTCCTTTGTATATATGTAAGTAGTTAAGTTTAGTAGGTATAACTTAGTATAGTTTAGTTTTGTTAACCGACTTTCCAAAAAGGAGGAGGTTCTATGTTCGACTACATGTTTTTTTTTTGTTTATGTTCACCGATTACTCCGTCAATTGTGTACCGATTTTTAAAATTCTTAAAAAAGTATGTTCCGAAATTGGTCCCATTTTAATTTGGTGAAGATCTGATGAAGAACTTAGGAGATATAGAACAGAACTCTTCAATAAATAACGGCAAATCTCTCGGGATTGCTGCAATCGCATGTCTGTTTGCTGTTTATAACATTTCATAACATAACATCACGCCAGTTCGCTCTTAAGGGGTAAGCAGATCTCTCATTTCACCGGTTATGTTCAAGTTTCATGAAATCTATTCTGGCGAAATAGTTCCCTTACTAACTTGCCTATTAGGTACGTACAACTAAAAAGTGAAAAATAAAAAAATCTTTTTGCAAAAAAATACTACCGACTTCCAAATACAAAACTACAAAGTGAAAAATAACTTAATTTATTTAGTGTCTAAGTATGTATATATTTTTTCAGTTCGAAATAAAGAAACCTTTTTCATAATACTGAAATTAAATGTGTTCTTATTGAATAATGAACTTGTTTCTACAAAGAATCTACCATGGAGTTTACAAATTGCGCAGAAAATGTTCACTTCGAAAACGTATTCCCCAATTTCAAGCTCAATGACTCTCCGGCTGTCAACTCAAAAGATTTGCATGCCCCTTGTTTCAATCTTGAACCTGACCTCTAAAAGTAAGGATTACATTACGAGGCACCCCATAGCGCTCGCTTACTGTTATCCTTAATCACAACATATGACAAAGTTCAAATAAAGCGATCTGAAGATAAAAGCGAAATAAAGTATTGTAGAAAGAATATGTACACATTTTTTAATAATCCATACTAATATTAAAAATGCAGTAACTCTGTCTGTTACCTTTTCACGCCTAAATCTCTGAATCAATTTAGTTGAAATATTGGTATGGAGATAGTTTGAGACCCTGGGAAGGACATAGGATAGTTTCTATCCCGGCAATCATCCTTAAGAGGATGGAAAGGGGAGTGGTAATTTCTTAAGGGGGCCCACACACCTACAATATTATGCAGCGATATAAAAATAGGCTATTTGAAGTACTAATGCTGCGCAAATGAAGTCGCTAGTCATGTATAAAATCATTTAATCCACTCTTATTCATCTTACCTGTTTTTCTTGAATTATCCCTTCCTGCATTAGTTTCTATCTATGTATTTTGTAAATTATTATTGTCATTGTCATAAATTGTGTGATTGCGGTAGCAGGACACTTTAAATTATAAGCTCTGTGTTATGCCTGGATCACCAATACAGGCTGTGCCTAGCTTGGGACCCATTGCTAACCTGTCAACGTCATTGTGATTTTAATTATTGTTTACCACTGTAATACAATAATCTAACATGTAACTGTGTAAGATAAATACATGATTTTTATTTTAAATGAGTAATATGTGTTTGATTTTTTAAGTAATCATATCAGAAGTAGAACACATAGAACATAGAATTGATCTCTTGAACGAGAAAACAATCGACATAAAACACACACTACAAATGGAAAACTAAAAAGATTGAAAACTACAATCAAATCTATAGAGATATATCCAAGAAGAAAACAAAAGACAATCATCGTTTTTCAAAAAAGAAACATCAGAAACAAAAGAATGTGGCATATGTATCATGGTGTAATAATCTTGCTCATGACCCCGGGGACGCCGTCGGAGTTTACCGTAATCTGAAAAGCCAGACGCTTGCACAGACGAACACCCCAATGCGTTGAGAAATTTGAATTTTTAACGATATCGACAGATGCTTCGGATGCATTATTTGTATCTTTAGTCCTGTGGCAATTGAATTGCGTATCCATTTTGTTATTATTTTGTTTCTTATACTTTTCAGCTTTGTTTTCTTCATTATCTCCTATATTTAAAGTTGGTGATATAAACGCTTCTGAAGGTACAACTGCAGATATAACTGTAGTCTTCAGGAAGTTTCTTCTCCTACTTAAACTTTATATCAATATATTGTGTTTACCTATTTCAAAGTTTAGTTATTTAATCTTAATCCTCAATATGTGTTATCTTTTCTTGTAATTGTATAACTCTTAAACTAGATATCCAATCACTCCCTTATCAATAATTACCTATAATAACCCCAATTATTGTCTCTTATCACAATATCAATTTCCCTACACAGCTCAAATTTGCAAATCAAGAGGTAACATTAGGATCACGTGTGTGGGTTCAAATGCCTTGAACCTGACCTCAGGGAGGGCTGGGTGCCGGAGGGTCCGAATATAATTTGTACAAAGAGGGAATCGTGACATGATTGTATATGTCTGCGTTGCTAGGAGGATTTTGTATTTTTTTGGATAGAGGACTGACTGTTTGCAATGTCCTTTTTTTTCTCTCTTTGTATTAATGTAAGTGATAAAACGTAGTAGGAAGAATCTAAATTCATTAATCTTTTTTAAAAGTACCTGTTTGAGCTTATAGTTTTACATATTTTTTTAAGACAAGCTCTCATTTGTATTAGACACCAATATCAGAAGTAAAACTAAACAACAATTCAAGTTCCAAAAGTAACGTCTCCAAAAAAAATATGTCCCTATTTACTCCCAATCGAGAGCCATCAATGCCTTCCTCAAGGCTCAGAGCCTCATAAAACGTATCCCTAAAAATAAATGGTCATTATTCCGCCACACTTGTTGCCCTGATGTTGTCATCAACGTCCCATCCTTGGTTAGGGTTGTCGGCGGTGAGGGTAAGCCTTTTAGGATGTGTGTGTCTTTGGGTCGAAGGATACGAGGTTAGGAATACGAGTGAGATTCGGGTAAGGATGTGCTTAGTTGGGAACTTGGCTCTTGTGGAACAAGCTTGATTGGTGTTTTAAAGTTCGAGTTGAAATTTTTAAAGGCACTTTTCAATCGCTTTGGATGCTTTATAATCGTCATCATCAGCCTTTAAACGTTCGAACCTTAATCCAACATGCTTTAGATGCTTGTAATGAGGAAATTACCGGTTTGTTTATGGAGTCTTTTGTTTCCGCCGTCTTAAAGACCATTTAGGCCAAACAGTTAGTTTTGCAGCACATAGCCTTTTTTTTTGTTTTGTCAACTTAAAAGTTTAAAAAGGTGAGGTTCTTAAATGCTGTCGTATGGGTAGATATTCCAAATGCCTGTATCTCCACTCGGCATCGCCAAAATCATGCAAATTCCCAAACCAGGAGTTGCTCCTCCGAAGTTTTAAAATATGTATCTTGCGGATCCCGGGGTAACCCTACGGGTATGAATATGGCGATATCAGTGACCGGTCCGGGCTCCGGGGCCGTCTGGCGCGCGTCTGCCCCCGGTATCGAGATTAATGCCTCCTGTGGTTACACGCCCAAGGTCACGTTTACGTACGTTTGTTTTTGTCGTGCCTGCTCCTTTTTGGTCCTTTTGGCGTATTGGCACCGTTTTTAAGGGTTAAGGGGGCGTTTGTTGTCAGGCTGTTAGGTTCGCGAAATGGGGAGGAGGAATGCATTATCCAATTTGAGCTTGGTGTGATATTTTAGGGATTTTACTACCAGTACTTACATAGATACAGGTTTGGTTATACACAGATGTATAAAATTATGCAGTTACTTTGTCATATAAATAAAGGAAGAATTGTCTTAAGGCCTTTCTGTGAAACGAAATGTGCGTTCGTTATGAGTAACACACAAAGCAAAACATTATACTTGTTAATAAATACACATTTTCCCTTCATAGAATAATCATATATAGAATCGAGTACCAGTCTTAACGCGTGTATGTGTTTGAACAGCAATAGTATAGAATATTTTTCTCATAAAAGAAAATAAAGAAAAAGATAAAGCGTATACGGTCGGAAGTATTTAATAGAGGCGGCGTTTCGTAGCCCGCGGCGTAGCACTGCTACGCTTCGTAGACGCGCTACGACAAGTCTACGAAACGGAGTCTGTGATAACTGTAATTGTGTTTTCTTATGAGATTATATAGGAGTTTTATGCTAGAGACGATCTGTATCTGTAGTAAGGAATACAATAAATTTATCCTTGAGGAAGTTGGCTATTGTTTTGGGAAAAATCGGGAATCCTGATACCTACAAGGACTGGGCGTATTTTTGCTAATACATCGGCTGTGTTTGTATCAAAGTGGGATGGTATGGAATATAAAACGTGTGAAAAGAAATTATACTTATGAATTAGTTTAAGGAATTCTACTTTTTAATTACCTAAATATTTTTCTATTTTATGTCCTCTAAAGAATTGCCTACAAAGTTGTAGTTTTAAAACAGAATTTAAAATCAAAAAGCAATATTTAAAAGTGTTATCAGAGTGCCTTAAATAGCCTGGCACTCTCAAAACTTCGGAGGCTTTGTCAGCTCAATTCCAAATCAATTATATACGCTTCCCGAATCATTCGTAATCAGATTTTCTTGAGTACTAGTTTTTATTTAAGACCCAAAAGGAGATAATATCATGACGGTTTTATTCCTTCCAAAATATGTATCGTACAGGGTTTATCCCTCGACAGTAAAACACAGTCTTAATTTTATGTATTTCCAATCGATTTTATTTTTTATGTCAATGGTTTTATAGTATGATATATGATTTCATAAAATTTATAGCCATATAAACTTGTGGGTCTATAACAGTAAAAATGTATCATTAGTTATGTTTTCCTGCAACTCCTGGAATTACAGGCCCGATTCATGTCCGGAGATAAAATTTATTTTAAAAGTTTTTTACTGTTTGTAATACTATTTTGTTACAGACCATAAAATAGAAGATGTACAAAAATAGTTATATTTAACGGCCTTCCAAACCATGTAAAAGAAAAATCTAATAAGAACTAAGTGATCGATACCATCTGGATACCATAGTTTAAAACTAATAACCCTACAAAAAGTAAACTGACACTACTGCCCGCCAACACTCACGTCAAAAGCCACAGATTATCAAAACACTACCTGTCAATTCCAATTCCATAGTCAATCACAAACAAATGAAGTTCGAAAATTCGTAAATCGAAATTCACCAAATAGATCGCAGAAGGTTGGCACGGGGTGCGAGGACACTTTCACCCTCGCATCAAGGTCACGCGGACATTGCAGCGGGACACATGACACGCGCCAGTGTGGGTGCATGTATTCCGAATTCGGGTGTGTTTACATTTTAACATAGGGCCCGTTAGTTGTGGTAATGGTACGGGAATTATATTGTTCCGTGTGTGCGTAAGTCTTTATGGCGTCTGTGGCCAGTAAAAGCGCCCAGACTTTATCTTTACAGTTAAGGAGCAAGTTATTTATTGTACATTTTAGAATAGTCTATCATTATATTGCTGTAAAGTTTTCCTATTTACTTTTTTTAGTATAGGTAGGCTGAATAAACGTTTTGCCTAGCGTAATTTATTCATTGGTTTCTGTTATTATTTGTTCCTAAATGAACTGTTGAAAACGCAACTCTGAGCTGAAAACACATTTATCATTTTGAAGCCAGATTAAGATTAATTTTGTTTGACTTAATTACGTAGCAACGTAGTTACATTTCAAGCACCTTATACAAAGATATACTGTATCAAACTCCGCTTAAGTTAAATTTAAAAATTCTGATTTGTCCACGCTAAATAAAGCTAATTTTTCAGATACCGCAATAAATCTAATTCGTAGGTGAATGCTCTTTCAAGAACTGGCAGAATTTACCTATTGTAGCAGAGGTCGTGAACAGTAGACCGAAAGACACTCGATTATAGACTAGACGCGTTCGCAATTTGTCGACTCTGCGTAATTTGGGCGGGAAATTGATTTTTTATGCCATTAAAGGCGGGTGAGGGGTGAGGTTAGGGACGCGGTGGAGGAGGGAGGGGCACGAAAGTTATCGGATTTTCGCGCCTCGAGCCGTAAGCCCCCGCACAATCGTCGGCATGAAGGTTAACAGCTTTATTCAATGTTGCCAGTATTATAAATACAATAACTACGTCGTAACGTTTGAGTGTACTTGTGTAAAGTTTGGTTGTAAAGATCTGGAGTCGGTGGAGTGCGGACGTTGGGACACGATTGTTGTCTGTTAGTACTTTGATTAGATTCAAGATTCTGTTAGATACCTACTGTTGAAGGTAATGAAATTTTACGGTTGAAGTTGAAGAAGTTTGAGAATAAATGAGAATGAACTTTACTTTGTACGGTTTTTGTACAACGATTTATTGATGTTGGTAGACGATGGCTAGCAGTGTCTTCTGTTAACACTGAACTGCAATCACCAACATGCTGTGCAGACCTGGTGATTACAGAGTTGTTGCACAAAAAGCGATGCCAGTATGATGATGACTTGATGAGTGATCATTCAATATATCTATCTAGTCTTTTCCTCACCATGTTGGAGTCAGTTTAATTTTATCCGGAAGCAGCTGAATATCAGTATTTAACATGCAAAGATTGCCTTTGACGATAAGTCATCATAACAGAAAAATTAGCCTCAGAAGGAAATCTTTTTAAATCTAACAGAATCAGCTTTGAAACTGTTCAATTCCAAAATAAACGATACCCAAAGAATTAGCATAAACGACGACTCTACGAATTTTCTCTGCCTAGGAATTTTAAATAACTAGGTTATTTCTAAGGCATAACTTGGCAGAAGAGAATATCATCGCGATTATACGACTTAATTAAAAAGGTCAAGAGTCTTGGAGCGAAAACTTTTTGGTCGTCGTCGAATTTCGTTTGGAGTTCTATGGTTTCATTGGAATAGTTTTTTAATTTGAATTAGGAATATAACAGTTTAATCAGTAAAATACTCGTATCATGGTGGAGTAGGAACAATGCTACTGCTGTTAACTCTACCCGTGTACACCAGGCTTTATACCTTTCGTATTCTTTATTTGACTTCAACTATCATATAATTTTTTAATGGATACTTAATAACATAAGGCTAACAGATTTGTTTTTTTTTTAAGATTGAAAACAAAACTGGAAAGCAGAAAATCTGTAATACCAAACAAGAATTTAGAAAAGTTAAAAAAAAACTTATGTGTCACATTTGTAAGACCTAAAAAACAAACTAAAAAAATATTAACACATTCATAAACTTTAAACTAACAACTAGCACACTCTCTTACCTAAATCGATATCTCATTTACAAATCTAACCATACTATTCCAAGTTCTAACAATACTAACCCTACCCCAGTGAAGTTACGATCTCCATGGTATAGGAACAGACAGTGGTAATGGAGAGTGACGTCATCGCTCCCCCCTGGCGTAACGGTGTACACTCTGGCCACAGGCCTATTGTGTACGGAGATGGTCAATTGGTATTGATTTGGAGGCGAATTTGCGTTAATTGGGCTTTGAAATTCGGCTGTTTGTTTTCAAATAAATTATTTTTAATAATGGCAACAACGCTTTTTCCTGGCTGTATAATGCCACAAATAATTTCTTGCATAGCAAAAAAGAAAATTTATACTAGAATCAAAAGCTTAATTAGCAGACTGCGATAAGTGTCTTAAAAATGAATCCTTTTATTTTTTACTGCACGGAGAGAAACAAAATAAATCACTAAAATATTTCTCCAGCGAAATACATCATGATCAGAACTTTCCTCTCTATTCTTTTAATAACTTTAATTGTTCAGAATCACGACTCGAAGTCGGCGTCTACGAAACTCGATCGAACACGGAAACGTAGTTCGTAGCGTAGCGTAGGTATACTGCAACGTTCATACAAATTCGTCTGACACACACACTCACAGATCAGTGTATAATATTCATCAAAACAAACGCACACAGGCGACCATAGCGTCTGCCGAATTAAACCCACACAGACATAAGTTACGAGGAGTGAACTATCCTGTAAGTGCGATTGGTGTGTGTGTGAATGAGAGAGAGAGTGTGACGAAATTTCACTTTCCGTTTTGGCAACGTCGCCCGACGCGCCTCCCCGTTCGTCGACATTTGAACAGGGGTGGGTGCACGGCTAGTTCACTCCGAAAGCCGACATTTTCATTTTTAATATTGGCAACACGGTCGTAATTGAGAACGAGGCATTTCGATTTTAAAAGAAAAACCCTGTCGAAATTAGAACTCAATTTTTTTTGAAATGGTAGATTCGATTGATTATCAACCGTTGTTTAAAAGTTTCTTCGCAATAGATTAATAATGCTGTCTATTCAAAGACATTACGGTTGAATGAACTGTTCAAAAGTTTGTGCAAACTCGCATAGACAATAAAAGGGGAGTGGTTTTGACAAAAGATTGAGAGACGCGCAGAAAAAAAAAGTAAAGTGAGTTGTAGTAAAGTAACGGTACTGTGTGTGGGGCATTTAAAATACTTCAAAAGCTCAGACGATTCTCGGAAGTGTCATCCTCTAATGTGTGAGTGAGACGGCACGATATCGCTGTTTCACGACTATCGACTCACAAAGGGACGCGAGTTGAATATTTTTCGTGCATTTTACACTTTATTATAATTCACTCGGCGTAATGTTTAAATTGAAACTGTATTTAGATGACAAATGTTGCATAATATAAATTTTATTAATTAAATTAGTCACAATACAGAAAAAGTTTCAGTAACTAAACAAAACAATATATTTTGAAAAATAATTTGCTTTTTGTGATTTGTGAAACACAATATATCGTATTTTGGCAATTCTCTAAACAAGGGAAACCCAATAAGAAACCAGAAATTAAATGAAGAAGAACCAATAACAACCAAATAAAAGGTCAACAACACCGACTATTTACATTTTCCCTATTGATTAAGTTGAAACAAAAACGTCCCTGAACGCACCAAAAAAAAAAACGCTCGCAAAAACAAAACAACATCGAATTCTGAATTTGAAAAAGGCAAAAAACGTTCGATGTAAATATTTAAACTGATTCATGCTTCATTTAATTCTTCAGATTTGCATGTGAATATTTTAATATTGGCTGGTAAAAAAAAAACGCTTTGTAGTGTTGAATCCATTATTATAATGTCAAGGTCTTCGCCTATTTTATGTGGTATATCTTGTCTTATTTTCCATACGTTTAATAAATACTTCAGTCAGCCGTTTAAGGTGGATTTGCTTTAGACGTTAGAGAGGCTTTCGATAGGGTTCTGGTTTCAGGTCAAGTTTAGTGAAGTGTACTTCGGAGTTCAGTTGGCGCTCTAACCGGGACTTGGGACACATTTTACTGTCCCTGTTTGTGTTGCAATAAGCGGTTTAATGTTAGATTTGACTGGTTTTAAAAGCAAAGTTTGTTTATGGTTTTATAGTTTATTTCACGTTTATATTTTGGGTATTTAGACTAGTAGATCTGTGGTAAAACATTGACTCGGTTCAAAATGGGATACCTACCTACGAAAAACACGATTAACGAATCAGGGGCGTAAAGCCGGATATCTCACAGAAGAAACTGAGAATAACATTTTCTAACGTAAATATTCCCATTTAAATTATCACAGATTGACTAATATTACCTTAGAAAAATAGTAAACAACGAAATAGTCTACAGACTGAAGAATTCATTGTTGAAGTCATTGTTTTTCACAAAAGCGTTTCTTAGTGAGCATCACATATTTTATGCCCGAAAGAAGACTGAAACGTTATCATGAATTAACATTAACACGATACGATTCAAAGTACTATTTAGAAGATTTAAAGCAACGATTAGTTTATTTCCCCTATAGGATTAAAAGTGGGTTCCTCCGCCATTTGTTTTTTTTTTATATCAAACTAGCTTCTGCTAGTGACTTGGCCGCAACGGCTTCTTTGCCAAGGGTGTGTTAAGTTACATTTAATACCATTCAGTAGATAAGAAGTGAGAAGGTTACAAACAGACAGACATATAATTATAATGAGTACTATGGATGGTGGAAGCACCCATTTTTTTACTACGTTCGGAACGAATCGTTCCAAAAGTAATTGCGTTAAAAGTTTTTGGGTTTTAACATTGTACGTTCACGCTCGTCTTGCAAATCGATTGGCTAAGGCTGCGCCGCAGGCTGCGCAGGAGTCGGATTACGGCCGGATGCGGCCGCGGAAGTGGCATGGCCGGCGGACGCGCGCCATCTTGCTTTTACTCTTTGCGCTTGCGCACCGCACGAGGATGTCTTTTTATTGTGTTTTTTTCTTTTGTTTTTCAAGTGCACGAGACAGTTGTTTTTTTTAATCGTTGTAATGGGCAATCGTTTTTAGTTCGATATGCTTCCTTAGGTTTGGTCAATGCATTATTTTTTATTTAGATTACCATTTACACTATTTTTGTTGCTATGTTTATCTAGTTTAATTTAATGGTTTATTTACAGATCGTTCGTTCATGCGTAATGTTATTGGATTTAAGAATCGCACAAAGGACAACGCTGAGAGGGACAATCGCTTAAAATTCTGTCACAAGTGAGAACATTTTCTTTAGCGACTATAAATTCCCAGCTGATCTGTCCTGTTATTATTTCGCATCTGTATCTAACACTGACGAAATATGAACTCTACCATGTAAATAATAAAGTAGGTATTCTTTTAAGACTTTATTGTTGACATTTGACAGTTCTGCTGTGAATGAAATCACATTGTTGTTGGGTTGGATAAAAAAATACAAAAGCAGGTAAAAGGAGCTTTTGTTGTGTGCTGCGTTTGCGCAAGTTTCGTAACAAAAGCTTGCGAGTTCGATGCGCTGGCGCACAATAGCTGATAAATTATTTGCTAATTTAGTGTGCGAAGATTGCACCTGGTGATAGCGTGTTCGAAAATGCTTTATCTTTGTACTCTGTGTTGATTTTTAAAATACGAATGTTCCGGATTCGGTTTTTAAACATTTAAGAACCGTTAAATCATTTATTTAAATACGTTTTAAAGCTTATGACACGACCCGGGCCTGGCTTCCCAGAGATCGTGGATTTTGATTCCTATTTCTAAAAACCCAGTAACAGTTACTGAACTCTCGGAATTACTGTATGTTCTATTGCGAATATAAGAGAGCAGCCTACAGCCTAGCAATATTGACGTGACCCAACTTATACCACAAGAATCTTTAACCCTTTTTGAGTGGTTATCCATCATGAAGACTCATAATCATGATAACTCTTAATTCGTAGTTATAACGAGATTATTTTCTACTCTTTCTTGTGGTTCAATTAGTACGTGGTGTAGACCACGATGTAGACCACGACGATCATTATAAGATTCTAATTTTAGAAATATAATTAAAGAAAGAACAAGAAAGAAGTAATCATTCGCATTTAACTAACTTTTTATTAAGTCTGATCCGAACTGACTAGACTTTGCCGTGGAGACGTGACTTGCCTGGATATGACGTTAAACAGTAATAAAATTAGTGGCAATATTTAAAGACAATACTAATTAATGAAGTAGGTACTTTGGTGGTCCCGGCTAATGTTACCGCGGAAGACTCAGGCAAAGATGGCGGGATGAGCTTGATGCCTATCGACAGAACAGCTCAACAATTGCTCTTAACCGAGAGGATTGGAATGGAGACCGTTGTCCTGTATCGGGCATTAGCTGTAAATAATAGGTACTTTGAGTATTTTCTCCATCATTTTCTGCGTACCTAAGTACTTTTTTTTACTAACTCATTATTTTTTTAAAAAGGGTACTAGTCCCTTCTTACTAAAGTTTATAAAAGACAGTAGTTTGAAAAAAAAATTACGTATTATTACTCTAGAAATGTTATTTCACCGAGTCATTCGCGTAAAAACATCAACGTCGAAAAGAATCCGTAGTGTAGGTAGATTAACATCGAATTTTGAATCACAAAAAGAGAACTAATTATACGTTGAAAAAAAGAGAAAATCGTTGGCGCGGTGGCGTAATTAAAGAAACGGCAACAGAGCATTTGGCGTAGAAACGGGACCGAGAAAAATGCAACGTCGCGTTTTCACCCTCGATCGTTTTTCCGCTCCCCCGCACGCCGCACACCCGCGGTGACTCATTCAACCTTTTCGAGTTTTGGAACGTGTGTAGGTACTGGCCGTTAAGTTTTCTTCACTTCCTCTTTGAGTTTATGGTAGGACTAATTTGTTGTTTTTGATTTTGTATTTTGAATATGGAAGGACCTATACTTTTTGTATTATCGAATAGCGTTTTCTACTAACTTTTACTTGGAAGATTTGTTTTAAATATATTTAACTACGTTTCTTCAGTAATAAGTTTTGTTTTAAAGGTAACGCACGTCTTGCTACGGCGTAGCCGCGTAGCAAACTAGCAGCCGAAGGCTACGATGAGTTTTCAATCGAAATAGACAACGTTTTACGTGATATGTTCGAAGTTTTATGTATAGGTAGAGATTAATTTAAGTGTTTATATTTTTTTTTGGAAAAGTTACTATAGCAAATACTACACAAACTACGTTCTTTCAAAAGTTTTACCTCATAGTTGGTCGCCATCCTGCCCCTGCATGTCTGATGATTCTGAAATAGACTGAGCTGCACTTACCTGAAACAATTTAAAACAAAACTTAATTTACATGTCTACAATGCCATTAATAAGACGTAAGTAAGAAGAAAAGAAGCTGTAAGAATTTGAGTTTATTTTGTTGTTTTCTAATCTACTACGTAACTGCCTTCATAATGTCTTAAATTATTTTATGAGTACTGCAGTCTATTAAAAGTGGAAAGTCACGCCATATTTGCTATAGACACGCTAAGTAGAAAAACACAGTAACCCACAAAATTACAGAAATTGACCAAGTGACTGTCGACATCGCAAACTTGTCATTTCCAACCATTGTTGACAATGTTAGCGCAGAATGTCGCATTGTCTAGGTCATCTTTATCAGTCAGATTACTGCCGAGTGTCTAAGTCTATAATAAAAACTGGCCAAGTGCGAGTCGGATTTGCGCACGAAAGGTTTCGTACCATTATCGCAAAAAAGGCAAAAAATCACGTATATTGTATGGGAGCCGCACTTAAATATTTATTTTATTCTGTTTTTAGTATTTGTTGTTATAGCAGCAACAGAAATACATCACAAGTGAAAATTTCAACTGTTTAGCTATGACCGTGGAGTCTTAGTAATAGGGTCCCGTTTTTAACCTTTTGGTACGGAACCCTAAAAAGCTACAAGATAACTCTGCTTCTGATAAGCTGCAATGTACTATGTTTAAGTCTGTCTTATACAATTCCCGTAGCGTTATTGATATTGTTCTATCAATTTTCCTATTAGATATTGAAAATACGCATATCAATTTTTAGTCGAACAAAGCAGTGCAGTTGATTTGAAACCATAATTAGAGCATTAAGCCACAGATTCTTAAGTTACTTTAATGTTGTATAAAATTTTCATTGTAACGAAACTAAAATTAAAGCGAAAATATTTTTTTGAAGTATATGTATTATCGTTGCTCATAAAGCTATGTATTAAATTTACATTAAGAAATATAAATGATTTTATTTCTTCATATTTATTTTTTATCTTAAAATTTACCCAATTGTCTCATTGTGTATCTTTGGAGAAAGAGATTGATTTCACATTTGTTTCATTTCTGTATCCTATATTTTTGTAATTCTTAATGTATTACACATTAAGAATTATAAAATTAATTCTTAATGTGTAATTGTTTGTTTTCCCGAATAAAAAATATATTAAATAGTCTACTCCAAACATTGGTTTTGGTTAATCTTTTGTGAAACGAAAAACCTTAAAAAGTGTTTAATTTTTTCTTCAGCATTGTGAAAAAGGCGACATTTCGTACATGTTATCGTGATTAATCGCTTATAATGGAACAATACGATAAATCCATCGTCGGTATGTCGTGCAGCTGACGAACGAACCTAGCCGGCATATGGTTCATTGCTGAGCTCATACATCTGTCAGAAATCTGCACTCAACTATCAACCTTGGCCCCATAAAAATACAGGCGGGTTTCACGTCAATGATTACGGGATAGTGTTGTACTTCCTGATAGGTCGTTACCTGCGCGCAGCTGCTTCCCTGGCTCGTGCGCACTCCTGATAAAAGGTTACGTTGAAAGACACGAATAGGTCAGTCAATAAACTGTGTTTTTAGATGATCTTCTTCTCAAAGGAATATTACCTTTTTTTCGCAAGAAAAGATGAAGTAATGTCAGTGACGTCACCATTGTTCGAATTTCAAAAAGTGTCAGATCTCAATTGCACGAAAGTTCAGTTCCTTTTGACAGTTTTTAAATGAACATTTTTAACAATAAATTACGCTGTTAAAGTTCCAATTAAATAAATTGCGCTTGTTGGACAATAAAATCATGTTTTAATGGCTTAAACATCTGGATAATGAAGTCACGCTTACTTAAATTTTTGCTAAATATTTTAAAAAGGCACGTGCAAGTTTGGTTCAGATAGCGCATATGGCGGATTTTATACGCAGTATTTATGAATAGATAGGGTCATAAAGGGCGTCTCAAAATTCGTGATGCTGCAGAAATAATCCTAGATTATCCATTATGATCAGAATGTTGGGCTGAGAAAAAGAGATGAGAATGTTGAGATGAATGTGCGGAGTGACGAGAATGGATAAAGTGAGAAATGAGTATATTAGAGGAAGTTTGAAAGTGGCGCCAGTGATAGAAAAGTTGAAAGGAAACCGTTTGTCCTGGTATGGTCAAGTGATGAGGAGGGATGAAGCGCATGTTACTAAAAGAGTTATGAATATAAATGTGGATGGATGGAGAGGGAGGGGACGGCCAAAGAAAAGATGGATGGACTGTGTGAGGAGTGATATAAAAGAAAAGGGAGTCAGTTAAAGTTAAAGTCAAGATAGCATGACTGGGGACAGGACGGTATGGAAGAGGAAAACGTGTTGCCCCGATCCCAAGTAACATGGGACAAGGGCAGGAAGATGATGATGATCAATTATGATAGACAGCGAAATTAAATATATTATTTATAGATGATACATGATAATATTTGTATATCACTCAGATACACTGCCCTATTATCCGTTTTGCAATATCTCTTCGCTTGTTAAAATTTGTAACTATGAGAAGCTAAAAAGCAATACTTTCATTGTGCGCACGGCTAAGGAGAGGAATTCCCTGCCGAAGTCTTTGTTCCCTGATAGCTACAACCTTGGGGTCTTTAAGTCAAGAGTGAATAGGTGACTTCTAGGCAAGCGT
This sequence comes from Orthosia cruda, assembly GCA_964057195.1. Taxonomy (NCBI): domain Eukaryota; kingdom Metazoa; phylum Arthropoda; class Insecta; order Lepidoptera; family Noctuidae; genus Orthosia; species Orthosia cruda. The sequence goes on along the minus strand of OZ059831.1, from coordinate 40,135,337 downwards.
GCTTCATCGTGGACCACATCATCGCTTACCATCAGGCGAGATAGTGGTCAAACGCGATCCTACCGGTTATAAAAAAGACAGTTTAGTAACTATGGGACGAAAATATGGTCTAAGCTGAATAATAGAAAGCATGACGCGTAGTTGTCAGTTTTTACCAATAAAACACAATCTTTAACCAATAATAAAACCCCAATATTGACGACTCAAGTTCAAAATAAAATTACCGAAAGGGAATACCACACCTTCGGAATTATGAATGAAACGTAAATTCACCTGAGGACATAATAATAAAAGGACATGTGATTTTTTACGCACTGGCATTCCATTACTGGTTTTAAAGGACACTTTCTGTTATTGTGTCAAGGAAAGCCCGCAATGGTTTAGTGGTACTGAGAAAATGTATTGTCGACTCTTAAGGTGTATTAACCAGTTACTATGATAGTAATAAAGGGTAATTAAGTCATCAGTTTAACGAGGATGTGCTAAAGATGGTGTACACTGGCTGGTTTTAGTTTATTTGGACTTGTCAAGGAGTTTTGAGCTTGTTTGTTGAATATTGGACCTTATCTGTTTTCTATCTTAAGGTATATTTCTGTGTTTTAGAAATAGTTATTGTAATTTATAAGGAAACATTTTATTAAGGGACAGTTTGTCAATCGTCAGATTTTTTTTTATGATGAATAAAATAGTAGTTTGACGGGCGTTTATGTAGAAAATATGCCAAACCGCCATATCTGACTATTAGCAACCTGCTAATAGTTTAAACTTTGTTATTGTATGTTAAACCTTTAAAGCTTGCTCGTTGCATTTTGCCTCCTTTCTTTATGATCTAAATCAATTCCATAGATTCTGAATTTCAACGTAGGTGCTGACTGGAAATCGCAAACAATTTGCTACAGGCAATGGCACGGAAAATGAAAAAATCGCTTTCGAAATGGGTAAAAAACTTCCTTGCCTACTTTTGTACTGCTTGAAAGTAGAATTGACAAATTGTACCATTGATCTCATTTCATGTCTATGGCTACGTAAAGCTGTGTTCACATTGAAACCGATTCATCACAGTCAATTTTAATTTTAAATTCCCAAAGCACCTAATACAGATCAAGGAGCTTTATTCCCACAAAATTCAAACATAAAACATTATAATATTAACAATATACACCATGAGATCAACAAAGTTTTGGGCCAAACCATTTCTATGGTTCTACCTGGAATCGTAAAAAAGGGGTCAACGAACTACCGACAACAGCTGCTCCAATTCAAGATGGCGGCTTTTTATGTCAAAAATTAATAAATGCAAGCCTGTTTTCGTTATGATGGATTGAGCAGAACGATTCACTTGGGCCGTCCGTTTTATATGCACTCAATATCTTGTCGTTAAAATTATGAAATATCGTTTTATATGCGGTTTTAATTTGAATTAAAGTTTTTTTTTAAAGGATGCGGTAAGTACTCAATGTCATATTAGGGTTATTTTGTTTTATTTTTGTAATTGTGTTACATTTGAACTTAGAATCAAAACTTTACAGTAAACAAAATACAAAGTTAAATGCTGGTAGTTCTGAACACGTTGGTAGGTACTATTTATGTAACTCATAGAAAAAATTGTCACCTGCTTCCTGTCAGTAAGTATGGAAGTTGTAGCGTAGAAAAAGGACGCGAAGTTGGATTTGAAACTTTTCAATAATATTATTATTATTAATACATTTATTTCAGATATCAAATCCATACACAAAATAATACATTGAATAATAATATGATTGCTGTTGTGTTATTTTAGAAGCCGGCGTATATATTTTTGTACAATTGAGGTATATGTTGCTGCAATACTACACATTCATGAATCATGTTCTATTAAAAATACGAAACAATAATTTCTAATCAATTAAAAACCTTCAATATAAAACACTTTCATTATTTATATTTCGATACGGCCATCCATACAATATTAAAAAAAAAAAACAAAAGCATAGACAATAGACGACAGATGCATGTCAAATGTCTCTGGTCTGTTCACTGTAATTACTCGTTATGCTTCCGATGTGAAAATAGGCAGGTACAATGGATAAACGCCATATGTTTTTGACGCTATTACAGAAAGGTTATGGAACTAACTATGGCACATAATGTGGATATGACAACCACATAAAAGGATAACTTATGGGATTCTGACAAAATGAAGTTCTAAAGTCTGTGAAAACATTCAATGGTTTCTTCTCCGAAAGAAGTATGGAGTATACGTAAGTATGGAGTTTCTTGTGCGTTCTTCTCCATAATAAGCTACTTTTCCGAATGCACGGTAGAATCAATTTTTATTACTTGTAAATTTTAATTGTTGACGTTCAAAAGTGCCGCTTGACTTTGACTTTAAATGTACTCAAAAAGCTCAATCCTTCGTGAGTAGCTGTCAAGTTTGGCAGTGAGGAGAATAGCCCAGTTTGCAACAAGTTATGTTTTCTTTTATTTTAGTTTTGATAGATTCGCCTTTGACCACTACCTCAACTGAAACGATAATGCGGTCCCCCATACTACATCGTTTGCCTAGAAGTAACCAATTAAATCTTAACTTAAAGATGCCCAGAGACCATAGACAAGTGACATTCTATTATCGAAAGCGTGGCGATAGCAATTGTCAAAAGTCAAAATTGTATGGGATTGACAAGCGATATCGAAAAATCACGTTTTTTTTTTATTGGCCGCGCGCTTGACCACTATCTCAACTGATGGTAAGCGATGATGTGGTCGACGATGAAGCACGCTTACCTAGAAGAAACCTATTCACTCCTGACTTAAAGACTCCCAGGTTGTAGCTATCAGGAAATACAGACTCCGGCAGGGAATGCCACTCCTTAGCTGTATGCACAATGAAAGTATTTTCAAAACGTTTGGTGGGATGTCTACCATGTACCGATGACGCTCGCCGTACGTCTTGTAGTCCGATGATGGAAAGGGCTAGAAGGAATTCGTTCATGCAATTCCAACGCACACTCCCCGAAATGTAACCGATAAAAAACCGACAGACTGGCAACTTGGCGCCGATGTTCAAGGCTCTGGAGCCTAGAATCGACGAGTATCTCAATGCCGATGAGCCTCTTGGCCCGTTTTTCGATTTTCGATCGACTCTAGTGCAGCAACTGTTCTGGCGTGAAGAACCGTCTCACCTTTGCAAGGATACCCAACTTTTTGGCAAAACGTGATCAATCCTTACATTTTGACATTTCGACTATCGCCTTCGCTGACATCGGATGCCACTTGTCTAGAGCCTCAAGTTATAGGTATATCAGGAAACATAGTCTCCCAGTGGAAACCTCTGCTTTTATTATTTTCTTTTTATAGTTCTTTGCGAATTTCAAGTTTTTTTGTAAATATGTCAGCCAAAATATTTCGACTCTCGCATTATCAACCTAAAATGAAATTTTAGTTACGGTGTCCCCTTTCTAAAGGTGTTATTATGTTTATTTATTACTTAAAGACACGGTTGATTGATGCAATCACATAATTAATATGCAGTGGACAGATAAAAATCAACACTCACTTATAAAAAACAGTATTCAAATAAGTTTTTAATAACATATGATGTGAATTTATCAATTAAAAGGGAAAAGAGTGCCTGAGGGATTTTGATACACCTTTTGTTTTTAGTAAACTGTGGCAAAAATGCGTTGAAATTCTCCTTGCTTTCTTTCTTTATTGCATTTTCTGAGGAATTACTTGAAGTAAATTACTTGTAGCTGTTAAATTTTTTTGTCTGAGCGTGTATTGAATAAGTCTTTAGGTTTTGCTATAATTCTAAATAAGTAATGAAATCCTATGATTAAGTTAATCCTATGTTGTGGTTGTGTTATGTTGTGGTGTGGTGTTCCTATGTTGTTGTTGTTATGTTATTTTTATTGTCCTTTGAAGTTGTTGTTGTTATCCTTTGTATTCATCGAATTCTGGAGAGGAATAGAAATTCTATAGGGGAGCTTGGAAGTTTTAAAAATGTGCTCGAACTCTTTTTTTAAAAGGTGGACAAGATGTGTCAATTCCGTGATGCGCTGTTTAATATAGTGAATATCTCGTCTATGTTTTGATCGATGATGCCAATGACATCATATTTATTCAAATAAATGCATAATTATAACCCAGCAGCTGTACGTACGCCGTACTTTTTATTATCAAGTATAGAAGCGACGAGCACGTCTTATAAATCATCGGTTCAGACATTTTCAATGAAACGATAAGTAACTCATGTTACCAACATGCTGCTGCCAAGTGTTTCCCAAGCCTTCCTGATGTAAAAAAAAATAAAAGCATAAATCAAATAAAGGTGCGTTCGTGTTGCGTTACAATGTTTGAGCGCGGCGCGGCGGAAGCGAACGCGACGTTCGAAAACCGGAGCTAAATCATAAATTACACTTTACAGTTCCCGCCGGGATACAGTTACGTGTTGTCACGTAATTACGATCACTTGAGATGTGTCGATTCGAATCGATATTCAGTGTTAACTAAAACTAATTGATCGATGATCCGGATGCAACTCAGCATCTAGACAAGCGAAAATGATAGGTACTCTGACCTTGTGCCCATAAAATGTTGACAAAAAAACATACATAAAAGAAATTAACTTCGGCATGTATACTTAAAACCGCACTTACAAAATCCGGTAGCCTAATGACGTGGTAATTGCATATTGAACGCAGCAAGTTTTGCATTATACACAAAAAAAAAAACTCGACCAAAACCTTCATCGCGATAATAATGACAGTAATTATCATCATTCATCAACACTATCTGGGAGCCATCATTAAAAGAACACTATTTACCTCAATTATACATACACCCTATCTCTCCTACCCTAGTGATGCATAAAAAACTGCAATTTGCCTATCAGTGCTTGGGTCACACAATAAACTTGGCTTAGACCCTCGCCAGCATATCTAAACCACCCCTCTTCTCTTTCATCTCTAATACCTAAGTCAGTAAGGGGGTAAAGTGCGGAATCTGAGGGGTCATCGGAACCTGGTTGGATCTGAAAGAGCATGGAAGGCTTGAAGCTGCGAGGTCGTTAGCCTGGCGTTGATTGTTCGATGAGTGGTGCAATGACTCACTTGTGTATGTAAATATACGGGAAAAATATGTAGGGAAGATGAAGAGGTCATGATGGAGCTTATTAAATTTATGGAGGCTGTTCGAAAGAAATCGGTGCGCGCTGCGCAGGCTTTGTGCGATTAAAAAATAAAGGCCTCATGCCTCGTGGCATCGCATTCTTTTTTCAAAATCGAACTTCAATATATAGACCGTATTCGAGAACGAGTACGTGAAGTAGTAGGATTCTCTATTCAAATCTGATAGATGATATAGACACAATTTTTAAATCTAGAATAACGCTTTTTTACATCGTTCTAGAACACAGACCTAGAAAATACCGCTACAGCCTGTCAGTGTCACGTAAGTTCACTCCTAACAAGAAAAATACTTTACTATTTTTCAGTGGCGGTAGCTTCATAGAAGCCCAAAAGCCTGGCTTGCCTTACTAAAATGCTCGATAGAGAATCAATATCAAACCTGAACTATTTAAAAGTTCGCGCGCTTAATTCTTATCAAAATAACACAAAGTATCTACCTATGCCACACTACTTCACATAGCGATTGGTCGCGCGCAGAGTTTCGCATTTGCAGTTGTAGCATCTACATATAGCTATCTCGCTTACACGCACCGGCTTTTACCGGGCTTTCAAATACTATATCTGTCTCTTTCGCACTTATAGCGATGTGTCGTATAACGAGTTAGAAACTTGTGCGTCTTTGTAGACGTTCAGTTTGAAGATTTAAGCAGGGCTTTGCATGTGAAGTTGTACGCGTATCCGTGACCTTGTCACCTTGCCAACTCTGCAGTGTTGCCGTTTTAGCGACGTTGTGAGATCTTGGAGATTTTTAACGAGTTTGGTGACTTTTTTAAGATTTAGCAAAAATAAAAACCAGCGACTTTTGAAAATAACGAATATAAATATTCAAGCAATATCTTAAAAATAAAAAATTTGCGACATCTAGCTAGATTTTTCATATAACTGGCGACTTATTTTTGCCAAATGACAACACTGCAATGACCCGAGTGCAACTCACTTCAGTTCATATCTCTTAGTACACGGTTACCAACTTAGGGATTTTGTCCCTAAATTTAGGGACTAGAAGTGTTAAAAGGGAAATTTTTGGGGACTGGAATATTTTGGGGATTTTTTTAGGGATTTCGAACAAAACTTACCAAATCGAAAACAAAGCGTGTGTTTTCTGTTTTGTGCGTAGAAAGGAACGCACGATATGTAATTCATATCCCCTAAAAAGGTACATAGTATCATGATGGTACGATTTTCCTTATAAATCGGGATTATGGATCGTGAGTAAAACTTAATCATACTGTGGACACGATCAAGAACTTCATCGTACATATGTATGACTTCAAAAATGAGACGTCAAATGAAAGGAGCAACAGGATGATGATGTGGTTCTAGAAATAATTAACAAGTTTGCATAGTTGTATTTTTCATTTTTTTTTATCAACTTAATATGTAACGTTATATTTACCTACGAAATAATTTAGGTACTAAATAAGTATGTAGGTATAACACATATAAAATTCTATTTAGGGATTTTTAGGGAAATTCGGAAAAATTGGGGAATATTTTTGTTTATAACACAACAACACAGGTAACACTGTCTTAGTAGTCTGTGCCATTGTCATTGTCAGTTTCATTTGCTTGAGTGGGAAAAGTTAGAGTTTTTTGTGTTTTCTTAGATTTTCTCGGTGATACAATTGTTTTGGTGACTTACCTACAACAATGGAGGTAATTGTACCTTGTGAGGATTTAAAATGCGTTCAAGTTTTGATTGGCGAAGATAAGGTAAAATCTTTAAACTTTGCTCAGAAAAAACAGTTAATTTCTTCATTAAAACCGACGCCTAATCTGTCTATTTCTCAGACTAGTAAATCGCATAAACGAAAATTTAATAGATCAGTGTATAAAACTAGTTGGATTGTTGGCTGTTCGCACACTAATAAGTTGTATTGCTGGTGCTGCATATTTTTTTCGAATGAAGATTCCGTTTGGAATACATCTGGTTATAATGATTTAAATAACATATCTGGCGCCATTAAAAGGCACGCAAATTCCCATAAACACCTGTGTGCAATGGTTTCTTTCGGAAATTTTGGTAAACAACGAATTGAGACATCTATATCACGCCAGATATCTGAGGAAATTTCAAAATATAACACGCGCGTTGATAACAACCGTAGTGTATTTCAAAGATTAGTCGATATTGTTTGTCATTTAGCACAACAAGAACTTCCTTTAAGAGGTCATGATGAGTCCAAAACTTCATTAAATAAAGGCAATTTTTTAGAACTGGTCTCGTTAATTTCAAAATACGATGTCGTTTTAGAAAAGCATATGCAGCATCAGGAAACTGACAAACCGGGGCCGAGTTATTTATCTAACAAAATTCAAAACGATATTATTCATTCCGTAGCCGATGTGATGCAAACTTGCATCGATTACGAAGTTAGGCATACAAAATTTGTTTCAATTATTATTGACGAAACCCCCGATGTTAGTCATAGAGAACAACTGTGCTTGATTCTGAGATATTATTATAAAAATGAAATTCATGACCGTTTTTTGGGCTTTCTTAATGTTTCGGAAAGTCGCACAGCAGACTCACTCTCTAATATTATTTTAGAATTATTGAATAGACATGATTGCATCGCTAAATTAGTAGCGCAAAGCTATGACGGTGCTAGTGTAATGTCTGGTGTAAGAAATGGAGTGCAACAAAAAGTTAAAGATGTTTGTCCACAAGCAATTTACATTTGGTGTAATGCACATATTTTGGCCTTAGTGTTGTCTAAATCATGCAATAGAATTCAGGAGGTTAGTTTATTTTTTTCAGCCCTTCAGGCTTTGTGTAATTTTTTTAGTAATAGTACAAAACGAGCTGCTTTTTACGATACTCATTGCAGCAAAAAATTGCCTAATGCTCCCGCAACTCGTTGGACATACATGTCGCGAGTTGTAAACACGGTTTTTGAACAAAAAATTAAACTTATTGAGTTGTTTTCTGATCTGTGCGACAATCCACAGAACTGGGACGGGGATACGATTTTAGCTGCGGAGAATTTTGAAAACACTTTGCGATCTTTTAATTTCAATTTTTTTCTTTTTATTTTTCATCGGATATTTGAAAAAACTGACTGCTTGTACAATATTCTACAAAAATCACAAGTTGATGTCGGTTATTGTATTAATAAAATAAAGGATTTTCAGGCATGGTTACGTGCTGAATTTCAATCCGAATTTGATCAAATTTATGAGAATACTTTGCAAAATAACTCGGCTCCTCGTTTGAGACGCAACGTACGCTGTGCAAAAACGGAATACAGACGACTTTTTGTAGAAGTAATTGATAACATTAATACCGAAATTACTGACCGATATTCTGAAATTTATAAATTAAAGTTTTTCCAACTGCTCAACAACAAAAAATTTGACAATTATCACTCACATTTTCCTACAGAGGAATTAGATTCATTATTTGACATTTATGCAAACTATTTCGACAAACAAACATTAAAAAGCCAATTGATTTGCTTGTATTCTAGTCCTGATCTGAAAGATCGTAATGTTTTCGAATTAATTGATTTCATTCATGAGAATAACCTCGAAGATGCCTTTCCCGAGCTGTTAAAGTTAGCGTATCTTGTTGTAACTATTCCGGCTACCAGTTCTTCCGCGGAACGTGCTTTTTCGTCTCTTAAACGTATCCATACCTATCTGAGAAATACACAAGGTCAAGAGCGTCTTTCCGAATTATCAATGATAGCTATTGAAAAACAGTTGTTGGTAGAATTAAAACGATCACCAACATTTTACTCTGATGTAATTAAATCATTTCTTAAGAAAGATAGACGATTCCAATTAGAATATAAATAATTTATTTAAATTCCTTTTTACATTCTATCTAGCTATTTTTTAACTTTCGGTTTTGTTTTTTTTTTCGTCTGTAACCTGTTAGTCCTGTTACGAAGCAAGCAACTACTTACCATTACTTTGTTCCCTCAAGCAATGAAGCAAACCAAACGGCTTTTTTAAAAGCCACCGGAGGTATGCAATTGCTGATATGTTTATTATATTCAATCTAGCACTAGCATGCCTTCAGTGTGCTTTGGTAACCTCATTCACCGCACGATGGCGTAGAGCTAAATTGTATAAATAATGGGTGGCTTGCTGCAAATTTGTCATTCAACATTTCGTCACTCAACCATCAGCAGCAAGCCACTCCTGGGAATAAATTAAGAAACAAGAAGCCCGAAGTTTTACTCATCAATCAACAATTCAACATACATACAGTCCACCCTGACCCAGTAGTTTATGAGAAAATTGCGATGATACATATGTAGGTACCTACATACACAGACGAAAAGTTTTTTTTTTTTTTTTTTTTTTTTTTTTTTTTTTTTTTTTTTTTTTTTTTTTTTTTTTTTTTTTTTTTTTTTTGAAATCTTTTTAAATTTTAGTGGGCTTGCCTTATTTTGAAACCCTAGGCACGCCACTGCTATTTTTCTTTCAAGGAAATATTACGCAAGCTTTTTTCTCGGAAGCGTCTTGGTACTTATTAAGCTTGTTATTTCAACAGCTTTGACAGTTTCTAATCAATCTATGTTGCTGGTTATATTGTTATTTAGTTCCGGGCTTTAGTATTCAATGTAGGTAATGTTAAGTGAATATTGTTCTACTTATTCAAAGATCTGTGAATTTGAATATAACTGCTACGCCGTAGCACGTCTACGAGAGTATTGAAATTTTACGATATAATGATAATTTTGGTCTAGTAAAAAGTTAATATTAATAACTGGTAAGTAATCAGACCTTAAAATAGCATCTCTACAAGTGACTATACTTAAATGTGCGCCCATTATCCAGCAGACCTCATCTTTCTAATTGGCTAATTATTTCTTCTTTTCATATTAAAGTTCGTGGAATACGAGAAAAGAAGGAGAATTCCTTATAACATCCGATATTAAACCTCCCTTCTCGGAAAAAAAACCCTCTCGTTCAAATTTTCAAAGATTCGAACGTCAAATTAGTACTCTATGGTTGTACGTAGCGGTATCTATATTTCATTGCAATTACCTTACAATAGTTCTTTTCCCGATAGCTAAGTGGGGAGTGCGTTCACTAGGTTACGCGTCCTCCCCCCTCCCCTAGGTGGGCTCAACCCTTCCATGTGATACATACTAGCTAGGTTATGTATAAAGATTTATGTAGAACGCGGTAAAGTCAAATGTTGTTTCTGTAGTGATGGGACTGAGGTAGGAAATGTATAGGTTTGGGAAAATAAATAGAATAATAAGAATATTACTAAAAAAAACTACGCAGTTTTAACGATTAATGTCTCGTTAGTTAACAAATCCAAAAGACCTAGGACTTCTGCCGACACCAAATTCTAAGCCACGAATTTCTTTTCGAACCTCATCATCAAGCATATTGCAATTTATAAAGCTGATCAATAGACTTGATGGGTCCTATTCATTGTCCTACTTTGGCAACACTTCAAAATCGCATTCTTACACAAAGGGTCCATCAAAGTAGTCAGTAATCCATCAAAGGACATTGAATTGTGAGAGATATCTGCCCTTGTGATAGTCCCTAAATAAAGAGGAGTTCAAAAAGCATCTCTAAATAAAATAAGTGATTCAAAACTATCAATGATTTAAAAAATAGAACAACATTGAAGGTAGCTCTTCAAAATTAAAAAAAAAAATATCCATAGCTTCGATAAGTTTAAATGTAGAATGCAGCCTTACTACATAAAAAAAACATCAAAGAGGTTTCGTATTAAATAATTAATGCATGTTTTTAAATAGGTTGTTTTCACATTCCATACAACATGGGCCCCGTTAGGAGTGCAGATTTGTAGGTTACGCGTGCAGGTGGCTTGCCCCACAACGGGGCGGAGCGCCACTTATCATATAAACCTATGTGCCTCACACACGCATAAATGAAAATCTCGACCTCTGTGCCTTGGTGGGAAATGTGGAAATTACGGAAAGTGCGTAACTACGATAATTCTTACATTACATTTTTAGTTTCAATATCGAGTTGTGCTTACAAAGTATCAGTACAATAGCTGTTGGATATCTGTCATGTAGATGAGCAGATGCATTTTTAATATTTTTGGTAAAATACTCGTTGATTATAGGATTAGATATAAGTTTTATTCTTACTGAAACTTGTTTGAAAAGAAGTTGATCTTCTTAACTCTTGTTGTTACAAATAGTATTTTACAAGAGCTGTTTTCAATACAGCTTTAAAGCATTGTTTGTTGTTGAAGTTAAATTCTTAAAAAGTTTATTTAACGGTCGTTTTAAAATTCAAAACTCGAAGCTTGAAAACAAAGCCTTTTTTTCATAAATAAATCCTATTTAAACCAGAATATTCAAAGTTAGAACGTTGCGTTCCGTATTTACGTATTCGAGCGCGTGCAGAATTAGATCTCTCTGGTCATAGGGATGGGGGAGGGGCCTAAGGGTGGTTTCACGCTGCACGGCACGCGGCGTGTCAGTGGGGAAGTCTCTAATGAACTGTATGAACTAGTGTACCTAGATGATGCGTAGCTAAAACTATATAGGTTAGAGTATGTAGGTATTGGTCGGAGATGGTAGTTGAAGTTATGGGGTGAGGTTGAAATTACACAAACATGGAATTGTAATTCTTCTAAATACTGAGAGTTAATGAGTCAAGCTGGTCAGTTAGACTATTTTTTGTTCAACAGAAATATGTGTCTTCTACATACAACAGCTAGATTATGCCTACATAACTACAAATTTCAATGAGCTATGTAAAGCTTCTGAATTATAAAAAAAAAAAACTCCATTTCAATAGCAACCACCACACAATAAATAACGATGGCATCTCTCGCCTGCATAACACAAACCGTTATTTACTTCGCGATAAGAATCTCAGGAGCACCAACATTATTTCTACTCCACATATATTTTCCCCGACCTCATTACAGTATAAGAAAAACATTTGCAATCTTATGTTTTGTATATATTTTTAAATATGTGTTAAAAGCTCTTCAAGTCACCGCACGGGGATGTGTTAGAGCGCTGCGTATTTGCTAAAGGACTGGGTATGCGTGAGCACGCGCGAATTAACCGCCACATTGCTTCTGAACGCACCCTTACTTGCGTTAGCATACGTCATTATAGTGCCAGAGCGAATGTTGTTGCCTTTTTTAAAGAGGAAAATATTTTTTAGTTTTCGAATTTAGAATTTCCTTTTTTATATTTTAAATACAAAAGTAGTAAGGTATGAATCGCCACAGTTCTGTTAATTTTAAATTTTGAAAGAACTGAGTTCGTTTTATTCGGATTTGTTTATAAAAAGATTGTGTTTAGTATTCCTAGTTAACAAAGCAAACCATGATGAAAACCGTTAAATGTATTATTTTTGAACATTGAATAGTCAATGTTGTCTCCTATCGTGACTAATAAACTATGTAAGTATAAGTTATGAGACCATTTACAAAATTAGAAGTTAATGTCATCCAGATAGCCATCTCTAAGCAAGTAATATTAACTAGTAAATGCATTAAATCTACATAAAAATATTGTGAAAGAGAAAGGCAATAAAAATCTACAATGGCAATAATTTCACTTTCATTCCAAATAATACAAATATAGTGCTGAGCGCGGCTATGAAATATCGAAATATCAATAAATAATCCAGTCCGTCGGCCATAACTACAAAAATCCGATTTAATAATAATAAAACTGCATCGAGTTTGTGTTTCGTGTTGGATAGATGCGTGGTAAGGGTGCATCGACGCACCCCTCACGCACACACGCATATTCAACACTTACGATGCGAAACTAGTCCGCGATTGGTCGGTACCGCTGTGGTACAGTTGCCTATGTGTGTGTACCTGTTTGGTTGTAGACGTATAGATGTATACATGTAGTTATTTATACCGTGGTGTTCTAGGCTGTATGAATTACTTGCGTGCATTGGGGTAGTCTTTGCTAGGAAAAAGTATTGATTTGTTGCACAGTAGCTGGGTTTAATGCGGAGTTTTGCAAGTTGATGATGATTTTTTGAAAATGTAGGGGTTCGTGTCAGATATTTGTTTGGACCGTACAAGTGCGCATATTGTTTGCGTTGGCAAATTCTTATTTAAAGTACTATGAGAATTATATTGGAATAATAAGTATGAAAATTATTTAAAAAACCGGAGGTAAATGAGGAAGGATTTAAATTACGAACAGAACATTATTTGACAACTAAGTTATGATGACACCGTCTGTAAAATGAAATGAACCGAAAAAGGCGGTAAAAAGTGTTCTCTCTGCCGAGTGTTATTTTAATAGATTATAATGCAGATGGGAAAACCGGTCTATAGCAAGCAACGGTCCTTTGTAAATATTTCATTGAGCACAGCTTTACGTTTAAAGTTTTTATTATCAACCGACAATAAAGGTTTTATTCTTGATTCTAGTTTATAGCCGCCATTTTGAATCGTTTTAATTTGTGTGAAAAGATTTTTGAATAAAAATTTTCTTGTTTAACAATATTTATTTCTTTATTATTATTGGTATTAATTTCTATTTATTTTTTAGAAAGCATTATGGTTAGGTATTATGTAAATAATAACAATTATTAGAAGACAATTAAAAAATACATTGTTAATAAATGATTAGTTGAAACCTGATCTAAAAACATGGCAGGTATGCTATATAATATTAATAAAAAAAAACACTTGTTTTTCACATTTCAAAACACGGAGTCTAACTTAAAACAAAGCTGAACTAATGCACTGTGTGTTAATGTAAGCGCAAACGTGGAAAAAATAAAATAGTAAATATTTGCTTTGACGTTTGTGAGTGTTAGAATAGTAACATGAAATGCCTCGTTATTTTTGTTCTAGCCCATAACCATGACAAAGAACAAATTTTTTATTAGCATTGCATGACAATATTTTTAATACCAGCTTTATTTTTATCGTCCGTTTCTAATTTCTAAATTTATATTTTAGAACGAAGCTCGGAATAAAACTCGTTCATATCTGTCATTTTGTTTATATTATGTTACATTGATGAATTAAATTTGACTGTTACTCTAACAACTATCACTATTTCTTTTTCTATTATTATTTGCCGTGCCCCACAGGGTCCATTATATAAAATCTGTAAGCCATTGCTTTAAAATCTTATAACATCACGGTACGCTAAATATAGATATGTGAAAAATAAGTTCTTGATCTTGGCCTTATTTCGCGCCAAAGTTTACATTTTGACGGTTAAATGAAAGGTCGATTTTCCGCAAGTTCAAACCTTAATACAGTTATGTTTATAAAGATAACTTTGACATAAACATGCGTCTAAGGCGCATCCTGTTTGTTTTTGTGAACAACTTAATTTTACTGTTAACAGAAAACCAAATATTTTTTGCCAAGCAACTTTGGACTTTAACACTTTATATTACGATCTTGGAATATTGGTAGAGGGTACAGTCTAACAAATAGGAGCGTTTGAATACTTTTTTGCCTATTTCATTGGTGTTAATACGTTAGTGAATTGGAGTTCCAAGTTAAAATCCATAAGATTATAAAAAAATATCAACAAAGCAGCGTATACCTCAGATAAAAGTCTCACATCACCAAGAAAACGCGCAAAGGAACTCGTTTACAAAAATTCAAAAAAAGAATAAGAAAAAGAACAATTACGCAACACCGACTCCTGTTACACGTAATAGTTCGAAGCATGCAAGATGCATCATTAACAAGTCGATTCGTCCTGCCCGTTACATCAGCTGATAGCACAAAAAGCTCGACCTAACATCTGCCGGCCGAGAGGCCGTGAATCACCGGCCCTTGGCGCGTGCCGGCTTGAAAAAAAAAAGCGAAAAAAAAATCAAAAGTGTAAACTCCCGCCGACCGTTATAATCGCCTCGCCTGTGGGTGGACCGTGTTCGACCGACTTTAAAATCGAACATTTAATTTTTTATGAAGATTTAATTCGTGATTATGGATAATGGTACTGTTGTGTCATTTAAGTACGCACGCTTCAATTACTTTTATTTCTTCATCCTATAAGAATGTTTCACATCATGAATTAAAGATAAAACGCTTGTTGTTTTGGAACCTGAAATTATAATAGCAGTATAAATCCATAAATATTCATTGTTTGTCAACCAATATTAGTTTTATATGAAACTAAATTACTAGGCGACAAAGTTTTGCCGTAAATCCTAAGCTTAATAAACTCAAGTTTTTCGATATTCTTATGATAAAACAGAAATTGCTTTCGGAGTAATAAATTTTCTTTAATTTCAAGATGGCGACGGGGACTTATTCCCGCGCTATTTAGTCTGGAAAAAAGCTAGAGGAATAGGTAAAATTCGAAAACAAAAGAGACCATTTAAATGTGCGATAAAAACGGCAGTGATTTATTTGTAAGTTACTTCGTACCTAATGTTTATTGTATGTTTGTTTGCGAGAATTCGGAGGAAAACATTGTTATTCGATTAGCAAGGCCATTTTGACTAGGAATTTACTGTTTCCACCCACTATCTCTGTCTGTCTATAGTAAACTTTCATGGCATTGTGAATCTAAGAAACTATTTATTTTATAGTTAACAGTCTCAAAAAAATGATGAATAAAATTATTCCTTTGAAAATGTCATATAAATTATGTGGTATGACTGTATCATTCCCATTATTTTGTTTGTAGGACGTTTTGCTCATATGTAGTTTAGCGAATAGGACATTTTGATACGGAGTCACGATTCGGACTCGTTTTTGAAGGATTGACCGTTGATGGCAAAATTCAAAGAAAGTTGGAAGGCTATGGGGAAGTCTTTGCATAGCAGTAGGGAAATAAGCTATTTAATAAAATGTGAATACAAACAGTACAAGACTTGCCTGACCAAAAGCTATTTCCAAAGACAAGCTGTCATTAACTATAAAGTTTCTACTTTAACACACAACACTATCTCGGTATGTTTCTCGCCAAACTTCTTGACCGCCCTGAAGTTGGCTACAATGGCTGCGTAGTAGTAAATCTCATACAAACACAGCACCACGCCGCGCCTTGCGCATCGGAAAGCCAACTTCAGGGAGGCTAAGAAGTTTGGCGAGAACTATACTCCATGAACTTCAGAATCACATTTATCTTAAGCCTCCTAAAATTTAAATAATTCTGGGAATATTTTTTTCTATCGTAGAAAAACGGAACTGGTCTACCTTTTAAATAAAGAGACAATTCTGATAACATAGACAAATAAAACGAAATAGTCTCAACGACGGTTATTAATCTTCGCTAATTTGTTTGTCTATGGCAAAACAAAAATCCAGTCTGGTTACACTTAGTCATAAGTCAGAGGGGCTTAATATGAAATATTGTGAGCCTAATCGAATCAACTCTAGTTTTAAAGTTATTCTTATAATGCTATCCAGTTATTGCCTATTGGTATTTCGGTAGGAGATTTACCGGAACCAAAATGGCCAGTGAGAATGCATTCACAATTGCAGCCGAAAATTTCGCCCCCTCGGTGTCATAAGAGGCGTCCGGGGCGATTATATCAGGTGCGATCACCAATCAGCTGGATAAGCGGGCGATTATAACAATATCCCGTTGCACCCCTTCCCAATATTATCTGTTGCAGTCTGCGGGGTGGTCAGTTCGGTCACGGGGTGTATGAGGTGAGATTAAATGGATATTTAACTGATCTATGGGTATGCATCTTTTGCTTTTTGATGTAAAATATTATAGTGAATGACTGTCAGAAAATGTGCAGAGACCGAACATGAATTTGGAAGAAATGCCCCTCAATTAGTAAAGGGGTGAACTAAGAAAGGGTTTTTGGAAACTCAAACCCATAATGACTTAAATAGGGGTTCAAATATGCAAACGAATTATTATGGGCGTGCAACGTGCAACACCTACTTTACACGTAGCAAAAATTAGTAAAATTACAGTATTAATTCCGGTAGTTCTTTAAAAAAATATATTGCTCTTGCTACAATTCAAGTCGATAACAAATCCGTCGCACAGCGCAACACCTTTTACACAACAATAGGTACAATCAGATAAAAGCAGAGGCGTTCCTTGCGCAGGCGGCGCTCTGCGATTGGAGCGCACGCCCGTACGCGCATCTGCCGCGCACGTTAACGCGTGCCCTGATAATGTGCGCGACATATGAACCGCACTATATAAATAATACCTTTAAAGTTTTTCAGAAAAAAAAAGAAAAGCGACTGGTGACCAAATAAATGTTTCGTATTTGGAACAGCTGAATTGTTTTTTTTTTTAAGTTGCTTGCTTCTGTCACCTTCTGTTTGAAGAAGGAATAGATAGGCGGTAAGATTTGGCGTAGATATTTGATTTACACAAGTAGAAGTATTTTAAATCCCAATTGCATACCAGATAGTAGAGATAGATAGTTTTTTATAGTGGAACACCTTTGTTGTACTTTCAGGGAATCATTGAAAGGCCTGAAAATTTTACCATAGATAATATTTTTTTAGATCTGTATTACATCTAAAAAATGAATTATATCAGTAGAATTTGTGAAATGATGATAAAAAATTATTTTTAGTCACCTATACGAATATACATTATAGAGACCTATTTTTTAATACACTGTTGCAGTCCAGGTGTCTTAAACTTAGCAATTAACTGTCAGTAGCTTAATGGCGCTTACATTTTTATTATTTTCCATTACTTAACTTATTTTAAACTATAATCTGTTGCTGAACTATCGTAAACAGGTGTTTATTAATGTTGTAAATATGATATAATGTTTTACGAAGAGTCCGGTTTATTTTGAAAATAAGACATAACTTTTTACGTAAACTATGGCTTATTTTATATATCTATAGGATGTAAGAAATTCGCATATAAAAGTAAAAAAACTATATTCATTAGATCAAAAACAAAAACGTACTCCATTGTATATTATTTTTTAAATATAAATATTTTTTCAAATTTTCCATTCAGAACCCCAACTTGTATATAATACAAAAAAAAACCCGACTGCTTCAAAAGCGAACTAAAAAGACGTAAACAAGAACAAAATCATGCTATGCAGTCGGAGGATACATGTTCGCGAGCTGGCTGACCAAAACCAGAATGTATCCTCCGACTGCACAGCATGATTTTGTTCTTGTTTATGTCTTTTTAGTTCGCTTTTTAAGCAGTCAGGTTTTTTAATTTTTTTAATTACCTATCTTTTTTTATTTATAACTATTTAGTTATTTTTTTTAGAAATAGTTACATTTAAACATACAAGTGTCATATATTTTTGAAATCATCTTTTAAAACCCTTTATTTTGATATCCCACACGATGGGATGGGCAGAAAAAAAATTGTACCTCACAATATGGCGCCCAAAAACGGCCATTTTTTTATTTTCCAAATTTAATGTAGCCAGTGACACTCGCAGGGTTAAGACGAATCGATTGACGTAAGAATCATCTTAATCAGTCAACGCATTTGGTCTCTAGATCGCCACATAGGAACAAACATACATACATAGACTGGATAAACACATTACCCTCCTTCGTCAGTCGGGTAAAAATGGGGGGTAAACTGAGGGTGTACCTTGACACATTGACTCACCAGTGAAGATATTAGCACCTCTATTAGGGCACCTTTACTAAAACATAAGGCCTTTGTCTCCACCGAAATTTTTATCCAGCCAGGTCGCATCTCCGTCATTAAGGACCTCTAAAAAGGTTTTCTTCGAAGTAACCCTAGTACTTATTCAAAGTAGGCTTTAAATAAACGTAATTCCTGGACTCGAACAAAGGTGGGACCACCCATATCCCCCCCAAAAAGCTTTACGGTGCTTGTTTTAAAACTAATTTGCTAAAGTTACTTCGCAGCCGGTAACTTATAATCGTAAATTAAGTCAAGTACGTTTCTCGCTTCGCACTTTCTTTGGCAGAAAACTTTTTTCGGTTACCGCTGTTCGAAAAAAGAATTCGTACGATTTTAGTAGGTACTTTCTGTTGGTATAGCTTTTTAATAAGAAGATAAGATTGTGATTATGTTGACTTCTTTATTTATTCGGGTTGGTAACTAATTTGCAATTTTGAAGAGAATCGGTGCTGGATTAAAAGGTACAGAAAATGGTAGGATTTTTCGTTTACTAGTTTCTATTTTTTAAATACTAAATTAAGTCAATAATATGCTCGCGAATGATTTTTCTTCAACCCCAAAAGGTTGAAAAATAAATAATGGTTTTAGAATGTTTAATGATGAGTTATTTTTATTAGCTTTTCTATTTCACGTTGATTCTGAGAAGAACGGTTTTTGTATCGGTCTTTGTCTTATTATTTATTAAAGACGTTTATCTAAACCAGCTTTTAAATATTGTAATAGTTTGCACGCAAGGTTAGTGAAATACTGTCTGGTGTCTCAGTTTGGAAGCTCAGGTCATCGCATTTTTCAAACTGTCTGGCTTTTGCTGCCGTCTTGGCGATGACCTAAGCGATCTTACACACTGTTTTATTTTAGATTTATTATTCCATTAGCATGTGTATCATTTGTAATGTCATTTTCAGTAATGTGCCTGTTGGCAAGCAAAAGGAATAGGTACTTTTACTACACTGCTAATAAAATAAAGACAATATATAAAGACTTTACCCACACCAACTGCGAAAAAAATTGTTTAATGGTGAGATAGTGATGAAATGAGAGCAAATAAGATTTAAAAAAAAATATATCATTTTTACAAATGAACATATATTTAACACGTTTTACAGAATCAGTATGGCCAGTAAGAAGGTATCATTGATTGCCAGACATAAATTTCAAAAATAGAACAGAAATAAAAGCATCGAAGAAAACTTTCGCTTTCGCGAACGGACGTCTCGCGTTGTAAAAAAAGCTAAAAGGATTTCCGCGATCTCCAGGAAAAGGAATTTTCTTCGTTATTTTTCTACGATACTTTATTTGGGTTTTATTTTAATACAGATACTAAGGTTACATCATTAGAGCCCTAGACTAAATGATTTTTTTTTGTGTTAAATAAGTATTCACAAAAAGTCTAAAATTAATGGGATTGATATATATATACTACCAAAATGTCACGTGCACAATAATTTTCATTTTGACGTTTCGACAATCGTTTTCGCTGATAGATTATCACTTCGTTTACAAACTATGGACCAAAAAATGTACCTAACATTTGTATTAGCCTCTTGTCATTAAAATAAAGCTCTTGAATATGCGACCTAATTAAAAAGATAACTCCGTAGTCGTTGCGTATACCGAAGTGTGCGAATGCTCTTTTCACGGCCTATTAATTTTGCTGTTTTATTTTTATCGGTATTTTGTGCTAATAAGCTTATATCTCTGCTTTTGTTCTGAATTGTTTTTCTTTTGTTTTTGATAAATTGGGGCTTGATGACTATGATTGGGTATCATTACGAAAAGCTATATTTTTTATTTTGGATAAAATATTTTTCTACTAACGAAAAATACGAGTAAATGAAAGTATAATGGTCATGACTGTATTCTTCATAAGTATTATTTCTTAAAAAAATGTGGAAAATAGCGTCGGTCGGATTTTGGAATCCCTTGAAATAATCTAAAATGAGCAAGTGTGCCTCAGATATGCATTTAGGTTTGTCGTTAGTTAGAACTAGAGATCAGATTACAATATGCATTTGCGTACATATTTGCATATGAAATTGCATATTTACCTCATTCTCAGCGGTAATTGCATATTATATCTAGTGATGATGCATATTTTGATGCTATATTTATTATATTTTTCGGTAGGTTACTCTATTGATAAGTGTAATAATAAACTCTTGAAACAAAAATTAACAAAAAAAAAAATTTTCTTTTTAGTGCATTATTATCGTCTACAAAGTTGTCACATTTTGGTATTGATAATTTATGATTGAATAATTCACTAATTGTATGCTGATTTAAGAATAAAATAATAAAAACCTACCACTTTTTCCCTTTTATTCGTTTTGTTAAACTTTAATGTTGCATATTTAACAAATGGTAATGCATATTTTTCATGCATATTTCAAGCTTTTTATGTTACTTATAATCCGGTCCTTGTTATAACAATTAATATTGTCTTATTTGTCTTTAATTTAAATACGACGCGCCATTTACGTGTGGCATCACTTATCAAAGCGTCGGCCATCTTGTCAAGTCCGCGTCACACAAGATGTCGGCCAACACACTCGATCGTATAAATTAATGCAAATGACAAGACAAGGCGACAACGAGGTATTTGCGTCATTCGCAAATCGATTCAACACATTTTTTTATGATATTTATCAGAATCGATACGAATGTATAAAATATCGTATTGAAATCGAGAAGCGACGAATATTTACGAATGATATTAACTTTAATTTTGGCAATGGTTGTCGTGGTCATAAGTTATTGGAATGAGGTAATAGATTATAAAGAAATTATGCCTTTTTAAAAGTCGGTGTCCTTATTTATGTTTGATACCGAAACGTAACTGTCACCATATAATGGTTTATCTTCAGTAGTGAAATTTATATTTATGTGTTGTTAAGTACATTTTTTATTGGAATATTTAGCCTTATTTGCCGCGTAAGGGTTCAATATAGACATACTCACAGTAGTAAATATTACCGAATGAAATACTAGCAAGTTGTTCTGTTAAGTATTTTCGATTCGTCAGTGTCAAAACTTATAGAAACTGCAATATCAACTTATGTTTTTTGTTAAAAGTGATCAGTCCCGAAATATGCAATACATCCAAAAATATCACATCAATTTAATATACTTAATATCGTAGACCTATCTTGGGCATTATATGATTCATATTCACGCCAAAAGAAAATTGTGAGGAAATTCTGGTACTTAGGTAAGCTGTAAGCCACGTGCTCGCTAAGAGCGTCATACATGACCAATGCCCGTTTCTCCTTCTGGGTAAACAACTTTTGCTTTGCTTTAGAATAACTACAGAATGTATTTGTTTTTATCTTACGCTAAGATAGATCCGCAAGCCGCATTTTCACAATAAAACTTAATAATATTTCTTCTTGTCAGTAACTACGGCGGCCATTTCTCGCAGAACTTTTCTGCCATTTCAAACTTCGAATAGAATAGAATCCAGTATGAAAATGCAACCTTCTTGGAATAAAATAAAGCTGGCCACTCACCTTTTTTTCGGTCAACTTCTCGCATCGCCGCTGCTTGCATATCTGATGCGACTTGTCGTTGCGACACGGCGCGCAGTCGCCGCAGTTGTCCTTGCGTTGGCAACCGATGCATTCGCCGCATCTTTTTCGCTTCTTCTTCGTCTGCGATCGGAAATACTGATTGATTATTAAAATTAGTGTCATTGAGAAAATACTTTTTTGTAATATTTTGAAACAATTTGTCAACTATGTGCGTTTTAGTAAATACTGCAGGGTGAAAGATAGTTGCCAAAATACTTGTTACGACTTCGCCATTTTTCGTTGGTTATTTGGTAAGTTCCACTTAGCATTTATAAAGAGGTCATTTATACAAAAATTGCCGAAAATTATAATTTTCAATTTATCGGACGATGAAACAAGGCCCATTTAAAATTTTTAATTCGCGTTTACTTCAAGCTCTTCATTAAGTCATATTTTACTGTTACTACAGTCGTATCTGATCGCATTCCCGTTGGTTTCGTGTGCGATTCATTCACGAACCCGAGGAAAACATTGGCCAAACACCGTCAAATATTTGACAAACATTCAAGCTCCCAAAGCTTCGTGTGGGATAGAAAGGGAGAAAGACATGGCCAATGTTTGGCGAATAGCGACCAATATAAAGGGACGTTGCAATTACTGGCCAGACAACAATTTCGGAGTATTCCGCGCTCATTATTATGAGTCGTCTCGGTCCTGCGTCGGCGCATTCAATCGGAGCGATCTCATTTACTCTTATTAGGACTTCGTATTTCGGTAGCCTTAGTAGTAATCGATGTAATACATTTTTACCATTCAAAAATACTTTTCGTCTTTAATTAATGGATTAGAAATACCACTTCCCTATCTATGGCAATACTTAGCTCCATTTTTTTGTTTCACACATACATTACCGGTAAGCCTATTTTGCATACAGGTAAGCAATTTAAATACCTTCAATGTTGCAAAGCCGATTAATTCGCTACAATAAAAACAAGCAACAGCTGTGATACGGTAAGAAGAAGTCCGCCATATTTGGTGCAATTTTATTCGTGCAACGTTCGTACTTATCTCGGTCGTAATCGGAACCAACCGATTGTGGCACCGACAAACAGCTGACGATTATTTAAATACGGAATTCTATTCAAATTCGTATTTCGAACGCTTGTTAGACGGTAAAACTTATGCTTCTAATAAAATAAAGGTAAATAACTTATTGAAAAAATTAATATATAAAATTATTTATCAACTTTTTTTTATAATTACAGTATCTAATCATTCAAAATTGATATTCATATTCCTATTAGCACCTTAGAAATATTCTAGTCACCCGTCCATTCTGCAGATGCTAGTTTTTCTTTCTTTTTAATGAAGCAGCCTGGCATTACAGTAGGTACATGCCTTTGCTTTGTAAGAACTAACCTTTAGTCTATTACACGCAATACAACAACAGATGTGACACGAAGCTGATTTCGCGGTAAATACTTATTTTTAATTCTAAAATGAATTGTGGAGACGCTCATAAAATAAATTTCTGATATTAAATAATCGACCAGGGAAAAAAACTAATTATAGAGTCATATTTTTTCTATATCCAAGTGCTTCGTCACTAAAATATAACTCACTTCCGCTTTTCCTAATGTTTTGTCCACATTTCTAGGAAGCTTTGGATTTTCCCCGTTTGACTCATTCCATTCGTATAATGAGTAATAGCTGTGGCTAGACAAAGGAAAATGTAATCTATCATAGGGTAACAGAGAATAAATCTGAATGATGCTAGTTTAGGCTTTTTATTTTAGCTTAGGAATAAGGGCGGTAAACTTTTTAAGATTTTAAATTAATGTTCTGGAATGCTCAATTTGAATTTTTATAAGTACTATTTGAGGTAATTGAGTATTACTCATAGGCCTATTTTTAAAGTCATTTCGAAGGATCTTTATTGGACTCAATCGCCTGAAAAATGCTAGAAAATCTCGATCAATGTCGGTAAATAACAATTTTAGCTATACTGTCTGCCTACAATTTAACCTGAGGTGGAGTCGAGTTGGAGTGAAGTGGTGGTATAAAGGGATTAATTTCATAATGTCATCTGAAAGGGTATTTCAGATGACCTTATCGTATGAAACAGTGTAAAATAATTTCAGAGAATTATATTTATTTATTTGCGCTAAATGCAAGCAACCTACAATTAAGTTAAGTGCAGTAGTAAGTTACTATAATATAATACGCTGTAGTAAAGACGTTGGTAAAGAAAAAGCGCTATAAAGAATGATTCTATGAAATGTTCGATTACAATCAGTATTAACTCAACGGCAGCTGAACACCGATAAATTAAATCGTGAAATACTTTAGTCGAGTCATCGAATCAATTAACGGATTAGTCGATTTTAAATCGATCATTCGAATAAGTATCTTATCGAGTTCTAAGAAATTACTTAATGGAATCTACTTATAGAATTTATATTAAACCTTCAACATATCGATAAAAAGGTGTTACTTAGTCGATCTTTGGAAAAACTAAACATGTGTGAAATTAACTCGCGTGGAGTACGTTGCATTTATTTGAATTTGCTGTGAGTATCCGTCCAATTAAGACATGCCATTGTGGCTAATGATCATTAGAGCTTACATCTGAAGCATTATAATCGGTTTAGAATAAAATAACAAGAAACAATCATTATTTTTAACGGTCAGTACAAACATATTGTTTGAATCGAGAGCCTTTACAACAATACTTATTTTCGATATGATCGATGTCTCATTCAAGTAAATTGAAGCACTAAACCTTTTCTCGTCCTCATAATTCACTTAAATATCACTCAATCATACTGATTACCGATTAACGATCACTAAACATGTAGTATCGACTAATCGAGGTCCACCTCTAATAATTACTGTCTATTGTAGAGGCAGCTGCGAGCCAAGGTGTTCGTTATTAGACTAGGAACTGCTGACATTTATTGTGTAAAGAATGTCGCCAAGTCTGGACCTTTCCTAGCAGGTCCTGCAGTTAGATAAGTTTTTCTGAACTGGCAACATCAATTATAACAAATTGCTGGAGAATATTCTCATCCGTTCGATTCTAGAGTAGTTTCTAGCATTAGACATAGACAAGTTATATTTTTTTAATTTATTAGGAGCAGTGGTAGTTGTTTGCAATGTTTTCTTAATTATTGTTTTGTAGCGTATTTTGTTACAGAAAATTGTTTTAATTGGAATAAAACTAAATATTTTTTTGCAATGTAACTTATAACTGGACGCGTCATACATTTGTTTTGTGGCGATTGATGACTTCTATTAACAAATGTCACTGGAGTTCAATACTCTACAAAGATGAAAAAGCACTAGGTATGCATATTCACTTAGTGGCATCCTAAACAGATGCTTTAAAAGTTCTTATACTTCAACCACAATGAAAACGTACTAACTCCGTTAATATCGAAGGCTTTTCAAAACTGCCGACTAATTGCACTCGCTGTTAAATTTCAAAGTCATAAAATTTTCTAAGCAGGACACGCATAAATCGCCCGACTTTAATTTGTGTTTTAAACGAGAGAGGAAGTTAATTTATTGGTGGAGCAAGAGAATCGGCTAACTATTAAATTTATAGCCGCGAAGACAAGGACTTCGGCCATTTCGAAACTCAACTCCGGGAATAAAAACTGCTCGGAGAATAATAAAAGGTGGAATTACGGTGGAAGTTTCTCTTTTTCGGGCTCTCTCGAATATCCACTTTCGGCGGGCGTGTAGCTGAATGAAAATTCTGAGAATTCTTATATCTTTCGTCGAATATACAGTCGGCTTTTCGCGATTCCCCGGCGTCTTGTTTACGCAATTCGCCAATTCGTGGGAAGGGAGATTAGTTGTCGTTTCCGATTTTATTGTGTTGCTTTTCGACTTGCCTCCGTTGTGTGTGTATCATTTTGTTTACAATCTTCTGTCATATATCAGCCGCTAATGACTATGGTTATGGTACGATTGAATGGCGAAGTCGAAACAGTCACAAAATAGAACAGCCGTATTGCAGTCCAATCAATGTAAACAAACATTATTATATTGGTGAACACTCAAAGTTAACTGAACTCAGAATATTGAAACCTAAACGGCTAATATTAGACCCGGTTCGTTTGATCTTTATATTTCATTAACCGAAAAATTGTGTCAAAATATTTACTGTAAACAGGGTCTTGATTACCAGTTTAGATTACTGAAGCTTATTAAAATTCTCACCTGTTTTTCACTGGTTATGTCGTCCATCTCCATAGGTCCCGTGTTCATTGGAGGTGCCCCATGCATGGGTGATTTGAACCCTGCAGTGGAAGACACCGCCGAGACCTGACCACTGCTCTCAGACCCGACTTCCATGTTAGACCCGTCCGACTCTGTACTGTTCGCGCGCATTTTCCGCCGCTCCTTCTTTCTAAAATCCGATCTTGTTGGCGACGAACCGGTCCCGAAACCATTCGTCTTTTTCTCATAACCGTTATCAATCATCATCGGATTCTGGAAATTACTGTGGTGTAGTCCATTTGGTGTATATTTTTCCTGCAGCGTTTTCATATCAAACGGCTCGTTTTTCAACACATGAACTACGGTTGGACTTTGTATATTCTGTATTAAGCTCCCATTTTGATGGAGGAGCGTTCCGTTTTGGTGTAGGATGCCATTTTGTGTTGGATAGGCATTGATTGTGGCTATGTTTGGTTGGTATAGTTGTATGTGTCTGTCATCGATGTACGCTTGTCCGGCTGGGGCCAGTTCCCTCGCCTGCAAGGGCGCTGGCACGATGGGGAAGCTTCGCGCGTTCACAGCTGTTAGTGTATGGAATGTTGTGGCGTTGACAGGTGACAGTGTCGTCAGGGTGGTCGATAGGGGCGTCATCTGTGCTAGAGTGGTGAGATGCGCAGGCGACGACGGCGTGGTGAGTTGCGTGAGCTGGGTTAACTGACTAGGGCTCGCACTCGGCGTCGGGCTCGCCGTGACCGGCACTGGGGTCACGCTAGGCAGACCCGTCTCCGGTATCACCGACGTTTCTGGAAACGTTTGGAACTGGCTTTGGAAGGACGGCAGCTTGTTCGTGATGGGCTGCAGTGTGACGGGCTGGTAGTCCAGAGCCGCTGAAAAGCCAGCCCGTAGGAATGAATCTTTGGAATGCACCGTGATGGGCATTGATTCCCAGGGTCGATACTGCGGCTGGCTGGCGATGACGGAGACCGTATCTCCGGTGCGCTCGTAGTACTCCCAGGCGGGGTCGAGCAGCCGTGTGTCAGCTGTGAGGATCCGTTGCTCGTTCTCCATGTCACCGAAGAACGAGAACGGCGGTAGCGTGCTGTCTGCACTGGCGTCGCTGCTGAGAGCCTCACTCATGACATCTTGCCTCGACGCTGCCTCATCGCGTCGGGCACCATAAACACTTACAAAAATAAGCTCTAAGTCTATTGTAGTACTGAACACTCGGAACTGCACTGGAACTTACAATTTGTACTCTTGACGTGGCTCCGCTAATTTGTTAATGTTCGGTATCTAAGTAGCACTTAATGTTACGATTATACGGCACACTGGTTTACACTAGAACTAATCACAATATCTTCGTTATCCAACTAAGGAATAAATATAAAAGTCCTTAACAAGAGGCAGTTGAACTTACACGAACTCTTACAGTCTAAGGGTTTATAAAATCTTTGGCTGACGTTTTTACAAAATGCTCGAGGATACGGTTCGTATTATAATGTTAACGATCGATAAAATATTTTGTGCACTCGTTTAACGATTTCTATTATTTTGGAACGTTTAAATACTGGTCGTTGGTTGATTAACTTCGCTCGTTCAAGGCTTTTTTTTATTGTAAATACCGATCACTTCAGACTTAAATTAATTTGTACTGTTTGGGAGTTAGCGTATACTATTTACGATTTAGATTTATCGTTAAAAGGTTAAAAAAATAGTGCTTATATTTAGATTTTCGAAACGAAAGATATGACTGGAGGCTTTGGTTTGAGGATTTCGTGGCTTTTGGTTGATCGTGGTTCAGTTGCGGCGCGTGAGGCGTCGTGTGGGCCGGTTATCCGTACGGCCGGCACCAATCTGAGGACAAAAAAATCGCGTTAGGTACTGCCAACTACACGAGGAAAATTGTTCGAAAATTTAAAAAACTTGTGGATCGTTGGGAACGCTGTAAATTGTGAAGAAGGAAGAATAAAGGAGGTAAGAAAATTCGCAAGTTATGGACGGGCCCCGACATGTTTACGGCGATGGCGGGCCACGCATGCGCGCGCCAGTGTTTTGAATAGGGCGCGAATCGATGCAATGGCGCGAATAACCTATACTTGCGAACTTTCTGAGGAAATTGGTAACAATCAGCTGTTGTTTATTGTCTTCGAATAGCTTTATGATACCGAAAGTGAAATTATTATTTTGAATATCTTGGGTTTGAATTATTGGTTTGTTGTTTCAGAGAAGTTTTGTAAAACAAAATTGTAATATTTTGATTCTATTCTGTTTTAAATAATTCAAAACACTTTTTTAACTACACTAAAGACAAAGTCCGAATTACACTACTGAAACTGAATGCGATCAACACATTTAAAGCACGTTCAAGAGCTGTCAGTGTCAATACTTCAGTACAATGATGACACTGACAGCTTTCAATTCCACCATGATTTGATGTTTTGACAGATGACTTCTAGCACACTTCACCTATGTTTTAACGGTGAGATATTTACAGAATCGACCTGCTGATCACATTCAAATTCATTGGAGAAATTTCCCATTACAAACAACAGGTAATATACCTTCCTATTAAAAAAAAATAGTGCAACATAAAAGCAAACAAAACAAGCAAGCCATTCTTCTAGTCCAAAAGCGCAAAGCATGTGATACAATTGGCGTGCATTCAGTTAATGTAAAATATTTGATGTCAAAGGTGCCCTTATCAGCCCTTTTCACCTCGGTCTACAAAACCTAAAAAAGATTTCACAGTCTAAAGGTGAGTTCACCCGATAATTCAGTGCTTTGGTTTGCATTTATATTTTCAGAGAGAAACTTCGTTTAAGATAGGCCAAGTACCAAAATCATCTCGACAGATACCCAGCATCACCGTATCAAACTAACATTAGCAAATCGTTCGGCGTTAATGTGCGTTGATAAAACCAACGGTGCGCGATAATCACGTTGTCATATGCCGGTAACATTTCGCAGCAGTGACGTCAGAGCCCCCACCACCCCTACAACCTGACCCCAATAGCGTGCGTGCAGCTCGTGCAAGAAAAGCGAAGGAAATTATCACTGGCCAGCAATTTTTCTTAATTTGTTTTTTTTTGTGTTGGTTACTCTGGTTTGTGTGGGGCAACATTGGAGTGCAAGGTTTCGACTTGGTTTTTGAATTCGGAATTGAAAATCTGTTTTTCTTTTTTAGTTTTTTTTCTTTGTTAAAGTCGTATACTGTTATTTTTAATTTGGTAGACTAAACTGGCCAATGACCTTTTTTTTTAAAATGTTGTAAGCGCAGAGCATAGTGTTGTAGGTACCTAAGGCTCAATAATAAGTGATTCATCGAATCGATTTGACATGACTCCTCAATTTAATAAATGTTTTAGGAATATAAAAGTAATATATTTTAATATACCAGTATTCATACACATAGTACATAAACATTCTATTGTGTTAAATATGAAATCAAGAATATAAAAAACGTGGCCGATAAAATGAAGTCTGACATAAATGAGTAGAAACTAAATAAGGGCCGCTAGTTTCTTAACAAATGTAATTTTTTTGCCGTGAAATAGTTACATTTTCGATCTTCTTCGTTTTGCGATCACTCAGGATAGGATAATCAGGCTACGACACTATTTTTAACCGACTTCCCAAAAAGGAGGAGGTTCTATGTTCGACTTCATGTTTGTTATTTTTTTTTTTTTTGTTTGTTCACCGATTTCTCCGTCAATTGTGGACCGATTTTGAAAATTCTTTTTTTGTTTGAAAAAGTATGTTCCGAAATTGGTCCCATTTTAATTTGGTGAAGATCTGATGAAGAACTTCGGAGATATACAACAGAACTCTTCAATAAATAACGGCAAATCTCTCGGGATTGCTGCAATCGCATGTCTGTTTGTTGTTTATAACATTTCATAACATAACATCACGCCAGTTCGCTCTTAAGGCGTAAGCAGATCTCTCATGTCACCAGTTATGTTCAAGTTTCATGAAATCTATTCTGGCGAAATAGTTCCCTTACTAACTTGCCTATTAGGTATGTACAACTAAAACGAGAAAAATAAAAAAACTTTTTGCAAACAAATACTACCGACTTCCAAATACAAAACTACAAAGTGAAAAATAACTTAATTTTTTGAAGTCGGTGTCTTTCGTAGGTACCATTTTTTTGCAAAAAGTTTTTTTATTATGTAACGATAAAGTGGCAACCCCCTAAATGTCAGTTTAGTCTACCAAATTAAAAATCAGAGTTTAGATACGGATTGATGAAAGTGTGGCAAAATAAAATTCATCTAATCATGTAATTTAAAAGTGGCTAGGTACTACGCTAGGTAGAGAAAATTAAAAAAAAAACTTAAATCACTTCGCTGATTTTTTCTGTATACTGCCCACATATTTATTGCGGAAAGACTTATGAAGTAACTACAATAAAAAAAACAAGAAAACAAAAGAAAATGCGTAGGAAATCACTAAATAAATTGCCATTTGTATCCGTTTCCCGACTGTTTACAAAGTAACTTGTTACTATTCTTTATACTTTGGACAACACAATATGAGCTCTACCAAATGTCTATGAAA
Source organism: Orthosia cruda (assembly GCA_964057195.1). Lineage (NCBI taxonomy): Eukaryota > Metazoa > Arthropoda > Insecta > Lepidoptera > Noctuidae > Orthosia > Orthosia cruda. Next base: position 40,104,344 of record OZ059831.1, on the reverse strand, counting down.
CAACAATAAAATTCGAGCTTTTTGTTATACGACCAATTTGAAGATACACTCCAACAATTTCTGTCTTACAATATCTTAGATACCATCATATTTGGTAGCATTATCACGTGGAGTAAACAATTTCTATTAATAGAAGGGTAAGGCAATAGTGCCTAATGCTACGCTCTATTTCTGTCTCACTATTTTAAGGGCGTACTATTTTTGAAATGTTTCAATTTAAAACTGTCTATTTCCACTGATCGAGATTCGATGCGACATTTTTAGAAAATTTATTTACGGCACGTTATTTTTAAATATTTATCGAAATTGGTTTTCTTTTTAGATTGGATTGACAGCTTTAAATATAACTATTTTGCATAGATTGATCCTTTAAAATTTTCTTATCGTAAAAGTTTTTCTTTAGCAAATTATTTTTGAAAAATCTCGAAATTCTAAAACCAAACTATTCTTTATTAATATTCGAAATAAGTTGATCATGTATATATTTAAAAATGGAACAAGAACTTTTCTCGCACGGAGAGGCATCAAGATCGATTAGCACTTCATTTGCAGTATTGATGACGTCAGAGCTTTGTCATTATTAAACCTGGCGTTATTTATGTCTAATAAGTATTGTATTATTAGAGACAAATGACACGTGATGGCATAAAATCGGATTATATTTCTGAATCGATGCTGGTTCGACATTCAACATTTTGTTTTATTTGATAAAGGTTGCCCTGATTCCAAAAATATCTTGATGGCCAATTTTAAATTTACTTGCTGGTAACCAAACCAACCCTTATAGGATCTCGTTCAGAATTCATATACCTAACAACAAAGATCCTAGCATTTATTTATTAAAATAAAAGCTCACAAAATCGTCCACAACGTCTTGAACATTGCCTCTACTAATTCCTTATTGATGAAATTCTCTCATTAAAAAAGTTTCGCGAATCGGAGCTATAACTAAGGCTTCCAAAGGATACGCATCAAAAGAAATGTCTTTTGTTTCCATCACAAAGAGGGAGTAAATTGCAACTTGCTTGTTTCGACTTTTTCGCTTTCCCTCAAGTACTGTGCCGTATTTTCCTGAGGGACTTAGGAGATTTTTCTGTTCCGTTACCCTATCTACATGAAATTAGTGTAGCTTTGTGGCTTCGCACATAATGTTGTGTGTTGGACAAAGTCAAACTTAACTGTCTAATGATGGATTACTGGTTTGATGGATCTCTTCGAGGGCTATGGGTTCTACAGTAATCGACATGGGATATGATTTGTTGTACGGAGTTAGCTGGTTGACGGTAACTTATTTTATTTTATAGTTTGAAGGTGTTCTGCCGTTTATCTTTGATCAAAGCATTTGAAGTTATGACATCACGTCTCACTATTTCAATATCGAACAAATTCAAACCATCCTTTGTGATTCCACATTCAAATCTCGCGTCAACGTTCGAAAAATCATTCCGCATTACATCACCATCACTCGAAAACGTCCCGACTAGTAATCACAGGGCAAAACTCTTTGTAGAAGCGCACAAAGAGCGTTCCTCGAAAAAAAATTAAAAAGCTCACTTCAGAACGCAACCGCGTCGCATGTGTGCTGTTTGAGAGGCGAGCGTGTGTTGCAAGGATTCAGAGGGTTTGCGAGTGTGAGTGTGTGTGGACGTGTGGGTAGAACGCGATAGTATCTGGGTCTGGGTTGTCAAGGGCAACCGTACAACCGCTGCAGCGAAAGCATTGCGCTTTCAGCGTTGAGCTGCAATTATACGGAATATTTTTAGCGTCGGATGTTGTCGCTTTTTTGTAGCGACGCGCAAACTGCACCGAACTGCGTTTGGATGTTCGGAAATCATTGAGTCTTGTTATGAAGAATGTGGGTAGTGTGTTCGTGCATGCTTGTTTTACTAGTCTTTGGTAACATGTGGGTAGATTCTTGCTACCTTGCACTGAACACTGATTTAAGATGTATAGCTGTAGTAAAGCTTTTCGAAAACATTGCAGTGTTGATAGAGGTGAAGTATGGTATAAATGAGACTCGTTGGAACATCTTTCTTTATTAAAGTTAAAGACGTATGAAACAGGATAACTAAACGAATAGAATAAGAAACAGGATATGAGTATCTAAAGACTGTTTATTGCAAAACAATTTCAAAGCCTAATAAAATACTCTTCGATCTACTACAAAATATTAAATAACAGAGCATAAAAACGTATTTCGACATTTTTTCTTTACCAGCTGTGTACTGTAACATCCGCTTAAGCATAATACCTGCACAGGAAACCGATATCTCAGTATAAGTGATCATTCGTTGATGATAATCTCCTGATAACGCATCGATGGTTACTGTAAGTAGTTCGTATATTCTTATCTATGTATCAGCACCTTCGTTTTGTTAAAAAGATGTTATAAAACCATTAAGAAGGTGCGAGTTTAATGTTTTATAATCTATGGTCAAGACGTCAATCCTTATTGTTGTTTTTGCTTCATCATTCTTATTTCAAACATTTTGACTTTTCTTTTTTAATGCAATGCATATTTTGTCTTTTCAGTCAGTGTCATTATGCTTCTTCTATCTTTTTAATTGTGGTGTAATTATTGGTTTGCAAAACCAATATGTTCAACCGGTGGCTGGTGAAAACAGTTGAATCCTTTTGCAACGGATTTCAAAACCAACTGTTGATGTTACGTCATTGGACCCCAATTAATCAGATCGACCAATCGGAAAAATGTAGGTGAGGATCATACAATAACTGCTATATTTGCTTGTATGTCTATATGCTATTGTTCTTAATTAGAGCGTGTTTATCTGAAGGGATATCCGAAATATTCCCTGCATATAAAATTGTGTTTTTGGGGGAGGTCTATTTTCAGCAATAGACCTGAAAAAGAGCAAGCAATGGTGTTTAGGCTGAAATGAATGAATTAACAAATTAATGGTGTTTTTTGTTTCTGTAGCGTAAGTGTTGAATTTATTATTTTTCTCTAGTTATATATGTCATAATGCTGTTTCTAAAAACAAACCCATAGGTAACTTGTTGATGTTAATCTCTTAACATTATGAGCTTGTCATATATGACTGTTTTCCCAGAATTTCTCTACTTGCAAAATTGTGTGATTGGCATCACCTACATAGTTTAGTTTTGTGTGTCACGTATTTTCCAGCGTCATATTGTATATATTACTTATCCGCCCAATGGTCAGGAGTCATACATATTTTTAATCAATTTAATCCTGCTTTTAATGCTATTTCATCATCATATGCAATACTTAGTCACCCCAGGTCTATAGCTATCAGTATTGGTCTGGTAGTAGCAGCTGGTATATTCCTGTTTTGACAAGAAGCCACTGGCTTTATTCACTCATTGCTAGATAAAACTGCTTCCAAAACGTTGTTTTTTTTTTAAATTGCGAAATTGGAGCACCGAAAGGACCATTCAACACAGTTATGTTTTTTCCATTCATAGTTTCTCACACAAATACATCTATAAATCTGGATGTAATGACACAGCGGGCAGGATACGTACATCAGCCTGATTGCCGCCGAGCGATGCGGATTCAATTCTCGCTCTATTATTTTATCCGAGCAACATTCAACGACTAGTTGTCGTTATTAAGTGTTATTTCGTTTATTGCTTCGCTTTTGGTGGTAGCGTTTTCTTTATTTTCATTGTTTTCTGGTTTGGCAGTCAGATCTACTGCGTTATCCTTAATGTTTACGTTACCGTCTTCAGTTTTTAGTCTTTTGAAGTCGTCTTATGTTAAAGTTTCAGCTAGTTCAAGTATTTCAGAAATTTCTTTAGCACGGTTGCAATACTATCTCGTACGATAAGTAAATTACTATCCATAGACCGCTGCCTAATTTTAAGTGTTCGTGGCGCGACAATTTTTTAAGTGGAAAGCAAAAATTAACTTAGCGTTCAGAAGTTAGAGCAAATGCTTTACGTTTTATAAAACACGCTGTCTAGATGAGTACGTGTCAACCCGTTTTTTTTTCGTAGAAAATTTGTGATTATTTATTGCCATAAATAATCACAAATCTTTACAGAGTTACGATCTCTCCGTTTTCAATAACAGGTAAATTTTAAATGGTGATATCCTTAAATTAGTTTGACCAAAACTTCAAACCAAAAACTTTTCATGCAATTTCATAATATCCGAAATTCATGTCACTTTTTAACAATAACCTAAAAAATGCATTAAAACCCAATAAAATCAATAAACATGCCAACATGATATCAGAACTCCATCAAATTTAAAATACATTAGAATGATAAGGCCTCAGCGATATAGAGTTACCGTCCCATCCCATTCAGCCACTCGAATCCAGTTGAATAGGAACGCAGATGTTTAGTTTTTTACGACAATCTTTCCCACACTACCACTTTTTCTGATGCCTTAATACTTCACCAAACTTATTGTTGCACTTTCACGGCATCTAACACATTCAAATTTCATCTCTAACGACAACGACATAGAGAGATTTTTGGATTTTTGTAATTTCTGTTTAAAGTTGGTCGATACAGTTTTGTAAAGAATTTTTTGTGGGCACGTCTGTCTTTGCTATCGGATGCGACATCGGAAATTGAGCATTTTTTATACTTACACCTATGACATGGAATTGTTTGAAGGAAGTCACATGTGTATGACGATGATTGTATGATTTAGTATTGTTTCCTTTATATATTGTCACGTTGGGTACTAGAAGTTTTGATTCGAAATCATTTGAAGAGGTATACTCAATTGTTGCATCCGCAATATGATGAAAGCTGCCGCTTACATTGAAATAATCAGTAAGTAGTTTGTGTCTTTCAATTACTTCCATAATAATTACACATCAATAAACTGTATCAACCAACCAACCGAGAAAGATCTTAATATAACGATATAACTATTATTCAAAACTCATTTCAATACCAAACGAACAATGTCTACGATATTTATTTTCATCGACTTAAATTACTTCAGTAGCAACTTGAAGAACTTCCAATAAATAAAGACTGACTCTATAAAAATTTAATATTAACTTTGAATGTAAGCGGTTCGCTAAACTTAAAACTGAATTCTCATTGAAAAGTGAGCGTTCACCGTCGAGACTCCCGCCCTTACTCAAATAAAATATCCGCCACAATTACATTTCCAAGAAAGTTTTCACTACATCGATGTTTAAACTTTTACCTAGACGGCTTGTACACATACTTGAGAAGCTATGTATAGGATCCAAAGCGAAAGCGTCGCTTTGCTGGAGAGCAATAAGAGGAGGATTATCCCACAGAGAAAGTATGAATCAACTTATGATATTACTTGTGGCAATAATCGAGATATTTGAGACTACAGACGGGTGAGGACGCTTCACTTGAATCTTTAGAGGTGATATTAATATTTCAGTTTTTATTAACCCCCGACGGAAAAAGAGGGGTGTTATAAGTTTGAGGTGTGTTGCTGTGTATCTGTGTATCTGTGTATCTGTGTGTCTGTGTATCTGTGTATCTGTGTATCTGTGTATCTGTGTATCTGTGTATCTGTGTATCTGTGTGTCTGTCTGTGGCATCATAGCGCCTCAACGGATGAACCGATTTTGATTTAGTTTTTTTTGTTGGAAAGGTGATTGTGTCGAGAGTGTTCTTAGCTATGTTTAAAAAAAAACGGTTCAGCCGTTCAAAAGTTATGGGCGTTTTACTGTTTGAATCGGGATGTTTTCGAAAGATAAATGTGTCGGGGGTTTTTTAAATTTTTAAATTTTACTTGTATGTATGATAATGTAAATGGTTGTTGACTTTGAAAGCCTAATCTTGAGGGCTTAAGTTTTTGATAGGGATGCAACTATACAATCATCTATATATATTCTGAAAATTAGTATTATCAACAAGCATTTACGTTACGCCGTTGGTTAAACCTACAAAACGAAATCTATACTTAAATTTTTTCAAACAACATAGTTCTTGCCAAATTTCGAAGGCGCTCTGAAGTTAGCTACAATGGCTGCGCAGTTATATATCTCATACAAAAACAGGACGGATCCGTGCCTTGCGCATCGGTAATCCAACTTCAGGACGGAGCAGAAGTTTGGCGAGAACCACAGATCATAGAAACAAAAGTTGTAACTGTTGTTTCTATGATCTGTGGCGAGAACTGTAGTTAAAGTAAGTGCTAAAGTCCCACCTACTAAAAGTGAGTAACAGAGAACAATATGGATGAATTCCCAAGACAAAGCTGATTGAGTATAAAACAGTATATAAAGTAAAATTTAATAAGCGTCATTATTAAGAGAGACTATTATCTAAAGGATATTAACAATTTCTATGGGTCTTCTAGTAAATAACACCTATGATGATGCAAACTCGCCAAAATCTGTTACAATCGCACAAATCAAAAACGATCAACAGTTTTCGTATCAATTCCTACAAACTCAAAAAATCCATGCTTAAAACAATCCAAAACTAGAAGCAAAGGAAACATAACTCGCTAGTTCAACTAAAAAGGAAGCACCGCGCATTGCACAATCCGTTGCGTTGCTCTCATCTCTGTCCCAGCAGTAACTACCAACTGTTAACTCCGGCAAAATTGGCCAATTTGTTTATTTGTTTTCATTGGCCTCTCTGAACTTGACTCCCTATTATCGCATTCGCGGGAGGAAGACGTATTATTTATTCGATTATTCCGTGGGACCGGAATCTTCGGCGAAGTTCTGTGCTTAAAAGTATTAATCTGCGATTTTCTGATATCCGATTGCGGAGTTGGAAGAGTCTGAAAGTATGGTTCGTCGACTGTTAAGGAAATTTGGATTTGGAGTAGCTATTTGAAATGCTATTTTAAAGAAAGTTTGGATTGATGACCGAAAAATTAAATGTCGAGAAAAGGAGGGATTACTGGGATGATGATTAATAAAGAAGTATAGAAGAAGAATTGCACTGACCCCAAATGAAGTGGGCTGAAGGAAGAAGTTGAATGATAGCGATTGTATATTGCATTTTTTACTCAATTAGAGTGCTAAGTATGAGATATTTGCTCGTACTTTGTTCAAAGTCAATGATGCTGATGCAACGCACTCCTGGCTGATGCAAACGTTTCCATCATTCAACTATACATGCGAAATTTGGATAAATATGATAAATATGTACGTAGTAAACCTGAAATACGGCAACCCAAAATCTAAACTGAAAAAGCTCAATTGTGTTCCTACAGTCTAGAATAAAATATGAAGAAATCTAAAAGTTTAAAGATTAAAAACATGAAATCTTAATAATATCTGAAAGCCAGTCTCAATTATAGAGCCATTACAAAGAGGAAGCAGAAATATTAATCTTTTGTTGGAAACAAAAAATGAAAGCTGTTGTGGAAATAGAGCAAATATGATAATTAATCGTTAGTAAAGAACAACTATTAGTTGGTTCCTTAGTAAATGATTACTCAATTTTGTTTGTAAAAAATATTCTCAAAAAGAAAGATTTTGATCTATGATGAATTTGAGCTACTTCTTGGAATCTAGTTGATAGAATTTAGGTGAAAAACGGAGATATAAAGGAAGTTGAAGGACAATTCTCAACGTTCAGGATATACACACAAAATCCTCAGGTTTTGAGGACTCTAAGAGTACTATAAACAATGAGTATCTAACATAAGAACAAGCCAAACTCCCATCTCAATGAACTTCGAAAAGTAGCTTAAAGATTAGTAAGAGTCGAATACGCAATTATTGGAAAAAGTAGATAAGTCAATTCAGGCAAGTTAAGAAGATTCGTTAGTTAAACTTTTAGAAGAGTCAATCAACATTGTTCAGCATGAAATGAGGTCCATTTCAAGTTTTTGATTGCTTTGACCTCCGTTTTTTTTGGATATCGACCAAACTGTGATTGAATTTTCACAAAAGTTCGTTTCACGTAGTACTCGAGTACAAAACAATACAATAAGACCGACGTAGCTTGTAAGTTCACTTAAGAGACCTCCGGCATTCCACTCTTTGAACTTGCAAACTGCAATAAAGTAGATAAAAATCGTTCCCGCTCCAATTTCGCTCGTTGCAATTAAGCTCTAAATTATGTGACATCATGCACATCAGACAATGACAGCCGATGCGTCACCACAACGTGTCTCCGGATGCTATCACCGTGTGCCTGACGCGTAACTTTGCAAACTCTCACACACTTTGTTAGAAACCGTCGTCTTTTGAAAACTTCCAACAAGATCACATCCAATTAACTTCAGATAAGCGTGAGAGAATGCAGCCTTGATGTGTTCCGACGATTCCAAAAGATACTGTTTACCAATTGTCTGCTACAACAAACGCCAAGCAGGAAAACAGGGATCGATTCGCGAAAGCACACAACGAAAGCTCTGGCGGAAGCACGCGAACGCGCACCGGACCTGGCTTCACGGTCTGCTGCCACCGTCCACCGTCCACCGGGCTCTACATACGAGTACCTCTAACTAAACAATCCACAACAACCAAAAGCTTCTATTCCACTACTTGGACACACTTGCACATTTGCCACAAAACTTTCTGTAAGACGCGAACTCTGTACCTTCTCTCGCTCGATCCATCCGCGCCTCCTTTTTTTCTTCGTCTCGCTGCCTCGGAAACAAAACGGTCCGAAGGACGCAAGCGAAAAATAAACAAAAAGGGAATCGGAGTTCGCGATCGCGTCAGTTGTGCGCGTGTCGCGTCGCGCGGGGGCGAGCTGCGTGCATGTGTTCGCGGCGAGGGTCGGCGGCGGACTGGCGCGCGAGCGGGCGCAGCTGCCGCGGCGGCCAATGGCGCGCGGTCACGTGACGCACCCCGCGCCCGCACACGCTCGCTCGCTTGTTTACAAATAATAATAATACGCCGCCCGGTGGCGCCGCCTCTACTCCGCAAGCCGCGACCCGCGAGCTCCGCTCTATGGGCTACGCACAGCTGTCGTTGCATTTGGCGGGATTCGATTCGGAGTTCGCTCAAAGCTTCGATCTGTTTACTTGGAGCTTTCGCGTTGGCGTGCTATCGATCGGTACAACTTCGGTGCCGCGTTGTAGATGCGTTACACCAACTTACAACAATTCATGTTGTATTTAATGGAAATTATTTTTGCCGTTTTATTTTTCCTGTTTTTGTAGCGCAGGAAGGCGGGATTATTGCTAAATTGGAGGTTACAATTTGGGAAAAGGGTTAATAAAATTATTACGCAATTTCGCTAAGAGGGTGCGATATTCGTCCCCATTTGGCGACAGGTTGATGTTTCCGATTGTTTTGCGTTCAGGCCGTAAGGTGCGTGAGGGCTTGAACCCCAGTGCATGTGCTATGCTGTGGCTGGTGGCTCAGTGCCACACACTACACTCCCCTCGGTCTAAATCTGAGCTGAGGTGCCCCGTGGTCTCGTGCTAGGGATGGGACACTTGACGAACTCATTTAATTGATCCCCTCATCTTGTACACATTACAAAATAGTGATAGTTCCTCCCTAATACTTTGGCAATTGATATAGGCATTGTAATTTAATTGGAGGTACAAAAACTACGAAATTCTATCATTGCATCATGTAATGAAATACGACAGAATGCTATTAGACGCTATTTCTAGAAACTATTAAATCAAGTATATATTTACTATAACTGTCCTGAAAATCTAATTAATTAAAAGCACTTAAAATTCAACGGTACTGGTTCTGCAAACAACCTGTGGGCTGTTTGCAGAAACATTAATAAGTCCTTGATCAGATATTATTTAGCATCAAATTAACCAATTAAAAACCAATTGGAAGTATTCTCTAATAAGTAACACCAGTTTTTAGCGAAAAATTAACTGTCACTTAAATCAATTTGATGAATTAAGCACCTCTGTAAGTTTCTGTCTATATTAGATTTTAAGGACCCCTAGTTTACAGTTGTAGAAGACTCGCACTTCGCCCGCGACTTCGTTCGCGTGATCCGTATTTTATCCTACAGATGACTTTTTAGTTCACCCTCTTAAAGGTTGAACAGCCAAAAAGCCCTGCATCATAAAAATAAGTCCTGTACAGTTAAATTCTTCAAAAATCTTTAACACCCCCTAAATCGTCTTTTAGGTGTAGTTTTCAAAAACTAAATCGTTACTTAGGTTACTATTTAAGCCAAGTTTCAAATATATAAGCCCAACATTTCCACCTTTTCACCTCCTCAGGAGTAGAATTTCCAAAAACCAATAAATACATGAATACTTTTTATGAAAAAAGTGTACGAATCTAAAAGTTCAGGTGTCCAACTTACAAACTGTAGAATTTGTATACAAACAAACTTCCAACCCCCTTTTACTCCTGTAGGGGAAGAAAATCCGGAATTAAAAAAAAACCATTGTTTTTTTATTAAAAGATCGTCTAACCAACAATTCCAGATGTTTTACCTTCCAAACCGAAGAAATTTCACATAAAGTTTCAACCCCTATTTTAACCCCTTAAGGATGGAATTTCCGAAAACCCAATAAATTCATGAATTCTTTTTATCAACCAAGAGCTTAAATCTAAAAAATCATGTGTCCTATTTACAAACTTTATAAAATTTCATACAAACATTCAACCCTTATTTTACCCCTTTAGGTGTAGAATTTATAAAAACCAATAGATACATAATTATTTTTATCATCCAAGAGCGTAAATTAAAATTTCATGTGTCCAATTTACAAACTGTAAAAATTTCATACACACTTTCAACCCTTATTTTACCCCTTTAGGGATAGAATTACCAAAAACCAGTAAATACGTAAATTCTTTTTATCAACCAACAGCGTAAATCTAATACCTCACGTGTCCGACTTACAAACTGTAGAAATTTCATACAAACTTTCAACCCCCTTTTTAACCCCTTTAGGGGTGGAATTTCCAAAACCAATAAATACATAAATTCTTTTTATCAACCAACAGCGTAAATATAAATCTCACGTGTCCAACTGTAGAAATTTCATACAAACATTCAACCCTCTTAATACAAAAACACCACCCTTGTGGTATCTCCATACGGGTGGAATTTTCAAATCCAATAAATTCATGAATCTAAAATTTCATTTGTCCGATTTACAAACTGTAAACATTTCATACAAACTTTCAACCCCCCTTTTTCAAGTTTGTATGAACCAAAAATAAGCAAAGAATGAATTATATCTGTATCGATATATGTGAGCAACTTACCAAAAAAAAAACATTTTCACAGCTTGAACAACTTACAAGCTAGAGTTTTGTAGAGAAAATTAGATATCCGTAATTATGTATTTTCAAGAAACAGCTTGTCCCGTAATCAATTTAATTGAGGTTCATGTTGTTCCCACACTTTATTACAGCGTGTTACTGCTCCACGGCTGGGCAAAGGCCTCTTCCCATAGAGAACGCACGAGCAGTAGGGCAGGCTGAGTTAGGGAATTCGTCGTTTCTTAAATAAGTTCAGGTTTCTAGCTATATTTTTTCCTTCACTGATAGGTAAGTAATCCTTAAAACTTAGAAATTGGAATTGAAAAAGTCACATGGATATTTTTTCAGATTTGATCCCACAGCCTCACAGTTTTCTTAATTCGCTGGTTACCTTTACTGGTTAGCTGGTTACTTTATTATCATCACCTCCGTAGCCCTTTATTAATTATGTTAGGGCTAAAAGCTATATTAACCATCACACCCCATTTACTGGGTAACATGGCTGAAACCTCTTGGTAAGACTGTAGCTCGTGTCAGACTTTCGGCCTTTTGACAAGCCATTACAATAGTTACGCTTACGAGTAGCTCATGGAGGTGGAAAAAAGTGGACTTTATTTAAAATAGGCGATTGGTTTAGTGCCGTAACTATCCAAATTACAACAGTGTCAGAAAATCAATTAAGATCTTAGGTTGAGGGGTATTGATTGTTGCGATGACGTTCGTGGAAACGAGTGGTGGACGAGAACGCACGATGCTGGGCGCCTGCAAAGTGTTGAGTTCAATTCCCAACACAACTGTCGTTGGCAGCCAAAACCAACAATTTAATGTGTTTGAGGCGGAGTATTGTGGCGTTAAAAAAATGAAAAAACACTTAACGCCACGTTAATACGTATAATTATGTTTTAAAATAAAAATGCACCGAAAATATTTAATAGAATACGTACTAAAAGGTAAAAACTTGAAATAAATTACAGAAAAATCGCAGTCATCAATATCGAGTTAGTTGTTTTAAATTTATATAATAGGAGTGACATTTTAGCTAGGTTTGAAAGTAATACACTAAAAAGAATATGTGCCTATCCTCAATGCAGTTGCAACCGGTTAAATTCTGGCTTAAGCATTCAGGTGGAAACGAATCCATAACGACATAAAAACTAAGTTTTGGCCCGTGGAAATTTAAAAGATAAAATACTACATACTTGTAACACAAAAATAAATGTAAATACACGATGATACGTCAGCTACTCGTCGGAGATCCGCGCCAGACAAAAAAACCGCCTTCAGTAGTAACGCTCCAATACTGGATTACGGGCTGAGATAGCGCCGCAGTTCTTGTAGCAAAACTCGGGCCATTGTAAAAATACACGTAACCCGTTGTAAAATGTAAGGAACACGAAGACTGCAGACTCACAAGGGATTAAGCGCCCTGCCCGAACGGTGAAGCTTCCGAGTCGGCTTCTATCAACTCATATCTCAGACAAGGAAACATACAATGAAAATGATGAAATACTGAAATATCAGAGGAAGTGACATTCCAAAGAATAATTAATAGGAAACCACGTTACATACCAATTTTCATAATATAACCCTTAGTTGTCATTCGTTTTTGGGATAAGGGTAGGAAGTTATATAATTGTCACCAGCTTTTTTTTAAACGTGTGGTTGCACTTTACCCAGAGAAACTAGTATTATGCCTAGAGCCTGTTTAACATCATGCTCGCCAATGATATTCAAATAAACAGATCTGTTATGAGCGCGCGCATTTTGAAGAATCGAATAGGTCACAATTGTGACCTTTAATCTTTAGTTTATGTCACGCATGGCGAAGAGCGATAGGCTTTGTTGAAAAAAAAACAAAATAAAATAAATGCCATCGTATGTATTTTTAATTTATTTATTTATTGATTAAAATAAATATGTATAAAGGTTGTCTGTAAGAGATTGCCTAGTGCGATAAGACCGCCCATTGTACACTTGTTATTGTGAATGTTTGTCCTGTATGTTTTTTTTGTGGTGTACAATAAAGTATATAATAAATAAATAAATATGTTTTAATGTCAGATGAATGAAAAGTGTGTATGTGTGCTGCCGCTATATGCGGCACACTTTTTTCAATTGTTTTGTGAGTGTATAACGTATCTGTTTATTTGAATATCATTGATGCTCGCCATTTCAAAATAAATTCGACGCTTCTAACAGCTGCTATAAAAATATCAATAATTTGGTTGAAGATTTCTATGACATGAATTTTCTATGAATGTTATTCCTTCAGAAAATAATTGTCTTCTTTTCTTATCAAACTTAATTTGAAATTTCGAAAATGTAGCCAATCAGTTTGACAAATCAAAAAGAGGCCAAACCGAGAAGTCTTGTAGTGGATACGCTACAGTATATAATCCACGGGTCGTCCTGGCAACCTTAGCTCGACCTTTGTAACTTAGCCCTAGTGAAATTATCTGTATTTTCCCCTTATTCACTGTTAAACCAATCATAATTTCACGAATTCTTATTTATTCCCGAAAAAACTATAAGTCTTAAAATAAAATCAGTGCCGTTACCACTTTCAAAAATGGCTACGAAACACATAAAAGCACCTATAATATGTTGCTTTGTCATCCATGTATCTGCATAAGTAAGCCTTTAAATAACAAAGTTGGAGGGAGACAATTTAAGACAGTTTTTAATGGCCCGAGTTTCGGAAGCTTCATTATAAATTTCAAACTTGTGTTTTAGTGAAAATATTAAGAGCAGACTTTAGTTTCGCAGTCGCTTTTGTTTTTATAAATGACTAATTTATGCCAGCGGCTTCACCCGCGTGAAGCCAATTCGGAAGTTGTCCCATGGGAACTGTATTTTTTTTCCGGGATGAAAAGTAACCTATGTGCTGTTCCAGACTATAATCTATCACTGTGCCAAATTCCATTTAGATCTGTTCAGCCGTGATTGAGTAACAAACATACATCCATCCAAACTTTCGCATTTATAATATTAGTAAGATTGGTAGAGTAGACTCCAGATATTTTAAATAAAGCTTGAATTATGTATTGACAATTTTGACTTGTTATTTATATGAAGCAACTAGTTTTTGCCCGCAGTTTTGTTTTGTTTCTGTTAGGAAAATCATTTATTTAATAGGACAGTACTGCCAGATGATCCTACAGCTCCTACAAGTAAACAAACAATTTCACCTAATTTTAATATCATCATCATCATATCAGCTGAAAGACCACTGCTGGACATAGGCCTCCCTCAACCGTCGCCACATTGATCGGTCCCGTGCGTCTCGCATCAAGCGGATCCCCGCAACCTTCACCATGTCATCAGTCCACCTGGTGGGAGGCCTTCCAACGCATCGTCTTCCGGTTCACGGTCGCCATTCCAGAACTTTTCGGCCCCATCGGACATGCGTTCTGCGAGCAATGTGCCCTGCCCACTGCCACTTAAGTTTGGCAATTCGCCGGGATATATCGGTAACCCTGGTTCTCTTGCGGATCTCTACATTTCTGATTCGATCACGCAAGGCAACTCCGAGCATAGCCCTCTCCATTGCCCTTTGCGTGACTGTAAGCTTTCTGATGAGGCCCATTGTGAGCGACCATGACTCAGAGCCATAGGTCATAACTGGCAACACACACTGGTCATAGACTTTCGTCTTGAGACACTGTGGTAAGTTGGACGAGAAGATACCGCGCAACTTCCCGAACGCTGCCCAGCCGGGTCGGATTCGACGGTTGGCTTGGTTGACTGTTGGCCCACGGTAAGGTTTAATATACTCTAGTACTATATCATATTAATTTACAAAATATTGGAAGAATCTTAATGTAGAGTCACAGCTTTTTAAATAAAACTAGAGAGAAGCAAATATAGACTTCTTTAAATTAGGTATCTATGAATTATAGATAATTAATATCTGCCTGCGGCTCCACCCGCGTTTAAAGTGAATTACTATCCCAAGGATCCAATCCAGACATTTGTCAAAATGAATACGAATCCGTTCGTCTAAAAGGTAGACAGACCGCCGGACGAGAACAACTTTCGCTTTTGTAAAAATCATTATTATTATTAATATGGCTATGGATCACAACCCTTTGTTGATCGTGACGCATTATTAAACAAAACTCTTTCTTTTGATTATTTTTCTCAGCGTGTCGATAATGTCGGTCATACCCGACCGTGCCTACAAGTCATGCATTTTTAGTAGAGTCCATTAGTTCCACTCCCTCCAGCGCGAAGAGATGATACACCATCGTTCACCAAATGATGTTTAATCGAGTCTTATATGGGAGCTATAAGCACAGGTCATGCTGTTGAGCTTTCAAGTTTTGAAAATATTTTTAAAGTTCTATTTACTAACAACCATAAGAAAGAAACCATTACCTATTAAACTTATCCGGTTTTCCTAGGAACGGATCTTTAAATTAGCTCTTTGAATTCGAAGTAAAAACCCAATGAAACCCTTATTTTTCGGTTTTCGGCGTACTTCATTACGTTCAGTAAATAAATCCTTATTCCGAAAATTATTTCCCGATGACTCGATAACGTGAATGACTTTGATAATATAACGTTTCTGAGAAACGAAAACGTTCCGTTTCCGAGAATCGTATGAATTCGCGAGTGACGACCACCGAGGCCCGTACCGAAGTGACTCATCAGAATTTCACCCCCCACCCTCGTGTTACTCAGTTTCTGTGAAAACGTCATTATTTTCTATAATTCACATCATAATCCTAACATCTGGCATACGTAGAATGAATTCGAGTTTTTTTTTCTCGATTTTATAAGGCCAGCTTATGGTTTTCATTAAAATTAGAAAAAGTTAGTCAATAATTTTGTTGTTTTTCGTTTTTGTTTTATACTACAGTTTAGGAAGCTTATATTAATTAAAATTAGAGAGAAATTACTTAAAAAAATTAACAACAAAATTATATCTAAGAGAATTATGTGCGTAAAAGTGGTCCGAGATCAAAAATTCAAAAGTAGTTGCAACGCGTGCAAACGTTTCTTGCATCGTGCCGCGCCAATTCCATTGCTACAAAAGTGCGTAATATCGATTACCGGATCCCTTACCCCATCTTCCGTCTCTTTCGCACGACGCACACTCCACTTCCGAAAACAATAAAAGCTTAAACGTGAACGCAGCGAACTTTGCGCGGGAAACATAGCGGCCATTTTGTTATTTTCGCGCTTGATATAAGACCTTTTTTCCCGCTGCGCTCAGCCCCCGTCACGGTTGCCATGACAACGGATCTGTCACACGCATAGAACATAAAACGCAGGCATTGATTTTTTCCTCGCTTCCTCTTTTACTTTTACGCGTGTCGGGCGACTTTTTGCTTGAATTTTTTTTCGAAAGCGACGTCGCGTCAGTTTTAGCGCTCGCTAAGTGCTTTTGGATTTATAGTGGCGAGTACTTGATATCGGGATAATTTTTAGTTTTTAATTATTTATGTACCTATGTGTTGCATTGAATAGTTTTTAACTACAATTGTATTAAAATAAATAATTACTTAACTCTGATATTTTCCTAAATTATGTGAGAATTGATAACTTAGGATGTAAAACATTAAGATAGTTATTTTAATACAGTATCGAAACAATGCTTTGCCATAATTTTTGTTCCATTTAATAAAATTATAATGTTGCAAATTATTTGAAAAAAAAAAACAGCTGTGGAGAAAAATATGTCAAAAAATTAACAATATTCCTAAGATTTCTAATAATTTAATTTTCATATTTTTCCAAAGAAGCAATATAACATCAAACATATACAATTACATAGTCACCTAAGCGACGATAATTACAAAAATCGGGACAAAAGAAATTTTCCTTAAAGTTTCCTTTTAATCAAGTTAAGAGTCACTTCAAAGGATTTCCTTTCCTTGATAAACAGTACATCGAGTTAAGCTTAAGGGAAAATTTGTTAAGGTAGGCTCAGCAACCCGGGGGGTGAAGTCCAAGGGTTGTATTTTCCATCCCCTGCAGATGTGGCGATTTCACCCCTCGAATGTCTCGTTAACTCAATAAAAAGAAAAAATATGTTAGCCCGTCTGGATCGCGAAAAATGTGTCTTAATCTTTATATGAACGAAAAAATGAGAAATTGCGGTTACCTTTTTCTATTGATCTTTATTTTTATGAAGGTCTACACTTACGTGTTTTGTAAGGGCTTAATATTGTGATCTCTTAGGTATTGGTCCTAATCTGATATTATTTGCCAAGGGTGTACCGAAAAATAAGAAGAAGAGATATTCGTCAATGATGCTGGGTAGTAACGAAAACCTTCTAAGTATTTGCACCCAATATTCAGAGTTTCATCTTGCTTTAGTTTTTTCTTCAACTACAACCAAATTGGTTGCAGAAGTATGTTTTAATACTTTATTAATAAGAACAAAATTCTTAATAATTAATTACGATCTAGCCTAAAAGACTAATAAGCAATTTAAGTCTAACTTAATATGTTGCGTGATAGATTATGTTAAAACTAAGAATAGGGTCCATTTTAATTTTTACACAAGTCCGAAGCACTTTCTTAGAGTCTATATAGCACAACATTGTCACTATTATTGATACACAAGTTTCAGAAGTGACGCTACATAATTTTTCAGAACTATAAGTTCTCTCCAAACTTCTTGGCCGCCCTGAAGTTGGCTACAATGGCTGCGCAGTAGTAAATCTCATACAAAAACAGCACCGTTTCGTGCCTCGCGCATGCGGAATGCCAACTTCAGGGCGGCCAAGAAATTTGGCGAGAGCTAAACAAGAAAGCATCGACCGTAGTATATATACCATAAAGTAAACAGTGGTATAAAAATCGATAACGCTTCATTGCACATATTTCTCATATATATAATTGAATTAGTCAGTTCAGTTTGGTTTGTATTCATTCGCATATAGCTGAAAATTGTTAGTAGTTTTAAGTACATTATTACAAACGAAATGTCCTAAGTCCCTATAGATCCCACAACTGCAAAAAAAAATATTCAAGACCGGACTAAATACCGTCAAGCGGGGTGAATGGGTGTACAGATAAATAGAAAAAAAACTTTGGAAGGCATTTTCACATTATTTAAAAATTGTTTGCAGCATTTTAGTAGGTACTCTAATATATTAAACAATTATAAAAATAAAACGAGGCTTTGTTTGAAACCATACAGTGGTATCAAAGTTAAAATCCTTATCATAGTTTTAGTTTCCATTCACCCCTGCATTCCTATTCATCCCGTTTGTAGGTATATTTTTTATTGTACAATAAAAAAAAATATAATAAGTATATATAGTACACCAAATTATTAACACACATTTACAAAAAAAAAAACTATGGCCACAGATAATATAATAACTACAGTGGCTACAATGACGATCTTAATGCTGAAAGGGATATGTATCAGATAATCTTTGCATCATAATATAGAGCTAAGTAACATTAATTGGTCACGTCACCTAACTTTTGCACTTGGCCCTGTTCATTTATCGATTTTTGTCCACTGAATCCAGGTTCCCCCATATTAAATTTAAAAATTCATGCGACATTGAAAAAGTCTAATTGGTCGAGTCCGAATTGAACGCACCACACGGTGCGGTGCTTGGAAAGCGTTATACATTTTTATGATATCAATACGATCCATTACTTCCTCCTAATATCACATAACACTAATATTATAAACGCGAGAGTTTGTGAGTGTGTGTGTGTGTTTGTATGTTTGTTACTTCTTCACGCTCAAACGGCTGGACGGATCTGGAGGAAATTTGGCACAGAAATAGATTATAGTCAGAAATAGCACATATGATACTTTTCATCTCGGGAATATGTTCCCTCAGGAAAGCCGGTGGCGAAGCTGCTGGCAGAAGCTAGTTTGTATTATAAATGTGAAATTCTGTAATTCATGCCTCAACGGTTGAGCGGTTTGGGCGATTTTTTTCCACACAGGCAAACTATGACCTGTATTAAAATATAGAAATCTTTTATTCTGTTCGTGCGTTCTCGTGGTACAGTACAGTATCAAAAGTGCAGGCAGGTACTCTACCAAAACTAAAATATCTCAAGCTCTTTTGTAGTTGTTTTTTGAATCACCCACGACTAGTATAATCAAAAATATAGTTTAAATCATAAACCATTGACCTTCTTTTAAAAAGTAATTTTAGACAATTTTGGCAGTCGTACTGTACTAAAACTAAAAAGTTTTGGCTGAGTGCAATTTTTACCCCTGACATTTATGCTGACGATGCCCCTGGCAAAAGCTAGTCCAATATAAAAAAAAATGTAAAGATTAGTCTAAACCTTTTTAGTAGACGAGTAAGTGCATGAATCCCCAAAAATCGATCCATCTGATCCTAAATACTCACTCACTAAAATCGCCCCTCTCACAAATGTTTGGTAGCCTTGAAACCTGTTGCATTTGCCACAAGCCATTGGAAACCGAGCTTTTGGACGACCGACCGTTTTGTTATCCTTTACTAGGGGAATGCTGAAACAACAAACTCGGCGTATTGCTAAAAATTTTGAAATTATGCCCCATCTGATGGAATATAAAAACACAATAACACAATATTTGTATTCACTATCGACCGACTCAAAAACAAGAAGTAAAGACAGAAGGTGAAAATGATTCGGCAAATGTCTGGAACAATGAAAGGCCAAACGGTGATGCATTTCATACAAAACCAACCGCAACACGTAATATAGTATCTACATAATATCTTGTTTTAATAAGGTAAAAAGAAAACATAGATAAGTTTTACGTTACGTGACGTTGAAAGCACTTTAATAACTATGTACTTATCTGCATCAAGCAAGCTTGGGTGAGCTAGAGCAAGCGAAGCGAGCTCAAAAATTCTAGCAAACCGCGGTGCCCCTGCCTCCAAGTGTATTTTTGCACAAAAGCTTAAAAGCTGAAGGAAACAAACAGCGAGCAAAGTAAGTTCGAAAATTTTAACACCATGGCTTAGATGAGTTTGATTCTCAATATTATTCTTTCACTTTTAAATGTGTTTGTAATCTTTAATATTTTATTTTATTCCTCTTGCAACCCGCAAAAGCCTTAATGCATATATCAAAGAAATCTTATAGGATTCAATAGTTTTGTCAACGGAATATATGTTAAACAATATTGTGATATTACTCATATTTAGATTTTAATAGAGCAGTGGTGGTCCATTGGTAACAGCCCCGACTTACGTGTCGTAGGTCGTGAGTTCGAACCCAGGCAGGTGCTTTACTTTGTGTAAATTATTTTATCATCACTGCTGTAAAACGCTGAAGGAAAACATGTCCGAGAACTAAAAATTCGAAGATATGTGATATCTACAAACCAGTACCGAGCCCGCGTGGAAGAGGCACATCACAGAGAGTATCTGTGGGATCATTAAAAAGCTGATGATGACTCATCATATTTTATTACAATCAAAATTAAAAGTGGAATTAACAAAATAGGAATAAATTAATATAGGTTTCAATTTCGTACACTAGGAATTACATAAATTTTGCATCATGCTTTTATTCCTCGAAGGGCTAGACAAAGGTGCACCTTTTAATACACCCTTTTTGTTAGTTATAGATTATAGAGGGCGAGCCTATTGCTAACAACCAGATGAAAAAACCCAATTTTAACTGCCCGATCTGGGAATCGAACCACTAGACTTAGAATAACGTGGCAGTCTGTTTTACATGTCTCATAATTACAATAATAGTCTGCTTTCTGGATAAAAGCAATACGTTTAAAAATGCTTCATTCCTATTATTAATAAATAACATAATTATGTCATGATTAAAATAAAAGGTGAAAGTAGTTTTAAAAGTGTTGTCTTACAATTCACAAAATATGAAGCAAAACCTAATACAATAGCGATAGTAGTGCCATCTAGTATCAGATAGTAGAACTAAGCTGCCAACAAAATAAGAAAGTTTCAACTTTTTGAAATAAACAACAAGTAGTGAATTTAAAATCAATTCAATTAGCTTTAAATGTGCATTGGCAGCAGCTTGGTATCCAGAATACGTCCGTGTAGAGGTTTTGTCCGCTAGGTTGAAGGGCCACCAAACGCTTCTGTATATATTTTTGTTCGCAGCTGGAAGAATATCCCAGTGGTACTGAGCATAAGCCACTGCATGTTGAAGAGCTGTAAAGTATTTTATGAATGATTAATTTAAGTTAAAAATACTTGGGCTGCACAATTTGTTTTGCAAGATCACAAATCAGGTGTTTCTAAGTAGCTTGTAAAACTAAGATTAATAACCATCTGAAAATATTGTGAATTTAAACATACTCGCAAATTTCAACTCGTACTAGTTGTGACATGCTATCGGGCATGTTGGCGACGTATTTCCAGTTGCCGTCCTTGTTTTGAGCTGCTCGGGGGTTGATGAGCATTGTTCGTACGGAGCACAAAGTTACTGTGTTGGGCTTTGCTGACTGTCGGCGATGACGCTCTACTGATGTATCTTCACTGAGGAAATTAAAAAAATATTTTGTATTACAAGACTGGTCTACCTTTCCAATTTTTAATAACTTTGAGAAATAACCCAAACCAAGCAACAAAGTTAGTTCCCCCCAACTGTAGTTTAAGAGGAAATAGGGTCGCAGAGTTCCGGCTGAATTTTCTTAGTAAATAGTCATAATTCGAGGTTTGGCTCTCGCCTATTTCCTCCTCAGAAATTGAACTAATTTAAAAGATATTCCATGTACTGAAAAGAAATATATTTTCTGTGCCTCTATGTTAAGTTCTCAAAATTGCTCTGTCAACAGAGGCTTCGTGTACAAATTTGACAACAATAAATGAAAATATAAAACCATTGGGGCACAGTTTTTAGTTTATGGAATATCTTTTAAATTATTTCAATATTGGAGGAGGAAATAGGCGAGAGCCAAAGCTCCAATTATGACCTTTTAGTAAGGAAATTCAGCCGCAGCTCTGCGACCCTATTTCCTCTTGAACTGCGGTCGTATATGGCCGTGGAGAACCATGGGATTTCATGGATTCATGTGGGCCAATACTTGCCCAGAGATCATGATGAACTGCGCAAGCAATCCAGCGCTACTTTATAAGTAGAAATAACTGTCTTATAGCTTGCTGATTAATTGATTAGTCTCTATATTTTCTTTCGTCAGCTATTATTAGATATATCTACTTATTGGTATCTAATGTAATATCCTCTTTAGTCTTCTTACTTGACATGTCCCAGGGCTATCCTCAGAGCCTCAGCTCCTGTCAGTTTTCTCTTCTTAGCCGCCTGCACTAGCTCTGCGTTTCTCTTGCGTCGCCGTGCCCTTAACGTGCGTGTCGGCAATGTGATGGAGCGCTCTATCGTCACGTCTGAACGGGGTGGAGATACGGGTCTGAAATGTGTAAACAATAATCAAATGATATTTATTTAAATAACATATCCACAGAAAAAAAGCACAAACTTAGAGGTATTTTTTTTAGCTTTATTGCTTGACTCTACAGAAAAAGCAATAGTAAGATTCTTGCAGTTTTGGGACATCTTGCGAAGATTCCAATGAAGAGGTTAGGTTAAAACTGTTTATGGTGGGTTTCCTCTTTCCTGTTCATATAGAAATAGGAATAGCAGAGCTTCGGCAAGGTAAAGAGGAAAGTTTAATAAAATAACACAATGGATCCATTGCAAGTGGAGCGGGATCGAAAATTTTCGACCACGCTTCTCGCCTCAAATAGATTTGGTTCTTTTTATACCCAATTATTTTTGTATATTTTATGCTGCCTACTGTCAGCACTCTCTAAGCATGTACCAAGAAAATATTATTGGCAATTATGGAATTGGTAGTTAAGATCTGTGAAATAAATAAATAAACAATGTTGTTTTACTCATATTTTATTTTACAATCTAAAATAAAGTGAAATGTACAAAAGGGGAATAAATTAATCTAGGGATCCATTTCATACATACTAGGATTGTATATACGAGTACTTAGCTCTTCTGATCCTATAAATATTTTAGATACTTACTTCGCAAACAGGAACACAGTAGAACTGTTTGACAGTATTTTCCTGGATTATTCTTATATTTTTCTGGACTATCTATCTTATATAATGGTATAATAATCAATATCCAGTAATATATACGTAAGTTACATACAATCTAGTTTTAGGTTTACTTAACGTAGGTAATTTGCTCAGATGGTGTCTGAGAGATCATAATCTTAAATCTAATTTTATTGAATTGATTGTGGAACAAGTATAAGAGAAAAGATTTTACCAATTTAGAAAATATTGAAAATAATTTCGTTTGCACATAGGCAGTTTCTATTTTAAATCAAAATATGGATAATTATATACCTATTTAGATGTTCGATAGTGGGAATAAACTCTTATTTTTGGTGTTGTAGTTACTTTGCGTTGGTTAATCTGCTAGAAAGAACACGGGTCTGTAGTACCTACGTACTAAGTAATAATATGGACAAAAGCATCTACAAGTATGAATTATATAATTATATTAAACATCTTAATATACATTTATCTAATATTTACAAACCATTCACTTTATACTTTAATAATAATTAATACTTTGTTAAATGTCATTTAATTACAATAATACTCTGTCTCAGGATAAAAGCGATACATTATAACATGCTTTATTCGTATTATTTATAATAATATCTAGATGTCATGATTAAAGAAAAATACAGTTGCCAGTTTTATAGGCAGTGATATCTTACAAATTCGCGAAACATAGTACAATAGCGATAGTAGGGCCATCTAGTATCAGATAGTAAAACTTCTATCTTCGATAATACATCTTAATAAATCACAAGTTGTGAATTTATATTTAATTCAGTTGGCTGTAAATGTGCATTGGCAACAACTTGGTATCCAGAATACGTCCGTGTAGAGATTTTGTCCGCTAGATTGAAGGGCTACTAAACGTTTCTGGATGTACTTTTGTTCGCACCGGGAAGTATATCCAGGTGGTATAGTACATAATCCACTGCATGTTGTAGACCTGTAACGAAATTGAATAATACTTATTGTCTGTTAAAAAAAAACTAACAATAAATTTACCTAAATATTTTTAAAGTATAATTTAGTGTGGCTACTCGATAATAGATGGCGCTGTTGACAAAAATTAGACAGCAAATGTTGCTAAAATGTCAAGATAGATGGCGCTAGAATAAAGAAAATCTTGCTAATGGGTGGAAAACATTATTATGAAATGGAACATACGTGCAAATCTCAGCTCGCACCAGTTGCGACATGTTATCGGGCATGTTGACGACGTATTTCCAGTTGCCTTTGTTGTTGAGGGCCGCTCGGGGGGTTATGAACTCAGTTCGGACGGAACACAAAGTTTGTGTGTTAGGTGCCGCCGCTTGTCGACGATGACGCTCTCCTGATGTATCTTCACTGTGGAATATTGAGTATTTATTTAATGGAACTACCTTATGTACTCTACCTACCAAGATTTTTAATGGATTTGAGTAAGAACCAAAAGCAATTGACGAAGTTGGTTACAGCCAATCAGAGCTTAAAGCCTTCCCATTTGTCAGATTACATAAGTTGTAGATCATTTGAATTAGAACTTCTATCCTTTTAAACTATTCTGATGTTAAAGCTATAGCAGGTACCGAGTTGCCGCTTGGCTTAGTTGAAATAAAGATTTTTGACTTTGACTTTGACCAGAGTATCCTCAAACTCCTTTCAGCAGGTTTTGCGTGAAGAGTAACAAGCATTCGTCCTCACAAACTTTTACCTTTATAATAGTACAAGGCGTAATTTTATGTTATGTGATAGGATACTAACTTGGCAAGTCCCAAAGCTATCCTTAGCGCCTCGGCCCCTGTCAGTTTCCTCTTCTCGGCCACCTTAACCAGCTCTGCGTTTCTCTTGCGTCGCCGCGCGGTTGACGTGCGTGTCGGAAACGTGACGGATCTTTCTATCGTGACGTCTGAACGGGATGGAGATACGTATCTGTAAAGTAATAGAATACAAATTAAATAATTTTGGTGGCTTTTTAAAACAGGGAAGAGAAGGACAGAACAGGCTGAAAATAAATAATAATAACAACAACAACATTTTACATTGTAAGGATTGGCAGGTACATGCGTGATTGAAGTCACAGGAGTTCGTAGGATTGGGGTAACAAGAAGTGATACCTACCTTATCTCACTGATGTTGCCTTATTATTTGTTAAAGTTTTATATAAAAATAATATAAGTCTGAGATTTGGTCTTTTTAAAGTTAATGTTTCTTAAACTGACCTTATAGTCCCCGGCATGTAACTTGGCAAGGTTTTGGCGTAGTGGGTTCACGCATATTGGGCGAACTGGCCAACCTGAACCATATAGAGCGAACGGAACGTGGACGCGACGCGATTGGTCAGTCCATCCTTGTGTCAACTGACCAATCGAACGCGCACTTAGAACGGTGATAAACGTTCCCTGCGTCCCTCTTGGTAACCAAAGAGACCTAAAAACGACTTGTGCGCATCTAACGACTCTTGCCAAGTTATGTGCCGACAACTATACCAACTTTTAGATACGGCTGGCAATAAAATAATTAGCTTTAAGATTCTCTCTATATACCAAATTAACAGCAGTAAGTAATTTCCAAAAATAATTAAAATTAAAATCAATTAATTCCTAGTAACTGGCAGTTCATTTACTTATACGTTCTTAAAATGATTAATTCAACATTATTATTCATCGAATTTGAGAACTCTCTAACGTCGGCGCGCGAGCTCAGAACAAAACCTCGACACTGACTGAAGAGAAATATAATTAATTGATCGTGTTAACAGCATCTTAATGAAATGCATGAAGTTTCTCCTAAACACATTGATCATACAATAAAAAGTATGTAAAAGATGCCAACAATAATTCTGTGATGTATGTAAAGCTATAAATAATTATTTCTTATTGAAATATTCTTCTCTTTTCCCACGATGATTTTTCTCGTTTGAATGAGGAACTTGATGAAGACATCATAGATCATTTTTAATGAATGTGTTTCTGTAGATTTTCCTTACAAGGCCAAAAACCGTTGGAAAACAGGGAAGTTCGACTAAGGAAATATCACCGAGTGTATATCCGCTAATACGGGAAATTGCGTTAAATTGTCATTGGTAACCTTGGTAACAGTCGAATGGAAATCTAAAAACAATGAACGTTTGTAGGGGTCATTGCGATGCTCGCTTTCTGAAATACTAAACATAGATTTACAAAGTCTGAATCATCAGTAAACGTCGATAAGGGTCAGGAATTATTTAAACGAGCAATTATTTTATATATGTATATAATCTGAATCTCGAAATCGATCTAGCTAGATTTAATTTTTAGAATATTTCGTCTTCTCTATTTTCAGCCCCAGGTACTTTTCCTATTATGTCAACTACGAAGTCTAGAATCATGTTGTATTTTAGGAACACATCATTATGTACAAGTAGAATACTTACTGTGTAGCCATTAAGTGTATAAACTATCTCTCCTAGAATTTTTCTTAGTTGTAAGTACGTATCAATAAGTCACCAGGTTAGAGTAAATTCCGTAACATTGTGATAAATCTTGATCAATAAATCGATACTTTTTAATGTATTTGTGTCATTTTTTTATTAAAAGACGTTGCCCCACA
The DNA here is from genome assembly GCA_964057195.1 of Orthosia cruda. Lineage (NCBI taxonomy): Eukaryota > Metazoa > Arthropoda > Insecta > Lepidoptera > Noctuidae > Orthosia > Orthosia cruda. Next base: position 40,077,658 of record OZ059831.1, on the reverse strand, counting down.
CTATGAATTTTTTCCTGTATCGTGGGTGCGTTAACAAAAATTTAAACTCACATACACAAGACACCCAGATCCGGATCAATTATCTGTAGGTCATACAAGTATTTGTTCCGTGCGGGAATCGAACACACGACACGCAGAGCAGCAGCCGATCGCTCAACCACTACGCCAACCGTGTCGTCAATTGAGATGAAAGAGTTTATAATCTCGGGAGATTTGTTATATACTTTCGGTGTTTGCAATAACCCTTTGACATAAACTCTCCTGGTGGAGTTTTAGAAGCCATATATCTTCTTATAGATTATTTGCGGCCTTTGCGAGACTATCCCTCAGTTTCCCACCTTAAAATTATCGCAGAATTATTGTGACAAATTGTCAAGCACGCGTTATCTGCGTTATCTGCTGTGATTGGTTGAATGCATTTTCAACAGCCAGCCAATCACATTAATTCTGCGATAATTTTAAGGTTGGAAACTGAGGGTATCTCTCTCTATTCATGGCACTCCGTATTGTGCATTCAGTGGATGTAATAAAATCTGTCCATCTTGTGGGTGATCTATTAGACTACTCTTCCTTAAAATATAAAACTAAGGGTTATTGTACAAAATGATACTCACTTCCACCACTCATTGGGATTATACTGCGAGACGCCACTCGATGGTCGAAACCACTCGTTGCTTTCATAGTTCGGATAAAAATTCGACGGGTCAAAGAAGTTCTGGTTGAAAGGATTCTGTCTGAGAACCTTTTTGTCATAATCCCCGAAATTTCTCGTCGGGTTCCATCCTCCGTAAGCGTTGGGGGAGTAACCATGAAAACCGAATTTGGAGAAGTTGCTTGCTTGGTATGCGTTGATGTTGTATGGGGTTGGATCGCTTGCTGTCGGCGGTTGGAGCGGCGTCTTCTGGGCGAATATGTCTGTGGAGGAAGGATAGATGTAGATTAGGAGTATAAAATGCAGAAACTGAGATAGGAGCCTTTTTGGTCCCACACGGGGTTTTATTTTTTATGATTGTTGAATTTTTTGCTTATTTCTCGTATCTCATATGATATGATATAAATTCCATTTGTAAGAATGTTAGCTGAAGCCTGCAGAAAACGCTTTCCTTCTGCAGCACTTGAATATTGCTACTCGTAACAACATCCTGAAATTGATTGTTGGCAGAGCAAAGGCACTAGGAATAGTACATTATGGTACAAGTGTGTAATGTTGGTGATTACCGCTGAGGCGCCATTGATACCCGAAGTTGTGATTTTTTTTTCGCAATGGCGGGCAAAATTAATCAGTTTTCCTATGCGCGCGCATCTAACAATGGCGATCGGCCATCGACTAAAAATTATTAGTTATCTTTTTTTTGGCTTTTCGCGGATAGCGTTTTAGCCACGTACAAAATGGTGAATTTCAAGTTTTCTTTATTACAGACAAAAACAAAAGTTATATTTAAGTGAAAGTTTTATTTATTAAACACGTACAAGTTGAAATTATCTTCATCTTATTAAGTTGCATGAAATGTGTTGCATTTGTACTATTGAGCACGATCTTTTTTGAATCGAAACTTTTTTAAGAACTAAGCAACTCAACCAATAAATTAAAAAATAACTCTTTATCTCACTTGTGAATAATAGTAATGAAAAAGTCACAGTTTGATAACAGGTGTCATTATGTGCCTAATTGCGGTGAAATTAGAGCCACTTTATGAGCAAGTGTGTTGAAAAGTTAGTTTTAAGTACATGTAAAATTACTAATAACATCAACATGGCATGTACGTACATTATATTACTCACTAAAAACTCATGAACTTTTAGGTCTGAAATAAAGATATATTTTTTAGTTTTTAACTGCTTTCAACTGCCTCTCCAAATAATCTTGCGATCCATCCCTTGTCCTTGTGAAAATTATCCACTGCTTTCACAGTACAAACGTAGTAGTAATAGTTTTAATATCACGAAACCCACGTTCCCTGCCTTTATTATATCTGATTCTAACGGAACAAATCCTGCCAGCCGATTTTACAAGTACTGCTTAGTCGCTAAGCTAGTCTTCACGAGTTCATAGGTGAAAGCTCAAAAGAGGCTCTTGAATGTTATTAGTTACGTGGGAAATATTTACAATCTGAAAAGTAAATGTATTTAGCTACCAACTTCTTAGCAGTATCGATCTGTGCAATTTATCATCATTCCTTTTCCCATACACCCTTAAGCAATAACTACAGAATGACGTACCTACGATCCAAATATACGCTTTTGCTTTTATATTACGCTATGTGTACAAAATTTCAACTGGTCCAGTAGAATCTGAGCAAATTGGCTGTGAGCAACGGACAGATACACAAGTCATCCTATATGCCGTTCCGTTTTTTCATTCGGACGTACAGAACCCTGAAAAATATGAAGTAGGTACTCACCGTGATTATACCTCGTATGAAACTTAGTATTATAGTTCTTCTGGTAGTGAGGGTCATTGACCAGCGAGATCTGGTCGACGTGGGGCAGCGAATTGGGCCCGTAATCGTAAGGGTAGTCGTTTTTTTTCAGCGAGAACTCGTCTCTGGTCTCATCCGATAGAAGAGTGCTGATGTCATACTGTCCTGCTTCTATTAGCTGGCGGATTATCTTTCTGGAAAAAACAGAAAATTCATATTAAATTTAAAAGACTCGCCATGGTTGCTCCACAAATTCAATTTTATTTATAAAGTTTCTCAGCAAACAGGGGTTGCTAAAAAGAACCAAAGTGCTTTTTGATGGACAAAGCTCACAGAATAAGCCTGCTAAACGGGCAATAGGCTGACCATATTTATAAGTTGTGTAACCAAAAATGGCGAAAATAGGGTTAGATGCCCTCAAGCTAGGTGGAGCAACAATCTTCACAGGGTGGCTGGTAGCAGCTGGATGAGATTAGCTGAGTATCAAATCTAAATAGAGACACATATATCTGACGGTGGACTTTTTGGGCTGGCGATGATGAACTTACTCAGGATAAGGAGGTGCACACAGTTGCGTCCATAGGGACAACTGTATCCATCACTAATCTATTACTTACTCTGGATAAGGATCTGGATGCACACAGTAAGTGAGCCCCGGCTGTGCACAGGGCGGTGTCTTGCCAGGAGGAGCAGGTTCCAGCACACAGTTGTGTCCATAGGGGCAGCTGTATCCATCTCCACTGTGTACTGATAACCAAAGTAGCTGTAAAAAGAGAAAACGGACAATGAGTTCTAACATTTTTAAAACTCTTTTATTATGGTTGTTTTAGAGGCAACTTATTTGTTATTTGCCTTGAAGAACTTATCGATTGATATGATATCGTAAAGACCAGTGAAATACTGAGACCCGCATAAAAAAGTTAGTTCTTATAATCCCCTACAGTCAGAGAAAGCTGGCCCTATTATTATTTTCGAAAAACAGTTACTTATTGTACTCTACTCCTCTTTCATTCCATATTAAAATAATAGATCTGCACAAATCAGATTAAATAGAAGAGAAACGATACTAAATTATTATGTCATCACCAGCTGGTCACCATTATTGGTATGTCAATGTTATTATAGATGGATGTAGAAACCTGGGCCGTCAATAGTGCCGGTTGAGAGCAGGACACGCCTTTTGGGCGAATCTTACTGTCATCGCCGTCGTTTGCAATTTGACGGCATAATGATACGGAAATAGATACTGTCAGTAATATCTGTTTCATCAATGCTACCAATGACAGTCATTTGTTTCATTGAAATCATGTCTTTCATTCTATTGATATTGTCATCAGAAAGTGCCGCTGTTTTTGCCTAAATTCTAGTGCGAGCCTGTTACTTACCAAAATGTATTTTTATATTAATGTAAATCAGAGCATGGGGTGCAAAGATGACCTCATCGGGAAAATATGGTTTTTAACAATAACATTGAAGTCTGCAAGGATAGTAGCGTGACTGCAAACCCTTTGGTTTCGTGGGTACTATTCATACTGCTACTTAATTCAATTTTCATTGCAGAGAAAACGTATGTGTTATCAGTCGTAATCATCATCACAATATCAGCCTGTCTGCCTTCTCTCCTACCTGACATACTGCCCAATTTTGTGCATTATCTGATCTTAAATGAGACCTGTGTTAAACCATACGAAAATCTAATATACCATCTGTGTGTATAACTGTTCTTTATTAGGACAAAGTTGAATCTTTCCTTAAGCGTCATCCTATCGAAATGTGATTGAGTGACAGGCCTTCACATTTTGGCATTAGGCTGAATAACAGCGTTCGGTATAACTTGTGAAAGTTCAACCTTAATAGTTCACTTCCTTACTACAACTACACATTGACTAAGAATTGAATGAGATAGAAAATATTGAAGGGAATGTCAGAGAGAGAAATATTGAAAACAGTTAAAGTAAAACCGCAATGGAGAGGTTTCTTAAAGTGAAAAAATAAATCGGTAATTTGAATAAAGTAAATGATCTAGATTTTGGAAATCCACGTCATTTCAGATAATACATCAGTACAATAAGTACCAATCGTCTTTTAATGGCAACGAAACGAACATAGCAATACTAAAGCAATAATGATTTAGTGACATAATCTTACATAGCCATTTGATTATAATGTTCAGTAATGAAAATAATTCAAACGACCTCATTTGAGATGACGAACCTATCATTATTGAAATTATAGCTGATATAATGAAATTACTATAATAATTTAGTAAATTAGTGAAAGGCTTGCGGTTAGGAGTAAGAAAGTCAGCACTACAAGTTCAGGCTAAGGCGTGTCTTCAAAAATTTGGTTTATTAGAACTACATCATTTTAAGTTACGCAAAAGTCATGAGAACCAAAGACATGTCCTCGAAGGACCGGGCAATGTGGAATAAAGAAGAAAGAAAACATTGCCAAAAACAAGGATTGAAGAATGAACTTGATGCGGAAAAAGAAGAACCAAGTTATGAAAAACTGGCAAAGCAGAAAGCACAGTTAATGCAGTATTCTTTTTTTTGTTATAACTGATGTTATTACGCATTTTCAAAAGGAGCTTACTCAAAATTCTCCTATTAAAATTCTAAGATAGGTAGGTAAAACTTGCAATGGAGATACTGAATATTTATCATGTTTACCGACACTACCTTTCACTAAGTTTTATGAAACTCTACAGGGAAAACCTCACTGCAATTGATTCAGTATTTTCCTATATTAGTGTCAACATGTATTCTAACTTAGCTTCAAACGGACTTTTCCTTATAGGTATTACTTTAAGTTGTTGTACATTTACACATTCAAGTGATTTGTAACTGCTTGTTGCAAGTAGAGAGTTACCTGATTATTTTCTAAATATACAACATCACCTATTATGTGCTTAGTTGAATGCGAATTGTCCTATTCTTTCTGTATACAGCAAATTTTATGCGCACTTCTGTATGGTATGTGAGAGATAGATAAAATGCTAAAGACTAAACAGAAGTGTTAATAAATCCGTCTCAACAATAAACCTGAGCCCGCACTGGGCCCGCGTGGTGGATTATGGGCCATTCCCTATCTCACAGAGAGGTGGCCAGTGTCCCAGCAGTGGTGGTTCTGATGATGAATAGAAGAAGCTACCATGTTGCCCCACTCCAAATAAATATGATAAGTGCAAGAGATTGATGATTAGTTAAGTAGCCCATGAATATAATATGATTAGGGTGAAATTTCAAATAAATAAACGAACATCAATCTGTGATTGAATGAGGAACCACCAAAAAATGCCAGTGCTCCAATTAAAAGTGCGATCGAATCACTTACATAATGATTCAGACTTCGCAAAAATAATGATGTAAGTGCGTTCGGCTTCGGCGGCGACTTGCGGGACCGCCCACTTTGTGTATAAATGTCAATGTCGTTCTTAGTCACGGGGATTAGGCTGCAGTAGTTCGGCCAAACTGGTTTATACTGATGTGGCTGTTTTCAAAATTCTGATAAACGAAATAAAAATGATCCGTCTGAGGAAGATTGATACTTTTGCAAGACTGTTGCTAACTAACACGGTGATAGTCTTTAGAACATAAAGATGAGCAATTTTTTTTTGTTAGCCGTTTGAAGCCTTCAAAAGTCGCCTGGACATGGGAAACGACCAGGGAGTGTGGGATTTTTACCTCACTAAAAACACTCCGGTGCCCACTATCAGCACATAGAAGGGCCCCCGTGGCCTCTCAACAGACCACCCGGAGCCCCCTCTGTGCAACGCCTGTTAGGGGACATTCCTGGGGAGACTGAAAAAGCGAGCTCTCCTGAGCCTCGCTATGCACGGCAGCACGTCATCACTGTGCCACCTTCTTTCCTGGATTCACTTTTCTTCTCCAAAAGGATGAGCTCCTACGGTAACTATATTCGTTTCTGATCATTTAAGTTACTAAAAGAAGAGAAGCTTGTATATAATCACGAGGCTATTCCAATATAGGCAGGACGTGTTGCCAATTTCGAAGTCTCCTCTATATGAATGCAAACGTAGAAATCAATACTCAATCTTTCTCTGTATAAGAAAACACTAAGCTTATAAAAGGTCTAACAAACAGATTCATGTAAATGATAAACTTAAGCAACACTCAACACCACAGGTTAAAAATACATCCTCAGTCCTTCCACAACAAAAACACCGCGTTACTAATCTGAACTCACACATCTCGTATGCGCGTCGCGTAAACGAAAGCGTTTGAGTTAATCTAACTCGCTTCTTGAATAAACCATTAACTTCTCACGGCTTCGAAAGCTGGGACTTGACTGTTGATGCCTCATTCTAATGTTGAGGAAGTCTTCTTTGAAGTGTCTTTGGCGACGTATTGATTTGGTTATATCATTTGAGGTGATGTCAGGAGAGAAGAAAATAGATTTCTTTGGAATGGGTTAGTTAGGCTATGCAGTTCCGCAAGGTTTAATTCTTGGTCCTTTCTCGTAGATATGCTGGGAACAGAAGAGCTATTTTAGTAGAATTATTGGAGGCTTACACATTTATTCCTTTCCTGTTCTATTCTAAAAGAATACCACTTGGAAATTATGTTGTCGGCAAAATATACCTAATTATCTTTAGTTTAAAATGTTAAAATCAATATTTCCTCTACAAATAAAATACAATTTAACCGATAGGAATAATGTCGAGAAGTTTTCACTTCAATATACCAACATCTTATGGTAAGTGCCCACTATTTCAAAGAGACACGACATTTAAATGGGTCTCAACGCGTAACATACTCAATAGATGTAAGATTTGCCTTCGCTTTGCAACCAAGTGTTGTAAATGTTGTAATTTCGCGATTCCATTTGATGATTTGCGAAGATTTGTCATTCGATGAATGGTTAAATAAACATTATTTGTGTGAATACGAAATACTTATTCACTGTTACTTTAGAAAACCTTCATAAAATTTTAAAGACACTGGATCGAGCCTTCAAAACTGTCTCTATTTCACGTCTGCGGGAATGGCTCAACTTATTATAAATAGTAGCCAGATATAACAAGTTTAGCAGCAGGTGGCGGGGCCGGTTACCCATGATACACCGAAACTTGGACATTGTTTTAAATTGATGCAAGATGGGCTTCCTTTATGTAAGTACCACAAACCCACACAATCTCATCAGCGATTAATAAGCCTTACTTTCATGGGGATCATGTGAGGTTTTATATTTATTTATTTTTTTTCTAATTGAAGTTTGGCACCCGTTTGACCACTATCTCCCTAGATGGTTAGCGACGATGTGGTCAACGGGGAATCACGCTTGCCTAGAAGTAACCTATTCACTTTTGAATTATAGACCTGAGGGTTGTTGGTATCAGGAAACACATACTCCAGCAGGGAATTACACTCTTTAGTGAACAGAAACCCCATTGAATATATATCATCATCATCCTGCCCTTGTCCCGTATTACTTGGTTGGCGCAACACGTTTTCTTCTTCCATACCGTCCTGTCCCCCGTCTCGCCATCATTGACTCCCGTTTCTTTCATATCACTCTTCACACAGTCCATCCATCTTATCCTTGGCCGTCCCCTCCCTCTCCATCAGTCCACATTTATTAATAACTCATTTAGTAACAGTGTTTCATCCCTCCTCATCACATGTCCATACCAGGACAAACCGTTTCCTTTCAACTTTTCTGTCACTGGCGCCACGTTCAAATTTCCAGGTATACAGGATACTCATTTCTCACTTTAACCATTCTCGTCACTCCACACATCCATCTCAACATTCTCATCTCTGCTACATGCAATCTCTTTTCACCCATCTTTTTCACAACCCAACATTCTGATCCGTAGGACAGGTCTAATCACGGACCTGTAAATTTTCCCATTTAGCTTAAGGGGCATCCGTGGGTCGTAAGTTGTACCAGTGACCTGTTTACAAAAATACTACTAACAAATATAATATACAAATTATAGTATTAATTAATGTCAATATGATTATTTATTTTGCAACAACCTAATGATTGAAGGCAACAACACATATGACAATGATAGTTTTAAGTAGAACATTGTCATTTCTTTATTAGCCTTTCATATCAATCACTCGAAGGTCTCATTAACCTCCGCGTAATGTGTCAGTTTAGACACCATTGTCACACAATTGTCACTTCTCTAGATTGTGACAGTTCTACACAACAATAGTATAGTCAATGAGAACATTGACTATTGTTGTGTATTGTCATCAAATAACCTCGTTATTTGGTGATAAATGAGCAGTATTAGTTGTTGCATCAGTGTTGCATTGAATCTGTGTCTTATGAGCATTGGTTCTAGGTAGGTAATCAAGAATGTCTCCTCTACAATTAACTGCAGAGGGAGTGATGCTGTCTGAGGTACCATCATATTCCGAAAATCGAAACATATAGAACATAGGTACTTCATAACGTAACACAATAACTTAAGGTTGTCCTAGTCGGCGGCACGAACTATTTTGTGGCCGGGGTTAAAATGCATGCTATCTCACAACTCTTACGAAAGGGATAGACGCTGTGATGAGCAGTAAGAAGCTAGTGCGTGTACGAATACACACTCATGGTATAAAAAAACAAATGGATGATGATTTAGAAAGAAAAGGAGCGCGCGAAATTTTATAAATAAACCTTTGGGAGTACCATGAAAAAAACTACTGAATGTATTTGTTTAAAATAAAATTATTTGCATTTTTTAACTGCTTATCTATTATGGTATTTATTTCCGCCCATAGATGCGATGAAAATGTTGTTGAAATATGAAAGTTGCGACACTCATAACTCTCAAATACGTGTTTTTTTTTACTTTTTTGTTTTCACACAGGGGTAATTTACAGGGATAATAATGAGACAAATTGATTTTTTATTTTGAGCGTACACCGTCAAACAGTGGAATAATCGCCATTTTGCGTTTCTCCTGAAAACTATCCCAATGCAGGTCCATCCGTCTCAATTAATACAAAGAGGGAACAAACATTGATCACAATTACAGCGTTAGTTCACAATATGTTTCCAATTAAATCTACAAAAAGAGAATAATGGCCTTATTATATATAAAAATATAAATAGCATATTCTATATCCAAAACTTCAATCCAAGAATCTGCTAAACAATTGCTAAAATTATGAAAGATTTTAATTTTAATTTTTTTTTAATTATTGCTTTGTAGAGATCAACCTCAGTCATTCCCTCTATGAGAAGATTCTAATTTTGCAAAAGTATGATGTAACTAAAGTTAGTAGAGTGATGGGTAGGTGAGAGAGTAGTGATGGGGGCTGAGTCACCCGCGTCCGTAGGAGAGTTACCCGTATTGTTGTTACCCTACACGTGGTCCCCGGGTGGTGCTAATCAGGTGACACTAACTGGTGGTAGGCTTCGGCCGAAGGCTTGTGACCACCCACCGGGCAAAGACGTACCGCCAAGCGGCCTAGCCGTGTTCCGGTACGATGCTCGGTGTAGCCACTAGAGGAGTTGGGTCGAGATAGTTGTTCCACTGCATGCTGACCAGTCTGACTCGCGCTGTTTTGGGCGTATCGGGAGACTAGTTGCGGAGGGTAGCGGGATCCGAGGCACGGTGCGCCGCTGGCCGACCGCAGGTAGTTGGGGGCCCAAGTAGTGTGCCAGCCACACACGAAAGGCTGCCCCGCCAACTGTCGAAAAATCCCGGAATGCACCATCGTGCTGGTTGGCGACCAGATGGGAGGGCCCGATGGACATCTCCGGGGGGGCTCGGGCGTCCCCGCAGTCTCCGGACTAGTGCCCCAATGATGGCGTCCTTTCAGTGCGTGTCTGTAGGTTAGTAGCGTGGAACCTCATCTCACTTCCTTCTCCTCTCCTTTCACTCTAACAAAAATGGCAAGAAGTAGAAAGAAAACTGGAGTTAAACAGCGGCTGCACCCCCTCCCCCACAAAGTGCACCTCACTAATATTAGAGGCCTGCACTCCAATCTCACGTCAGTCCACCATCACTTGGAGACTGAAAAGCCAGCACTGTTTTTCCTTACGGAGACGCAGATAGGAAGTCCGTCAGACGTGTCGTACTTATCCTACCCAGGGTTTACCCTGGAGCACAATTTCAAACCACGCGCGGGTGTATGCATGTATGCCCGAGACGACACTTGCTATCGGCGTCTCCGTAACCTTGAAGACTCCAGGTTCTCAGTGCTGTGGGCTCTGGTGGACACAGGTCTGGATAAGATTATCTATGCCTGTGTCTACCGCTCGCACAGCGGAGATCAGGAGACAACCAGGCTCACAGAGTACCTCAGTGAGGCGGCTGATACGGCACAGCAGCGGTACCCTTCCGCCCAACTAGTGCTACTGGGGGACTTTAATGCCCACCACCAGGAGTGGCTCTTCCCATACTAGTGCACTGATCATGCTGGACGAGAGACGCGCAAGCTTGCGCTAGCGCTAAATCTCACCCAGCTGGTCCAGGGGGCAACAAGGGTGCCAGATGTTGATTCGCACACAGCCAATTGCTTGGACCTTCTGCTGACAACAGATCCAGACCGTTACTCAGTGTCGATATCTTCACCTTTGGGTAGTTCCGACCACTGTCTGGTGAAGTCTGTGTCCGTCTACTCCCCGCCCGATCCCAGCCCAAAAGGCACCCGGCGGGTATGGCGGTACAAGTCAGCAGATTGGGATGGGATGCGATCTTTCTTCGCATGCTATCCTTGGCAGCCCACTTGCTTCTCTTCGGACGATCCATCGTCGTGCGCTGATGCTGTGACAGATGTGTTGCATCGGAGGATGGAGTACTATATTCCATTCTCAGACGTACAATGTCTATCGTCGACCGGCCATGGTTTGGAGCCGAGTGTAACCACGCCAACGCGGTTAAACACAAGGCCTACCAAGCATGGGTCGACGCTCGAACGCGCAAGGCAAATGACGTGAGTCAGAAGAAGAGAGCCTTCAACACAGCTGCCAAGTCCTGCAAAAAGGTGATGCGAAGAGCACGGTTTGACCACATTAGCAGAATCGGGCGCAAACTTGCTTCATACCCAGCGGGTAGCAAAGCGTTTTGGTCCCTGGCTAAGTCGGTCGAATCAAACTTTTGTCGCCCCTCACTACCACCACTGCTGAAACCTGACGGGTCACTGGCCCACTCCGCTGAGGAGAAGGCAAACTTGTTTGCCTCCCTTTTTGCGGAATCTTCGCCCAAAGACCCGACCCATATCTATAACGTCCATCCTCTGTAAGAGTATGGAGCGTGTGATCAACGGTAAGCTCCTGGCATACCTAGAAGCGAACGACATCCTCAGTGACCGCCAATACGGCTTCCGCCGAAATCGGTCCACTGGGGATCTTCTAGCGTATGACATTCACATCTGGAGTGAGGCCATCGAGAGCCACGGGGAAGCGCTAGCCGTCTCCCTCGACATCTCGAAGGCTTTCGACAGGGTCTGGCACGAAAGCCTCATTGGTAAGCTTCCTTCCTTCGGTCTGCCTAGTGGTCTGTGTGATTGGATTGCGGACTTCCTGAGGGATCGATCCATCCGAGTGGTTATCGACGGCTGCTCGTCCGGTCAGTTAGATATCAACGCCGGAGTCCCTCAGGGGTCAGTGCTCTCGGCAACATTATTCTTGCTGCACATTAATGATCTGCTAAAACCCGGAACCTTTGGGTACGCAGACGACAGCACTGTTGCTGAGAGATACGTGTCCGGCGCACGGGCTACTGGGCCTCAGATTCGGTCTCTCCGGGAGGCCATGGTTGAACGCTTGAACCTGTCCTTGAAGGCGGTCTCCGAATGGGGTGATGCCAATCTGGTCAGTTTCAATGCTGCTAAGACCCAGGCGTGTCTTTTTTCCGCTAAAAAGAGCCAATTCCATCCGGCTCCTTCTTTCCGTGGTGTAACCGTGCCGTTATCGGACCACCTCGAACTTCTTGGTGTTACGGTGACATCTACCCTCAACTTCGGTCCATACATTGAGGCAAAAGCTCAGTTAGCTGCAAAAAAGTTGGGGATTCTTGCAAAGGTGAGACGGTACTTCACGCCTGAACAGCTGCTCAACTTGTATAAAGCACAAGTTCGGTCATGCATGGAGTACTGCTCTCACCTCTGGGATGGATCTGCCAAATACCAGCTTGATGCACTTGAGTCGATTGACAGACGGGCCAAAAGGCTTATTGGCATTGTTTGCACTGGTCGCATCAAAGCTCCAGAGCCTCGAACATCGACGCCGAGTCGCCAGTCTGTCGGTCTTTTATCGGTTACATTTCGGGGAGTGTGCGACGGAACTGCACAATTTGATTCCGCCTAGCCCTTTCCATCATCGGACTACAAGGCGTACGGCCATGCGCCATCGGTACATGGTAGACATCCCTCCCATACGCACAAAGCGTTTTGCTAATACTTTCATTGTGCGCACAGCTAAGGAGTGGAATTCCCTTCCGGAGTCTTTGTTCCCTGACAGCTACAACCTAGGGGTCTTTAAGTCAAGAGTGAATAGGTTTCTTCTAGGCAAGCGTGCTTCACCGTAGACCACATCATCGCTTAACATCAGGCGAGATGGTGGTCAAACGCTAGCCTATAGTATATAAAAAAAAAAAAAAAAAATAGTACAAACCCTACAACCATTTTACGTCGAAAATCTAAAAACGCTTGTTTGCTATATCTTCAATCGCAGTAATTAAGCTAATACAGTACGATACAAGTTAATTATGGTGTATTGCATTAAACTGCCGTAATAGTAGCGTAACAAACAAAGCGATCGCAGATCTTCCGATTTTTTACTAATATTATCTTCGCAGTTGCATTGTTTGCGAAACTTCCTATAACACGGCCATGTTTCGGAGTGTAAGTTTAGAGCACTTAAGTTTTTAGGGATCCGTAGGCAAGAAATTTTATCTTCGCCGTGGCATTGTGTGTCTGTCTTTTGTAACTAATACAGAGCCGGGTTTCAGAGATTAAAACGTAGCAAAAATAACGTTTGTCTTTTTCACTACCAAGGTTTTTAGTTACATACGTGTTTATGTAGTACACAATATAATGAAGAATAAACTTGCCCTTGCAGTAATACCATCAAACCTTTACGAAAATTAATAGCCTGTATACTTCATAAAAGATAGCTTGATCTCTGCGACAGTTGTCAGTATCAATACCAATGATATTCAAATAAATATTATTTGAATATCATTGAACAATACAGTAACAATAGCGCTTGACAGACTAACAATAACGTATACGTCAGTTTGACATATGTCGCAGAGATCAAGCTATCTTTTATGAAGTATAAGGTTCGAGTGCAGAAATTGTGAAATAAGTTTCATAGTTAATATATAAGTTTTTTAAGGGAATCCAACGGCATTTGAAAGAAAGTGGTGTAGAAAATATAAAAAATAAGGTTGCCAGCTCTCAGTCAGCTGCAACCTGTGGGTTGTCAGTTTACCTGCTAAATCTATTAACACATGATTGATGGCTAACTGAGAGCTAGATGATGTTCTATACGTACTCACTATACAGGAGAAATTCCTAATGAAGGGCAAAGTTAAAAAAAATACACGGAACTGTTTGCGGCCAGATGCGGCCAGGCAACCCTGCAGTAATCTATGTCTGCTAATTACCCTTATTGGCATTTACATACTGCTTATCTTGGGCTAAGGTGGTACTCGTACCTACATATGCGGAACCCATGTTTGCGGGGTTCACGCACTAGACACTTTTAATTGTTTATCTCGATTTAGTGGGGTAACATACATATACGATTGTACCTTACATAATGTACATTGAATAACAAATTACATGGCTGTAATTATATACCGCATATGTATGTAACACATAATTGTATGTAAACGTGTTAGCAAGAGAATGTTTCTGAATCTGTTTGAGAAATAGGTTGAACTGTTCACGGTTTTGTGGTTAGGAAAGTAATAAAAACAATTTGTTTTAAAACTAGTTTTAGATTGAATTAAATTATTCATGATAGCAAAATTAGTTTTTAAATTTTGCATATAAAAAAAACATGTTTTGAAGTAAAACTTATACAGTAAATTAATAAATTTGAATGAAAATTAAAAAAAATATATATGAACTGCCTCCACCGAACGCTACGCGATGCGACACTACATTTCATTTACCAAAACTCTTTACGTAGATTAAAATTATTCTTACAAAGGTACCTTGCCAACTGACCATTTACAGGCGTTTGAATTTTTGATGCCCGTCATTCAGAAAGACGAAGCTAGTTGCTACAATATGAACTATATTCTCAAATGAAACGCGGGCCAAAATATATTTACGATAAGCTCAAAATTTATAAAATTCTCTGAACTGGTAAGCACCTGTTAAGAAAATCATTAGCAAAGTTATTTATAGAAAATTTGAATTAATTTATCTAACAGGTATCAAATAGTTCAGAGATTTTTATGAATAATACTGTTAATCTTTATCTATACCACATCCTTAACTTACACCATTATGAAATGAAACAAACAGTACAGTGTACACCGCTCCACACAGTGTGTGTGGCATTGTCTACGAGCCTCCACCACAATCTAGTTCAAGGGTGAGGCGCACTGTACATCCGCCATTACATAGCTCATGGCGGCTTCGATTCGGGTTTGATCTAGTTTGGGGGCTAGTGACGAAGAGCCGCGGAATTTGCCGAGTTTGCACGATGTGATGGAATGATGACTCAAAGAGGATAAGCAGTAGCATCCTCGTCTTCCAACAGTACCATGTAATTAGCTACTGTAGCCAAACTTAGGTGATACGCCATTTGATTTTTCTTTAGCTTGTTCTGGACTGTTCAAGGTGATTGGGATTCTCCCTTTTGCACTTTTTGGATTAGTAGAGTGAAGGGCGCCCTTTTCCAGGAAATGAAATGAAATCTTCTATCATAAGAACAGTTACACTAATCATCTGTAATAACCAAGTTAAGCTTATTGGATAATAACTTAATTACTATCAAACTTCTAACAAAACAAACAAGCAAATCCACCGTTCCAATTTGAGGAGTGTTGCCTAAAAACACGACTTGTTAGAAAGTAGTCGTAACTCACATTATAACAAAAAAAAACTGCAATAAACACGAATCTGAGTGAAATCCGCCAGATAACATCTGCAACAAGTTTGAATACCAAATTACATCCTTGCTACAGGCCTGTGGAAACACACGGTGACGATTTGTGGGCGGACACACAATATAAAATAAAATGTATTCATTAAAAATGGGTAAAATTAATCAATCATAATCATAAACATCGGGGTTCTTTTACGTGATCGTCGTGATTGAATCAGAAATAAAGACATCCGCAAGAGAGCCAAGGTTACCGATATAGCCTGAAGAATTGATTAAAACTTAAGTGGCAATGGGCTGGGCACATTGCACGCTGAACGGATGGCCGTTGGGGCCGAAAATTTCTGGAGTGGCTACCGCGTACCGGAAGACACAGCGGTGGATGGCCTCCCTCTAGGTGGAGCAACGACCTGGCCAAGACCGCGGGTGTCCGATGGATGCGAAAAGCACAGGACCGATCAGTGTGGCGACGCTTGGTGGAGGCCTATGTCTAGCAGTGGACGTCTTTTGGCTGAAATTATGATGAATCAAAAACACTAAAATACAAAGGTTTTTTTTGTAATTGTGTGAGTATGGTACTATCAATTGGTTTTAGTACACTTGCAAAAAAATGCAATTTGTATAAAAATACTAACAGCCTATAATTTTTCGAAACGAAAGAATTTGCATCAGCGTGCTGATACTCTTGCCAAAACAAACATATTAAAACGCAGCAACGCAACTCAACACCAGCGTAATGTTTTCTTCATCTATACTTTCTGTAACTAATATGGTGTACATAATAAAGAGTATTCTATTCTATTCTATTAAAAGCTTGGGTTGCCTGGTCAAACATAAAAATTTCAGAAATCTCTATTTTGGCAAACAAATCTTTTTTTTTACGTTGGAGATGGTGCAAAAACTTGCATCACACAGCTTCTTCTTTTCGTGCTGTTTTCTTTTGTCACAACTGAAAACTTTTATTTTGTAAAACAAATAATCCTTCCTTGCAATCGGCTAAAACGCAACGTAACCGCGCCAAACTTCTACCCGTATATTTCATTCCTACACACAATACTACCTCCTGCGAGTAGGATCACGTTTTACTTCGCTTTCTAACGGCCGTCACTTTTCCGGAAAACTGACACTTGTCACATTTCATAGGATGTGTCAACATTACATTATGGAGCGGAACATTTATCATGTTATGAATCTGTGACCCGGCTCAAAATAGAAAGGTCACAGGTTTTGTGGTTTTGCTTTGTAAACATGGCAGATTTAGAGACATCATGTGCCTTTTTAATGGCGTGCTGTATAATCCGTACCTAAATATGAACTTTTAGTTAAATCTAGATGCCTTTCAAACCTATTACGACTGGAAATTTTCAGATTATAATCTCCACTTAGATATTATTGCCAACCGAAACACATTGTTTAACATTGAAAAGAGTCCTGACTATTTACAATTTAAAGGAGATGTTTGATTTTGGGCCACCACTATGTACACTACATAGATAAATAGGAATAAAATATTGGAATGCCATTGAGGTAATAATGTATGGGGAATGCCATACAAATACTAAAAAAATAATTTGAAGGAGCGTACAGGCGTACAAAAATGATCATATGATAAGTTTTTTTAAAGATAATTCTATTTTTAGGGCAGCCATGACAGTTGTTTGACATGACGACTGACAGTTTTAAGAAGTGACGTCTTTGAGTTTTTCTTTGCTTTTACTTTGAATTGGATATGTTTTGGTGTTTTTAGTGATTGTTTTGCAATCCAGTTTACTACTACGGACATTGATTGATTGCTTCTCTGTCGCTATTGAATTCGTGTTGTTTTTTTAACGCAGATATTACGACGACACGGCAATCAAAAATCATTGCTAAAATGTCATTTTTCGCATATTGCTGATCTGATCTACCGTTTTTAATTTTATGTTGAGTTGCTTTAACTACTTGACAAAGTTAATTTGAGTTTACATTGAAACGAAGTGAAATTAAAGAAATTAATAAAAAACAACGGTTACTATATTATATAGCGATTTTGACATATAGTGTACATAGTGCTGATCAAGGATCCATACATTTCTGGAACATGTCTTTTGCCAAATTTTTATTAAATCTCAAATTGAAGGAAAAGCTCACTCACTCAGAGACCTTCGAATATTTTCGTGAGTAGGTATATTGTCAACTAATCTCAAAGGCACTCTGCCCTATAAAAAACCTTCTCAGACCAGTTTATAATAGGTTTCTACTATTTCCGAGTAGGTTGATAAGACAAAAAAACTTGTCGTCAAGCGGATGTTTCTAAGCACACTCCTACGGTGGAACTAAAGTACTTATTTATGGTAAAATTCGGCAACGTCATCCCTTTCATATGGTTCAAGGCGATTTGACAAAAATAGGTATTTAGAACCTTCCATTTGAAGAAACTGCGTAATAATGCGAATTGTGATTTGTAATAATATTAACCGGTAGTTGCTCGCCATTGAAGGATTTGTAGGCCAAAAGATTTTTCATACAGAGAAGGATATCATTAATTGCTTGCTTAGTCACGCAAAATTTATGAAAAAGCATCCGGCCAAGTGCTAGTCTGTCTCGCACACAGAGGGTTCCGTATAAACAGCTAAATTCACCAAAATAAATTGGTGATATTACTAACGTTAATAAACAATGAAAGCACCGAACATTGCTCTAGATTAGATTAGATTAAGACGGGCTGGTGTCCGCAACTCCACGTCTAAGCGCGTATTTTCCGAACATTGCTCTAATGAAGGGACTATTTGAAAACTGTTTTTTTACTTTTCCAAGTTCATTTATAAGTTGGTCGACTATTACACGCTTTGTAAAGCCTACTTAGCTGCGATAGTTTTCCATTTCATTTAGTTATATATACTACTGGCGTGAATATTTTCACATTTGCAAAAGCAACCATTTAGCTGGCGGGAGGACACTTGATTCTAACAAAAATTTGAATTTAAAGCTTAATTTTACGCAAACGGGTCCCTGAATAGAAAAATGATTTTCACAGACCCGTAATATTTTTGAATGGCATATCCGACTAAACCCTCAGCATGGGTTAGACGAGAAAAAGATGCGCACTTTACGTGCACAGGAGGCAGGTACCCTAATAAATAAAAAACCATGATTTTATTTTATCACTTTGTCGGCGTGATTAATATGTATATCCATGTCAAATTATAGCTTTCTAGTACTAAGAGTCTCTGAGCTAAGCCGCGGACGGACAGACGGGCCTATGGACATGGCGAAACTATAAGGATTCCTTGTTGAATACAGAACCCTAAAAACAAGCTTATTGTCAAGTTTTCATTCGTGTTCACAGTCAGCGGCAAGTTTGGTGTAAACGCGGCTTTATTGTCGATTTTGTGAGCATTTGCATTTAGTCCCTTCACCGTAAGTCAGATAATCTTGGAAAGTACATATTTGGGCATTGAAAAGGTCAGGTAAAATACTAAGTCGATTGAACTATTAAG
Organism: Orthosia cruda; assembly: GCA_964057195.1. Classification (NCBI taxonomy): domain Eukaryota; kingdom Metazoa; phylum Arthropoda; class Insecta; order Lepidoptera; family Noctuidae; genus Orthosia; species Orthosia cruda. Next base: position 40,058,712 of record OZ059831.1, on the reverse strand, counting down.
ATGTAATAAATTTCGGTATTGCTACTGCTCCGGCTTAGGTTAATCCTGCAAAATCAGTAACACATAAGATTTGTGTAAAACTTCACGGTGTCCTCATGTGCCGCTTATGGCGGGAACACGGGCACGGGTTAGCACTCACCGCGAACCCACCGCGGCTGTCCGTCACCAGACCTTCCTCGGGGGAGTACCCCCATCACCGACGCACCAGAACACACTGTACGCCGTGACCACCCTAGGGACCAAGGAAAGCAAGCCGAGCAACTGGTCACAAATCCAGAGCCTACTGAAAATTTTCTTAGAGGAAAATTTGTTATCACCCGACTTGGCGATCGAATCCTGGAGCTTAGCAGTCGCGTTAGCCCGTGTTTGAGATCACCAGGTAATTTCATAATTTAATTACAGACTTTAACTCTAAAGTGGTTATCGCAGCAAGATTAGCATATAACTGATAAAGAGTCAACTGTGTGAAACTTGACCTTGGCAATACGTTGTCAATCAAGCCGATGGTTAAACTAAATGCTTTGGTAATAACCTTGAGTATTATTGATAATTAGCAGCGGTAATTTGAGGCGGTAGTCCGGTTTTTATTTACCATTTATTAAGGACTAGCTGACCCCCGCGGCTTCGCTCCCGTCAAAATTATAGCCTATGTTACTCAGGAATAATGTAGCATTCCATAGATAAAATATTTTTTAAAATTGGTCCAGTTGTTTCGGAGCCTATTCGGTACAAACAAACAAACATACAAACAAACAAAAAAATCTTTTCTCTTTATAATATTTATTAAGGATTTGAATTAAGTTTCATTATGAAGATCACACACGTAAATCTGGTAACACAGGTAAGTATGGGCTCGATTCATGGTTGTTTAACCCCGAAGTTTTAAGGGAAAACACCCGCATTGTTCAAGGTTTTGGGTGTGCAGAACTACAGACCCCATTGTATTGAGTCAGTAACAAAAAATAAATATTTTATTGCAAAAAAGCGTGGGGTGCTTGATGTTAATTGTTATAATATTTTATTGTCAGTTTTTTTAGTTAGGTTTTCAATTATAGCGTTTAGCGTTTTAGTTTTTATAACTATTATTTTTAGTCTTAATACAACAATGACCGTGTTTTTATTTAAACTCGTATAGTTCTTTATAACATTATTATAAGTTATAACATGAATGAATAGAATACTGTAAATTGTAATGTTTTGCATGGTAAAAATAAATTGTAGACAGTTTAGGTAAACAAGATATATAGAATATTCAGTTATGTAAATATTATGGAAATTTATCGAAAACTTAGGTATTTTATTACGTCAGATTCCGAATTGTAAGTTATTATTTCTATAATTTATTATGATACTTGTGCATTACTGACTGATTGCCTTTGAGCGTACAATCGAGTACAGAAATTACTGCAACTGTAATAAAATGTCAAATCTGTAGGTGGGTGCCCGCATTGTCGAGGCGAGGGGACTCAGTAGCCGTGGCTTGGTCACCTGTTGGAGTTTTAGTGGGTTGGAGTCCCACATAACTGCGCTATCTCCCTATTTTACTAACTATTTATGTGGCGTCGCTTTCGTACCACAGGAAGTGTGCATTTCGGGATCAATAGTAGCATTTATGAAAGGGACATTCCCTTTGACGTCTATGACGGGGTCAGTGAAAGAATTGGATTATTTCTTGAGTACCTCGATCTCTGAGACCCCCGTCCCGCAGAACCCCGAATACGATAAATATGATTACATTTTTTTTCTTTTTCAAGCTTTTAATTATGCACTTGCAATGCATTTGTATGTGTGTATTTATGTATGTGTGTTCGGGTCAAATCAACTGAATTTTAAATTATTTATCCTCCACCGATTAAGATGAAATTTTGCATACACGTTTAGTTTGGATGACAATGCATGGTTAGCTTAGTGACGTCATTCTAAATCCAATATGGCGGACGGCCCAAGATGGCGGGCTAGTTATTTTTTGTGCACTGCCATGATATGGTTATCAAATTAAAGAGTTTGCTGAGTAAAATACGAAAAAGCTTGTTTAAAAAAAAAAACTATTGTTTTCAACTTGTACGGTCGACATAAAAAGTGCTTAAATGCATGTTTCTTTAAGCGAATCAGTAGGTATGTATTCCCATTATTAACAATAAGAAAAAATACCCCTTCATCATATTACACGGCCGCATGGTTGGCGCAGTGGTTGAGTGATTGACAGCTGCGCTGCATGTCGCGGGTTCGATGCCCGCACGAAACAAATATTTGTGTAACCTACAGATAGTTGTTCCGGCTCTGGGTGTTGTTTATGTGAGTTTATGTTTGTAAACGCACTCACGATACAGGAAGAAATTCCTAGTGTGGTTAAAAAAAAATTAGGATTACGCGTCCGGCAAAACAAATGGATCATATGGATAAGTCACGTTCTTAGGAAGGATATTAATACAAATACAAATAAATACAAATACCTTATTATTTCAATTACAAATTACATTATTTATTTATTTATTAAAACTTTATGCATAAGTACAAAGGCGGACTTAATGCCTTAGAGATTTTCTACCAGTCGACCTTAGGGTGGTGCAGAGATAAAACAAGGCAGGTGCAACTAAATTATAGGATGAATAGAGAAAAGAGTATAAAATTATAAAAAAAAAGGAAGCAAGGCTCCGCTCTTTCAACATCATTGTCTTACACTTATTCTAACTAATATATTGATTTTCCACGCCATATTTTTAGTCAAGATACATTACATTTTAGCTTCTGACTTCTAGCAATTACACCTTTGCATATTTTAGTCCAAGGTCTTATTTGTGGCAATATAAAGCCTATATTATTTCAGCACAAACAATGAAAGAAAATCTTTAAAACAGTTTTTTCTTAGACAGGAACAAATCGTTAAGCAACGTACATTCGCTTGCCGGACCACCCGGCCTCGCTCCACTTGCATACGATTAGAACGACAATACGGCCTGTTTGCACAGCCAGCCTACAGACAGACGGACAGACAAACACTGCCTACTCACGCGCTTGTTCTTAACCGATTTCAAAAAAGTGAAATTGTGTGTGATGCGACATAGATTACTAAACGTCCAAAATGGTCTATTGTTCGTTTGAGCGAACGATGTTTGTACATAGTTGTCAATATGAATTATTTGTTTTATTTGAAATTTTGACTGGTTTTATCACGCGTGTAAGCTTCAGTTGTATATGCCATAGGAACCATGCTTTTTACCTCTTTATTATATTAGTTTAGCTTTAAGTTTTAGTATTATTTACGACTAGCGTACGCCTCGTGGTTTCAGCCGCGTTCCAGTTCCCGTGGGAATACAGAGATAAATAGACTATGTTACCCGGGAATAGTGTAGCTACCCAACGGTGAAAGGGTTTTTGAAATCGGTCCAGTAGTTTTTAAGTTTATTCGTTACGCGCAAACATACTAAAATACAAATCTTGCCTCTTTATAATATTATAGTATAGATATAGATTGGAGTTTCTTGTCTGTCGTTCTCCATAACATGCTACTTTTCCGAATGGGCGGTAGAATCAATTATTATTAATTTTATATTTTTGACGTTCAAAAGTGCCGCTTAATGATACAAATAAAAAAAAATGTCTTTGTCTTTGAAAAACACATTACTTTTTTGTCAGCTGAAAGTCTACTGCTGGACAACGCGCAAACCTCGAGGAAGATGGCATGTAATAAAATAAAATATAATTTATCATATTCGCATATGGTTGACACATGACGGTATTGTGTTAAGCTGTTTATCTACAAGTTATGCAAAAGTAGCAACTAATGTAAATACGTATTTACATTAGTTGCTACTTTTACTTGTATTCACCGTAATATTTAAAACTCTGAAATATTTCACACAACTACTTTAATTAATCTCCTAGCTCTTTCCCAACTCTGTAGCTGCATTATTCTATTTATTGGTTTTAATGTTTTTTTTTATTTTTTTTTCGAAATCTTATGTTTTTTTTATTTTATATAATTTTGATTAGTGTGGGGTTTAAGTTTAATTTTGCAATTTTTTTGTTTACTTTTTGTATTCCGTGGGAAATGTAGTTGGTCGCACATTTGGTGGCATTATTTTATCATTCTTGTTGTATTCAGATAAACAAATAAATAATAGCTAAATACCAGTGCTTTAGCTGAAGCGACTACCTAACTGATTTTCACAACCCAGTAACTGATTAACACGATACCCCTTGGCAGGATTGGTGTCAGATTCTTCCTCGTTCCCCTGGCTTCTGAATACCCGTATTGACTGTCACCGGTCTACAAATAACAGCTGAGACCGACGACAAACGTGGTTTCCGAGGCACGGAGGTAGTCTAGGTATATAGTAGATGGTCACCTGTCCACGGCTGACCTTAGCAATCGTTGCTTTACTTTGATGATCGTAGGCTACACTAGCTACTTACCAATGACAATTGACAAAGGACGTTAGGAAGTCATAATTAAAAGTAGTTAAAGTAAAAAACCGGCGAAGTGAGAGTCGGACTTGCGCACGATGGGTTCCGTACCATTATCAATAGCAAAAAACGGAAAAAATATCACGTTTGTTGTATGGGAGCCCCACTTAAATATATATTTTATTCTGTTTTTAGTATGTGTTGTTATAGCAACAACAGAAATACATCATCTGTGAAAATTTCAACTGCCTAGCTGTCACGGTTCATGAGATACAGCCTGGTGACAGACGGACAGACAGACAGACCGCGGAGTCTTAGTAATAGGTCCCGTTTTTACCCTTTGGGTACGGAACCCTAAAAAGTAAAATAATTAATTAGAATTAATTAATTTAAAGTAATTATTATGCTATAAAACTCAGATACTGCATTCTCCATTTACATAAATAGTAAATATGTTAAAACGAAGGTGGATGATTAATTATTTGTTTAATAATTATTCAAAACATAACACTATGCTAGATACATATTAATTAACAAGATATCATGGTCTATATATATCAGTCATGACCACCTGTATCTTTAGCCGACTTGTAAATAATAAGGCGGTGCACCACTTGCCCCAATTTATATGCAATTTTTTAAAATATTTCTGATGAAAAATCTTCATAAATAAAGTCAACCGAGAACAGGTAGGACAACTTTTGATTTTATATTAATGAGGTAGGCGTAATTAAAACAATTTTATTGTATAATAAAATAGTATTAAAATTGTTTGATTAGAAACATTCTGTCACTAATAGAAAGCTTACAGAGTGCCATACTTGTCATATTCCGGCAAAAATATATGGGTAACAATGTAACGGAAAAAATATATGAAAAAATAGTATACATTTTATTTTCAGGAAAAATATATGGGCAAAAATATTTAGAAAAGATCATCCTGAGCTTCCTGCCCTTGTCCCATGTTACTTGGGGTCGGCGCAACACGTTTTCTTCTTCCATACCGTCCTGACCCCCGTCACGCTATCACTGACTTCCTTTTCTTTCATATCACTCCTCACACAGTCCATCCATCTTTTCTTTGGCCGTCACATCCCCCTCCATCCATCCACATTTATATTCATAACTCTTTTAGTAACATGCGATATAGCGCACTCCTCATCAGATGATCATACCAGGACAAACGGTTTCCTTTCAACTTTTCTGTCACTGGCGCCACTTTCAAACTTCCTCTAATATACTTATTTCTCACTTTACCCATTCTCGTCACTCAGCACATCCATCTCAAAATTCACCAAATCACCCATCTTTTTCACAGCCCAACAATCTGATCCATACAATGCGACAGGTCTAATCACGGACTTGTAAAGGACTTGGCTAAACAACTGCCCTTAGCATGTATACAAATTTCTAACTAGCTCGTAACATTCAAATATTCATTAATGAATTATTACAGTTTTATTATTCTTCTAGAACCTTCGTGAATTAATCAATTATATAAAAGTTTTTTTCATGGTTTTGTTTGACAAAACGAACATAGGATTCCGTTCAACGAAAAAATGTAGTCAATAAACCTACTTTTAAAGACTTTTGCGTAAGCCAAAACGAACAGTATTCCTTTTTATTTATTTTTGTACCTATAGCAATAAATCTCAAAAGGTTGATTTCTTGCATTTATCTGATTTCTAGAAATTATTGCTGATTTTTTGTTTGATAATAAATATAAGATTCTGTTCTTCGAAAAATTGTGATCAATAAACCTAATTTTAAAGACATTTGCGTAAGCCAAAACGACTGTTCGTTTCATTATTATTTATTTTTGTACCTATCGCAATAAATCTCAAAACGTTAATTTCTTTAATTGCATTTATCTGATTTCTAGAAATTATTGATGATTTTTTTTGACAAAAAGAACTTAAGATTCTGTTCTTCGAAAAATTGTGCTCAATAAACCTACTTTTAAAGACATTTTCGTAAGCCGAAACGAACTGTAGGTATTCATTATTATTTATTTTTGTACCAATCGCAATAAATCTTCTTTGTTTTTTAGAAGACTACTAAGTCTTAAGTTCAATTACGTATTGATTCATCATGAGAGAGAGAGCACGGAACTGGATAGAGACCGCCAAAATCGCAGAACAAGTATTCGGTTTTAGTTCTGCTCAATTTCAAGCCAACACTCTCTAGTCTGTGCCACCACATCTCCAATAGGCTCTGGACCTCTAAACCACTCTCGGCAACCAGCACAATTTCATCGGCAAACAGCATACACAAGAGTGCCCCTTCCTATATGTCCGACGTCAGAGCGTCCATTATCATCAGGAAGAGGTAAGGACTGAGAGCCGATCCTTGGTGTAAGCCAACTGCCACACTGACCCTCAGTTTCCCACCTTAAAATTATGGAGAATTAATGTGACAAATTGTCAAACACGCGTTATCTTCTGTGATTGGCTGTTGAAAATTCATTTAACCAATCACAGCAGATAACGTGTGCTTGACAATTTGTCACATTAATTCTCCGATAATTTTAAGGTGGAAAACTGAGGGTAAAGCTACCAGTACAAATATTTAGAAAAGATATAACGGGAAAAAAATAGTATGGGAAAAAATATATGTCAAAAACTAGCTTGAAACCGCGTGAAATAGTAGTTTATGAAACTGTTGCATAATAAGGGGTATTAAAACATGAGTGTGTGTTTAGAAACCGAGCCGTAGGTGAGGTTTTTAATAGTATTCACACGAATGTTTTAATACCTAGTTAAGTGCAGTTTTATACACTACTGTATCTACACTCATACATTGGTATTGAACCTACTAAATACCTTTTTTTGCATTTTCCATGCCATAAAGTCCCGACAGTATCTCGACTTGCTGGTAATAGATTATGAGTAATTTCCTTCGCCAAATCTAAAATATCGGGCGGAGTCAAATTTTAGTCACATTCATTGATATCAGTCATTTTTTAGTAAGTATTAAAAAAACTCATCAAATTCATTAAAAGCAAAACCTGCAAAACGTATGAATGGCGCCAAAACCCAGCACATCACCGCATTAACCGCGCATGCGCTAAGGCTTACCACCGAATCTTTAGTCGCGCGGTTTGCCGCCCATCCCTATGGAATTGTATGAAGTTGCTCGCATTACGGAAAAAAAATCTTCCAGCGCGAATTTTGTCTCTTTGAGAGAATAAAAATCGCAGTGCGTGCTAAGCCTAAAGCAGTCCTCGGCTCTCTTAAGACTCAATGGCGCCTCAGCGGTAATCACCAACATTACACACTTGTACCATAATGTACTATTTTCGTACTATGGCTATTATTTTCTCACAGTAGGTGTAAAAAGTAGAGTATCCTCCTCTGGGCTAAAGGTGTCTTTGCCTAGGGCTAGCTTGAATCCCTCGCTGCATTCAGGATTCTTGTATTAACTCCCTCGCTGTGCTCGTGAGTTAAATCCCGAATCCTTCATTGCGCTCGAGATTCAATATGACGCCCGTGACATAAGACACAACTTTAGCCCCTCGGTGCATAATCTACTATTATTATCCCAAGGAAACCTTATACTGGGATAAAATGTAACCTATGAAATTCTAGACTATAATCTATCTCTGTGCCTAATTTCATCCAGATCCGTTCTGCCGTTTTGGCGTGATTGAGTAACAAACAAACATCCATTTATCAAAACTTTCGCATTTATAATATTAGTAAGATATAAGGGAAAAATATACCGGGAACAATATATGGAAAAATCTTGTTATCAATAATTAAGTGTTATTTGCGTTCGCAAATATAATAGAAGACTACAGGCTCATATCTCCTAATCTTGTTGAAAACTAGTAAAACTCATGAAGAAGGTTTTCAACGAGATTGGGAAGGAGTATAAGTTATCTAGGGAACCACAAATTGTCCGAGTTATTTCTCGGCCCCTCCCCAAGATAAGATAAGAAGCCGATACAAAAATACCAAAAAATAAATGGCTATCCTTCAGTAATTTTAGATAGATAGATAGATAAATCATTTATTTAGTGCACACAAAAGACACAGCACAACACACAAAATCTTAATTAAGTTATTACAATTTTTATGTATGTTTAAAAACAAGGTGCCAACATAAAAAGAAAAAGGAAACCATACTTACGAAATAAAAGTCAAAGTGACACCAGTAACATTAGTTTTGACAATCAAAGATTACTAATACTATATACTGGTTGACAATCAAAACACAGTGCGGTGTGCGCCTCAAAGTTGCACCAAATGGGAGTCCAGCTCAGCACGTGTCAGGCAAATATACCTGACGCTGATATTCTGCTGGATCCCTGCAGTGACATAAGGTCGCCAAGCAGACGTGATATGTTGGTGTTGTTACAGTGTTATGCGTAGAGTAATTCACGTAAGTATACCCGCAACTTTAATTTATTAGTTACAATAAAAAAACATTTATATTTTATTGCAATGGAAAAAGTTCCAGTTCTTAGGCGTGTTGAAAGTGTTATAAATTCGTTTTGATTACTTGGTTGGGTATTTATAAATTTAAATGTAACCTATTTTCTTTTGTTTTTCCACCATCCGCGCTCACATTTATTCATAATCCTAAAATACCTTTTCAAGATCTTCGTCTTAATTTTGATACGACATAATTCTACGAAATGACTCGCCAAATATCTTGTCACCTGACTATGTATATACATAGATACATATATACTCAACTGTGGGCCGCGTTTCCGCCCAATCAATAGTATTACTAGTGGTATTACAATTAGTTAGTAATAAACCAGTCTGTTGATTGATTGATTGATAATATTGACACAGTGATTTGTTATTGTAAAGTACTTTATTGTTAGTTAAACATTTGCAGTCAATAACAATATGTGTTTGTCTTTTTCTAATGTTTCAATTAGTACTTATAGGATTAAATGAGTGAAGTTACCTTGAAAGTAAATAGATATTTGTATTTAATGAATTTACCAACGAATTAAGGTTAGTCTGTTGTGGTCAGGTTAAATATGAAAAAAAAATTGCGCTCCGTTTTCAGTTACCTTTGGCTTTATAATTAGTTCCTTGATTGTATCAATTAATTTAAAATGTACAATCCACTTATTAACTCATTTATTCTACGAATAAAATTACTTTAGGAACAATGAAAGATTTCATGAATTTTTGTAAAGTATTTGTTGAAGAAAGTTACAAAAAGTCACAGTTTTGCATCGTTATGTAGGTAAGATAAAACCTCGTATCGTGATTAATAAGTTTGTATGAAACATTTGTTTTGGAAGTATTTTATTCCTAACCTTTAATGAGAACAACAGATTAGAAAAAATGCGAATTTGTGTCTTTTTAGACTCTCTCCAGAGCAAATGCTCCTAACCACAGACATACATCTAACTAGATAAGGAGATAGAGATTTACATCTGTGCTCCTAACCATATTACGAAATCATCACGCATCGTCTTTGAAACATAAATATTATAGCAACAAACTAAATGGCTCAGTGAACGCAACTAAATATATGTGAAAGGTTTCGTTGACACAGTACAAAGGTCTACAACCCGGAGCTTACAGCTTTTCACACTAATTGCGTAAAGGGTCCGCAGCTAATAGGTACCTTATTCCATTGAATAAGAATGTGTAGAAGAGAGACTCCTGTTACAAACGTGTTCTGCGTAAATGCTTTCCGCTTGAGGGCTCAAGAAATGTGCAGTTAACATTGCATGGTCTAGAGTGCAACTATATTGCAGTCGATCAACGTGACATCAGCCATTTTCATCCTCGTGTCCTTGGTCTCTTAATTCAAATTTCAATAGATCATTTCAAATTGATTTCAACAGATGGCGCGGTTTTAAATTTCTGAGGCATGACACTCGATTTTTTAAATCTGCATTGTTACACATTTTGGTACAATGAAAGTTTCATTAAACTGTAAAAACATGAAAAAAGTTCATCATCATCATCAGCCTATTAATGTTCCCATTGCTGGGACACAGGCCTCCTCTCTGTGAGAGGGAATGGGCCGTAATCCACCACGCGGGCCCAGTGCGGGTTGGTGGATGTCACATGTCTTCGAATTTTTGGTTCTAGGACATGCCGGTTTCCTCACAATGTTTTCCTTCAACGTTTTGAGAGCTGTGGTGATGAAATAATACCCACAAAGTGAAGCGCCTGCCTGGGCTCGAACCCATTACCTACAATTTTTAAGTCGCGGCCGATACCACTGCACTCAAAAAAGTTGTGTATAACAAATCGTCACTGTATTTAAAGAAAAAAATTGTCACGAACCGAGAAAACCCATTTATCTACTCTCATATCGTAATATTCGAATTATAAAATTCAAAACGAGTTTATATTGGCATACTTTATAAACACAATACCGAAATTTAAAAATAGAATATTGTTATAACACTATTTCTCTAACAAAATAATGCTATAATAGCTATTTATGCAACTGTTACGTTATGGACGGTCTTTTAATACGAGTGCCATTTTTCGGTACAAGCGTAGCGCGTACCGAAATAGGTGGGCACGAGTTATTAAAAGACCAATAACGTACAGTTGCATACAAGATTTTATCTACGAAGGAAGGAATAAAACACAGATATAGACAAATAAGTATTTCAGGAAGTGTGTTTAAGTATTTCATTTCTCATATACATGTCTTGATTTTTCTGGTAGTAAATTATTTGTAGCCGCAACTGCTCTATTTGTTATATCTGGTGGAGTATTTTCAATATCACTTGATGTTGAAAACATTTTTAATAAAATTTGGAATAAAATTTCACTCAGAAATTTTTGCCCGCGTCCACTTTTTATTTAATTTTTTTATTTAGTCTTTATTAGGTATAAGGCAAAGATCTTGTAGCCGCAACAGCCAAATAGTATACGATACTTTTGTTCTAAACTTGTTCCATTTTTAAAAACATCATTTACATTGTCTCGATTTCGAAGTAATATTATAGGTACCTGGCTGTATGTTCAGAATGTCTTTGCTTGTGTTTTAGAATGTATGACGATTCGCATAATGCAACCCGGTGCAAAGACCTTATACTTCTTACTACTAGACTGTGCACTATGGCGCAAAAACCGGTCCGAGCGAGAGGGCTCCCTTTGGTAGTGTGTCTCTTTCTAATGAGGTGACCATGACCAAACAGAACACGGGACAAATTGATTGTAAAAACGACATTTTAAGTATTCTGATATGTTTATGCTACCTAACAGCGCTACCTAAACCTACCTAATTTATAGTTAATAAAATAAGTGTTTATATTTTTTGGTATCTACTTCACTTACCGTATGGTGACGGGCGTAAAGAATTTCACCATCCCATGTTTGCCCGTGGGTGTCTTAAGAGGCGACTAAGGGAAAAACCAGAGAATGGGCAGCAGCGTTCTCTGTGCATTTGTAACAACCATACTGCGATCGCCAACCCGCCTGCAAAGCACTCCCCATCAATAGCACAAATAAAACATAGCCCCTATTGCCCGGCAGCCTGTACCCTCAATTACGGTAGGGTCGAGGTTACGGTATGGCAAGGGGTGCTAAGAATCCCGGACGAGATCCGGCTACCCCAACAAATACCGACGACTGGACCTGGCAACATACAACACGCGCACACTCCGGACCGACGAAAATATCACCGAACTCGAAGAGGAATGGAGCAGTTTACGATGGAGTATTAAAGGGTTATCTGAAGTTCGAAGAGAGTCCTCCCCGACTCAATAATCCTCAAATCCCAAGTCTCTTCAAGTTTCATTCTTCAAGACCATCATATAGATTGGAAATACTTTGTGTTTTGAAATACCGGCGGCTAAATATACCTTCAAAGGATCTCTATGATTTCACATATATTCCAGTTGCGTAGACAGATGAGAAATAGAACTACACCAATTGTATTCCACTAGTCCAATTTGCAAATAATATTAACAGCCGCTGAATTTTACTCGAATAAAGTCCGCCAAAAAATCCGCAAACCACCACCCTACGTTTAGTATTACCAGGCCCAAACATTTAATAGTACTACTCTTACTCAGTATTAATGATAATTTTTAAAATACAACGAATTGAATAAATATAGGAACTGTAGAAATATTTATATACTTTTCTAGAAATATTTAAATAAGTGTCAAAGTCTATGAATTGTTCGTTTTGGTATAACATAAAAAGAAACATATAAAAATTTCTACCATTTCTACCAAACCCAATGATTAGTTGTGCTAGCAATAGGTCAGACAAGGACACACTACCAGCGGAAACCCTCTCGCCACGACCGCTTTTGGTTAGCTACCGCTTATAAGGAAATAGCTAACCTAGGTGTATGATGATAGATTTCATTTTAGCTAAACAAAAAAATTTGGTACACAGTCTAGTAGTAAGAAATACGTATAAGGTCTTTGACCCGGTGTCGTTATGGGTATCATAATGCAACCGCTGTCAATTTTATAATTCGAATATAACGAAACCGAAGTAGATAAAACAATTTTTTTTCTATTACGATACAGGACAAATCCAAGAAGTTAATCACTAAGGAGTTTCCATCAATATTTTTTTTGTAATGCCATTTTATAGTACCTATTATAAAAAGATTTGATTCCAATTTTAAATTGTCTATGACAATGCCCGCTTTAGACATAGCACGCACTGTGATTTTTATTCGCGCGAATTTTGTTTCCTTCTACCTGTTCATAGAGCTCAAAATATTCGGGCGAATAAAATTCGCGCCGTGGTGCGGTGGATTCTGTGGCAAAACACGGATTTCTTGCGGAATTATTTCCGCACGATTTCGTTACCGATGCGAACAACTTCATACAATTACATAGATCGCAGAATGGGCGGAAAAAAATCGCGCGAATAAAGATCGCGGTGCGTGCTAAGCCTTAGCGCATGCGCGGTTAATGCGGTGATGTGCTGGGTTTTGGCGCCAGTCATACGTTTTGCAAGTTTTGCTGTACTGAATTTCATGAGTTATTTAAATTATTGTGTGTGAAATGTCTGATATCAGTGAATGTGAAGAAAATTTGACTCCGCCCGATATTTTAGATGCGGCGAAGGAAATTACTCTTAATTTATTACCAGCAAAGTCGAGAAAAGTATATGACAAATGCTATCACGATTTTATGGCATGTAAAATGCAAAAAGGGGTATTTAGTAGGTTCAATCCCAATTTATGAGTGTAGATAAAGTAGTGTATGAAACTGCACATAACTAGGTATTAAAACATTCGTGTGAAAGCTATTAAAAACCTCGCCTACAGCTTGGTTTTTAAACACACACTCATGTTTTAATACCCCTCATTATGCAACAGTTTCATAAACTACTATTACTTGCAAGTCGCTGCTAACACCATCTATAGCCGTGAAACGGAACCAAATGCGATGGAAGTACTTATAAAAATATTCGACATGTTATCAGACGAATAACGCTAGTTACGTCGGCACGGTTTCTTTGTATGGCAAAAGGCATCTATTAGTATGCTATTATTATATTATCTGTGACAGAAGCATTTCAGAGTATGTACTTACGAGTAGAAAGGGATTATTTCGGTGATATCAGGATACTGACTTAAATAACATTTAGTGTTTTCTTACTCTATGGTTAGTATCTACAAAGTGGTGACAGGCTTTACAAACATTCATGTAAAGTAGCAGGCGCAGATTTCGTTGTCTTGTTAAGGGCCTACATACGCTTTAGTAAGCTTTAAGTTAAGTTGTAAGCTTTACACGAAAAAACCTTGTGTTCAAAATTATGTACATGAATCAATAATAAATATATATTTTTTGCAAACCTTTTAAGGCGATATATACGCCCCAATGTAACGCAGTACTGGCCGTGCGCCCGCTCGATGCCAAAATATCAAAATTGAACCTCCTTTTGAATAGTTTTGTTTGCAAAATATTATTTGATTTACAAATGCTATGTTAGGTATGAAGAAATTCCAGCCATCAATTTTTCTGTAGAAAATTTTTTTAAACATCCAAGTCGTTTTGGAGGAGTTTCCAAAATATGCGAAAAAATATCGTGTTGTTAATTATTTTTTTAAAGCAAAACTATTAGTAACACGAAAAAATCTTGTGTTCAAAATTATGTACATGAATCAATAATAAATATATATTTTTTTCAAATCTTTTAACCTAGCTATTACTGAGAAGTATGCTTTAGAAAGTTAGCGTTTTACGGCACTAAAGCGTTTGTAGGCCCTTAACATAAGATATTTATGGCAGCTTGAAATTCGCGTCGAATAACTTAATGTAATCAATTCCGATCGAATCGAATTCGATCTTGTTGCATTCATAAATAATGTTTTGTGACATTATTATGTTAATTTATTAAATGTTGGTATTTCTTGATATTGATATAGTTCGATTTATTGCCATGTTGATGTAGATTGTATCCAATTATAATGGATAAAGCCTTTAGATGTCAATAGAGCGTAGGATTATATTGCAGTCAATGATATTCAAATAAACAGATACGTTATACACTCACAAAACAATTGAAAAAAGTGTTCCGCGCAGCAGCGGCAGCACACAACACACTTTTCATTCATCTGACATTCAAAAATATTTATTTTAATCAATAAATAAATAAATTAAAAATACACACGACGGCATTTTTTTTATTTTGTTTTTTTTTTCAATAAAGCCTATCGCTCTTCGCCATGCGTGACATAAACTAAAGACTAAAGGTCACAATTGTGACCTATTCGAGTCATCACAATGCGCGCGCTCATAGCATATCTGTTTATTTGAATATCATTGATTGCAGTGAATTGTAAACGTAGAATCGAATGAAGAAAATCGGAAACTAAACTAAATACACACTTCAACCGTAGATCCACTTCGACCCATAACATCTCGGTTTTCAATTCAATCTTACGAGTAATAGTTAGCGTTTTATAATTACAACCTACTTAGGAACGCACATTACCCTGTAAGACATTTCCTTAATTTTCAATATAATTATAATACGTTAATCAAGTACGTCTAAAGTACCTATTGTATACCAATGCAAAAAAAAAAACAAAAGAAAAATAATCACGTAACCAACAACCGTTTTCCAAACTAGCATAGAATCCAAATGATGTAAATGTTCTACGTCTGTCTACGTGTGTCTACTTATGGCAAATTCTAAGAATTACCATAATCGAACTTTTAAAGTGGCATGTATAAAATCTTCGCTAGGCTCACTTCTAAGACTCCTTCTCAATATTAATCCTTCACAATTTATTGCTTGATCTTGATAGTGTCATATTTACGATTAAACATTATCTGATTATAAGACTGTCTGTCTTGAACTAGTTACCGACTAGTAAAGCACTGACCACTAGGAAATCCGTTTGTACCGGCAGTAAATTAAATGGTACAGTTGGTCGCACAAGTGGTACGATTTTGATTAAGATTATTTAAAAGATAATGACTAAAATGATTGTATAAGTTGTCAAAGTGTTTGTCAGTTATTATATTATATATTCATTGATATAAGACAAATACCTACATATATTCTTATTTTAAACACGGTAACAAAGAAAAGCGAGTAATTGATCACTTGGCAAGTGTGTTTCATTTCCTTTAAAATCTTACAAATGCCTGGCACATCATTTTATGACATAACTCGATTAAAATGCACCAACACTATCCGATTCACACCTGCGTATGTCTATCAAGCCATTTTTTATGGAACTTTCACTAAATGATTGATATCTCTTCTAATTGACAGTTTGTTATTTTGCATGATAAAAGGATTGATTGCAATCTCTCCATTTTTAATGACGAACACCAATTTTGATGAATTTTAGTTATAAATCAATTAATTTATAAAAGCAGTAGGGCAAAAACTACGTGACACGTTTTAGTGGTTTCTAAAAAAATAACGTTTAACAATAAACAAAGCTAGTAGCCAAACTAGCCTTAGGCTATCGCGAATAATCGTGACTTAGACACACGCACTAAATCTGATATCAATTCAACAAAAGAATAAATAATAACACACATTATCTGTCACCACAATTTTTTGCTAATTGAAAGACAAAGAACGGAACAGGAAGCGAAATATTCCATAACGATATTTTTTTACCATTGGCAGTCAACGGTAAAAAAATATCGTTCGCAGAAATGATTGTGCGTGACTGTACAACATCGTGACTGTCCAATGGGGACAAAATTATTATGCAGATATTCTGTGTTATTGATTTATAATTAAATTGTAACAATATGTACCACGCCCATTCGTGAGTGGGCTATGAAAATAATAATATAATTATTATGGCGCGTAATAAAATGACAAATGATCATTTTTGCAAGGCTAATCGTTGAAGTATGCGGCTATTATGTTAGTTATTACGCATTTTTTTCTTTGGTCTAGTTATGACACGCCTGAGGCTAAATCCTGATAGTGATTGACAGGCCGGCCAAAGGACAGTTTGATTAAAATTGACCAATAAAAAAAAAAAAACAGATTATTTATGACGAATGATTGTAGTGTCCGATATCATTTGTAAGACTTCTGTGTCAGCTCATTTGGAAAACCTCATCATCATCATTATTACGAAAGACATCCACTGCTGGACATAGGCCTCCCCCAACAGTCGCCACACTGATTGGTTCGGTGCGTCTCGCATCCACCAAAGATTGGAAATAATATTTGCCTGTAATTAGCATAGTAGTAGTATTAGTTCGTGTGCGATGGAATTGCATGAACTAATTCCTCCTAGCCCGTTCCATCATCGGACTACAAGACGTACGGCGATGCATCATCGGTACATGGTGGCACCCATACGCACCATGATTACCTGTAATGTCAATCATGCGATGTTTGACATTTCAGGAAATCTGTACCTCATAGTAAATATTTAGTAATATAAAGCATGCCTAATAACCCAGGTTTAACCATTTGATTTTAATATTTTCCTCAACATTTGCAATCGACTTCTTAGTACTATCAAATTATTTAGCAACTAGACATTTGCAATTTATCTGGCTGGTAGCAATACAATAGGATTAAGGACAGCAAGTCTCTTAAGTGCAATAAAATTTTGTATATTTAAATGTGAAAGTTTAGATGTTTTATTAAACACGTGTGTATTTGGATAAAATAAATTGGGATGATTTGGCATGGATGTAAAAAGATTAATAATTAATTAAGATTTATGACATCTAACACGCCGGAACAGCTCCTTCGAACATGCATGGAGTACTGTTTCTCACCTCTCGGACGGATCTGCCAAATACCAGCTGTGCGTCAGCATTAGAGTCTATCGAAAAGCGGGCCAAGAAAGAGACTCATCGGTGATGAGGCAATGGTCAAGTCGAAGCTGACCAGAGCCTTGAACATCGTCGCCGAGTAGCCAGCTTGTCGGTTTTTTATTGGTTACATTTCGGGGAGTGTGCGATGGAATTTCACGATCTAATTCCACCCAGCCCGTTTCATCATCGGACTACCAGACGTACGGCGATGCGCCATCGATACATGGTGGACATCTCACCCATACGCACAAAACGTTTTCTAACGCCTTTGTTATGCGTACAGCTAAAGAATGGAATTCTCTGCCGGAGTTTAGTCTCCCGACAGCTACAATCTAGGAGTTTTTAAGTCAAGAGTGAATAGGTTATTTCTAGGCAAGCGTGTTTCACCGTCGACCACATCATCGATTACCAATAGGTGATATATATAGTGTTCAAGCGCCAGATTATAAAAAAAAAAACTAATTTAAATAGGCGTAGGAGTTGAGCAAAGGCAAAGGCAAAGATTACACCTCGTGCAATCTTTGCCTTTGTCGGCCGCGATTTTCCCTAGTGGGACCCATTCGGTGGTTCTTTAAGCCCAGATTATAATAATCAGATTCTTGTTTACTGGACGTGTTTGATATTAAATCGGTATAATATTTTAACGCTTAAATGCCAATGAGTTACAAGATCGTCTGTTGTTCTTTTTGTTTTATGGTAAGAACGGTCAATGGTCTTTGTTCAGAACTGTGTTAATGAACTTCATAAATGCCTTTTTTTTAAATTTATTGATAATCCAACCGCAAACTCTTGGATATACACTAAAAACCTATTTTTCTCGGTATTCAAATATCCGGTTTCTGGTAAAGGAAGAAACTATCGACACGTCATACATTAAATACAATCAAATTTATGTGATTAGATGTTATATGTTTCTTTATATACATTGTGTTCAATACATTTCACCAATCCTAGCAACTAAAGCGCTTTTGAAAAACTGCCACTTTGGCCATAGTTTACGATCCAGAAACTTGGGCATTAGGCACAGTCACTTGCTCTACCACGTAATATTTTCAGTTGTACAAAGTATTTATATCATCATCATCAGCCTATTAATGTGCCCACTGCTGAGACACAGGCCTCCTCTCTGTGGGACGGAATGGGCCGTAATCCACCACGTGGCCCCAATGCGGTTTGATGGATGTCACATATCTTCGAATTTTTGGTTCCAAGATGCATATTTGCGGTTTCCTCACGATGTTTTCCGCCACCGATACTGGTACTTATATCATTTATTACTAATTATATTTTATTATATGTCTGCATGCCGGCCTCAAGTTGTTAGCCCCATCTTAAACACCTGTCAAGGTCATTGGCCTCTTACATTATTCTTAAAAGGTGTCTTTAGGTCAAAAGACAAACACCACATTCTAGGTCAGCATTTAATATCTTATTATTTAGGCATGACTGACGTAGTTTTACACTATTGTGTAGAATCTACATACATATATAGTCCTGGGCGACCGAGCTCTACTCGGGTGAAAATAGAGAAAACGACGTTTTCTAAAATTGAAACCTAGCTAGATCGATTTATCGCCCCCGAAACTCCGAGCATACAGAATTTCATGAAAATCGCTGGAGCCGTTTCCGAGATTCAGATAATATATACCTATACAATATACCCCATGAGTAAAAGGCGTGAGTATACGCCTTTTTTCATGCGGGTAGGCAGAAACTTCAGAACGCCATCTGCTACGACCCTTACATACTCTTTTTGCTTCCATACATCTAGTCATACACGCAATAGAATCCGCGCAGACAAAAAGAAATTCTCGAATCTCAAGTTGCATGATGTCAATAAGTTATCAAACCGGCTACTGGTATTTAGAAACGAGCTTTAAATTGACACTTTTTGAGTAAATACAATCTGAAGATATCACTTCGATTCGGTCAGGTTCGGTCAGGTCAGCATTATAGGTTAGCATAAGTGTTATGCAAAATTACGACAAATTGACTATCGCTTATAGTAATGGTGGCTTCAAAGTGAGACAAGTATCTTTTGTTAAAAAAAATGTCTTTTTTTTTATTTCATGCTATTTTTCCACATGCATTCATAAAATTTTTACATAGTAAATAACTAAATGTTCTCGCTCACAGTTTATCTGGTAGTGGACCCACACTTAGGTCTTTCCCTCATTTTAGACTTTTCAACGGTATAGTAGATTTTCTAGATGTTTTTTATTTGTCGAGGATATTTGTTTTCCATTTTTTTGGCTATTTCCTTAGGTAATTTATTCAGAATGTTTGGAAGAGCATACGTTGGACATATGCTCTTCCAAACATTCTGAATAAATCCTGTTACCGTATTCATAATTTACTTTCGGCAGTTTATACAGAGGCAAGTCGACAGGTTACGAACAAAATTAGGTCTACTTATTTTCTTTAACTTACTTATATTGTGTTCACAGTAATCAGAGTCAACAGCTAAATTTACTTTATCAAATACATTTAAGACTTTACTATATTGGAATAACTTATCATAATCTGCTTGTGATTTTGCATTTTCTACCAACAAGTTCCTGTTCCAGACCATCTCTAATTGTAATTGTAGCTGATCTTCGTCCATCATTATCTGGCCAAACTAAAAGCTGGAGTCATTTGAATGAAGCCCAACCGATAATCTATTGAACCGTGTCCTGTAAAGGTCCCCTGTAAAGCGTGAACTTGCATGCTTTCTCAAGCTTTATTGTCTTTCATTCTTTGTCTCTGATAATGAAAGTGAGTTTCAACTAAAACAATCGATTCATTAGCTTCAAATATCTCTAATTAAGATATACAATCTCTCCACCAATCAATATTATCAATACACCGACCATGACCTTGTGACATGACGCACTTTCTTTCTGTCGCGTCGGGTAACGTCAGTGCGGTTTGTGATTCTTGTGATGGTGTTATGCAATGCCGCTGGCGTCGAAACTAACACATTTGGTTGTCGTTGTGTGTTGTTGGTGGGTCGTCTAGACGAAAAAGTATGCTGGAATTTGTAAGATTGATGATCGGTGTTTTGGGCTTGTAGGCTTGTAGTGTCGAACGATGCGATGAAGTATGCGCCTCGACTTAAACAAAACATGGTAGGGGCAATATTTGTTTTTTTATCTGGCTTCATGGCTTAGTTGGAACCTATTATTACTACATACTAGTCCTCTAAGTGCATCAAGTCACCATCGATCTAGCCCTTTTCCTATCATGATTACAACTCTATTTCCACATGCCTAAAGTTATTGTAGCATACTTTTGCGCTTATAAAAATGCGACAGAATATTTTTTTTACTCATGAGGCCACGTGTTTGGAAATTAGGTTACGTGATGTTCAAGAGCTGTGATAAGTAGCCCACTTGACACTTTAGTCAACAATTTGTGGTGTTATGAAGACATTTCAAGTGTAAAATCTAGGTAAATATAATCTTACTACATCTGTATTAGCTGCGGCAATAGATTGCAATCATTTAGCGAGAGATTATTCCATCCTAGATCTTGCATCGATAGTCATAAATCATTTTTAGTCTTCGAAACTAAGAGTTGTCGAGTAGGTATTCATTAACGGTTATTTCCTGACTAACTTCTGGCAGCGGCTTCATCAGTGTAAAAGTCGGCAATTATCCCAAGGTAACGGACTTGCGACATAAAAAGTATCCTATATCCTACTCCAAGGTACGATCTCAATAATTCATCAAAATTGGTTCAGCGTTATGCGTGATAATGTACATACAAATAGACAGACAGTTACTTTCGAATGTATAAAAGTGGGGAAGGAAGAATTAATTAAGTTGGCAGCAGTTGGCAGATGTTTACTTATTGAATTTGCGGACCAATTGATGTTTATTGTTAATATGATAAGTGGTAAGTTATTTATCTTGAAGTAAATTAAAAATGAAGACATAATAGACTGCAATGTGTGTATTATATACTTGCTTTTTGTTTTAATGATAAAAAGACAAGCTTGGAAACCCAAAATGTGTTGATTGATTTCATACTAAAATCATACAGGCCACTGGAGCTTATTAAACCCTGTCTCCTCAACCAACACTACTCACAAAAGTTAAAAATAGATAATCATGGCTAGTATTTACTCATCATTAATTAAGGATTAAAATAAACATGACATATGATTAATTATATTGCAAATAATGAATTTGCCAGCTTCAGCGTTTGTTAAAAGCCGGAGTTATAAGAGTCTTTCTTCATGATTACGATATAACCTTTTTTTTTAATTCGACACAAGATAGATGGAATTTTCAGGGTTGCCAGAGATTGCTGGCACAGATATTTGAAGTTAAGATGAAAACGTTTTTGCATACTCTATCTTTGTCTTTCTGGTAAATCCACTATATTTGCAACATAACTTTTGATTTGAACATTCTTGGCAATTTGAAAAGAAGGATTGATTG
Source organism: Orthosia cruda (assembly GCA_964057195.1). NCBI lineage: Eukaryota > Metazoa > Arthropoda > Insecta > Lepidoptera > Noctuidae > Orthosia > Orthosia cruda. The sequence goes on along the minus strand of OZ059831.1, from coordinate 40,036,656 downwards.
ATGTATTGGAATAGAAGATACCACGAAAAGCCTGTACCTGAAACCAGTCCAGTCCAAAAGTTATCAAAGACAAAAATAATAATTAAGTTAAAAAGTAAACTTTCTTTGCCCTGCATTTAAAACCCGTTGACCGTTTTATTCGGTCTCGTATAAAAAACTAGAAACTGGTAACCCTAATTTTATGTGTGTAACGAGTTTGGCGCCGAATTATATTAATATTAACATTTTAATCAATCAGTCTGACTCTGAACCCTAATTAATGCGCCGAAATGTTGAATTTTATCATAATTTATGGATGTTCATTTGTATTTTTGCTTTATTAGGTTTAGAAATTTTCGCTTATGATGTTTTTATGCCATGGTGGCCCAGTGTCTAAGATCTCGTCTCTCGTGCTTGAGGTCCTGGGTTCAAATCCGGGCAAACACCAATACAATACTTTCTAAGTTTATCTTGGACATCACAGGCATCGGTGAAGGAAAACATCGTGGGGAACCCTGTCCTTTAAGTCTGAAATAGCCAAGTCAGAGGCCTGTGGGGTTCCCAGAGGTGGCTTAATTAACTCTATCATCAGAGGTGGCCACCCTCGCACGACAAAAAAAAAAAAGATCATGCTTTTTACTAGATTTTGATCTGTTTGGCTATGGAGAATTAGTGCATTCTTTGAGCTACAAGATTTTGTCAATCTTGGACATTTGTATTTTCTTTTCATTCAGATAAATCCTAAAGTAGTCTTTAAAATATGTATCAACGCGTAAAACGTAGCCTGATCATGGACAAGGAAGTCAATGAAAAAATACTAACGTTAGCCGTGATATACTTGGAATTATTCTAATACATTTGAGACCCAGACCTATAAATTATTTTGAAACTAGATCATTTCCTGTTAGAAATAAAAATCAAAATTGTAGCCTTGTTTTCGGTTGTGTAACTTATTGTCGGTTGCCAGAAACTATTAAAATCTCCACAAACGGGATACAGAATCAAAAATGGGGGCGTGTCTTTTTAACGAATATTATACAAAAGTAGAAGCGTGAATAATAAATACTCTACTAATATACAAGACGAAACTATGAAACACATGAATAGTCAATATCATTACTAGACCAGACAATAGTTTATTTACAAACGTTTGAGACATAGTTAGGTCATTGTTTAACCATTGTTGAACTGCAAACAGTTTAGAGTTAGCTCCTGAAGTAACTGAATGACTAATATAAGGTTAATTTGCACGTATACATATATATTTGGATGTTTTTTTTTTATTTATTTTTTTATTTTTATTATCAATAGGCTCGCGCTTGACCACTATCTCACCTGATGGAAAGCGATGATGTGGTCGACGGTGAAGCACGCTTGCCTAGAAAAAACCCATTCACTCTTGACTTAAAGACCCCTAGATTGTAGCTATCGGGAAACACAGACTCCGGCAGGGAATTCCACTCCTTAGATGTACGCATAATAAAAGTGTCCCCAAAACGTTTTGTGCGTATGGGTGGGATGTCCACCATGTATCGATGACGCATCACCGTGCGTCTGGTTGTCCGATGATGGAACGGGCTGGGCGGAATTAAATCATGCAATTCCATCGCACACTCCCCGAAATGTAACCGATAAAATACCGACAAGCTGGCAACTCGGCGACGATGTTCAAGGCTCTGGAGCTTAGATTTGACCAGTGCTTCATCGCCGATGAGTCTCTTGGCCCGCTTTTCGATCGACTCTAGTGCATCTAGCTGATATTTGGCAGATCCGTCCCAGAGATGAGAACAGTACTCCATGCACTATCGAACTTGCGCTTGATACAAGTTGAGCAACTGTTCCGGCGTGAAGTACTTTCGCACCTTCGCAAGGATCCCCAACTTTTTGGCAGCCAGCTGAGCCTTTGCCTCAATGTATGGCCCAAAATTGAGAGTTGATGTCAGCGTAACGCCAAGAAGCTCAAGATGGTCCGTTATTGGCACGGTTACATCACGGAAAGTTGGAGCCGGGTGAAATTGGCTCTTTTTAGCGGAAAAAAGACACGCCTGGGTTTTAGCAGCTTTAAACTTGACCAGATTGGCATCACCCCAATCGGAGACTGCCTGCAAGGACAAGTTTAAACGCTCCACCATGGCCTCACGGAGAGACCGGATCAGTGGCCCGGTAGCACGTGCGTTGGACAAGTATCTCTCAGCAACAGTGCTGTCGTCTGCATACCCAAAGATGGTTTTAGCAGATCGTTGATGTGCAACAAGAACAATGTTGCCGAGAGTACCGACCCCTGAGGGACGCCGGCATTAATATCCAATTGGTCCGACGAGCAGCCATCGATAACCACTCGAATGGACCGATCCCTCAGGAAGTCTGCAATCCAATCACACAGACCACCGGGCAGACCGAATGAAGGAAGCTTACCAATAAGGCTTTCGTGCCAGACCCTATCGAAAGCCTTCGAGATGTCGAGGGAGACGGCAAGCGATTCCCCGTGCCTCTCAATGGCCTCACTCCATACGTGAATGGCATACGCTAGAAGATCCCCAGTAGACCGATTTCGGCGGAAGCCGTATTGGCGGTCGCTAAGGATATTATTAGTTTCTAGGTATGCCAGGAGCTTAGTGTTTAGTATACGCTCCATACTCTTACAGAGTATGGAGGTTACAGAGATGGGTCTGTAATTAGCCGGGTCAGCTCGACTGCCCTTCTTGGGCACGGGCTGTACGTTGGCTTGCTTCCAAGCATTCGGCACTTTTCCAGTCTCATATGAAAGGCGGAATAGGCGTGTCAAGATCGGAGACAGTTCAGGCGCACAGGTTCTAAGAACTATAGCTGGTATTCCGTCAGGGCCACTAGCCTTATTCACGTCGAGGTTTCGCAGCACCCTACGGACGTCCTTTTGATGGATGCGAATGTCCGACATACTCGTCTCGCATCCATCAGGAGAAGGAGGGGGCCGCGAATCACCAGGATTCAGACGCGAAGATTCCGCAAAAAGGGAGGCAAATAAATTTGCCTTCTCTTCAGCGGAGTGGGCCAGTGACCCATCAGGTTTCAGCAGTGGTGGTAGTGAGGGACGGCAGAAGTTCGATTCGACCGACTTAGCCAGGGACCAAAACGCTTTACTACCTGCTGGGTAAGAAGCAAGTTTGGTGCCTATTCGGCTAATGTGGTCGAACCGAGCCCTTCGCAACACCTTCTTGCAGGACTTGGCAGCCCTGTTGTAGGCTCTCTTCTTCTGATCCACGTCACTCGCCTTGCGCGATCGTGCGTCGGCCCATGCCAGGTATGCCTCATGCTTAAGGGCATCGGCGCAATGACATTCGGCGCCAAACCATGGCCGGTCAACGCTGGACACCGTTACATCAGTGAAAGGAATGTAGTACTCCATCCCCTGACGCAACACATCTGTCACTGCGTCAGCGCATGACGATGGGTCATCCGAAGAGAAGCAAGTGGGCTGCCAAGGATAGCATGCGAAGAAAGATCGCATGCCATCCCAATCTGCTGACCTGTACCGCCAAACCCGCCGGGTGCCTCTTGGGCTGGGATCGGGCGGGGAGTAGACGGACACAGACTTCACCAGACAGTGGTCTGAACTACCCAAAGGTGAAGTTATCGACACAGAGTATCTGTCTGGATCTGTTGTCAGCAGAAGGTCCAAGCAATTGGCCGTGTGCGAATCAACATCCGGCACCCTTGTTGCCCCATGGACCAGCTGGGTTAGATTTAGCGCAAGCGAAAGCTTACGCATCTCCCGTCCAGCATGGTCAGTGCACCGGTATGGGAAGAGCCACTCCTGGTGGTGGGCATTGAAGTCCCCCAATAACACTAATTGGGCGGAAGGGTACCGTTGCTGTGCCGCATCAGCCGCCTCACTAAGGTACTCTGTGAGGTGATGATACAGCAAATTCGGCATTATTGAACACTTATTGAGTTTTAAGCTATGAAGATGATACTGGGCTACTAGCATTGGTAATAGGTAGACTTAACTTTATGTGTAATTATTGATAGTATTTCGGCAACATAATGCGAAGGGGCGATAGCAGTCTTGAAAGCATGGTCATTGTTGACAATCATGGTCATCGTTGGGGGAGGCCTACGTCCTTCAGTGGACGTCTTTTGGCTGATATGATGATAATGATGATGTTGACAATACCGAAGGAAAGAGAACACGAGGCCGGTCGCCAAAACGATGGTCCGACCAAGTGAAAGAAGTTACTTCCGCAAACAAATTTCAGCAGGTGAGGGGTGATGATAACTTTGAACTGAAAGAGAGAGGCAGATTGTCCACTTAAAAAGGTCCAGTGACCATTATCCTCAGTAGTAAGGGACCGTTTGAAGAAGAAGTGATAGTATCTAACTAATGACAAGCTCAGCAGGATTTTATTTGGTTGGGTCTGAGATTTGGTCCCATTCTTTATACATGGAGCAAAATATCATAAAGAAAATTTTGATAGGCCAAGTTACGCTTGAACTTGGCTTGCAAAACCTTCAGTTAAGTATCTTAAAGAATGTGTTTAAGCTCTAGCTTAACAGTTAGGTAACCACAGTACTTTCATTTTTATATTTCAAGGTAACGAAGGCTTCTTTAAATGACAATTTATAAAGATTACATTTATATTATAAAATAAACATCAAAGCCAGCTTGTTTATTTAGGAGTAATGCATCATTGCGGTTAACAGTTTTGTAATATTAGCTTACTGGCGTTAAATTGATATTAAATGTTAGATTTTTTATTTTATTTTAGAGACCGAATTGGTACCAATTAGAATGTAGTTGTGTTGGTTAACATATTATATCATTTTTGGATTTATCGTTTATTCCTAAATGTCAGTCAAGGATGACGCATGAAAATTTTTGAACTTCTGGCAAGATTTGAGCGAGATAAACTCGTTATGGTCCATAAAGAATGGATTAGTTTTTTTTAAGAGATGATGTTCTCCATATATGTACCTATATATGTGCTAGAAAAATACCAAAGACGCCATATATGCAACTATTATCCTTATAACTTCAGCCAAAAGATGTCCACTGCTCTGCTGGACACAGACCTCCCCTAAAAATCGCCACACGACTAATCAAGTACTACTAGCATATATGTAGAAATCTTGCAAGAATTCTACGAATACATAGAAGGCCCTAAAGGCGAATATACATAGGAATACCTTTATAAAAAGATATGTTTTATAGAGAAATCTTATATCAAGCTCTTTCAATAAGTTTAGAGATTGAATTTTAGAGACTACAACCAGCCAACAGCTGCATTTAAAGAGTAATCATAATGTTTATTCTTCAATTCGTTTTTAAGTACGTTTGCATAGTTCATTAGCATGTATAACAGTGTTTACGATTCAATAGGTACCTGCTTATTCGATTTTAAATCTGAACTTTGCATAGAGATGCGCCTACGCACCGAAGATTATATTAATACCAGTTTGTTACTGTCCTATTGCGGGGAAAAATTCTCTTCTCATAGAAAGAAGGCAAGCCTGCCCAAAGTGGAGAGGCTGTGTCAGACTTATATTATAAGCACTGGATCATTATAGGTTATTTTTTTGGTAGATGTCCCATAAACTTGTAACTATCGGTTAATGGCCAAGCTTTCCACCTGGCTGTATGCGAATTAATATTTAGTTCTAAATTTAAAAGATAACAATATTTCTGGAAAAATAATTCATATTGAACTTTTGGTTTCTAACGACATTAAATACCAAAAAAATGACAAATATTTTATAAATTAGAGGGTTTTTTGACAGATTGAAACTGACATTAGATTGCAAACGTTCAAAAACCAGAATCGCCTTTCTGACATTGTAATTGCTTTAGTCCAATGACAAAATCAACAAAAAAATTGCTTATATTAATTAACAAACACAGACGGTGATAGAAATATTAATAAGAACAAGAGGATACTGATGACTAACACATGTTACTTATCAAGAATTCAAATTCAATCATCGTCGCGTGGTGATAGCGACGTCTCAAACGTGTTTTAAGAGCTTATTAATATATTAATCTGTGTTACATAATGACACATAATTGGCATACCTACATAATTCTGGCAATGGTCGGAAGATATTGCTGATACTCGTGTTATGCTAATATTGTATTGTCTGTGCCGGTATCTTATATTTTTTAGACCCTGTATTCGTCAGGGGGTTGATTAGTCTTACTGGTCAACTTTTCCTATGAAATAATATCTATCCAGTTCTTGAAATTTGCATTTGTCTAGACGTAGGTACATATATGTAGCTGTAACACGTCTCTTTTTAACCGACTTACCAACAAGGAGGGGGTTCTATGTTCGACTTCATGTATATATATTTTTTTTTTGTTAAGGTCACCGATATCTCCGTCAATTGTGGACCGATTTTGAAAATTCTTTTTTTGTTTCAAAGAGTATGTTTTCAAATTGGTCTCATTTTAATTTGTTGAAGATCTGATGAAGAACTTCGGAGATATACAACAGAACTCTTTAATAAATAACGGCAAATCTCTCGGGATTGCTGCAATTGCATGTCTGTTAATTGTTTATATCATTTCATAACATAACATCACGCCAGTACGCTCTAAAGGGGTAAGCAGATCTCTCATTTCACCGATTATGTTCAAGTTTCATGATATTCGGGTAATCTATTCTGGCATTATAGGTACCTTACCAAAAACTTGCCTATTAGGTAACTAAAAAGGGAAACATAAAAAAAAACTTTTCAGCAAAAAAATACTACCGACTTCCAAATAAAAACTACGGTTTGAAAGTCGGTATCCATAACGCAAAAAAATGGTACCTACGAAAGACACCGACTTCTAAATATAAAAGTTATTTTTCACTTTGTAGTTTTTTATTTGGAAGTCAGTAGTATTTTTTTGCTAAAAAGATTTTTTTCCTTTAAAGTAACTTGCCCCACACTAGGAATTTTTTCCTGTATTGTAAAATTAAAACTCACGTACGCTAGACACCCAGATCCGGAACCTCTATCTGTAGGCCATACAAAAATTTGTTCCGTGCGGGAATCAAACTCGCGGCACGCAGCGCAGCATCCGATCGCTCAACCACTCCGCTAACCGTGTCGTCGATTTATTATAATTAATTAGCTAAACGATTGTTGTTGTTCGAAGAGCATTTACTCATCTCATAGTATGAAGGGATGAGCATCTGTAGCCAAGTTGACAATCTACAATCGATAACGCTAGTAGAAAACGAATCAATGTATGGGAATGACACATCTGAACGTTAATTCACGTGGTCAGACCATACAAATAGAATGCGTTAACGATTGTAGAAAGAGATTCGATACAAAATTTACAAAATTTAAACTTGGGCTAGGGGTGCAGTACGTAATCTAACATAGCTTATCAGATATAAGCAGTTTATTAATTTATATACATATATAAACTTACGCCTTTTCCCTATGGGGTCAGGCAGAAACTATAGAACGCCACCTGCTACGATCCTTACATCATTTATTATTAACTTGTAAAAATGTTTGAAATATTATTAATTGTCTTATGTATTGATCAAGAATACTTCGACAACACATTACAACACAACACTTCCGGCGACGAAGCGATTAGCTATCGACTATTTTCTCGCTGAAGAAACGAACAAAAGACACACACTACAGATTCCGTGTCAATAAAAGAGACATAGTTGATCGCTGGCAGTTTACACTGGCGGTGAGTTCTCTCTCGACACAAGTTTTTCGCATCGATAAGAGGTATCAAAGATAATAATACTCGCTCAGCGATACTCGCTCGGCCATGCTCGCTTGGCGGTCAAAACTCACGCTGAAAGACCAACCAACCATCGCGTGCAGAACTGACCGCCCGAGCGAGTGGTGCGAGTAATCGCCTGTCGCACAAAAACACTCCTCATAGCCGAGCGGTAATACTATCGGAACTACACACTCGCTTCCCGCTTCTCTACTCGCAGCTCGCTGATCGTCGGCGGTGGAACATTTGCCTTAACAAACTTTGTCAAACTTGTAACTTTTATGACAGTAGGCAATGTAATGCTAATGTCTGACTGACCTATCGTTGGACCCACCTACAAAGAGTTCATCGACCTTTAGACTACATTATTAAAACAAATCAATAATACAGAATGCAATTTTACCAAAAAGGATCCGGTTTTAAGGCTGATAATTTATTGGTTTTAAACTACATTGATGGTTTTGAAAGAGTAACAAGATTTTGTCTTAGTGCTTAAGAAGCAATGGTCAGTGTGGTGGGTAGTTCCGTGTCGTCGTGGGTGGGTTTGCGCAAGCGCAGAATTGCGTCGCACGCGCCATCGATTTAAATCGAATGCGATTTGTGACTCGAGAAAGGATCTAAATTATAGTCTTATGCGTTGTAAGTATTAATGCAGTTCTTTATGTGGAATTTATTGTAAACGAAGTTGGGTTTGATAACCGGTTAGTTTGCTACGATGTCTTGAAACTGTGATCCGAAAAGCCGACAAAAATTTAAACTGTCTTATAAATAGGTTTTGGAAAGTATGGAAATGTTCTTATTTCAAAATAGCTTGCCCTCTTAACCATTTTCATACTTTATTTAAGGAAATTAACACCAAGGGTTCAGTATGTCCTGGTTATAAAAAAATACTATTTGACAAAAAAATAAAACCGACTTCTAAAGCAAAACACTACAAAGCGAAAAATAACTTTTTATCCGAAGTCGGTGTCTATGTTACCTACTTTATTTCGTTTTTAGACACCGACTTCGGAAAAAAAAATTTTTTCGCTTTGTAGTGTTTTGCTTTAGAAGTCGGCCATATCTCCGAAGTTCTTCGTCAGATCTTGATGATATATATATAAATGGGACCACATGACAAGCACCACCTTTCAAATAAAACATGAATTATCAAAGTCGGGTTGGATTGATAACCTCCTCCTTTTTGGGAAGTCGGTTAAAAACGTGTTAAGTCATGATGGTCTTCTTTGATCTACGCAGATGATTTTTGACTTATCAATATTTTGGTTTATCCGCTATAACCGAACATCCTCCAGGCTAATAAATATGGTACCTACTATAGACGAGAAAAGAGGAGCGTTTCTAAAGAAAAAACAAGAATTCTGGCTACAATCCGACCATACAGCCTTAATTCTAACCCTGCGACCGCGGTGCGCGACACGAAATGTGTCAACCGCGGCACTGTGTCAAGTGCGCGTGACGCAAGCGGCGCGCGCAACGCGCAATGCACGCTGGTGAAAGAGCACGCATCTAGTGTTGACTGAGGTTTTCCTGCCTCGTGTTTGGATAGAGCGGTTTGGTAAAAAAGTGTGTCTTTTTGTAAGTCATCTGTTTCAACTTGAGTTTAGGACCGATTTCTGAATTGAGTATTTAGAGTTAAAACGTGCCAAATCCTACTTTAGTACCAAAATTTGACAGGTTTTCAGTGAGTTTGACAAGTACTCAACGTAAAATGCTTAATTCAGAAATCGGGATTTAGTATCCTGGTCGATTTTTGAATTGACAATTTGAAGTTACCATCTTTTAACCGACTTCAAAAAAAGGAGAAGGTTCTTAATTCGTCGGAATCGTTCTTTTTTTCTTATATTTGTTCCCCGATTACTCAAAGACGCCTGGATCGATTTGGAAAATTCTTCTTATGTAAACAAGTCGAAAATCATGCTGTGCAGTCGGAGGATATTTATAGTTTTGGTCAGCCAGCTCGCGAATATGTTATAATTATTATACTTTTTGCCCTTTGCCTTGTGGAATTCATTACGCAATAGGTCTGCAGAATGTATCAATATTATATGGGGATCATGAATAAATCTGCCTAGCGTTTTCCCAACTATGTAGGGGTCGGCTCTCAGTCTAATCGGATTTACATGGAGCGACTGCCTATCTGACTAGCACAACCCAGTAACTGGGTAACACGATACCTCTTGGCCAGACTGGTGTCAGATCTCAAGCTTCTGACTAACCGTAACGACTGTCATCAAAGATATTCAAATGACACCGGGACTAGAGGCTTATCGTGCTTTCCGAGGCACGGAGGAAACTCGCTATGATAAGATGCGTAGTTTTAAGTCGTCTGTTTCAACTGTGTAAGTTATTTTAGTATTTTTCCGGTTTCTAAATAGATAATTTGGATTTGAGAACAAGTCAAACCTTCTTTTTAACCGACTTCAAAAAGGAGGAGATTATCAATTCGACTGTATTTCTTATCAGTTTTCAAAATGTGTGTTACCTCAGAACTTTTTACTTGGTGAACTAATTTTGATGAGTTCGGTGTCAAAAAACGAAGAAACGAAAACAGAAACACCGAATTCCAAAATTGACGTTATTTTTCACTTTGTATTGTTTTTATTTGGAAGTCGGTTATATTTTTTTGTAAAAAAGTATTTTTGTGTTAAAGTTTGACAAGTTTTGAACAAATACTCAATTTCAAATTCTTATTTCAGAAATCGGAGGCCAGTTATGTAGTAAATAAGTACCACACGTACAAGTACCATTACCTAAACTCTATTCAAATAAATTAAAAGTTAATAGGTTATATAGAAATTAGTAGATTTGGGCAAGTATCTTTAAAGAGACTCTTGTTCATCAAATGATAGTATTATTTGTAGCTTCCTTTTGTTTTCGTTGACCTCTGTAAGGTCACTTACGGCCAAATCTAAAGACACACACAAAAACGAGTCTTCTACGCGGGGTGCCTAAAATAAAGTACCTATCTACCTAATTCAGGTTTCCCAGCAACAACATCTGTATAAATAGATATTGTTCACAATAGAAATCGGTCACAGATCATTTGTTAGAAGTTTAGTTCCACACTCCCGCTGTGAATCAAGGATTTAACGATTTGAATACGAATACTGCTTAGTAATGCAAATAATTGTTGTCTACGTTATGGACCAAATGATTAATACAGCATTATTAAAAAAATGCCCAAAATGTGTAGGCAATATGATAAAAACGATTGAAATAATTAAATTGACCGGACTTTCTGAATAATGCCCATCACTTATTGGGCAGGGTAATAAAAATATGTGTTTCATTCAATTATATTTTTATTTATTGATCGAATTGCCCAACCGTTACGTAGCAATATTCATAATGACCAGACAAAGTGATAAATATAGAATTTTTAATCAGTATTCATTACATTGCCCGAATTGACTTGCCTAGATTCATAATGCCCGGACATTATACATAGTGCCTTGATTAATCACTTGGTCCATGACATTATACTAATACACCGATGGTCCATAATATCATTTCGTGAATCGTAGCGAGATTTGGTTCCACTAGAGATTTTTGCACGTTCTTCTCCATAGAATCTTCTCCATAGAATCTATCTTCTCCATAGAATCTATCTACGCTTTTGAATGTGCAACTAGAATCATAGTTTGACTTGACTTACTTGGAATATATGATTTGAATTGGAGTTTGAATATTTTGCCAATATAATAAAACATTGGAAACTCGATATAGTAATGTCGACATTTTATTTTCTCGGACGGCGTATACAGTTTAGGGCTAAACCAGTATTGGAAATTTTAATTTTGTTATATAGTTTGTGGCCGGATTACGACCTAAACTACAACGAATTCTTGACTACAGAAATATTAATTAAAACTGTTCAAAATTAAAACTTACCAAAAGAAAACTCTTCAGCTGAAAACCGCATCGCCTCATTTTTGCTGCCATTACTTATGTCTCGTGTAAACCTAAAACAAAAGAGAAACACATCAATTTCATTCTCTTTTACCTCGATCTGTCCGCAGTGTCGGCAATTCTTACAACTTCAAGGATGATCCCATAAGTCAGGGTTCAATTACAAAACGCACAATATCCTTGTAAGGGCGCTCAGGAAGGTAATGCGCCATGTATTATGGTCATCACGTATCACTGCGTAAGACCCATGTTCTATTGAAGGTCTTGGAGATAGGAAACACCTTTTATAGTAAGGTGATGTCAAGTTTTAACAGGGTTTTGGTATGTCTGGTTTGGTGATTTCAGTATAGTATTTTTGCTGCCTCAATCTGAATCAGAGAGCGAGTCTGTCCCAGTCTGTCAATTATGTTTGAGGGAATTAGAATTATGATCATCTGAGTTATTGATATCTTATGATTGAGTGAGAATGTTTTAGTTAGCTTTAACAAGCTATGATTACCTATACCTACAGATAACCTTTAGACTATATTTTACGCGATGAGTTACTTGTACCACAGATAATATACTAGCACACAGATGCCTCATCCCATACAAATAAACGGTGCCGATGTACCTAACTAGCATTTTTCGATGGACTATACTTACGGACTATTTACTAGAAGTACATCGATCGCGTTCTGTTCTGCTTCACGGCTATAGATGGTGTTAGCAGCGACTTGCAAGTACTTTTTATCGTATAGTTTACTCGGTTTGTGACTTTTTGTTTTTTCTTAAAACCAGTGATGATTTGTGTTATAGTATTTTTTGCACGTTTTTTACTGTTTCATTGTACCAAAATGTGCTACAATACAAATTAAAAAATTGAGTGGCATGCCTCAGAAATTTAAAACCGCGCCATCTATTGGAATCAATTTTGAATGATGGTTCAAATAATCTTTGAAATCTGAATTAAGAGCCCAATATTTAATAATTTTGGTGCATAAGAGTAAACAAGAACATACAATTTTTATGAACCATTCTAGAAAATGTAAATTGTACACACAATTCAATAACAAATCGACGCATATTGCGGAATCTTTGATATTTATATGAACTCAATTTTCTTTCTTAGCTCTGGGACCCCGTGCATATACCATAATCGTAGTTGTATTGGGTTTTCTATCCACAGGTACGACGTATCTAAAGCATCTTAGTTAATAACTACACAAAGATAATATATCAACAGTGTATTATGTAGGTACAAAGAAATGATGGTGCAATTGCACAAAGTTATAAAATACAGACGTAACAGCGGTAACGTAGTTGGAATTACCATCGACCTCATAATAAAAGAATTATAAAGACGAAATAACAATTATTATTATAGTCTGAGATCGACCTGTTTCTAAGCATTGTTTGTCTGATAAGCATCTCGGTCGTGACTAAGCGAAAATTCGGAGTTTAACTAACTAAACTTTGTTGCAAAAAACTATGATTCATATCAAAATGTAGGTTTTGAAGATACTTGATTTAGAAAGAGCATGTGGTCTGCATGTTGTGAAACTGAACTGAAAAGGAAGAGTGTCAGTCCCTTTTTAACCGACTTCCCAAAAAGGAGGAGGTTATATGTTCGACTTCAAGTTTGTTTTTTTTTTTTTATGTTCACCGATTACTCCGTCAATTGTGGACCGATTTTGAAAATTCTTTTTTGTTTGAAAAAGTATGTTCCGAAATTGGTCCCATTTTAATTTGGTGAAGATCTGATGAAGAACTTCGGAGATATACGAGTACAACAGAACTCTTCAATAAATAACGGCAAATCTCTCGGGATTGCTGCAATCGCATTTCTGTTTATTGTTTATACCATTTCATAACTCCTCCTCCTGATGGATGCGAGACGAGTATGTCGGATATTCGTATCCATCAAAAGGACGTCCGTAGGGTGCTGCGAAACCTTGACGTGAACAAGGCTAGCGGCCCTGATGGAATACCAGCACTTGTTCTTAGAACCTGTGCGCCTGAACTGTCTCCGATCTTGACACGCCTATTCCGTCTTTCGTATGAGGCTGGAAAAGTGCCGAATGCTTGGAAGCAGGCTAACGTACAGCCCGTGCCCAAGAAGGGCAGTCGAGCTGACCCGGCCAACTACAGACCCATATCTGTAACCTCCATACTCTGTAAGAGTATGGAACGTGTACTCAATACTAAGCTCCTGGCATACCTAGAAGCAAACGATATCCTTAGTGATCGCCAATACGGCTTCCGCCGAAATCGGTCTACTGGGGATCTTCTAGCGTATGCCATTCACATCTGGAGTGAGGCTATCGAGAGGCATGGGGAAGCGCTTGCCGTCTCCCTAGACATCTCGAAGGCTTTTGATAGGGTCTGGCACGAAAGCCTTATTGCTAAGCTTCCTTCATTCGGTTTGCCCGGTGGTCTGTGTGAATGGATTGCAGACTTCCTGAGAGATCGGTCCATTCGAGTGGTTATCGATGGCTGCTCGTCGGACTACTTGGATATTAATGCCGGGGTCCCTCAGGGGTCGGTACTCTCGGCAACTTTATTCTTGCTGCATATTAACGATCTGCTAAAACCCTTTAAAACTTCTTTTAAAACCCTTTGGGTATGCAGACGACAGCACCGTTAATGAGAGATACTTGTCCAACGCTCGTTCTACCGGGCCTCAGATCCAGTCTCTCCGGGAGGCCATGGTGGAGCGCTTAAACCTGTCCTTGCAGGCAGTCTCCGAATGGGGCGATGCCAATCTGGTCAGGTTTAATGCTGCTAAAACCCAGACGTGTCTTTTTTCCGCAAAAAAGAGTCAATTTCACCCGGCTCCAACTTTCCGAGATGTGACCGTGCCAATAGCTGACCATCTTGAGCTTCTTGGCGTTACGTTGACATCGACTCTCAATTTTGGGCCATACATTGAGGCAAAGGCTCAGCTGGCCGCCAAAAAGCTGGGGATCCTTGCAAAGGTGAGAAGGTATTTCACGCCAGAACAGCTGCTCAGCTTGTATCAAGCGCAAGTTCGATCATGCATGGAGTACTGTTCTCATCTCTGGGACGGATCTGCCAAATACCAGCTTGATGCACTGGAGTCGATCGAAAAGCGGGCCAAGAGACTCATCAGCGATGAGGCACTGGTTAAGTCAAAGCTCCAGAGCCTTGAACATCGTCGCCGAGTTGCCAGCTTGTCGGTTTTTTATCGGTTACATTTCGGGGAGTGTGCGATGGAATTGCATGATTTAATTCCACCCAGCCCGTTCCATCATCGGACTACCAGACGTACGGCGATGCGTCATCGATATATGGTGGACATCCCACCCATACGCACTAAACGTTTTGGGAATACTTTTATTATGCGTACAGCTAAGGAGTGGAATTCCCTGCCGGAGTCTGTGTTTCCCGATAGCTACAATCTAGGGGTCTTTAAGTCAAGAGTGAATAGGTTACTTCTAGGCAAGCGTGCTCCACCATCGACCACATCATCGCTTACTATCAGGTGAGATAGTGGTCAAGCGCGAGCCTATAATAGATAAAAAAAAAAAAAAAAAAAATAACATAACATCACGCCAGTACGCTCTTAAGGGGTACGCAGATCTCTCATTTCACCGGATATGTTCAAGTTTCATGAAATCTATTTTGGCGTTAAAGTTACCTTACTAACTTGCCTATTAGGTACGTACAACTAAAAAGTGAAAAATAAAAAAAACTTTTTGCAAAAAAATACTACCAACTTCCAAATACAAAACTACAAAGTGAAAAATAACTTAATTTTTTTAAGTCAGTGTCCATAACGCAAAAAAATGGTACCTACGAAAGACACCGACTTCAAAAAATTAAGTTATTTTTCACTTTGTAGTTTTGTATTTGGAAGTCGGTAGTATTTTTTTTATTTTAGATAGATTAGGAGCAAGGTAAGTTAGGTTAATAACAATAGTACTTAGCTGACAGTTTAGAGAATATAACAAAAAGTTAATTAAAAAAATCTAAAACCCGACTGCATAAGAAGCGAATTAAAAAGACGTAAATTATAAGAAGAAAATCTTGCTGTACAGTCGGAAGATACATCCGAATTTGGTCAGTATTTTTCGCAAATATGTATCCTCCGACAGAATTAACTTTTCTTTATTAGATTTTTTAATTAACTTTTTAGTTAACATTTTTTTACGAATTAGGATGTACCTAAAAATGTTAACTAAACATATAAGTGTTCTAAAATTTTGGGTCTCCACAATATGGCGCCCAAAACCCGCCATTTTTCTACTTTCCAATTTTAATGTAGCCAGTGACACTCGCAAGATTAAGACGAATCGATTGACGTAAGTATCATCAAAATTGTCCAACGCGTTTAGTCTCTAGAACGCCACATAAGAACAAACATACATACACAGACTGATAAATACATTACTCTCCTTCGGCAGTCGGTTAAAAACTACCATCTTTTTGAGGCAGTCGGGTAAATCCATAACAATATTATAAATGGGAAAGTACCTGTGTCTGTATATATGTTAATTATGTTTTTCAGTTGAAAAAAAAATAGATGAAACTTGGCACATGGGTAGACTATATCCTAGATTAGGATATATAGGATCCTTCTCCTCCGAGAGTAAGTTCCCTTAATATAATTTTCGACTTACATGCAGGCCAAGGCGCTGACAAAAGCTAGTTTTTGTATATGACCCGGGACATTAAAAAAGATGACATTGACTGCCGCAAAATATTTAATCAACAAGTACTTGTCTATAAAAGGCAGTCAATATGTCAAGTACAGTCAACAACAATAAGTATTTAAGTGTCCGTTCCGAATTCTCCATGTTAATGAAAGTACAGCGGAAATATTTTTAAATCGTTTATCGAAGGTTCCCTGTGCTTTTTATCATCAAAGTTTCAAAGGTCAATAATGTGTTTAATATGCAATACTACTTTTTATTAAACTTTACAGATTACAGAGTATTATGAGCACTATTACAGTTCGAAACCTGTCGGAGCTGTAAATGCATAATTTTTTTTTAAACTATTTTTTGTGTGTGCCTAAGGTGGCAGTTTTGTCCTAATGATATAAGTGATGCGGCTCCATTGGTATTTTGCTGTTTAATAAACTAAGGGTACTTGTAGCCGACTGTTTACGTTTTGTGGCTTTATATACACATGCAGGACAAAGGGGCATATAGGCATTTATACCTATTTCAAAGAGATATAAAAATCGTTGTTTTTAGGTTTCCGTACCTCAAAAGGTAAAAAAGGAACCCTTATAAGATCACTCTCTTGTCCGTCTGTCTGCCCGTGTGTGACCACCGATTTTCTCGGGAACGGGTGGATCTAGCAAGTTGAAATTTATACTAGTTACTGAGGTCATAGTCCATATTAGGTGTATAAAAAGGAGAAATTCCAAAAAAAAAAAAACTGTTTGGTAATTAAGGTAAATATTGTTATTTATAAGTTTTCGCGAAAATCTAAATTTGCCCATATCTTTTTATGGTGTTGAATCAGGAGCTTGATTCACACACACACACTTAAAACTTGGCCACCAATAAAATGATACCAATTTTATTATGGCGGTATAATGGGTATGTACGGAACCCTCGGTGTCCGGTTTTTTTGTGAAATATTATTTTTGTTTACAATGCTTTTTTATTTTTCAAATAAAAAAATACATCGTTTAATAAAAATACCCGAAACATATCATGAAATCTGTCCCAGTATCCTTGAGGCAGAATAATAAAGCCTTACTCACAACAATGGACACTCTAAGAGAGACTGCACAATGGTGCATTTCTCATAGCGCGGCGGTCGGGTAACGCTTTTATGGGCGTTGTGTGTGAGGCAATCGTGTGTGTATTACAATCGTATGGTAATATGTTTGATGACTTACTTGATGGGTTACTCCATTTTCGATAAAGCTACTGGATTTGTATGATCTATAAGATAATAAAGACGTATTTTTTTTTTTAATTATTTTAATTTATGTACATATGAATTGAAAAAGTTACTTTCCAAGTATATCTTGGACATCGCTGACAACGGTGAAGCAAAACATCGTGAGGAGACATGGACTTATAGTTAATACTAGCTGTTTCCCGCTATACGAAACAGCTTAAAACCGCACCAAACTCGTAAAAAAAAGCCCACAGGATCTGTGATAAAAAGTACCGTATAATTACTCCTTATAACATCAGCTATCTACCAATGAAAGTCCTGTCAAAACTGGCCCAGCCGTTTCGGAGATTACCCAGAACAAAAATAAAAACAAATGCATATTTGTTATTAGTACCGTATATATTTTCCGATGCATTCAATAAAACGTTGTTATTTTGATATTACGTATATGTCTGTAAGTAATATCAAAATAACTATATCAATATGAAGTTATATCAAAATAATGATCAACTTCAATTTTATTTATTTGTATGCATGTATAGATAAGTTTAGAATCCACAAACCAAACTGAGCAAGCGTGGTGATCAATGCTCATGTCTTCTCTGTTTGAGAAGAGGCCTTTGTCCTGCAGTGCGACAATTACAGGCTGCTACTATTGGTTATGTACCTGACTGCCAAGCGTTTGTACCCAAGTTATCCTTCATTTTCACGGATATATTGTACAGTACAACTATTTTCATGGTTTTATTGTACAGTACAACTATTTTCACGGTTATATTGTACAGTACAACTATTTTCATGGTTATATTGTACAGTACAACTATTTTCACGGTTATATTGTACAGTACAACTATTTTCATGGTTATATTGTACAGTACAACTATTTTCACGGTTATATTTTACAGTACAACTATTTTCTTAATGCCCCTCGGCAAACTTCGTGTTTCGTCAGTCGTCGGATTTGATTTCTATTAGTTGCCCTTTGCACTTGCTGCAGACCGGACGCACTCAATCAACTTCAAAATATATATAGTTGTTAATACTCTTTTAAAATAATGTAATATATTTTAAAAATGGGAGGAAAGCTGCTATTTTTGTAGCTTATAAATTTCACAAGGAAATCAAAATAAAACAACAATAAAGTACTTAGTACAATTCAAAATCAAAATTTCTTTATTCAATTAGGCTATTAACTGCACGTTAGAAAGCAAAAATTTTTTTTTTAATAATAATTGTTACTACCGTCCATTCGGAAATTTAGCTTGTTATGGCGAAGAACGGACAAGTAACTCCAAACTTACTCTTTTAAAAAAACATTTGTTTTACAAGTATTTGGTTAAAATAATCTTGTTGGAAAAATAGATACATGTGAGAAAGAAGTAAAAAAAAACGCACTTAAAAGCGTCTAGGGTAAAACTAACAATTAAAATACAATAAATAGATAATTAAAAACAGGCGAAGACAGCTAAGTTATGATCAATCCCAACTGATGGCGCCCGTTCACGAACATTACACATGGATCGGCAACACTCAGCTCAACCATCATGAAGGGAACCGAATGATCCAACACATGTGTCACCAATTACATGGAAATTAGCATTTCTTTGTATTTGGAAATGCGATAATTGCCAAGGGGCATTATGAAAATAGTTGAACATGTACCATCTTATTAACACGCTTTTATTAGCTTGGTATGTATGTATCTATGTAACGGAATCTTTGAGCGTGATTTTCTCCCCCTTCAAAACGTCGGATTGATTTGAAACTTTGCACACTTATCAAGGACCAATGACAATGCAATAATTTAAATAGTTTGTCCCATTCTCCTTACCAGGATCTTCAGGATTAGCGACTTTTTACTTCAATTTACCATTAAAGCGTGTATTTTAGTTTTTAGAACTACAATTTATTTTTAATTAATAAGAATAATTAAGACAATTGCACAGTGTGTTTGAATAGGTAATTAAATAAAATACACCTTGGCGACCAGTTTAATTCCTTTATTTCCCAAACATATTAAAAAAAAATATAAATAACTGCGGATACAATAAAGGCTACCTAATGTAATAGGCGATCTTAATCGTTTGCACATAGAACCTTGAATAAGTTTGATTTATTTGCTTATTGCAGCTTAGGTGCATTCATATGTACGTTTATACTAACATTAACTAATTGGTTTAGATTGATGTGTACCATGAAATAAAATATCTCATATTTTTTATCTGTTTGTTTTGTTTGCTAGTTAAGTACACTAAACCACCTACTATTAAACAGTTAAATAGAAAATAAATACTTAGACTTTCTGTCTAAGTATTTATTTTCGTTGAAAAGAGATTTGAATAGATTGGCTCGAATAAAATAAAAGTTTACATGTCACAAAATATTTGCGGGGCAGGAGCGAGGAGCAGCGCCTATTTCTGTACTAAAATGAAAAACATATTATGATTTTCTCAAAATGTATTTTAAATACGAAACAAAAAATTACAATTTAAATAATAACTGGCCAAAAATATAAATATGACACTGCTGTCAAACTAAAATAAGAAAAGAAATATAAATCTCAGAAAGGGTTGTGTAATTTTGTTGGTTAGAAGGTTAAGCGCGCACACCGTCTTTCTAAAGCATTGCTCTGGGGTTCAGGAGGTCGGGAGTTCAAATACTACTCGTTTGTCTGTTGTGGTAAACACATTTCTAAGAAAATATTTAACACATTGGCCTTGAGATGTCATACCATATGAGATGCTGCGAATATTAGTCAAACAACAAATGGGTAAATTTTGTGCCTAATCGAAAATGTAGCGCTCTCTATGTGATCCACGTTCGAGATTTGCCAGAGAGCTATAGAACGGAGAATCTGGGTATCAAATTTGAAGATTGGGTAAGTAAACACCGATCCGTTTCATCAAGAATACTCACTCAGAAAGCTGCCACGGTGAAATAGACTTTGGCTGGACACATCTGCCGCATGCCCGATAACCAATGGGTCAAACGCACAATCCAATCTGTCTCTTTACAAGACAAGCAAAATTGCGGAGGGTGCAAGAAAATATATAACATAATATTTTTAGCAGAAAATACAAGTTTGACACATATACAAGTACACATAATTGTCAACTAGGGTATAGATAAATTAACAACAAAAATAGTGTGCGAATAATAGGTAAAGTACAGTCAATACAAAAATTTGAGCCCTGACTCCTTTTCCTAAGATCCAACTAGGAAGATCCTGTATCTTAGGAGGCATAAATAGTAGACACGCAAATTATGAGCCTACTAGCAGACCCGGAGAGTCACAGATAAGATATAGACAAAATGGTAAATATATATGTTGCAAGAAAAGATGATGGAGTAAGATGGACTCCATTGATGAGATTGACTGTCTGAAATAGTTTAAGGAGAATAAAAGAAAGCCTTTGTACTGCTCCATACTCCATGGCTAGACTGATGCCAGATGTTCTGGCTTCTGACAACCCTTAACGACTGCTAAGTGACGCCGGGACCATTTCGAGGCACGAAAGAAACTCGCAATTTAATGGATGGTCACCCATCCTTGGGCGGACTTCAGCAAGCGTTGCTCGACCTTGTAGATCCACCCATGTGGCTGTTATTATTAAGCTACACGTGTCTAGCACAACACACAGCTACTAGATAACAATGTAGCTGACTAACGATTAAATAGGTTCGAAATAATAACAAAGGATCTAGTTTAATTGCCTTATATTGTATATAAGTAAATAACCACTTATTTACCAATCTACTGCGAATCATCAGAGGGGAACGAGTTAATGTTATGTTGGTAAACGATGAGTTAGCAACGTGATTTTTCTTATTGACGTTTAAGAGATTTGAAATGGTTGGACCTTCTATTATTTAATCATGCATCGTCTTTTGGTGTTTAATTTAGTTTAAATGGCAAAATGACCACGAATGATAGGCATTTTTTAGTATTTCGTAATTCCAAATATTGCCCTAATCACTACTTACTAATCTTATTAGCCCGTTAAGCCCCACATCAGGATCATGGCCACCCTTTGCCACGTCTCTCCTCTGCTTTTGAAGAACAGTTCTTCTAGTAGGAGTCAAGTTTATGTCTCCTCATTACTTACTGCAAGTTATTCTTAACTCCTCTCCTTTGTTTAAATGCAATTCTTTCTTTACATCCATTTTGGCATGTTTTGAACAACAATATGTTTGGTGCTCTGTTCAATTCTATGTTACAAAATTTAAGCAAACCTGAACTTTTGCAATAACATTTCTACCTCAGTAAATGAATTACGGCATACAAAATGAGTCAATCCAATTAAAATAATTTAATGAAAGCCTTTCACTGCGTTCATAAGTTCTTTTTGGAAACCCACTTTGTACATATTAGGCATCTTGTTTTTAAGATATACTTGCATTCTTGATCTGAAAACCAGTATTTTAAATCTTAATTTTAAGGAAATGTAGACTACTATCTTATTTTGAGTGTTCTTCGGCATTTGAGTACGATTTATTAATTTTAAATTGAGATGAAAAGAAAAACGAAGTTGCGGCTTCTCACTGGTTTATTTACCATTTCAATGCACAATAAATCCACTTAAAGGCCTTCCACCGCTTTAGTGACGTAAAACGCTCCTTAGTAACGGCTAGGTTAAAAGGTTTGAAAAAAATATATTTATTATTGATTCATGTACAGTATTTGTGAAACATGGTTGTTTCGTGTAACTAATAGATTTGCTTTAAAAAAATAATTAACAACACGATATTTTTTCGCTAATTTTGCCCAATCCTCTAAAACGACTTGGATGTTTAAAAGTACTTTTACACAGGAAAAATTATGGCTAGAATTGCATAACTGAAGTAGCATAATATGTAAATCAAAGAATATTTTGCAAACAAAACTGTCCAAAAGGAGTACTTTTCAATATTGATGTTCTGCCTCCGAGCGGGCGCACGACCAGTACTGCGTTAACATTGAAGAATAAATACGCCTAAAGTAAAACTTTAAAATAATGAAAAACTCGCGTTGATATTGCAGCATTTTAATATTTTACTCACGAGGCTTTATCACATAAATAAAACTCAAAAACAAGTTTGAATAAAAACATCAAATAACATAAAACAGAAATAATTCAGAAGTCAATACAAACATCCAAACAAGCTACTATTATCTAAAACAATAGGCTATTTCGTCTAGTAAGTTCAACAGCATGGCCTGTATTTCATAGCTGTAAGGTTATTTTTATTATCGTATTTCTTATGTTAGTCTTGACGTGGTTGATAGTACGGGTCGATTCAAACATAAAGGCTACGGTGATGTTCGCATTTTACTGCGCAGAAAGCGAACCCTCAACCCCACTGTCACATGATTACTGTCAGCGATTTACCTCGTGTTCCGAGCCGCCATTGAGTTTGAATGTACCTGTACAGGGAAATGCCACGAGTTCGGTCGGGTCGCCACGATCTATTCTCGATCAAGGAGTGTGAAAGGCCGATCGTGGCTCGTTACCTCGTTACTGTCATCGATAAACAAACTACTGCTGTTACTTCATGATACCGTTTCGATATACGAAGCACAGGAGTAAAATGCAAGATGTTTCTGTCGATAAACGTAACGGGTAAAATGTGGCTTTACACCTGTTTGTGGAATATCATCCAATGACTTCTTCCACTCTGAGAGAAGCGGCAGGGCGTGTCAGACTTTTACTGACTAAAACCCACTCGTGTTCCTTCGGTTGCTTGAGCCAGGGCCGCGGTAACTCTTTTTAAAATTTATCCACGTCACAGACAGGCATCTTTAGTTTTCTTGACATCTCTTTGAGGCGCGCGTGGAACACTTTGCGCCGTCAACGCTGGCCTGGTCCTTATCGGACGGCGAGCTACCCATTACTCGCCGTGCGGAAGCCTGCTCCTACTGTGGCCGGGAATCGGCTTGCGACTCCCGACGCCCAGGACGTCTCCTGTGATGGCTTGAGGCATGAGGTTGTCTCAGTTCCGTATACTCTACCGTGTCCTCCGGGCGATCCACACAATGGTAACACCCGAGCGTTTCCTCCCGCCTTATCCTGAACAGGAACCTCCCGAAACAGCCGTGTCCAGTGAGGACCTGCGTCAGTTGGAAGGTGAGGACGCCTTGACACCTCTCAAGCCAAAGACCTGAGGGTTCTAGAACCTAGACAAAGTTTCAATCTACCAGCGAATGTCAAAAAATCAAAATTGCATGATATTGACATGTGCTACCGAATGTATCGTGGTCACTCGCACTCGCTCTTTAAGACTTTTGACGATCTCAATCATTGGTACAATGACACTTTTATCTAAAGTAGAGCCCCAAATACTTCTACGCTTTTTAGAGAATATGGGAGCGATGTTAAGTAGCATTTTGAAGTGTTAAAGCGAGCTAAGTATTTTGTAAGTAGTATTTGCACAAAAAAAATAATCTGTGAGATTCTGTGACTGTTTTTATGTGCTATTTTAGGTTCATATGAAAAATACATAGATTTCTAACACACATATCCCCTTATTAATAAATACGGAGTAAAGTTACGCCAAGGTTAAACCTCGAAATATTTATGGTGAATACTTCGATGATCCTAGTTGTAACTTTACTCCAATTTTATTAATAAGGGGGATAGAGTTCTTTTTACGCGACAGCGGTGCCCAAAAGTAGTGTGAAGTTTTTTTATTCTGTTATTATGTGAGTGAACTACGAAGTTGTTGAAGAAGCCTCGTTTTTGTCACTGCATTGGTATCCTGTTTAGTTAATGTAATTAGAAGTTAAATAGTAAATACCACTGTAACATTAATTGGTTTTAGTAATAAATCTAATTGCTTCAAACATAATCATACTGTTATCCAAGAAATGTCCGCTAACCAATCAAAACAAGAACGCTTTTCTATGAAATACCTTTTACATTTAAATTAAGTGCTTGCTTTATGAATTTTAATTATTTGCTGAATTTTAATTTACTTTGTATTTTGATTAAGTATTTTTTGGATTTTATCTTTGTATTGTTAAATGGTTTTTTTTGTTTTGGAATTTTGATCTTTTAACTTTGTTTATTTTTGTTGCTCTCAGCCTCAGTCGTGGGCAATGTTTAAATTATTTAATTAAGATGTGGATAACGTTGTGGGCTACACATATGTTACTTCATTTATTTTTAATATTTTTTGTGTTTGTATTTTTTTGTGTAACTGTTTGTTTTCCCAAAAATAAATACCTATGCATATTAAATTTGGTTCCCCATAACTTGTTAAGATATTTAATAAATTCCTTCAATTCCACTTATTACTCCAATTATTTTATCCTGTTCCTTAAATAAAAAACTGTTGTGGGATTTAATTGCCTTAATTAAGAAATAATGATGTGAATGTGCAAATAAAATAATTAAAATATTCTCGAAGCAATGATTAGCGCGTTGATGTCTTTTATATGGATATGCTAATTGTGCAGTTTATTTTATCGTTTTCATTGAAGATTTGTTTAATATTTAGCGAATATAATAGAGACGTTGGAAGACCTCCCTTTAGGTGGACCTATGACCTGCGAGACGCTCAAGTCCGATCAGTGTAGCGGCGTTTGGGGGAGGCCAATATCCAGTATTTCGGATTAAATTATTAGAGACAGATTAGCAAAGGTTTCACTGATTAGACTATTGCTGACTGTCATATTACTTTTTTCCAAAACGGTGAAGGCAAACATCGTGAGGAAATGTGGCCGAGTGCGCACGAAGGGTTCCGTACCATTATCGCAAAACACGGTAAAAAACACGTTTGTTGTATGGGAGCCCCGCTTAAATATTTATTTTATTCTGTTTTTAGTATTTGTTGTTATAGCGTCAATAGAAAATCATCATCTATGAAAATTTCAACTGTCGAGCTGTCCCGGTTTATGAGATACAGCCTGGTGACAGACAGACGAACCGTGGAGACTTAGTAATAGGATCCCATTTTTACCCTTTGGGTACGGAACCCTAACAATGATGTAATTTTCGTTTTCATCAAATCGAGACAGCTGTCAGTATTTTTTTGCTATTCCTCATAGTTTCGGATTTGGCCATCCACGCCTCCTTGGAAAACTCACAGTGTATGGTCCGACGGGGAAGTTTCTTCGGCAAATCTGTCACCTCAACACCTTAATGTTGGTACGTACAAATGTTGCCTCTTTCTGAATTTCATTTCATAGTATTATGTGGGCCGATCCCGGCGGCACTGCAATGCCGGGCCGACCCGTGACGGGAGTGGAGCGAGCCCCGAACATCCCGTCAGCTTACAAAAATCAGTTTAATATACTGGTCCCTCAGTGAGGGAACTTTCAGATATTAAGCTGAAAAGAACAGATACTACACTTTGATCTTAGCCAAAAGGCCGAGAAGCGATAACAGAAGATCGAAAATCGGGGAGGATCGTTCAATCGCGAAGAATCTTAACACCGCGATTCAGCCGGCAGCCCTAAAAGTACAGCGCCATCTATCGGACGATAAAATATCAACGTCACGTACTACATGTGGGGTGAACAACCAGTCTTACCCTAATTTTCGTTCGTGATTTTAAACAATTATTTTTAATAATAACGAATAGTGTTATAACACTGCATCATTTGTATTAAAAGGGTAAATAGTATATATATATATTTTTTTTTTTTTTGAAATTCCTTTCCCCACACTATAATATTATATTATATTATTTTGAATAATATTATAAAAGCTAAAGTGAGTTTGTTTTTTTGTTTGTTACGCTTTCACGCCTCAACGGCTAAACGGATCTAGATGAAACTTGGCGTTCGGGTAAACCACGGTCTAATTTAGGATACAGAATCTCTAAATATCATCTCTGTAATCTACAAATCACCAGTAACTTATTCTCAGATTGTAATATCATTTTTGGACTAATAATTATATACAAACTAATAATATATAGATACATAGTTCAAATCAGCAGTGCGCGCGGCGCCTCGAAGCAAGGAAAGTCCGAGCATAGCCCTATCCATTGCCCTTAGGGTGACTTTAAGCTTTTTATAATACTAACTTCTGCCCGCGGCTTCGCTCGCGTATAAACTGTTTTATTAACCCAAGGGAACATTATTCCTTAATATAAAGTAGTCTATGTACTATTCAAGAATGTAATCTTTCTCTGTGCTAAATTTGATCCAGATCCGTTCAGCTGTTTAGAGTGATTGAGTAACAAACATAAATCGGAACTTTAGCATATATTATTATTATACTAGCTGCCGCCCGCGGCTCCGCCTGCGTAGAATTAGAACTTCCTCCTCTATCTTTAGAAATTATAGCCAGTGTTATTCAAATGTATCTTACTTCTTACTAATATGTATTTAAAGGGCAAAAGTTTGAATGTATGTGTATTTTTGTTATTCAATCACACCAGAACATCAAAACGGATCGATAGATTATAGTCAGGAATAGCACATAGAATTTTTTATTTTCGATGATCACATGGGCGAAGCCGCTGACAGAAACTGGTAAACTATATCATTGTTGAACATCAAATCCGTTTAGTAGTTTTTGCGTGAAAGAGTAACAGACATGCTCCTAAACTTTCGCGTTTATAATAGTAGTAGGAATTATAAGATTTAATTCCCACTACGGTATCAAACGCCAGTTAAGTTATTATTGACGAAATACCGTCATTACCAGACTCGCTGTAGGCGCCACAAAATTCGCAATCTCACACATTATATCACTAATACTGACAAATTAGCCACCATAATGTTTACAGTCAAGATGCCTCACGTATGATAAATAAATTTACAACATTTGAATAACTAATTATTCGGACACGGATGCTGAAATCTGTTTCTTAGTTATATTATCGTGGGAATTTAAATCAAAGGATTATTTCATGAAATGGTTCGTTAATATTGCAATTTGACTACTGTTTAATTAACAGTTTTCATTGCCTCGTTAGTTAGTTTACCTACATGGGTCACATTTTGCGACTGAATTTTAACACTGTTATCCCTAACTGATTGAGCATAAATTTTGCATATTCGTTTGACATTGCTCGCTTAGCTACGTTAAATATGTTTTTTTTAAATAATTTTACTGCTTCGTTGAGTTTGTAGTCGTAAGCGTCTGGACTGCTAAGCGTTGCGTCCTAGGTTTGATTTACAGGTGTTTTAAATGCTTATAGTTTGTTTTTTAGAATGTTTTATATAGCAGTTTGATGACTGAGTTAGTTTGGCAATGGGTCCAATTTCATGGGTCCTAAATATAACTAACTGTGTCTAACAAACTATTTGGTGCTGCAGAAGAATGCTGCGCATACCATGGACAGCCAAGAATAAATCCATTCTCGACCAGTTGAACATCAATACCAGGCTCTCCACGATCGATAGCAGATCGTGAAGAGTCTTTGGTCACATCACCCGGAGACAGTCAGACAACTTGGAAAAACTGGTTGAAGTGTGAAAGGTGGGTGGAAAAAGACCACGTGGACGTTCACCGACTCACTGGTCAGACCAGATCAGGGCCTTTACAGGACTCGCGGTGACCACTGCCCCGAGAAGAGCCGAAGACTTGGAAGCAGCTCGTCGTTGCCTCCGTCAAAGCTTTTCAAGACGGGCACGACCTTCAGAAATGAAGACAACGAATACGAAGAGAAATATAACTAGCGAAAAGTTAGAATACTTCTGCCAATTCTTCGGGGAATATATTTGTGTTTTTATGTTAGTTAATGTCAGCAAAGGGGCTTGACATTAATGGGCATGTTGACCTTATCGCGGTCAAGATATCGATTAGCATCATGAATAGAAATGTTAATTAAATATAACTGTAACTAGGCACACACTTAATCAACTTAAAATGTATCCTCTCTTTGAGAGGTACTGCTAAGCAAGCCCAGTGCGCGTTAGTGGATACCAATTTTTTTAGCAAACCTTATATGGCATCACAGTTTTAACAGCAGTGATCATCATCACCATCAACAGCCTTTTAACGTTCCAACTGCTGAGATAGCGGCCTCCTCTCTGTGAGAGGAATCCACCACGCGTGCTCAGTGCGGGTTGGTAGAAGTCACATGTCTTTGAATTTTTGGTTCTAGGACATGCCGGTTTCTTCACGATGTTTTCCTCTACGTTTTGAGCATTGGTGATGAAATAATTTTGACAAAGTAAATCTCCTGCCTGGGTTCGAATCCAACACCTACAATTTGTAAGTCGCGGCCGTTACCACTGGGCCACCACTGCTCTCAACATCAGTGATATTGGAACTATTTGCACAAAGTTAATTATGCCTGGGTTCCAATTTGAATACAATTCTTTTCCTAAGTAAGAAACGATAAGTGGATGGTTTGAAGGATGCTTTGTCTAGGAAGGGGTTGAGTACTCAGATGACAGCTAACGGAAACGTATGGAAGAAGAGATCTTACACCAACCCCAAATAAGTTAAGGATAAGGTCAAGAGAATGATGATAATTATATTTTCCTACTTGTGAATGAATCCAACTGGCCAGTTATAAATATTAATCTTACTAATCTTACTCACTATTATAAACGTGAAAGTTTGTGAGGATGAATGGATGTCTGTTACTCTTTCACGCAAAAACTACTGAACGGATTTTGATGAAACTTTACAGAAATATAGCTTCTATATCAATGATGATAGAATAACACAAATGCTAATCATTTATAAAGATATAGGGATAAGTACTAATATGAGGCGGGCAAAGCCGCCAGCGGCAGCTATTCTTAACATATATCACACTAATAATATAAAAGCGAAAATTTATGAGTGTGTGTTTGTATGCTTGTTACTTCTTCACGCTCAAACGGTGGGACGGATCTGGATGATATATGTCACAGAGATAGATTGTAGTCTGTTATATCACATAAACTACTTTTTGTTCCGGTATAATAAAACTATTTTCAGGCGGTCGAAGTCGCGGACAGAAGATAGTTGTAAATATCAATCGCATCGTGTAAACAGCTAATTTAGAGCTGCATGATCAAATACTAGATTTTTATCAGTTCATTATTAGTTGTTTGATGTTCCAAATGGTTCATTAGAATCAATTTTCAACTTTTTTATTTGGCTTGGAGGAATCAGTTTTGTCTAGTGGGCGGAGAAATGGAGAATAGATAGAGCTAACTATGATAAATGAATGAAACTTTTTAATGAATGATTGACGAATATAATGAATGACTTGATAAACGGCTAACTCGCCCGTCAAAATGTAAGAAGTATCTAAATGAAAGTTAGTTCGTAATAGAATATGATATAATTGTTAGATTCATCAGTAATAAAGTATTTTTTTTGGGATTTAATATAGAAATCAAGTTAATAAAAGAAATGCATGCCTTTGATTGTTTATTTTATGTAGATCCTTGAATAAACCTTTTGCCATTCAAAATGTATTATTTCCGAGTAAACTAAAAACTTTTCGACAGAGATTTATTATCGGGGTCTCGTAGTTTCTAAATTATTTTTGGTATCATTGTTTTATATTATTTTTACTTTTGGTTTCTTGAT
Source organism: Orthosia cruda (assembly GCA_964057195.1). Lineage (NCBI taxonomy): Eukaryota > Metazoa > Arthropoda > Insecta > Lepidoptera > Noctuidae > Orthosia > Orthosia cruda. Next base: position 40,006,725 of record OZ059831.1, on the reverse strand, counting down.
TTGACATCAATGTGTAAACAAGTTATTTAAAGGATTAGCCAATGATTAACAAGTCATAAAATACCTATTGCTAAAGACGTCTTAATATCCTTCTCTTTAGGATCATATTTCACGTCAAAGCGACATAACCCTGAAGATTTATATGCAGTTCTAGTTTTAAAACAATGCCCAAAATAACAGGCCTTTCAGACAATATGTCAAGGTGTACATTTTAAGTTTGGCATCCTAATAATATTTACACAAAAAAGAAACATATCAGCGTAGACTAAAAAAAATAGAAAAGACGTATTACAAGGAAAAATCACATAGAACCTACCGAATTTTTCAGGTTTTCCACACACATACAAGATATATTTTTCTAAAACACCACTTCAAAAACACAACACAAATATTTTCGCTCGCAATATTTTACGTACACGATGGCGTGCGTTCGACGCGCCGAAAGCGTTGCGTTACGTCAGACGCGTGCGTTGGACGTCGCGTCTCGACGCATACTAGTCAGCTGGCCGGCCGGCTCAAATGTGCTAATAGACATCGCATAATCAAGTGAGAGGAAGTCTATAGAGGTGATAGAGGGACTATTTTATAATAGGCAAAGGCCATTGGATAGATTTGTCGTGATATACGAGATCGCGGAATGGTTTACTTGCTTTTCTTGATATTTATAGAGCTGTAAGAGCTTTTTCTAGGCTCTTGTGGAGATCTCTCTTATGGCGATTGAGTTTAAAAGTAAAAACTCTCCTATAGTCCTATCTCATCGTTATAAAGTCATTATTCCGTTGTCTTCCTGGGACTTACTTAAACTTAAAGCCTTAGTTTTCTTATTTCCGCTTTACAGGGAGCAAAGCGGAAATAAGAAAACTAAGGCTTTAAGTTTCCGGGAAAAGTCAGGTTTATCAGCTCCCTGACATTCACGGAAAAGCTGCTGCTGCTGCTAACATCTCATCAGAAAAGAACTGGTGAAATTCCATCCGTAGGCACGGGCATTAGAATCCCACTATAAAAATCTGGGTATATTTTGATCCTTGCGATGTCTCCAGCTTGACCTGGGCGGGTCTATTTATGGAAGACCTGTAAGAAAATTTAAGGACTATCTCAGTAAATATCGTTGTCACACCAAAACAACACAGTCACACTTACATCAACTCTGCAAAATTTTACACCTGACATAACCCAAGCAACCTACTTACAAGGTAAAGAAAGCAATACTCCGCTGACATTATTGTCCTCCACTTAGCTTATCGTCTTCTATCCCTTTCATACACCAACGCCCGTCATATGAAAAAGCAGGACAGGTGATTAGGAGAAAAGTGGACAGGTTTGGGTGATCGCTCAATAAATCGAAGTGTGATCGCATTTTATTTGATTAAAGGTGACCACGTATCTTAATTAAGTGTAGATTAATATAAGCCTTATGCTGTTTTAACATAAGGTCGAAAATCAAATAAAATGGGTTTTGAAGAAGTTATTTTAATGTAGAGAATTTGTTTCTAAATATAATAATGAATGGTGTGAAGATAAATAAAAATGAGAAAGGAATGCTTTTGTTAATCTTTGTATGGGTTATGCTCTGACCTCGTTCTACGAATTTCTTGGAAATTTTGAGCGATGAGTGAGGCGAAAAGTGTTCACATTCAGGCTTGGTTTGATTTTACTAGAGGAGTTGATCAGTATTGGCATTAGGTAAAATGCATCTCGAAGTTGGACCTAACCTACCTAGGACAAACGGTCCACTTAGATAGGTCTTACGTCAAGAAAGGGGTTAACCATCGAATCCGACTCGGTTGGGTAGCGTTCGGGAAGTTGCGTGGTATCTTCTCGTCCAACTTACCACAGTATCTCAAGACTCTATGTGTGTGTGTTGCCAGCGATTACTTACGAGACAGAGACAGGGTCACTCATATTGGGCCTTACCAGAAGGTTCAAAATCACCCAAATAGGCAATGAAGAGAGCTATGCTTGGAGTTTCGACATTCCAGACTCCCGTGGCTCTTACCTCATCTGTCCATTTTGTGGGCAGTCTTCCAACGCCAACTCTCCCAGTACGCATTCTAGAATCTTTCGGCCCCATCCATTCTGATTCTGCGTGAATAGCCGATTGTGGCTCCCGATGCCCGCTGGACAAGACCCCAATCTGACTAATGGTAGACGACGGTGATTTCTGATTGAAGTTCCCTGCTCATTCTGGAACCATTCCGTTATCTGAGTGACACAGAAGAAATACAGTTAGAGTTTAAGCTATCTATTATCTATTTTATGTACCCACGTCCGTGTATCATTAACTGAAAATCAGCGTTGGGTGTCTGACGCCCAGCAAATGCTGAGTTGGTAACCCTTTCGGTGCAGCTCGCGCAGCTCTTCTTGAACCTTGTTTGTAATTTTTTACTGCTCTTCCCTGTTACTTTGTAATTGTTGATATCGTGTTGTGTCTGTGTCGAATAAATGTTTTCTATTCTATTTTATTCTGTTCTGTTCAGTTCTTCCGATGTAATAGGGGGCGAGCCTTTTTCCTTCAACCGGGTACAAATCTAAATGACGGGCTGTTACTGAGAAATTCCAAATGAAATATCCAATAACACTGCTCGATTTGTCGCGGTAACGGAGTTTCACCCCGGCGTTTCGCCTCCTCGTGCTACTCCCAAATGTGCGCGAGGACTTTTGCCTCCAGATTTCATGGCGGCAATCCGGCAAGGAGGCTCGCCGCCTCACCGGAGACCGTGCGGTATCCCCGGACCAGCCAGATGGCCATGACCTTTTGGGACGTGTTCAACCAGCGGGCTGGTCGCCGCCACAGAGAACGCGCCCACACTGGTGCGCCGTAAAGGGCCATGGACCGCACGACCCCCGCGTAGAGCCTCCGTCAGGAGGCGTTTGGACCCCCTAGATTGGGCAGGAGTCGCTTGAGGGCAGCTCCGGCCCGCTCCAGTCTGGGAGCCAAACGTCGGAAATGCTCCACGAAGTGTCACCAGCTGTCGAGGACGAGTCCTAGGTACTTCATCGTTGACCCGACAACGATGTGAACCCCTCCTACCGTTATTTGGGAACGCCGGGTTCCCGGGTGGCGCGTTCCGAGGACCATGAAAACACATGGCCTCGGACTTGTGCAGGGCCACCTCAAGTCCCAATTGCCGAATCCTGTCGACGACTGTCGCAATCCCGCGTGTTGCTAATTCAGCCGCCACCTGGTGCGACCTCCCCTGCGCCAGTACCAGCGTGTCGTCAGCGTTGCAAATTACGCTGACGCCGCTAGGGAGGTCGACGCGCAGCACCCAGTCGTACCCGATGTCCCACAGATATGGCCCCAAGACCGACCATTGTGGTATACCGCATGAAATCTCTTGCCAGTTCCACTTTCCCTGGTGACCGGGGTAGATGACGGCCCTGTCCGTCAAATAGGCCTCGACCACGTGACAGAGGTAGGACGGCATCCGGTGATACCGGAGTGCCTCCCTGATGCAACTCCAGGGCAGGGTGTTGAAGGCATTGGCGATGTCTAGAGACACCGCCAAGACGAGCCCACCCCGGGCAACTGCATCCCCCGTCGTGAGGGCTTGCACGCGCATGATGGCGTCCACCGTAGAGCGCCCTCCAGAGGCTTTCCGCCAGATCCGGCCCCACCCGCAATAGCTGCCCGACGAGGCGGTCTGCAATAACTCTTTCAAAGAGCTTGCCCATCTCATAGAGCAGCACAATGGGCCAGGTAAGCGGACGGAGTGTCCGCTGGGCGCCCCGGCTTCTTAATGAGGACCAGTTTACCCGTCTTCCAGCGAAGTGGGAACTGGCCCCTCTCCAAGCATGCGCTAAGGAGCCCCCTTAGTCGAGGCTTGCCCAGGTAAGCCGTCGGGTCCTGGTGCGGTATTTTCGTCATTCAGCCTACGTACCGCCACTCTCATCTCTACCTCGGTCACCTCCGGAGCATCGTCGTCGTCGTCGGCGGTGTGGTCCGCATCGGGCACCGCAAGAGGCGGAGCCATAGGAGGGGGAGAATGTTCCCCTCGCGAAGGGAACAGAGTGCTCGCCACGAGACTCTGCGTCAGCGGGGAGCCCACGGGCGGAGTTTATCCCGCATCATCTTGTAGGGGCGCCCCCACGGATCCCTATTCAGAGTCCCCAGCGATTCCTCGCGGGCCAAGCCCTTGGCCCGCTTGATCTCCGCTCGATGGGTAGCCCTCGTCACACTGTATCCCTCGTACAGCTCCACCTCAATGGCTTCCGTATCCGGAGGACGGGCACGGAGCCTGCGGTGCCTGGTGTACCGGCGTCGTGCGGCAACGCACGCCTGCCGCAGAGCCGTAAGCTCCAGCGAACACCAGGACACCTGGCGCCGCGCGCGTCCAGGCTAGACCCGAGGCATTGCCATGTCACATATCTCGGACATCCCGGAACCACTCCGCCTCGTCGTTGATGTCAGCAGGTCTGTCCGGTGATGACACCCAGGCCTGCACGATCGAGGCTTCCATGAGGAGCTCCCGGCTCCCCCTGTTTCAGCGTCCAACGCGGACCACTCGGGTCTGTCGGGCCGGCGCGCTCGAAGTCTGGGTGGAGACGTCGAACCGGATATACCGGTGGTCGGAATAGGACCTGGAATAATCTAATTTGATACTTTAGAATTATTTATTTTACTTCGTCTGAATAAAAACACTACTACAAACTACTATTACTATAGGTACTTTAGGTGGGTAATACTTTAGATATTATGTATCAATCTGAATAAATAAAAATAGTAGTATTCTATAATAATTTTGGTTTATTCACACCACACGTAAACAATCTTGTTTTTGTTTGAATTCGGCGTCTTTCTCCTGTTGTTTTCCTTGACATTTAGACATCATGCGAAACAACATCTCCCTTAATCCACTTTTAATTATGCTTTATTCATTTTTCACTTAATAAATGCTATTATCAAGACCATAACAAATTAGTTTGTCATTAGTATAGCATTGCCATATAAAAAGTTTGAAAATAATTCGAGTGTCTACTTTCGTTTAATACTTTCGTTTAAAAGACTTTGATGGAGGAAACAATCGCTACAAACAAACAAAAAAATCTTTCCTCTTTATAATATTAGTGTAACTGGTGCAAATAAACTCTTTTAATATTTTTTTAAATAACATGCGATTAAATGCGTATGATTAAGATGATTGCCCTACTCCTACCATAACCACTAGGGCAGGGATGGCGAACCTTTGGCACGAGTGCCTGTGGTGGCACACGACAAAATATTTTGGGCACGCTAAAATGATATTTAGCACTAGCTGATCCCCGCTTTGCTCCCGTTATAGCCTATGTTACTCGGGAATAATGTTTCTTTCCATAGGTGAAAGAATTTTTTAAATCGGTCCAGTAGTTTCGGAGCCTATTCGGTACAAACAAACAAACAAAAAACCTTTCCCCTTTATAATATTGGTATAGATCTAGGTAATTTGCAACAGCAGAAATGACCAACTCCTACCTTTATTTAAATATAACATAAAGCTGTTAATAAATATTAAGATTGCTTTAAGAATTTCTGGGTGCAAATAAAGAATTGATTAATTCATAGCATTTAGAGTTTTATTTTTTGTCAATTAAGGACGCTATTACATTTTTCTACAAATAACAGTGCTTTTCAGGTACAATTTTAAGGTATATGCAACCACAGATGTGAAGATATCATGGTCTTAATTTAAAGATAATATATTCAGCTCCAGATTGGCATCAGAAAAATTGCATGACATCATACAAAATTTTCGCACAAATACGTTTTGCCCATCGCGATAATCGCAAAAATATTAAAAAAGTAGGGTCCGAATAGGTCCCAGTTTAGTTAATTTTACAGCATTTTTTATCTTCAAAATTATAAAACATTGCGGTATATATAGTCCTTTACAGGTTCAGATAATTATTTTTTACCCAAATCAATATATATTTTAATTATTAGCTACAATAAAAACACTTGCCGACTTCTTCATACATTTTGCACTCGAAGCGTATCATTCCGCGCTCAGAAGCGCTCCTGGAAGGACGAGCGTATCGCTTTTTTGCAAAAAATAAATACGATAAAATTAATAGAAAATATTGTAGTGTGCATGCGTGAGTCGTATGTCGTGATCGAAAGGAGTTGATATTTTACCGGACCGAAATAAAAGTATGTTTGAGTTTCCTTTTATTATTAGAATATGATTTAGAAATTATGTTGGGTATGATCGGGATTTGGATAGGTATTGTTAAGCAGTTGTTGATAAGGTTGAGAAATGGATGGGTGGGTTTAAGCAGCTCTTAGTAAGGTTAGGATTTGGATGGGTAAGGTTAAGCTGGCGGCGGTGAAGGTTAGAAGTGGATGGGTGGGAGGAGATTTATAATTTGAACCGGTTTGTATTTATGACGAATACGGGCTCAAACCAAAATACAAGATGGCGGCGACGAAAATTTGACCGCTTTTCGATATGGGTGTCATTTTCATGGTTTTTGGCGTCGCTTATATCGAATATGGGGTCAAAACCAAAATACAAGATGGCGCCGACGAAAATTTGACCACTTTTCGATATGGGTGTCATTTTCATGGTTTTTGGCGTCGCTTATATCTAATATGGGGTCAAAACCAAAATACAAGATGGCGACGACGAAAATTTGACATCTTTGCGTCATGGGTGTCATTGTCATGGATTTTGGGGTCGCTCATATTGAATACGGGGTCAAAACCAAAATACAAGATGGCGCCGACGAAAATTTGACATCTTTTCGTCATGGGTGACATTTTCATGGTTTTTGGGTAGTATGACATTAGCTAATGCTCATTAAGTAATACTCCAAAAAAATTTGATGGTAATATTTTATATAATATGTATATAATATGTAATGCAAAATGTTCAAGTCATTTTTAGGGTTTCCCATATTAATAAGACTCCGCGGTCCGTCTGTCTGTCTGTCTGTCACCAGGCTGTATCTCATGAACCGTGATAGCTAGGCAGTTGAAATTTTCACAGATTATGTATTTCTGTTGCCGCTATAACAACAAATACTAAAACAGAATAAAATAAATATTGGGGCTCCCATACAAAAAACGTGTTTTTTTGCCGTTGTTTGCAATAATGGTACGGAACCCGTCGTGCGCGAGTCCGACTCACACTTGGCCGGTTTTTTAATCCTTGTGACCGGAAATTATTTCGTTTTAGGTATCTACTTATTTTACGTTACGTATTTTTAAAAATACCTACTTACTACAATAAAGTGAAAGCTAATTCTCTTATCGAAAGTCGGTGTCGGTATCTATTGTTTTTCGTTTTTCGACACGGAAAAGTTATTATTTTTCTCTTTTTAGTTTTTGTTGGTACCCCATATTGGGTAGGTATACTAAATAAATCTGTTAACCCCCTAAAAACGTACAAGCGTGATTTTATATTATGGTATGGTGAAAACAAAACATAACTATACGATCACACTAAAAGATTGGTCAGCACAGTAATTTACATATTGATGGTCAAATGCTAAGGAGAGTTCATCAAGAAAAATATCTTGGTCTTATACTTGACGATCAACTAACGTGGAAACCACACATAGAGAGTATCAAGAACAAGCTCACATCACTAACAGGTGCGCTCCGTGGTATAGTGCGGTGTCTTCCTAGACATGTGCGTTATACTATATATAACTCCATGGTTAAATCTCACTTGGACTACTTGATTGAGGTCTGGGGAACTGCTGCTAAATCAAACCTAAAAATACTACAAATTGCCCAAAATAAAATAATCAAAACACTATTTAGGTATAACTATTTAACTCCTACTGAAAAAATCTACAAAGAAACACAGCTTATGAATCTTCTTCAAATATATAGGTACAACACATGCATACTCGTGAGAAAAATTCTAACTAAGGATATACATTCTCAGATAATATTTACAAAAAGGGCACAAATTTATAAAATCTTAACAAGACAAGCTAATGACATCTGCTTAACCCAGCCTAGGACTAAATATGGAGAGAGGAATATTATGTATGAGGGTGCAAACTTCTACAACAAACTACCTAAACACATAAAAGAAATCAAATCGTCATACATTTACAAGAAGTCTTTAAAAAAATATATCTTAAAAGATCTTTTCCAACCTTTGGATTAATCAAAAATAAATAATGATAGTCTACATAAACAAAAATAAATGTATGTATATATATATTCAATATGTACAAATATTAACTGAAAACAATTCAATGAATCGCTCATGTTATGCACTGTGTCATAGGCCTTAGTAAACACGCAACGACTACTAAATTGCACCCTACCCTCATTCTTCTTAATTTTTTAATTCTTTATTGTACACAGAATAATATACAACATAGTGTAAAATGAATAAAATAAATCATATACATACATAGTTATGAACAAATATATATTTACCTATCACCCTCTTCGCTCAATACTGATGTGTTGTTTGTTGTGTGTAACTTTTCTTCTTCTAGTTTGTTTATTTTGTACTTGTTATGCTGAAACGATATACCTTTGTCAAGTCGAAGTATTATTGTAATGTTAGTTTTAAGGTGCATGCCTGTTATTATTGTTATCTACGCTTACTGGCAGATAAAATTATTTTAACCTATTATGTTTTCTCTATAAGTGAATTTGTTAATTCTTTTGAGGAATAAATATCTTTAAACGTAAACACTAATCGCAGGTCATTTACTATTTGTTATTGAAGAGTTCCATTGTCTATCTCCGAAGATCTTTATCATATCCTAATATATTATACAATAAAACCTTCCCTGAAAACACATACATTAATCGACGTAAACCCGATAGTATCGGATAAGTAGTTTTAAAGAAAATCGCGGATACATACGGGTCGAATAGATAGAGCACCTCCTTTTTTTGAAGTCGGTTGAAAATAGAACCTACTTTTTACGACGACGGTTTGTAACAGTTACCAAATGCATTTTCAAAGTGCCAACTAACCTTCCTGAATCATCTTCAATAAAATTAAAAAATAATTACAAGGACCAATATTATTTCAGTGATGTATAAAATCGAGCGCTCAGTAGTTTCAATGAGTGCGTGCGCGTAATGTTGTTGTGTGCTACTAGATACCTAAATTTGAGTTCGTCGAAAATGTAACAGCGTCCTTAAGACAATGTCAAAATTCTTTGGTGGCACTTCATTGTCACTTATAGAAAATATATAATTTAAATGGCACGTTTTCTAATAAAGGTTCGCCATCCCTGCACTAGGGCGATAGATCAGCTGAACATTTTACCTTCAGAATTTCACATTATTCACGAAGACGTGAAAATACAACAAAATACGTAACATTTGTCACAAGGAAACTCCCGGAAAACAAAGGAAACCTTATTTACACAGATGTTAAACTATTTATATTACTGTTTAGTACTATTACGGTTTATTTACCGCATACTATTTAGTTTAGTTATGTGACACACTAGGAGAAAGTGTTCTTAGAGGAAGTAGACTGTATCAAGTAGGAAAATACATGTGGACAAAGTAACAACATTGTTGCAATTTAAACTAACTTGACTGAAGATTTAGTGGTGCTTAAATAGGACTTGATTATGTTGGGAATTGCGATCTGTAGTATCTGTCAGTATGTCACGTGAAGAATAACTACTTAGGCTCTAAACAGACAGGCTGCAATTGAACAGGGGTGTGACCATAAGCTCTTACGATAAGGATACACGACGACACTGACACTCGAGTGTATACATCGACTGTCTATGTGTGTCCACTGCCGCGACACTTAGTTGCAGATGTAGTGTGCGGTGTCGCTCATCAGTGTCGCTGTCGTAGGCGTCGTAGCCGTGAAGACAGGAGGTGTGCAGTGTCCGACACAAGTGTCCCGAATTTCGAATCTGTGCGAAATTTATAGCTAGACCAACATGACGTGTTATCGCCAAAGGTTCCGCCACAGTAATAGCTAATCTCATATTCGTATCTTGTTTCTTTATCGCAGGTGAAATCTTGTTAGATAAATATTGAAAGTCTTCATGTTTCATCCGAAGAAAGTTTTTGTGACATTCTGGATTTTCGTTCTTCAGTTCAGATAACAATTGATTATATGCCCCCAGCTGTGCTCTTCTTTTGATCCAATCTTTAACCCATATCGATCTCTTTTTACGACGACGAACTTTAATTGAAACATATAGCGACAACCGAGGTAGCAGCACTTCGATTCATGGCGAGAGAATGTACAACACTGAATTGCAGTCAGTGTATGTCGCATTGTCGCGATTCGTGTAGACAGCCAATACACTTAAACCGGGACACTAGACCAATGTCGACACAAAAAATTGCTTACCGTGTGGACGCCTTCGACACTAGTGTCGACATTTGTGTCGAGTGTCAGTGTCGTCGTGTATCCTGACCATTAGAGTAAGGTTACTTTGAGTATGTTTATGGGACAGATGTATATGACTTTTATACATCTGTCACTTACGCACACTCAAAATAACCTTATTCTAAGAGCTTATGGTCACCCCCCTACACGCCGACTGCAAAATTGCAAATCAGATGCAGCGAAACTGCTAGCAGTCAGCGTGCAGTTTTGATAAAATTATCTCAGTAAGTATGTCTGTGGAGAGCCTTAGTGATGATGTTACGTGCCTTAGTGAGGACATTGCAATAATAATCATGTTCACGCTCAGCAAACATACTCCTTATTGCAACATTCCCCCAATGCAGTCGAGTGTGACCACGTCATGTTTAGAAGACTTCCTTGATAACGTTCCTTGCCTTGCTCCTATTTTCAGCAACAAGCTCAGCTGCCGAGGCTTTGATGTTTACCGAGGTTCGGATTTGATCTGACCAGCGTAATGCTCCTTGGTGGGTCTTTAATAGTTGTTATAGTCCCCTCACAAAGAGCTCTACAATTCCTCGTGTAGGTAAGTGGGGGCGCCCCTACAAACCATGCATGAAATTGCAATCACCTTTTACGATAGCAACGGGCCTTTAAAATTGTGCATATATCTGGTGCAGTAGGTTCGTTGCACCCTCTAGTCGCCACTCTAATATTGGAATGGACTGGTTGACCGTCAGCTTAGAAAACTAGTTACCACCTTTATTGTTTGATAGACGAAAGAAGCTGAAAATAATAAATCAAACCTACACATTCCTCTTCTGTCAGAAAGTAGGTATTCGTCATTTACCTAACAGTAGATATTTGGAGTAGTGGTCTCAGATTTCTTTCGTACTACGACTAATATCAACTAGGTATTACCTACCAATCCACCACGCACAGGATGAATAAAAGCAGCAGAAGTTTTCTGTTTGTGTAATGGCTTTACGGCGTTCCAATAGTAGGATTAATATTTGTAGGTACCTACTGGAATTAAAAGGAGAGAGCAATTTTATTTAAAAAAATATACAAACGCGTCTTCCCCTTAACCTAAGCAGATTACAAGCATTTTAAAATGACGAAACAAAATCCTCTTCAATTGAATCACAAAATAAAGGCATAAATTCTCTTACGCACGGATTAGCGCGTAAGTTGCGTGAGACGGTGAAAGCGTATGACTCACAGGATTTATCCAACTAATCACAATCAGTATTCACGACGTTATCTCTGTTCTATTTAGCGTAGGATCTCACCGCGGATTTCTTTTATCTGCTAACAAAACTTTACTGTAAATGGTATTAAGTGATTTCGCTTTTATTCGGATCGCAGACGAGTCGATGCGTTTAGAATTATAAATGTCATCTTTGTAATACTCCCGTTATGGCGCGTTTCCATTGTGGCATCTATTTTAGGGCACGCTGCAATAGCGGCGGCGCGGCGGTCGGTAGGTTAAGACCCGTTTTGAAGGTGTTGCTGGAGAAACAACATGGTAGGTATACCTACCCTTCCTTGCTGGCTGATACAGGTGTTCTCCGGAAGTATCTATGCCGAATAGGTCGGGACCCGAAGCTCGGTTGCCACCAATATGGCAACTGCCTCAACGACACCGCGCATCTTTGAGGAATGCCCAGCCTAGGTAGTGCATTACTAGTTACGGACCGTGGCGGTGGTTGGTGCTGCGGATAACCTCTCGCTTCCGGACGTTGACCAGTCCATGATATATTCTTTTATATGTGTAAGTTGGTTTGTACAAACACTTTTACATGTCGATCATATTTTTTTAAACTAGATGAGGCCGGCGTTTCCTATCTGACTACTCTGAGAAGAAAGGCCGAAACAAATTCTTGAGGTCACAGTCTCTTTTAAAGTCCAGATAAAATCTTGGTTAGACCATGTAAGACCTTGTAGATTGATGGCTGAAATGCTCTTTTGACGAAAGAACCAGCCAGATTCGAGAGGACCTGTCCAGTCAGTGCATGCATTTGTCAATAAACGTTTGAGCTGCACGTTTATTGATTCGACGAACAATACCAAAGAAAGTACATTCGGATAGGCCGCTTTCAAACTACTCAAACTGCCAGACCATGATTAAAAACTAACTTAGATAAATTAAAAAAAAAAAAGATCCACATAGTTTTCACATTAACAATAATTAAAATAATATAATACTTTAAAAAGTAAATATTCTTGCAAGAAAACCAAAAACAAAATAGTTATAAAAAATTAAAATTAATTGGAGCTTCTCAATCCCAAGCCTTTTTGGTGGTCATGGTCGGACGCGAGAGTACGTAGGACACCGACGTCTCTTGATAACTATTGCTGATTGCAAAAGATTTTGCGGAAAGGGAGCGGGCAGATACAACCGCCATACGTGGCCGTAGTAGTTGCACCCGGCGCCGGAGAGCGAACAAAACGGCCATATATTTTTATAAATAACAGCCTAACATCCTAAACCCTTACCGTACGAAATTTGGACACAAACCCAGCACACGCAATACAGAACGAGATTGCATTGCGCAAGAGACGCGTGGGAACTGCGCACGCGTTCCTACTCTCCTCTGTATGCAAAAACTAGACGATCGATGATCGGAACACACTTCCGTATTACTGTGTTGTACAGGTGGGCTAGCTGGTTAGGCTTCATTAGGTAATTTAGACGAGTACCTTTGTTGTAGATTTTGGTCCTTAAATGGGTCTGCAAAACCGTCGATTGTGCTAGTGGATGACCGCTCAGTCTTAACCCACCCAGCAAAATGGCGTAATTATAGTTTTGCAGAGTAATTCAATTTCTAGTAAGGAAGATAAAATGGTTTTAGCATTTTCCTCTAAAGCTTGCAACAAGACAAGGTCTAGAATGTGTTTAGGTATAAAATCTAATCTAGTACCTAAATGATTAGCAGATTAATGATTCAGCAGCAGGCTTTCTACTCAGCTTGATTTTGGCTTTCAGGAGTTACAGTGGTTGGCAATAGTGTGGCGGATTTGTTAATTAGTTACCCACACATACGTTTTAATACCTACGCAGTTAGGTGGAGACACGTTCCATTTTTGTTTTTTATGGTAATATTTGCAAAGTCCATTTTAATCAGTACCTAGGCGTTTCTGGTAGGTATTCCACGCTATAATCCAGTGTCACGCGCAGGATGTGGTTGCAGCATGGTTACAGTGACAATGACAAATAACAGACCTTCGGGAAAGAAGGAAGCCGTCTGCAATGATATTTGTATAGAAACGAATTTCAACGCCAATCTACCGGCGACCTTTGTAGATTTGCTTTGGTTGTTTGTTGATAATTCTGTTCATGGTTTTCTATAGAATTGTTGCCATGACCGTCACGTCTGTGATCCTTGGTGCTTGATCATGACTGTCTGGTTTTCACAAGTTTTTGGTTGAGTTGGGCAAAGGGACATTACAGATTTGCTCCAATGCAATTGAAAATTGAATGCCGATGAAATTCAAATTGAACTGTCTACACAGTTAAAATTTTAAAATAATGGACAGAGAAGTGAGAATAAGCTCATTTTGAAAGTAACAAAACAGGTAAACAGCAGATCCGTTGGAAGCAGAGATGATCATTATTCCTGCATTTGGGTGTGAATTATTCTCATGTTTGTGTCATTTGTATTTGCCATTCTAGTGAATTCTCATGTTTGTGTCATTTGTATTTGCCATTCTAGTGAATTCTCATGTTTGTGTCTGTAGGGTGCTTCCCTAACATAAGTAATGTCAATGCAGATGTAAATGTCAAACTTAAACTTAAATGCAGAAAATGTCAGTGAATGCTCAACGGGATGAATCTAAATGAAAATGCAAGTTGTCCGACTCAAACCACGTCTAATTGAACACTAAAATGTAAAATACATAAACTGCATAGAACAATGCAATATGTCAGTGTCAATGCACTGCCAAATGTAGGTTGCGTCCAAAGTGCAAATATGCGAGACTACTGGCTAACTTATTGTAATGCATATAATTATTTTAAAACCCATGTACGTACACCGTACATATTGCCACAACACAGAAAGAGAATAACTAAATAAAACAATCCCAAAATATGTAAAAAAATAAAATAAGAATGTAAAAAATAATGTAAAAATGTAGGACTCTAATGTAAATATGATTGATCTACTATGAATATCTAAAGTCTATAAATAGAATGTCATAATAATAAATTAGCACACTTCACTATGTTTTTCAGTGTCAAATTTCACTTCACTTGTGGTAGGGTTAGCACATGACACTTTGTTCACCTTTGAGTCCCGTTTGTCGATCTTCTTCTCGTCTGCTTCTGCTTCTTGCGTCTTGCGGACCCTCCCCCTGTCTTTGGATGGCCATCTTTCGCCAAAAATATACCGATGTTACAAACAGTGCAATGCTAATCGCAACAACCACATAGATTGCAATGTAGTGATGAACGTCGTGAGAGGATAAGCTGTCTAGCTTAGACTGTTCTTCTATAGAGCGCAGTTGCATGTCAATCTTCTTGAAAGTCTCTTCGTGCGTTTCAATATGCAAAGATGAGTTACGAATCGAGGTATTGATTATGTTGTTGATTGGAGAGATCGTGGGCACGATCATCGCAAATGGTTCATTGACTAAAATATCACTTGTGTGTTCCATGTATGCGTGCAGTGTGAATGAGTCGCCTTGCAAGTTGCATCCTTGTTTCAGCGATATCAGACCCGAGTGACGTAACATCTCCGATGTCATTTGAGTACCGCACACTAATTGTACTTCGCACGTGTCACAACAATAATAAAACCAGGTGTTTTGTTTATGTAATTTGACCCATTTGTCGGCGCATATTTTTATTTCCATATGGCAATAAACGCTGTGTTCTTCGTTGTCTCGAATCAGCTGTACATCGCAAATAGATTTGTGACGTGACGATCACCGGTGTTGTATATAGGGTGATTTAGTATGCACAGTAGAGACTGGTCATGTAATTTTTGGCATTCATTAATGTCATACTGTTCTAGGGGTATAAATGAGTATTGGTTGGCGTTAAACGCTATTAATGCTGAGTTGGAAATAACATACATTACCCGATTTAGGTCAATACGTTGAGGAATGCTGATAAGTCTGTTAAGTTCGTACAGAGCATCAGATGTCTCTTATGTCATTATGAACTTCAGGTAGTGTAGAATCGCGAGGTTGTAGTCGAGCTACTCTATCTAGTTCGCTTTGCATTTGTGTTGGTGATAATAGATGCACGTCCATATGTCCTTGGTACATATTTATCAGGGTGTTGATGAGTGATTCTTGAATATCTTTTAAGTTTTGGACCATTCTTTCTGCAGCTATGGCCGATGTAATGATATAGAATGCATGTGAACTCTCAAGTTTATCTTTGAGCGTGTGATTTTCCAGGGACGTGAGGTGATCGTTGATTAAAGTGAACTGCTTCACCATTGTTGCTTCGTTACGCTGTTCAATGTTGCTCTCGGTTTCCAGAACACTTGTCTGATTTTTAAGCAATTGAAGTAGGTGATTTTCATTATGTTGGATTGTGTCAATATCCTGTTCATATTGTTCTGCAAAATGTTGATCTAACACTCCAAATAACGAATTTGCAACATATCCTACTCCGTCGATTAATCCTCTTTTGAACCTGTGTTGAATTATCCGCTGGGACCTCAGTAATTCGTTGTAATAATTTAGTTCACTCGTGCTTTGTTCAAGTTGGTTAATCATGACATGAAATTGCATCATCCACTCCTCGCAACGAGCTTGCTTTATATGAGATACGAATACTTGCAAGGTGTCCACATTGCGCCAATAATTTGTCATATTGTAATTGTCAGGGTGGACTGTATGTATGTTGAATGTTGATTGATGAGTAAAACTTCGGGCTTCTTGTTTCTTAATTTATTCCCAGGAGTGGCTTGCTGCTGATGGTTGAGTGACGAAATGTTGAATGACAAATTTGCAGCAAGCCACCCATTATTTATACAATTTAGCTTAGTGCCAGTAAAAGGGTGGCGTAGAGCGCAGGTAGTTTCCGCTCGGCCAATCGGAGCGCGCGTCGCGCGCCCCCTCCCGTGCCCCTTCCCGTGCCCCTTCCGTAGTCTGCACATGTGGTCGGGGCAGGTCTCGACTTGTCCGATATTATCCGCGTGGTGATTTTAACCACGCTCTATGCCACCTTACAATAATGCTTAGGTACTCATATACTTACGTCTAAGGGAGTAATACAAACCTAATCTAATTATTTACATGGAAAAGCCCTACTTAAATCCGTCTTTATTCCATACTTAAATCTAAACCTTAAACAATCATGCAATCCTACTTTATTACAGTTATCTATTTACTTATGTCTATCTAGTTTATTTATTTACATCGGTATCATAATTACACATATCATATCATAGCTACGTCGTCCGTAACATCCTCCCCCCGGCGCAGGGCTACCGTAGCCTAATCTTCAACGCAGAGGACGGCGAGCTTCGTGACTGGACGCCGTAGGATGCCCGCTGTAGTTCTGACGTCTGCCGATCGCACCTTGCCGTCAGGACCATCGTAGACTGCTTCCACGACGCCTCGAGGCCACGTTCCTCTTGGTAGTGAGGAGTCGATGACGATGACCAGGTCGCCAACTTGCAGCGGCCGTCGTTGGTCATCTGACGCTCCGCGGGGCACCAGCGTGGGCAGGTACTCGTCTACCCAGCGCCGCCAGAAGTGGTCGGCGAGCGCCTGGGCAGCTCTCCATTGCTTGCGGCTGGCCTCATCACAAGGCCCAGTGCGGGGAAGGCCTGAGGAGGTTCCGATGAGGAAGTGGTTCGGCGTGAGGGCCTCCGGATCCTTGGGATCGACGGAGACATGGGTCAGAGGCCGAGAATTTATAGAGTGCTCGGCCTCTGTCAGCAGCGTCGACAGCACTTCTTCTTTCAGTGCCCTCTGATGCAGCGTCGCTCCTAGCGCCGCCTTAACGGAGCGCACCAGTCGCTCCCAGGCTCCCCCCATATGCGGCGCTCCTGGTGGGATGAACTTCCACTTCATGCGGTGTTCCAACCCAAGTCGCGCGAAATCCTTCGTCCATTCTTGGTACGCCATTCGTAGTTCGGCGTCCGCTCCTCTGAAGTTGGTTCCGTTGTCCGAGTACATTACTCTGGGCCAACCTCTTCGTGCTGCCATTCTTCGTATGGCCATTAGCGCCGAGTCGGTAGACAGACTCGATACCAACTCCAGGTGTACTGCCCTCGTCGTCAGGCAGGTAAACAGGGCCCCCCATCGCTTTTCGTGTCTTCTGCCTATGACTACTGTCATCGGGCCAAAATAATCGGTCCCGCAGTGAGTGAAGGGTCGCTGTGTCTTCGTAATTCGCTCTACAGGTAAGTCTCCTGTCGTTGGCTTCACTGGCATAGCCTTCCTAATGCGGCAGAGCTGGCATCGCTGGGCAATGGCTCGCACTGTCGGGCGTAGATTGACTACCCAGTATCGCTGTCGTAGTTCGTTGATCACGCGTTCGTTATTAGCGTGACCAGCTTTGCGATGTGCGTCCTCTACCAATAGCCGCGTGAACGGATGTTTGCCGTGCAGAATCACTGGCGTCTTCTTGGTGTCCATGACTGCTGCGTGTCCAATCCTTCCTCTCACCTTGAGGACGTCATCTTCCAGGTAAGGGTCCAGTTTATACAGGCTGCTGGACTTGGGCACCGGCTTCCCTTTCTGTAGTATCCGTATATCTTCGGCGTAGTCTTCGAGCTGTGCTTGTTTTAGCCATAATTTCTCGGCCTTTTCAATTAGGTCGACGGTCATCTGGCTGGTCCTGTCCTTGCACTTTTCTTTGAAAAGGAAGGGCATAGCTGTCGCTCGTAACAACTTCTCGTAAGAAGAGAATCTGCTTATGTCGGGCAGGTAGTCTCGTTCACTTTTCTCTTCTGTCGTTACGTACGTCGCTTCGTCTTCGGTCGCGTCGTTCTTGGCCTTTTCTTTCGGCCAGGACTCTTCGTCTTCGTACAGAAACGCAGGACCGGTGAACCATCTGTCTTCAGGTTTCATGTGCACGGTGTAGTTAGGGCGTGTAGCGTCGTCTGCCACGTTATGATCGGTGGGCACCCATCTCCACTGGCTGGCGTCGGTTAGCTCCGCAATCTCACCCAGGCGATGCGCCACGAATGCAGTGTACTTCACGGCGTCTTTCTCGATCCATCGCAGTACGGTTTGTGAGTCCGTCCAATATGTCACTCTTCTGGGCTTGTCTCGGTGCTCCATGATTATCGTGTCCGCCAGCCGTGCACCAATCACCGCTGCCTGTAGCTCTAGTCGCGGGATGGTAACTGGCTTCAGGGGAGCTACTCGTGCCTTCGCCGCGACCAGCCTTATGTCTACTCTTCCGTCTGACTTCTGGATCCTCCAGTAGGCTGTCGCTGCGTATGCTTGCTCGCTGGCATCACAGAAAATATGTAGGTCCAGTATGTCGTCCGGGCCCTTGTCGTAGCACCTCGGGATGCGAAGCTTTGTCACCTCGTTCAAACTCCGTAGCCATTCTTCGAAGTGCTGCGCGTCTTCTTCTGGGATTGCCTCATCCCAGCCTATACCATGTCGCCACAGGTTCTGGAGCACGATCTTGCCGGTGACGGTGAAGTGGCTGATGAGACCCAGCGGATCGTAGACCGCCATCACCGCACCAAGGGCCTCTCGTTTCGTCGGAGCTCTGTCTCTAGTCTTCACTTCGGGGGACAGTCGACTCAGTCCAGTGTTGAAGCCTAGCTTATCTGAGCCTGTCTGCCAAAGTAAGCCCAGTGTTTTGTCCGTGTTCTCTTCGCGTTGTCCGAATCGTACTTCCGTGTCGTGCGCCTGTTTCTCCGGGGTTATGCTCTTCACCACGTTGGATTTATTTGAGCACCAACCTCTCAAATTGAAGTGTGCATTCTGGTGGATCATCATGACCTCACGCGCTGTCTTGATCGCCTCGTCTTCGGTCGCCATGCTGTCTACGTAATCGTCCATGTAGTGGCTCGACGTTATAGCTTGCACGGCGTCGGGGTAATCATGCGTGTACAGCCTCGCGTTAGCGTCTCGTACTGTGTGCGCGATGAAAGGTGAACACGAAGCGCCGAAGATCATTGATGTCATCTTGTACTTCTTCGGTGGCTTAGAGCGATCTTCACCTCGCCAGAGAAACATCTGCGCAGCTTGGTCTTGTTTCCTTATTTTCACTTGCAGAAACATTTCTTGTATGTCTGCAGTGACGGCTACTGGACGCTCTCTGAATCGAAACAGAATCCCTGGCAGCGATTTCAGGAGATCAGGTCCTTCCAGTAGGTAGTCGTTCAGGCACACTCCACTATAACGGTGCGCGGCGTCGAACACTAGGCGCATCTTTCCCGGCTTATTTGGATTCACGACCGGGAAATGCGGCAGGTACCACACTTTCTTACTTGCGTCTTCTGGTCCATTGCACTCCTGGGCGTATCCTTTGTCAAGTAGGTTCTTGACCAGGGTGCTGTACTGTGCTGCGAAGTGTGGCGACGAATCCATCTTCCTTTCTATCGTCTTCAGTCGACGTAGTGCACAGTTGTAGTTGTTGGGCATCGAGGCATTCTCATCACGCCACGGTAACCCAACCTCGAAGTGAACACCGACTTTTTTCATGGTGCCCTCAACCACGTCAATCGCCTTCTGGTCGTCTGGTTTGACCTTCCTGGCCAAAGAAACTCCAAGGGCGTCTATCTTGAAGTGCGACTTCATCAGTTCCTCTACACGACGTACATCATCTGTCTGTCTTGCTGCAGACACGTCGTATAGATGTAGCACGACTTGTCCCTCTTGTTCCTTCAGCGTGGCGCGCGGTGCGGTCCCGTGGATCACCCATCCCAACTGAGTGTAAGAAGCTGCAGGTTCATGCTTCTTGCCCATGCGTAGTTCACGTGTGACTATTAGGTGCCAGTTGTCAGCACCTATTAGTACCAACGGTGTAGCTTCTCCGTAGTACGCGTCATTTTGTATGTCCCGGAGGTGTGGATAGTTAATTAATGTCGACTTATCCACTGTCTGACCATGAAGTCGCAGGTTTTTCATGGTCCGTGCGCGTAGTGCATGAAATTCACCGCCCGGGCCGCATATCTGTAGCTTCACCTCTTGGCTACATTCTTCGCGTTGTTGCGAAGTCACACTTTGAATGCGTAGAGTGGAGACCGGCCCGCTTATGTGTAGGCGGCGTGTTATTTCTTCGTCGACGAGCGATATCGTTGAGCCTTCGTCCAATAGAGCGAAGGTCGATATTTGCCCGCCGGGCCCTTTTAATATCACGGGGCACATTTTCAATAACACGCGCTGCGACGCATTGCTTGGCGCGGACACGGTCATGACTGCTTCCTGTGTGTGCGGGTTCTCGACGTCGGTCGCCTTGTCTGACTTTTCATTCGGCGGCGCCTCTCGTTCTTTGTGCAGCAACGCGTGATGTGGGCGGCTGCATGTCCCTTTGCCGCACCGCTTTGCTCGGCAATGCTCGCGTCGATGGCGGCTCGTCACACACTTGAAGCACATCTTGGCGGTACGTACCCATTCCCATCTTTCATCGAGACTCATCCTCAGGAACTTTGTGCACTTAGGTACTTCATGGTCGCCGCCACAACACAAACACTCTTGTTTTCCGTCTTCATGGTTGCCCGACGTCGTTGTGTAGATTGCTTCTCGGCCCGGCTTCTTCCTTGTGTTGAGTTGCGACACGCTTCTCGTTTCCTTCCTCGGGGCGGGTGCGGGCGTCGCATTTGTGAAGGCGAACCTCATAGCTCGGTCGGCCTCCCGCATCAGGAACCTGGATAGTACAATAACCTCCGGTTCACGCGACGATTCCGCAGCTTCAGAAGCGTAGTCACACCATCTTGATTTAATGTGCGGGCTCAGCTTCTCTACAACTTCGCGAACCAACATCGGGTTCCATAGGTAACCACGGTTGTCCATCTTGGATAGCACGCACACAATGTTCTGGAATTTCACCGCGAACGAATTCAAGTCATTGGCCGCTCCCGTGAGTCGAGGTAACTTTTTTAAGTCCGTCATCACTCGATCCATTAATATCTCCGGCCTCCCGTAGTACTGTTCCAGTGTCTTCATAATCACTTGCGGGTCGGACGCGGAGTACAGGAGCGCTGACACTGCTTCCCTTGCTTCACCCTTAATGCAGTTGCGCAATCTCGCCAAATTCTCGAACGCGGTGAACTTGCATAAACTCGATGAGTCATCGTACGCCGCCTTAAATGGCAACCATTCAGTGGCCGCTCCCGTAAATGCAGGTAGCTCGGTCACTTGTCGAGGCGGCGGGCGTACGCGTATCATTTTCTCTAATGTGTCGGCCAACTGATCGATTCCTCTTCCGAGTCGACGTTCTCCTCTGGTAGGTGAACGCGAGGCGGATCGTTGCCTTCTTCGGTCATTCATGGCAGGTGCGGCGGCATCAATGTACGTGGCGGGTTCGACGTAGGTGGCGTTCTCTGGGGCGGTGTGCGTGGCGGCGGGCTGCGGTGGTTGCTCTGTCTGCAACCGATCCGCGACTGGAGGGCGGCTTCGGTCATTATTTTGAAGCCACTCGTCCACCCTGCCTTCACTCATACACACGGAGCCCTCTTCACGGGCCTCTGCCTCTGCCTCTATCGCCGACACTTCATATTCGAGTCGCTTACTGACGAGCGCCTTTTCAAGTTCAAGTTGCTCGTTCCTAATTTCAGCGATCCTCTTCTGTGCCTCGTATTCTGCCTTCTTCACTCGTGCCACGTCACTACCATACGATCTTCTGGAACGTATCGTACTTGCTGTTGTCCTCACAGAAGTATCGTGTGCAGCTGTCAGAGTTCTCGCCGAGTCCTGGGTTCGTAGTGCGGAGAGCGTCAACGGATAACACGACGCGGATGGCGTAGCGAGCGATTCGCTATAGTCGTACGCGGTCGCGGTGGCTCTACTTGTAGGTAAGCGAGGAGCCGGCGCGGCGGATGCGCCATCGGTCGTCGTCGACGCAACCCTCCCCGCCGCGGAGGGTGCGGGGGGTGCGGACGCGAGCGCGGGGGCGGCGGGGTCGGACCCAGCCGCGGGCGCACCGCTCGGGGTGCGCGGGAGCGCGGACGCGACGGTCGACGGCGACCTAGGCGATTCTTCGAATGTGCGCGGGCGTCGACTATCGTAGCCCGATTCCGATTCGGTTTCCTTGGCTGTGACGCTTCTAGTCTTCATGCTTGATCTTGAAGTTTAATCTTGATTACAATCGACGATCTTCTGGCTTGAAGTTGGTCTTGATTCAATCTTCAATCGGCGATCTTCTGTCTTCGATGTAGTCTTGATTAAATCTTCAAACGGTGATCTTCTTTCTTCGATGTTGATATCAAGCACGGATTTTTCTATATATCCGTTGCTCGATGGACTAGATGTAGGCGCAGAATCTTCTTTAATATCCGTAGCTCGAAGGACCAGCTGTCAGGGTGGACTGTATGTATGTTGAATGTTGATTGATGAGTAAAACTTCGGGCTTCTTGTTTCTTAATTTATTCCCAGGAGTGGCTTGCTGCTGATGGTTGAGTGACGAAATGTTGAATGACAAATTTGCAGCAAGCCACCCATTATTTATACAATTTAGCTTAGTGCCAGTAAAAGGGTGGCGTAGAGCGCAGGTAGTTTCCGCTCGGCCAATCGGAGCGCGCGTCGCGCGCCCCCTCCCGTGCCCCTTCCCGTGCCCCTTCCGTAGTCTGCACATGTGGTCGGGGCAGGTCTCGACTTGTCCGATATTATCCGCGTGGTGATTTTAACCACGCTCTATGCCACCTTACAATAATGCTTAGGTACTCATATACTTACGTCTAAGGGAGTAATACAAACCTAATCTAATTATTTACATGGAAAAGCCCTACTTAAATCCGTCTTTATTCCATACTTAAATCTAAACCTTAAACAATCATGCAATCCTACTTTATTACAGTTATCTATTTACTTATGTCTATCTAGTTTATTTATTTACATCGGTATCATAATTACACATATCATATCATAGCTACGTCGTCCGTAACAGTAATAGAATACCAGTTTCCATTCATCTCTAATTTCTTGTAGGTCTGCAATCTTGTCAAAGTAAAGTGTTTGATTTTTGTCAATTGAGTAAGTTTCATATCTTGCTGGACAGTAGGTGCTGTCAATGTCATAACTAGCATCAGCATATAACATACCAAGCTGTTCCAGCTAAGCCTTTTAGCTCGGTTTCGCCTGTTTTTGGGTAGTTTGTCAGTGTCAGGGTTGTCCTGTTCCTCAGCCTCCACTAGTGGCACCAATTTTGTAATAGGTCGTTTAATTTCGCCTTTTGCAGTTTGTAATGTCACAACTCTAGTGTGGCCGTCCTTTCCAGGGTGTAAATGCGCTACACGACCCAGTGCCCATTTTCCTGCAGGTAACCTTTCATCCTTAATGCATACAATTTCATTTTTCTTTATGTCAGTATTCTGTCGTTTCCACTTTAGTCTTGCTTGTAGTTGTTGGAGATACTCTTGCGACCACTTCTTCCAGAAATCCTTGCTAATTTGTTGTACAATTTGCCATCTCGTGTTTAAACGGTAAGTCTTGTCCATGTCGGGTTCTGGAATTGTCATGAGTGATGTGCCGGTTAAGAAATGTCCTGGCGTTAGAGAGTTTATCTCTTCGGCGTTCTCTGAAACGGTGCATAGTGGTCGTGAGTTCAAGCAAGCTTCTATCTGACATAGCACAGTGGTAAATTCTTCGTATGTCAGACGTTGGTCTCCAATGACCCGTTTGAGATGATATTTCATGCTCTTTACAGCGGCTTCCCACAGTCCGCCTGCGCTTGGCCACACCGGGGCATTGAAGTGCCATTGAACCCCCATCTCTGATATTTTTCCCAAGAAGAAGTTGTCAATGTTTTCTACAATGCATTTGTATTGTTGCAGTAGGATCCGATTTGCACCTACGAAATTCGTGCCGTTGTCGCTGTACATGTCCCGTGGCGTACCTCGACGTGCGCAGAAGCGCTTGAAAGCCGATAGGAATGCTGTACTGGATAGTTCTGATACCAGTTCTAGATGAATGGCTTTTGTTGCTAGGCAAACAAATACTGCAGCGTACGCCAGTAATGTTCTAACGCCTCGGCCTTTACTTGCCTTGATTTCAATGTGTCCAGTAAAATCGACACCTGTATGTGTAAATGGGCGAGATACTGTCACTCTCGGCTCTGGTAGATCGGCCATAATCTGGTTTGTTTGTTTAGCATTAAATCGGCGACATGTTACACATTTGTGTAAGACCTTTTTGACGGCGCGATGTCCTCCTACGATCCATACTCTTTGTCGTAGATGTCAGGGTTAACTTAGGACCTCCATGTAATGTTCTTCTGTGAGCTTGCCAAATTAATAACTCTGTCAGTTTATTGTCATGTGGTAGTAGAATTGGATGTTTACTGTCTTCAGGTAAGTTTGAGTTACGTAACCTTCCACCTACTCGCAGAATGTCATGTTTGTCAAGGAATGGGTTTAAACTCAAAAGGTTACTTTTTGTGCTCAAACCTCTGTTTTCCTTCAATCTCATAATCTCGCCATTGAAGGCGTGCAATTGAATATGTTTCATTATTAGGTTTTCAACGCTTTGTAGTTCTGTAGATGTCAAATAAGTAGTAGTACGATGAGTGTGGGTGTTCAAACAGCTGTTTATGAAACGTTTCATCCAAGCAATGACCCTTGTAATACGAGTCAAATCGCTGTGTCTGTCTAATAACTCAATTACTATTGAAGACGGTTCACATTTCACAACACACGTTTGCATTTGTTTTTGTTTTGACTCGCATGTTGTTGGTGTAATTGCAATTTTATCAAAAGTATCTTCACTGTTATTTTTCATCCAGTAGGGACCTTGCCACCACAAAGAATGCTGCAATAGTTGGGAACAACTTATTCCGCGTGATGCACAATCTGCAGCATTTTCCTCGGACTTGACATAATTCCAGTGCTGTTTTGGAATTACGTTATGCACTTGTTGTACTCTGTTGCTGACGAACGTCTTCCATTTTGTGACGTCCCCATGCAGCCAGCCTAATACAATCATAGAGTCCGTCCAGGCGTAAGTATTTTTGTGCACACTATCCCACTTAAAGGCTGTCAGAACCTTTTTCATGAGTCGTGAAAGTAGTAGCGCTCCACATAATTCGAGTCGCGGTAGGGTCATTTTTTTGTTGATTGGTGATAACCTCGACTTTGCAGCGATAAGTCTTGTCTCAGGCTCGTTTTTGTCATTTGTTGTCAGCAGGTATATAGCGCATGCATAGGCCTTTTCGGACGCATCACAGAACCCATGTACTTGGAATGGTTTCGTAATATCTCCCAGCCACCTTGGTATTTGGTATTCGGTTATGTTGTGTAAATCGCTAGTAAACTGCTTCCATTCTTCTTGCACGTTGTCAGGTAAGGTTTCATCCCACTCGCATCCCGATAGCCAGACGCTTTGGAACAGCAGTTTTGCTTTTACTGTCAAAGGTGTCAGCCAGCCCAGTGGGTCGAAAATTTTCGAAATTTCCGATAGTAGCCTTCTTTTTGTCAATTGGTTTTTATTGTCAAATTGTATTTTGTTTGTAAACGAAAATGTGTCAGTTGTAGGATTCCATTGGACCCCCAGGGCCTTTATCATTCCATCATTTGTAAAGTGCATTGTCGTTTGGTTTAGATCTGAAGAAGATAAGCTTTCAATCAAGGTCTGGTCGTTGCTTGACCACTTCCGTAGTGTAAGGCCAGCTCCACTCAGCATTTCGATGAGTTGTTTTTGAATTTCTTGAGCTCGTTCGATGGAGTTGCTGCCGCTTAAGACGTCATCAACGTACATTTCGTTGACAATGACATCCGCTGCTAACGGATATTTATGTGCATCATCGTCTGCAAGCTGTTTCAGCGTTCGAAGAGCTAGAAATGGTGCTGCCTTGGTGCCATACTTCACTGTGCACAACTGGAACTCCTTTAAAAGACCTCGGTTGGATTCCCTCCACAGGATCTTCTGCAAGTGTTGGTCTTCTTCATGGACAAGGATCATGCGGTACATCTTTTCACAATCTGCAGTAAAGACGTACTTGTATAACCTCCATCCTAATAATAATGTCAATAGATCTTGATGAAGCTTAGGGCCACATTCCATCAAGTCATTCAGGCTGTAACCTGTGTCAGTTTTCTGGGAGGCGTTAAAAACCACCCTCAATTTTGATGTCACTGAGTCCTGTTTTAGAACTCCATGATGAGGTAAGTAGCATGCCGTGTTGTAGCCAGGTTTGCTCTCCTTCATATGTCCCATTTCCAGGTACTCTTGCATAAATTTGATGTAACTGTCTGATAATTTTTCATCCCTGCCTAATCTCCTTTCTAATTGCATGAACTGTGCTACAGCTCGTGGCTTTGACTTGCCCAGCAGTTGATTAAAATTAGGCTTCATTGGCAAACGAACTGCATATCTGCCATCACCTAATCGCTTGGTTGTTGCAGTGTAGAACTCCTCACAATATCGTTCCTCTGACGTCATAGAATTGCATGCATCTCCGTTAATGTCTTCCACTTCCCAGTATTTTGACAAGTCGTTAACTTCATTAACTACGACGTTGCAATTAAATGTTTTGGTGACATTGCCTGACAATATCCACCCCAAACGTGTTTGTTGAGCCATGGGCTCATTAACCTCCCCTTTGACTAAGCCATTCATCAGTATTTCGGAAAATACGTGTGCATCCAGAAGTATGTCAATCGGCCTAGATAAGTTGTAATCTGGGTCGGCTAGGGTGATGTCTGTCACATGAGGCCAAGGTTTCTTTGCAAATGTAACGTTAGGCAGATTGTTTACTACCCGTGTCATGATTAACGCTTCCGTTGTAAGCTGGAAGTCGTTATATAAGGACTTGCAAGATAGACGAACCTTTCCTTTGCTCCTGTTGGATAAAGTACCGATGCCGCTTATGTTTGCACTCAGCTGTTGACGCTTTATACCCAATCTTTGTGCTGCATTCTCCGTTATCAACGTAATTTGTGAGCCTTGGTCAACTAGAGCCCTTAGCGTAATGTATTCATCTTCAGCTGTGGCTACTTGCAATAATGCTGTTGGTAATAATATTTCATCATCATTATTTGATGCGAAGTTGTTTTGTAGATTTTTATTTGACCTAGTTGAAGTCGATGACGATAGTTTCGATGCTGTTTGTGTTGCTGAGGGCGTTTGCACTGACTTCGCAATATCGCTGTGCAGAAGTGTGTTATGTTGTTCGTTGCAATCTCTGCATCTTTTCTGTGATGCACAGTAACCCTTAGTATGCACATATAGACAATTTTTGCATATTTTATTGTTTTCTATAAATGCCATTTTTTCCGGACTCAGCATGTCAGCGAATTTAGTACATTGAAATAATGCATGATTTTTATTGCACACTGGACAAACAGACTTGCTGAATTGTCCAGCGTTTGACGCATGGAAGTTGCGAGCGTAGTTTTCTGAACTTTTATTGGGTTGTGACCTGGAATTTTTTCCGAATGGATGTGGCGTCTTAAAAAATGGTTTTGATGTAGGTTTATCACCGTTTTCTGTGCAATGGTTCTAATGCCATAAACTTGTTTTCGACGAAATCCATAAAATGATTGTATGTTGGTATCTCTCGCGGATCCGTCCTGGACTGCATGTATTCTGAATACGTTTCGGAGTCTAATTTTTCACACAATACGTAAACTAGAATCGGGTCCCATGAGCTTGTATCAATGCCCAAGTTGTGTATCGCGTTTATTGTTTCATTGGTAGTGTCATATAACCGCTTGAGGTCGAACGCAGATTGTTTTTGCAAATTAGGTTGACGCATAAATACCTGGAAATTTCTGGTGAATAACAGAAACTTATTATTATATCTATGGTTCAAAATTTCCCAACACGTGTCATAATTTTCGGGTGCTATGTGTAAATGCTGCACGAGCTTTTCCGCTTCACCCCGAAGTCTACCCTTTAAATGCTGCATTTTCTGAGTTTTTGCTATCGCTGGATTATTATGAATCGCTTCTACGTAGAGATCCATAAAAGTAGGCCATAAGGTATAGTTGCCGTTAAAGATAGGTATGTCAATTTTAGGCAATGTTTGCTGTTGATGTATAGAAGCGTTTAATTTTGTGTTCAGCGCCCATTTCATATTTGTAAATGCATCTTCGTAACGACAGAACTCGTCATAATAATCTTGTGAATTCCCCTCTAATATGCCATCAATTTGTAAATGTAATTTGTCAATTGCAGTCCACCGAAACTCTACAGTATTAAGCATATCCTCAATTTCCCATTTCTCATTAACCTTGTCTAGGCTTCGATTTACTAACCTATTGAATGCACGGAAGTTAGCTTGTTGCAACTGCTGTAACTCGAGTAGCTTGTCCTCTGCTCCTACAGATGTCTCGAACCGGGTTTTGTCGAACTCAATGTTTAGCTGACTATGGCCGGCGTTACTGGGTCCAGCAAGAGTCTTCATCTCGAACGTTGCAATCTCCTGACGCGTTCCATGGTACCAGCCTTTAATGACCTCAAAAATGTTACCGGTGAAATATTGATGATCTTTCTCCTCTACTGCACTCAGCTCCCGGTTCTTCTCTTTACATTCCGCCCATAGTACATCTAACCTCTCAAGCCTTTTACGAATGTAATCGGTGGTCTTCCTGCTCGCTGAATCCTTCTTAAAATTAGAATGGATTCTCTTCACTTCCTCGAGGATCTCCGCTTGACGCACGATTAAACCCTCCATTGTAAAGTCGTAAAATAAATAATGAACGATCTTACTTGAAATTCAGGAAACCTCCCTGTATGCAAATGCAATGCAATGTGACGCTCTGGAACCTGGACCGCTGCTACCTCCCCGAATGCTCCTGCACGGCAACACACGTGGCACGGTATGACACAACACGAAACAGATCCCGCGCGGCGTCTTATCGACCGACGTATCGGACTGTATAGTACTTGCAATAGTCTCGAAGGACCAAAAAAAAAACTATGTAGGGTGCTTCCCTAACATAAGTAATGTCAATGCAGATGTAAATGTCAAACTTAAACTTAAATGCAGAAAATGTCAGTGAATGCTCAACGGGATGAATCTAAATGAAAATGCAAGTTGTCCGACTCAAACCACGTCTAATTGAACACTAAAATGTAAAATACATAAACTGCATAGAACAATGCAATATGTCAGTGTCAATGCACTGCCAAATGTAGGTTGCGTCCAAAGTGCAAATATGCGAGACTACTGGCTAACTTATTGTAATGCATATAATTATTTTAAAACCCATGTACGTACACCGTACAGTGTCATTTGTATTTGCCATTCTAGTGAATTCTCATGTTTGTGTCATTTGTATTTGTCATTCTATTATTTACTTATTATTATATTCTGTCCCTCGGCAATCATCGCATTTCCAATTACAAACTAAAGCTAATTTCCATGTGCATCAATTATTAGATTTATCTAGTATAATAATTTGAATTCAGAACTAAGTACTTTATTGTTGTTTTATATTGATTTTCTTGTGAAATATATAGAGCTTTAAAAATAGCATTCCATTTTAAAAATAAATTACATTATGTTAAAAAGAGTATTACGATGACCGACTGTTCCCACTTTGCGTCCAATAGAACCGAATGGCGA
This sequence comes from Orthosia cruda, assembly GCA_964057195.1. Classification (NCBI taxonomy): domain Eukaryota; kingdom Metazoa; phylum Arthropoda; class Insecta; order Lepidoptera; family Noctuidae; genus Orthosia; species Orthosia cruda. The sequence goes on along the minus strand of OZ059831.1, from coordinate 39,976,788 downwards.
CGCATGGCAAGAGCCATCTTGCATCAGGACCCACTCATGACCACGACCACTCTGCCAAGAGTGCCCGACTAAGAAGAAGAAGAAAAGAGTATTAACAACACGAAGTTTGCCGAGGGACATTATGAATTTTTTTTACTGTATATAGCTGTAGTACAAAAGGAAGTAAGAAATAAAAATCAAGCTGACACCTTTAGGATTCCATTTATTTTACCTTCACATATCCAATAAATAATTTATATCATAAAACACACATCTAGGTCTACAATACAGACACTTGATTATCTGTTAGATACGCCAATACGCATAATTATGATATCGTGATACAAACACCCCTTACTTTTACTCCATTTTGATATTTTTAAAGAGTAAATTCACTGACAGAATGTTCTTGTTTGAAAAGGAATAAACAATCTATAAGTATAAAGCTGGCAACAAATTATCGGACGCGGCTGATAGCCGCGACTTAATGATTATCTGTGTAATGAATGTACATTACATTGTTGCAAACTATCGGACGTAAGTCGCGGACGTGACCTTGGGCGTTCAGACGTCCGATAGAGATCTGGCCCGCTGGATGTTTTTGTCTGTGCACACATATAAGTCGCGGCTGTAAGTCGCGTTCGATAATTTGTTCCCAGCTTTAAAATTTTCCATCAAATTAATATATTAACAGTAAGGAGTGTTTACAGCACGTTAATTTACAAACATGGATTCAAGATCTTTTTTTGTGACATTTTTACATATTTTCTAACGGAGGAGTGCTGGTAAGACATCATTTGGTAGGTGTGGGCTGAGCTAACAATATAATAAGTTGTCCATAGTTACCAAATAATTGAGAGTATGAAAAAAGAAGTACATTGAAAGAGAGAAAGAAAGCAAAAGAGTATTTAATTCCTAGAAACTGACAATCCTTTAAATTATAAGCTTGAAATCTGTTCATCCGATTTTGGATCTATTAATTTGTCAATTGCAGTCCACCGAAACTCTACAGTATTAAGCATATCCTCAATTTCCCATTTCTCATTAACCTTGTCTAGGCTTCGATTTACTAACCTATTGAATGCACGGAAGTTAGCTTGTTGCAACTGCTGTAACTCGAGTAGCTTGTCCTCTGCTCCTACAGATGTCTCGAACCGGGTTTTGTCGAACTCAATGTTTAGCTGACTATGGCCGGCGTTACTGGGTCCAGCAAGAGTCTTCATCTCGAACGTTGCAATCTCCTGACGCGTTCCATGGTACCAGCCTTTAATGACCTCAAAAATGTTACCGGTGAAATATTGATGATCTTTCTCCTCTACTGCACTCAGCTCCCGGTTCTTCTCTTTACATTCCGCCCATAGTACATCTAACCTCTCAAGCCTTTTACGAATGTAATCGGTGGTCTTCCTGCTCGCTGAATCCTTCTTAAAATTAGAATGGATTCTCTTCACTTCCTCGAGGATCTCCGCTTGACGCACGATTAAACCCTCCATTGTAAAGTCGTAAAATAAATAATGAACGATCTTACTTGAAATTCAGGAAACCTCCCTGTATGCAAATGCAATGCAATGTGACGCTCTGGAACCTGGACCGCTGCTACCTCCCCGAATGCTCCTGCACGGCAACACACGTGGCACGGTATGACACAACACGAAACAGATCCCGCGCGGCGTCTTATCGACCGACGTATCGGACTGTATAGTACTTGCAATAGTCTCGAAGGACCAAAAAAAAAACTATGTAGGGTGCTTCCCTAACATAAGTAATGTCAATGCAGATGTAAATGTCAAACTTAAACTTAAATGCAGAAAATGTCAGTGAATGCTCAACGGGATGAATCTAAATGAAAATGCAAGTTGTCCGACTCAAACCACGTCTAATTGAACACTAAAATGTAAAATACATAAACTGCATAGAACAATGCAATATGTCAGTGTCAATGCACTGCCAAATGTAGGTTGCGTCCAAAGTGCAAATATGCGAGACTACTGGCTAACTTATTGTAATGCATATAATTATTTTAAAACCCATGTACGTACACCGTACAGTGTCATTTGTATTTGCCATTCTAGTGAATTCTCATGTTTGTGTCATTTGTATTTGTCATTCTATTATTTACTTATTATTATATTCTGTCCCTCGGCAATCATCGCATTTCCAATTACAAACTAAAGCTAATTTCCATGTGCATCAATTATTAGATTTATCTAGTATAATAATTTGAATTCAGAACTAAGTACTTTATTGTTGTTTTATATTGATTTTCTTGTGAAATATATAGAGCTTTAAAAATAGCATTCCATTTTAAAAATAAATTACATTATGTTAAAAAGAGTATTACGATGACCGACTGTTCCCACTTTGCGTCCAATAGAACCGAATGGCGACGCATGGCAAGAGCCATCTTGCATCAGGACCCACTCATGACCACGACCACTCTGCCAAGAGTGCCCGACTAAGAAGAAGAAGAAAAGAGTATTAACAACACGAAGTTTGCCGAGGGACATTATGAATTTTTTTTACTGTATATAGCTGTAGTACAAAAGGAAGTAAGAAATAAAAATCAAGCTGACACCTTTAGGATTCCATTTATTTTACCTTCACATATCCAATAAATAATTTATATCATAAAACACACATCTAGGTCTACAATACAGACACTTGATTATCTGTTAGATACGCCAATACGCATAATTATGATATCGTGATACAAACACCCCTTACTTTTACTCCATTTTGATATTTTTAAAGAGTAAATTCACTGACAGAATGTTCTTGTTTGAAAAGGAATAAACAATCTATAAGTATAAAGCTGGCAACAAATTATCGGACGCGGCTGATAGCCGCGACTTAATGATTATCTGTGTAATGAATGTACATTACATTGTTGCAAACTATCGGACGTAAGTCGCGGACGTGACCTTGGGCGTTCAGACGTCCGATAGAGATCTGGCCCGCTGGATGTTTTTGTCTGTGCACACATATAAGTCGCGGCTGTAAGTCGCGTTCGATAATTTGTTCCCAGCTTTAAAATTTTCCATCAAATTAATATATTAACAGTAAGGAGTGTTTACAGCACGTTAATTTACAAACATGGATTCAAGATCTTTTTTTGTGACATTTTTACATATTTTCTAACGGAGGAGTGCTGGTAAGACATCATTTGGTAGGTGTGGGCTGAGCTAACAATATAATAAGTTGTCCATAGTTACCAAATAATTGAGAGTATGAAAAAAGAAGTACATTGAAAGAGAGAAAGAAAGCAAAAGAGTATTTAATTCCTAGAAACTGACAATCCTTTAAATTATAAGCTTGAAATCTGTTCATCCGATTTTGGATCTATTAAGCCACAGACAGACACAGCTTAGCATAATTATTACATTCATTGTAATAATTATGCTAAGCTGTCAGTAGGCAGAAGATACAGAAATGGTTCTTAGTTAATTATGGAATTAAAAGCAATAAAATGATATGGAAAAGTCACTGTATCATTAGCTCTTTAAACATAATTATCACATACGCTAGACATTTAGCACGATGCATATACACAGCTATCTTAACGATTAACATCAATACTTTTAATACTATATCAATATAGCAACGCCTTACTGTGTTGTGTAAATGAAATGCACAAATTTCTTATTTTAGAGTAAGTTGGAAAATCTGTAAGTGGATCTGCAGAGTTTTAAATAACTCTGCAGTTTTCCTTAACTGATGGAATGAATGGGATTTTTGAAAACTAAAATATTTTTCCTATGAAGTATGTTCTAGAAATATTTTATTTCCACCCTTTATTTATGCTTGTTTTTGATTTAACGTACATTTCACACACACACGCACACAAAATAATATTTAAATAATCCAGGAATTATTATAACGGCAAATAAATCTACTTCTAAATACATAGACTATCATAAAACGAACAGTGCAGTTTGTCCTATGGCAAATAAACTTAATAGCTTGTTTTATAACAACATACTTTAATCCATCGATTGGTCCTTATACAAGCGATTTGGTAGGTACTTATCAGGTTACGTACTTTTGGGGCACAACAGAGCGTTTAAATGGCAATTTTGTTTCAGATATAGCATTGTTTTCTGTGTTCCTGTTTTAATACATTAAAACTATGTACTTGGGGCCGTGTTACCGTAATATTTACTTAGGATATGAATCTAGAAATTATAGGATACTTCAATGGTTTTGTTTTTCAAACTACACATTTTAGTCATAGGTAATCAAATCATTTCTAGTTTCGTTACTTAAATACCGTCACCGTTTGAGAACAAACAATAGGTATAAAACTAAGTAATTTTATGAGACGATACCTTATATAAAGATACACTCAAACTATCACTACCAACATAGTAAAATTTATCAAAACCGATTCGGATATAACTTTAACATGTTCATAAATAAACCTTCTACAATTCCGTTGACATCATAAATTAAAGAATAAGTGACGCTGCAGAGTCTTAGCAGAAATACTCTCAACAAAAATATAACTATACGACCGATGTCAAAAGAAAAAACCTAAAAACTAACCTAACAAATGCTAAACAACACTAAAAGCTAGCGAACGAGCATCAAATAAACACGTAAAGCGATAAATCAACATGAGAATACCAACGTAACTTAAAATCACAATAAAAAAACATCACCAAACTTAACAAGTTCCATCGTAACGCTGATAATTTTTTATTACAATATTTTTTGTCAAATAATCCTTTATTTTCATATTTTTATAGAATAATATTTTGTTATATTACTATTTTTGAATAACCAAAGTATTTTGAAAAGCGTGCAGACTGTTAGCAGTTTTGCTGAGTTTGAATGATAATAAGTGATACTGCAGACTTTTCCCATAATTCTTTCCCAATCCTCTAATTTCTTTATCTTATCTTCGCTGGTAAAATATGTACCATATTAATTTTAATTTCTTTCTATTTTAAGGAATTTTAACTTATTTCAATTTGCTAAACACAGTCAAAAAGACGCATTTTTGCACAATAAAATAATAAGGCCAAAAAACCAAGAGAAGGTATTTCAACTGATTATAACTTTATATAAGATTGTAAAACAGTTAAGTAATAATTAATTACTCTGGCAATTCGTTTACGTACCAAAAAGGAAACTCTCAAAAAGTCTTTAGCACATGTAACAGTCGTTCGTTATTCAGTCAAAAGCATAAATACAAATGCATTATTCCCTGTCTAATCCAAAAAAATAAACTTTACTTCAATATACACTACTGAACTAAGCAATTAGGGACCCACTTGCGTTATCTGGCCGATTATTTACGTTTAGTTTTTTTTTTTTTGTTTCTTTAGTTTTTTTTTTTTAAGAATACTTAGTTCAGTGGTAAACATATTACATTTATAAAGTGAGCTTTATTGTTATCTAAGCGCAATACGGACCCTCTCAGGCCAACTATTTCAATACATTCAAACTAAAGACAACTAAAAATAAACTAGAAACAAAATAATAGATTCAATACAAATTGTATGAGGCATTCATTTAAACTACACATAAAAATTCGAGGAAGAATTATATTATAAATACTTATTTAAAGTAATATCTATGAAGACAGCTTTTTACATCAATTCGAGTGGTTTATAATAAACAGGACATATTTTTTTTATAGATTTTTCAGTTTTTATGAAGACGAAGATAAATTATGCCCTTATTACTAGCACAAAAACCACATTTAATTTATTTTTATTCTGTGTATTTTACACTGACAAGCTTGAATGAGACAATCAACCTATTACATTTGTCTATTTTCTTTAGAAATCATTTATACCTATTTCTTTCAAGCTTGCAGGTTGAAATACACAATTTATATGATTATTAAATAACAAATAATAACGAGTATTTCATTTAATTTGTCATTTAATACATCTACAAACAAAAAATCGCTACTTTTTGCTGTAGATAATTTTATAATTTATTTTAACTACTATTGTAGCCTATATTAAAACTATAAGTATTTAAATTCAATATAATTATAGTATTACATCTCCCGAAGGATAATGTTATGTAGTATGGGAGATTAATAAATTACTTCTATGTATATTTCTTTATATGGATTGAGTTTATCATTTACTTTGATATTCTTCTTTGGTTGAGAATAACGTTTTGAATTTACTCTCGAGTATATATCACATAATAAGGTACTGGGAACTAAGTCGACATTTTAACAAATACTGGTTCAAGACAGTTTTCAATGGAGACGCACAAACGTCGCCCACTCTATCGACTATCGAGGAATTTTGTAAAAATTTCGATAAAAGGAAAGCTCATTCCGTTACAGGCTATCTATTATTTCCTCAGACCGAATAGGTACCTATGAATCCTGTTGATGCCACGTCGATAAAATTGTGGACCGGCCTAAATGAAATGGCTAAAGAACATAATGGTTTCAAGTGTATCTGTCTGTATATCAAAGTAAATGATAATCACAATATAAGACTAGAACAAATGTATTCCTTGCAAGGTACGCGGGATATGTTCAACCTTAGAGAACTTGTACACTTCACGGATATAAGGCTGCGTTTGCGATACATTTTCTCACATTATTATCTTTCATCTAGTTTTCTGAATTATCTGCTTGTCACATTCGTTTTATAACTTGAACTCATTTTTACTGGTTTTTGTGGTAAAAAAAAATCTTTTTAGTTTTCTGAAAGTCAAATTAATCTGCTTATCACATTCTTTTAAGTAAAACTTCAACTCTTTATTTATTATTAATTTTTTCTCTTTACTATTTAGGATATTGTTCAATTAATTAAACTTGAATTGTCCTTAGTAATGTGACAGCAGATAGGAACAGACTTTATCACATGCCCAGTAACATTATAGGCGACATAGCTCGTAAGATTTCAAACCCGAATCCCGAAGAAGATTTCACATTGATGTTTGACAAACATTTCTCACAGCAGTTTTTTCGACCATGACCTATCTAAGATAATTTCACTACCAACCTAAAAAGACGTACCCGTATATTCCCTGATCCTTAATCGCAGCATTTCCCCGTCAAGTGTAAAGTCCTCCGTATGCCTGCTGTGACCATCTAACATTACCTGAATTGAAGTAACGCGCCGCGTCTAAGGTACCAGGTTCAGTATATTCCGGTGTTCCAGCGATTCCTTCAGGGCGTAGAACATTTGCAATTGTTGTTCGGGTTTCAGGTTGTATACCTATTAAACAATAGAAAACAAGTCAGTATTTCTCTTTCGATTTTTTTAAGGCCATCACAGCTTACTTATGACACGGGTTCCCAGCGCTAACAAAGAAAATTTGGTTCAAATAAATGTCCCTAGATGGCGCGATATGTATCGATTTGTGTGTAAAATTAAAATTTTCAAGAATTGATCATAAAAATTGTATGTTCTTTTTAATTAACTCTCCAAAGCACAAAATTATGGAATATTGGGCTTTTAATTCACATTTCAAAGCTTATTTGAAATTATCATTTAAAATTGATTCCAATAGATGGCGCGGTTTTAAATTTTGTGAGGCGTGCCACTCGATTTTTTGAATTTGTATTGTAAAATATTTTGGTACAATGAAACTGTAATAACATGCAAAATAATAGTGCGATAAATAGGTATCGACCCGCCATGTTCAGTGTACCCCATCACCAATGCAGTCGATCCAACGACGGCGCATATAGGCGGACGCTACCGTGATTATTCTAGGCATTTTCATCTAAAAGAAGTTAGTGGGTAGAGGAGCGAGGTAATCTTTTATCATAATTATAAAATAAGCATGACAGACGATATTGATTGTTATGTCCGGTCTCTTAATGTTCATAACTTCGCAGAGCATAGTAGATAGTGGCATGCCCAATGTATGATGATATAGCGTAGTGGCTTCGTCTAAGAGTTGTATAATTCAATAGCCGACTTTATAGCAGTTACTTCATGGTTCCTAGTAACCTATTATATAAAAAAAGTCGTGTTAGTTACACTATTTATTATTTGAGAACGGTTGGATCGATTTTGACGATCTTAGATTTGTTGGATATATCTCCGCTCCGAATAACAGAACGTCTATTAAAATATCAGAAATATTAACGACAAACGAAAATTCATTTCCCATACACTTTGCGAACACAGCGCCATCTCTGATACACGTCAGAAACTAAACACGGACCAAAATGAACATAGCGTTATCTACTGGTTCCGGTAATGCCAGTAGATGGCGTTGTCGATTATTCTCGAATTTAAAATAAAGTCGGGTTAGTTACACCATTTTCACAAATGTATGGGCAAGTTCGCCTGGACAGCTTGTAATGAAATAAAGAGTAGCTACTTTTGGCTGTCGAGGTGTTTCTCTGATAATGAATAAAGTATCATGGTGTCTCACCTGTTGCAACAGTTTCTGCGGCGTGGCGGTGCGAATGAAGCTGGTGATGTAGACGTTGACGAAGGTGGCCATCAGGAACTGGCAGTCGAAGCGGTCCATGATGCCGCCGTGGCCAGGGATTACGTCGCCGAAGTCCTGGAATAGAGATGAGAAAGTTGAGCAACGTTTGCAGAAAGCTAAGGGTGTTACCATACCAATAGATCGCCGAGTACAATTATCGACGTCGGTCGTCGGCCCATTTTTTAATCTGTAGTTAACTCAACCAATGGTTAAATTAATAACCAATGGTGATAAAAGCAAGCTTAAGGCCCTTACTCCGTTTTAGTGCCGTAAAACTAGGCTAGGCTAGGTTAAGTGGTTTAAAAATATATGTTTATTATTGATGCATGTACATTATTTGTGAAACATGTTTTTTTCGTATAACTAATAGCTTTGCTTTAAAAAAATAATTAACAACAAGATATTTTTTCGCTACTTTTGCCTACTCCTCCAAAACGACTTGGATGTTTAAAAATTATTTTACACAGAAAAATTTATGGTTAGAATTTCTTCTTAACCTACATAGGTTAAGTAAATCAAAAAATATTTTGCAAACAAAACTGTCCAAAAGGAGGTCCTGGTCCAATATTGATATTCTGGCTCCGAACGGGCGCACGGCCAGTACCGCGTTAACATAAGGGGAATATATACGCTTTAAGTAAATTTATCAATTTGTTTGGTTGTCAGGAAAGAGCAATAAAAGTCTGCCAAGCTTTGCACCAATGAACATTTCATTAGCGCCGTTATCAGTAATAGGCTGATAACATCTAAGAGTAGACGCTACACTGCAACTGTTATGCTAATCAACCCTGTTATTAAGGCCGGGTTTCTCACCGCTAAATTATCGCAGAATTAATGTCACAAATTGTCAAGCACGCGTTATCTGCTGTGATTGGTTGAATGTATTTTCAACAGCCAATCACAGCAGATAACCGGTGATTATTCGTCGATTACGTTAACAGCCCGATAATCGAGTGTGCACAGATTAGAGAAGTTAGAAGAACTTAGTTTCTACAAATATCAAGTAACCCCAAAGTATAAGTATACATTATTTGTGCATTTTCTCGTGCATTAAAAAACGAATCTTTATTATTTGAAGCAGTAACATCATCATCTGCCTAGCCTTTTCCCAACTATATTGGGGTCGGCTTTTAGTCTAACCGGATTCAGCTGAGTACCAGTGTTTTACATGGAGCGACTGCCTATCTGACCTCCACAACCCAGTAACTGGGTAACACGGTACCCCTTGGCTAGACTGGCGTCAGATCCCAACCTTGTGACTACTCGTAACGACTGTCAAAGATCTTCATATGACAGCCGGGACCAACGGCTTAACGTGCTTTCCGAGGCACGGAGGAAACTCGGTATGTTGTTGGTCACCCATCCACGGCCCGACCTCGTCAAGCGTTGCTGAACCTGAAGATCGACCCGTGCGGCTGTTATTATTTGAAGCAGTAACAAACCTACTAAATAATTAACCAATGACGGATACCTTTTTAATGCTCATCAGATGGTGCCACTGCCGAGTAAGGTCTTTAAGTATAGCTGCGCCACAATATTTTACATTTAGTAGCCTTCACCTCTACACTAAAATGTATCAAAATGAAATGAGGTGTTTACCTTGATCTTGAACGCGCGTTTAAATCCTGAAGCGAAGAATCCTCCGAAGGGTCCGATGACAGAGCTGAACGTGCTCAGACACAGCGAGTGGATCATGAAGGGGTAGATGTTCATTGTCTCCAGGCCCAACTGGAAATAAATGTAATTTATTAGCGATAAGATTTTCATTTTGTTCTTTAAGTGCGCTTTTGATTTGGGCATAAATTAAATAAATAAATTTGAATTTAGTGGCGTAGACATAAGATATACTTTCGGTTGGCTAAGTGTGCCCCCGACATAGAATGTGTCATGCCTCTCGAGTTGTGAGTATTTTCAAAAGGGACTGAGCGAGTAGACATTACACTAGTGAATCGATGGTATAGTTGTCGGCACGTCACTTGGCAAGAGTCGTTTTTAAGGTCTCTTTGGTTACCAGACGACGGACCCGGGGAACGGAAAGCACCGTTCCGGGCGCGCGATTGGTTGTTCAGTTGACACAAGGATCGACTGACCACGTTCCGTTCGCTCTATAATGGTAATTGGTCAGTTACCCCTACTACCCCATCCTTGCCAAGTTACATGCCGGGGAGTATAGCAGGCATATTTTTAAGTAATCGATCAGCCGAACAGTCATATATCTGCTAAGTGTGTGGTGATAATCATCACATACTTACCAGATAGAGTACCAATCGATAATTGAGATGAGTTTTCTGTGTGCTGTTGCGATTTTCATTCATAAGCAAGTCAGCTAACTTTGTCCTAACGTGACAGTTACCGCAGCCTTATTGCGTAATGAATTCGTAAAGAGCAAAGGGGAAAGAGTATGAAAAATCGACCAATCGCATAGACGGAAAGCCACATCGCGTCATTTATCTCGAATGTGAATGGTCGATTTTTCATACTCTTTGCCCTTTGCTCTTGCCGAATTAATTAAGCAATAAGGCAGGCGGTTAACTACTTAAATGTATTCTCTTACCAATAAGCTTGTTATACAAATATAGTCGGACCATTCACGTCAACGTCATTAATTGTACCTGAAAGTTCGCTCTAAACCAAGGATGCTCATTTCGACAATATTTTTACATTATTACCTGCTAGAAGAATAAGGCAAGTACAAAATAAACTTACAACTTTCATAAAAGGCTGCATAAACTGCGGGGGCGTGTATTCCTGGAGCCTGAACAGCAACGATGGCTCACAATCCATGGTCATGCGGCCCAGAGAGTCCGAGTACTCGATGGGGCACACCAGGTACGGGTATTGACACATCATGTAGGACATCTGTGGAAGAAAGAACAATGGGTTGTAAATACGAGTAGTAGCAGTACAGAATTTAGTTTTTTGTATGGTCTAAAAAAGTTTAGACGACGCATTTATGGATACAAGGTGGAATATTTTTCGTTAAAAGAGATTTTTTTTACTAATTATTAGTACTAGAGTAGCCGTATAGATGTCGCTAGAGTGCTATATAGGATGTTTTTACAGACAATTAGTGCGTATGTGACTTTTATGACGTAGAAATAAGAGTCATTCTATTAATATTCATCTGCGTTCATGTGGTGGTTGTTCTATAATAGATTATCTAGTGTTTGTGTAATCAATTTTTTGTTCATGTTTTGCCTATAATTAGCAGTGGAACTTGGTGTTTTGTTGCTCTTGTAACAATGGTTTAGAGAAAGATTCTTCTGATATTATTAACAAGTAGCAAATCATTTTAACAGTGCTGTGCGGCTAGCAAAAAATATCCAGAGCATTATGAAGCGGTGTCAAGTTCCGCAACTATTCGAAAAGGGAGGATCGTTCGACCAGACGGGTTTTGTGTCAGGGGGTCTACTCCTTAACTCCATCAACGAAATTACGGGCCCAATCGAAAGTACCAACTCTGGAACTTCGCGGTGCACCTTACTCTGTAGTGATTAAGTTTTTTTGGACGGGTAAAAGAGCATCGGGAGTAGGTACAATTACTGTCAAATCACCTACGAAAAGATGATTCGTTTCGGGCCGAACTAAGAATGAATGACATCACAATTTGACAGTTGTACCTACTCCCGATGTGTTTTTACCCGTCCGAAATAAAATATCATTACGGAGTAGGGTTCATTCCAAAGTTTCTAAATACTGTCGGACGGACCCGTAACTTCTAGACGGAGTTAGGAAGAACCCCCGGGCCGGGCAACTCCCCGATGTTTGTTTTCGGACTGTTGTATACGTTCAAATCGCGCCGAAAACTCTGCTTACGCGATGCAGAAATTGTGTGACGTCAGGTCATTAGTTCGTAGGTGGCAGTATAGATGCCGCTACACATTTCACTACACTCAATAGAAACACATTTTATTTTCTTTGCAACTAAATTTTTTTATCAACACAATGTGCCATCGTCAAACCAACTTCACACTTTGGTATCTTTATAAGACATTCATATGAACAACAACAGAATAATTTTCAACAGTAATTTTCCACTTACCACCAATCCAAACGCAACGGTAGATATTCCTCCACCAATGAACCCTTCCCAGGTCTTCTTGGGACTCAGCTTGATCAGAGGGGTCTTGCCGAAGAAGAAGCCAAACACGTAGGCCATGACGTCATTGCAGATGATCATCGAAACTGGCACTATGAACCATATTAGACCTGGAACAAGAAAATATTGGTATTAGAGATTTTATTCTGGTTGAAAATGTTTTAGATGCATATTGGTATTACCGTCCCGAAAGGCAAAGACTTCTTACTAGAAGCACAGATAATATAATTCTAGCATACAGATGAGAGTGTTACGTGACTTAGAAAAGTGTAACACCGAATAACACGTCCCCGTAAGTTTACTAATACGAAACACTTAACAACAAATGCACGCTACCACGAAAAAGATGCCTCTTCCCATACAAAAAAACCGTGCCGACGATTTACCTAGAGTTTTTGGTCTTATTAAGATGATTATTTTTATAAGTACTTCGATCGCGTTCAGTTCCGTTCCACGGCTGTAGATGGTGTTAGCAGCGACTTGCAAGTAAAAAGGTTTTCTCGGTTCGTGACTATTTTTTTCTTTTAATACAGTGACGACTTGTTTTATATTAATTTTATACAAGTTATTACAGTTTCATTCACCAAAATGTGTTACAATACAAATTTAAAATATAGAGTGTCATGCCTCGGAAATTTAAAACCGCGCCATCTATTGGAATCAACTTTAAATGATCCGTTCAAATAATATTTGAAATGTGAATTAAGAGCCCAATATTCCATAATTTTGTCTTATGAAAGTTGATTAAAAAAGAACATACAATTGTTATGATCGATTCTAGAATATGATAATTTTACACACAATTTAATAACAAATCGATGCATAACGCGCCATCTAATGACATTTTATTTGAACATTACATTATTTTTTTTTTTTTATTTGAGCCAAATTTTCTTTGTTAGTGCTGGGACCCCGTGAAGCCAAAAAATCTGACACCAGTCTTGCCAAGGGGCATCGCGTTACCCAGTTATTGGGTTATGAAGGTTAGATAGGCAATCTCTCCTTGTAATGCATCTACTGATACTCAGCTGAATTCATATAGTATAAAAAAATAAAAAAAATAATGGTTAAATAAAATAAGGGCTGAGGATGACAGTTTTTTTTTTCTATTATGTGATAAGAAACACTAAATAACACTAATAAAGTTACATCGTTTATAGTCGTAATAGCATCATAAACAATTTAACCAATTTGTTTTGGCATTCGCTAGATAGGAGATGCCAATTAGTGTAATTTACTCATATCTCTTTCTTCGATGAATGTACATTGAACTCCCATAGATACATACGGTCCATAAAAAAACAAAGTCTTCTAAAAGATAAAGCGAGCAATCTCCGTAGGATAATTACTAAACAGGGCAGTCACCTTTAGGTGTCTTTTTATTTTGTTAAAATCGTTTACTTTTCCATTGCATTGGCATGATAAAAATTTACGCTTTTTTCTTTGGCGGTAGGCAGCAACTACAGAACTTCACTAGCTAAGATCCTTAAAAAATTCTTATGCTTCGTTTAGAAATAAAATTCTTCTTCTTCTTAGTCGATCATTTTTGGCAGAGAGGTCATGACTCGTGGTCATGGGTGGGTCCTGATGCATGATGGCTCTTGCCATGCGTCGCCATTCGGTTCTATTGGACGCAATGTGGGAACAGTCGGTCATCGTAGCTTTGGTGATATTTTTAATAAGATCTGTCCACCTGGCATATTTTGCCCTCCATTCTGCGTTGGATTACAAGACGCTCCATTGAGAGAGAGAGATCTTCATTGCGAGTTATATGCCCAAAGAACTTAAGTATTCGTATTAAAACAAATTGAATTTTATTAAATCGAGTTGCGATAGTGATTATTTATCCAAGTAGGCCGGTTTTAGCTACCCAAGGTATTCCGGACATTCATTATTCATTACTAAATTATAACTACTTAGGTATTTAACCACAAATAATCGCTCTTGCAGACCATTTCCAAGCTAAAATCACGCTGCAATCTGCATATCTAATACACACATCAACACGGTCTAGGGATATTTCATACTCAATTAAATAACTCGAAAAGTACTGGCCGCATTGGAATCTTTTATACACCGATTTGTTTGTAATTTATCTCAGACTAATTCCAAACTCAATTTTTTGAAAATTCTTTTGTTTCGGTGGCATAAAAATGTCTTGATGTGTAGGAGAGGGAATTTTCATTTGTGCGAAATTTAGAAAACAATACGAATTACGTTTAGTTAGTTTTTTTTCATTTTTAAACGAAAGATAAAGTTAAAATTGAGGTATTGTAGCCATGCAACGCCAACATTTGACGAGGGCGGAGATGTTACGAGCTGTGGGAATGCTGGAAGCTGGGTCTGTTCAGCGTAATGTTGCTGAGGCCATAGGGACCCACCAAAATGTAATTTCAAGATTGTGGACACGCTATTGTGCCACAGGTGAAGTAGCGGAGAGGCACCGGGGGCCAAGTCGCATCACTAACCACAGACAAGACCAATTTTTGCAAATTACTGCGCGAGCTCAACCAAATGCAACGGCGACTCAATTGGTCCAAAGGCTGCGAGTGGAACACCAAGTGCTTGTGAGTGACCAAACTGTAAGAAGGCGACTGCATGAAAGCAATCTACGCTCTCGTAGACCACTCCTGGTCCACCTTTACGGAGAGGCAATCATGGACGACGATTAGAATGAGTTCGGAACCACGTGGACTGGGGCCGTGAGCAATGGTCCAATGTGCTGTTCACGGATGAATCCAGGTTCGGCTTCCATCCAGATTCACGAAGGACGCGTGTTTGGCGAGTTCCTGGACGATGGAGCCGTCTTCAGAACCCTCAGGAAGTTCACCCATACCAAGGAGGAACAATTATGGTTTGGGCAGGAATTCGTCTTGGAGGACGGACGGATCTCGTTTGGGTGCGGGGCAATATGACGGCAGAACGATACGTCCAACAGGTGCTGGGGCTCGTAATCATGCCCCACAGAACACAAAAGGGGCAAGATTTCCTGCTCATGCACAACAATGCCCGGGCACACACGGCGAGAACGGTAGCAGCTTGGTTACATACACACAATGTTAGGGCCTTAGACTGGCCTGCTCAATCGCCAGATCTAAATCCCATTGAGCATGCGTGGGATATGCTGCAAAGAAGAGCTCTGAAGGAAGTTCCTGAAAATCTGGCTACAGAAGATCAACTTTCTGCGCACCTCAGAAGGACATGGGACAATATTTCGCAGCAAGACATTGACAACCTTGTTCTGAGCATGCCGAATCGTTGCCGATGTGTTATGAACATCATGGGCGCTTTCTCAGACTACTAACTTCAAGTTTATAAACACAAATTAGATGATTTTTAATTTTTTTTCAGTTTTTACTCATAAATTAAAAGTTAATTCATATACGGTTTCCGTCTATGCTTCATTTTTTTCCATAAAATCCTGAAATTTTAATCGAAGTACCTTAACCATTATTAAAAAATGGTAGAATATTAAATAACGTATCTTTTAAATATATACATGTCATATAAATAATTAACACATTGATAGTAATTCGCTTTTTTAAAAATATCCCTAGACCGTGTTGATGTGTTTATCTACCCATATCATATACACATCCGGTGGTTACTGGTGCTAGCCGTAACATCGGTTAAAACTCGATAAATCATAATACACACTGCGCCGGTTAAAACTATGTTATTGGTGGACCAATCAATCCTTGTATAGCTGTCGTAGCCATATCGTAGAATTGGCCATTTTATGATGAGGCTGGCTTTGTTTTTGATGCGTAAGGTTTTACGATTTGTTCAACGACGTTTGGCCATTATAATTAATCTATATGGCCTATCCTGCAATCTGTGCCCCAAAATATGCAGCCAAAGTGACCCATGCGCTGCCACCGACAACAACGCGAAGTTTTGACCAAAAAGATCTGAATAACTGTCGTGCTCAGTGACACGAAAAACATTAATGTAGGATCGCCATAAAAATGTAGGTAATACATTTTTTTAATTGTATAAAGCTCGCACTTGTTTGCATTGTTACTACATTTTACTACTCTTTCTACCTCAATTCACACTATTATTCGATTTTAGTTAAAGAGAATTACCACCGCCATGATGTCTTACATAAACAACGTGTCAAAATTTCAACAACGGGCTATCAGCGCCTCTAACGGTGATTAGTCTATTTTACGATAGGATCGGCCAATACGGCCATGTTGTCAACCTTCGAACTTTTAAATAAATGGCCGGTCACGTCATGAAAATACCAATTTAACGCGCTGGCTACCACATAGCCACAATAAAAGTGACCCATTTCTGTTAAATGGCTACACGATATGGATACGGTTATTAGTTTTGTTACAAACAACAACAGTGTTATTAAATGATAGGAGAAATGTGATGTTTTTAGTGTTTGATAAAAATAAATAGAGTCTGTTTCCTAATTTCTTTCTCCATGTAATACTCTGGTACTCCGCTGTATTCCGTAAGACTGGAAGCCAACTCGAGCATACTTGGCTACCTACTAAAAAGCTGTTGGCTAATATATTGGTACAAGCTTCTGCCAGCAATTTCGCCCGCATTACAGTCGGAAAAATAATTGCCTATATGCTATGCCAGACTATAATCTATCTCTGTGCCAAATTTCATCCAGATCCGTTCAGCCGTTTTGGCGTAAAAGATTTAAAAATCATTGACCTCCTATCCATCCTCACAAACTTCGCGTTAACAATAGTATAGTAGGATCCGCGAACAGGATTGTAAACGTCAGAATCACAGACTAGTCTGAATAAACCTTTGACTGTATAAACCCCTAGTAAATCACTTATTTTTCTCCCTTTTAAGGGCGTTCGAAGTTGTTATACCATTTCTGAGGAGTTCCCTGAAATTGGATAGGCTTCTAGTAGGTCCACACATGGGTGCAAACCCCCCTAACCCTTTAGGGAAATACAGTGATGTTATGTACGAATACCTAGTAAATCATGTCGACATGTTTCATTAATACCGGATCTAATAAACCTTAATAACGAGTGTCTGTCTGGGACACTAATGAAACCCCGAATCGATCAGGCCCCGATTTTAATCCAATAAAGCCCTAATGGCTTTTACCCCTCACGCATGGCCTTTGGGACTTGACAATACCTACAGCTATTAATTTATATCGGGTCGACTCAATATTTACATACGATATAATATTTATGGATTTGGATTATATTCTGATATTATTTATCAAATTTCTGTTTTGAATTTTAGCGAAACAGGAGTACATAACACTTGCGAAAATTATAACTAATGCACAAACAATCACAAGTAATAAAGATTGAATAATTCCATGGCTATTCATTGTGGACCTTCTGTTATAAAGACATGGAGCCTATGTTATAGGTGTACCGGCAAATGTATGTAATGTAAGTGTGTAATGTATCTCATGACAAATGGTGAAATAAAAATTTGTTGTGCGCTATACTGGGGAAATTGGATTACACGGTCTTGATACTGTTTAATTTTTATTTATGTCTTATGTATTAACTAGCTGACCCCCGGGGCTTCGCTCCCGTAACTTGCTACCTAACCAGCTTACCCTGCATATATACCTACTATTTTTTATCTATCATCAATAGTTTTCTCAGCGTACGCCAAAGAGTGAATTGTATAGGCAACATTATGCTACCTTGGGTTACATTATTGTAATTTTCATAAGGATCTCTATTTTTTTTTTAAATATACTATAGCCTATGACACTCAGGAATAATGTAGCTTTCTACTGGTCAAAGAATTTTCAAAATCGGTTCAGTAGATCCAGAGATTACCCCTTACAACATCACAAACTTTACCTCTTTATAATATTATATTAGTATAGAAGTATAGATGAACATGAAGTATATTAGGCACTAGCAATCCGCCCCGGCTTTGCACGTGACAATTTAAAAACAAAAAGCATCTTCGTTTCTCACTCTTTCCATTGGTGAAAACGGCATGCAAATCCGTTCAGTATTTTTGAGTTTATCGCGTACAAACGCGGCGGAGGACTTCATTTTTAACCGACTTCCCAAAAAGGAGGAGGTTCTATGTTCGACTTCATGTTTGTATTTTTTTTTTTTTTGTGTATGTTCACCGATTACTCCGTCAATTGTGGACCGATTTTGAAAATTCTTTTTTTGTTTGAAAAAATATGTTCCGAAATTGGTCCCATTTTAATTTGGTGAGAATCTGATGAAGAACTTCGGAGATATACAACAGAACTCTTCAATAAATAACGGCAAATCTCTCGGGATTGCTGCAATCGCATGTCTGTTTGTTGTTTATAACATTTCATAACATAACATCACGCCAGTTCGCTCTTAAGGGGTAAGCAGATCTCTCATTTCACCGGTTATGTTCAAGTTTCATGAAATCTATTCTGGCGAAATAGTTCCCTTAGTAACTTGCCTATTAGGTACGTACAACTAAAAAGTGAAAAATAAAAAAACTTTTTGCAAAAAAATACTACCGACTTCCACATACAAAACTACAAAGTGCAAAATAAATTAATTTTTTGAAGTCGGTGTCCATAATGCAAAAAAATGGTACCTACGAAAGACACTGACTTCAAAAAATTAATTTATTTTGCACTTTGTAGTTTTGTATTTGGAAGTCGGTAGTATTTTTTTGCAAAAAGTTTTTTTATAATATGTGGTGATAGTGATGTGTATGAAGACAATAAGATTTTTTATGCCATGAGATTCCGGTAGACCTATTATAGTAGATTTCTTAGACTCTTTATTTTAATAGGTATTCCAGGTGCTCGTATAGAGAAAAGGTCCATCTCCTCTGACACTCTTATTAGCCTATAAACAAGCCTATACCCAGGCTATTACTTAATCGTACCAGTAAATTTTCAATTCTCCTTTCTCAAAAACTTACTAGAATCGACTAACGTACAATTTTCACTAACAACCTTTATTTATACCCCTTTCTGAAAACAGTCGACTACAATTCCAGCCCGTAAATGTCGCAGAAAATGTAGTGAACTTTAAAACAAAAGGCTTCGACCTCAGCGTGACCCCGATATGTCAGTCTTGGTTTACAGCAATCTATCAACAAGTTTCTGCGACCGGGGAAATGTGGGATTTTATCCGGAGTACAGGGAATACTATGTGAATTTGAAAATTAAATGTAACTACGGAACATATAATTGCTACATATACTATGAGGTAGTATAAAAAAAACAAAACACCCATAATAACTCAATTTACACATTCGTGCTGTTTGTCGCTAAGAGTTCGGTTGTATGCTCCATATCTTGAAAACTGCAGGACCGATTTTGATGAAACTTGCACAATTCCCCTAATTTGACAGATACTCAATCCAACACAAAAAGAATTATCACGATGATATAAGTAATTTCGGCGAAATGCATGGACAAACATACATGGAATTTGGCACAAGTGTTTAGAAGCCTACAAAGAGTAAAATATGATATAGTGGAGTTCCAAAAATATTACATACATTTCGAATTGATGAGACCCCATTTTTTTGAAGTCGGTAATAAATGCTGATTCATACTCCCTATTTGTAATAACACACAAAAAAAACAAGCAAATTCAGTGGCAATTCTTACTAACTTAAGCACTGATAACTCCTTTATATGCACCTATAGGTCAAGTCAGTGATTAGTATTGATCGGTATTTCGCACCGTCCACTACAATCGTGATTAAAATATACCTCCACAAAATCGATACATAGACACAAAAGCTAATGTATGTAAGTGTTCTGTATATTTTTACATACATTGTTGAGTTGCAAAGTGCTCCAGCTGTGGAAACAATGCCGAGGTTAAAGATCAAAAAGCGTCTAATAATAAAATGCAACGTGTTTTGAGTAACGTTAGGAACAGCGTGTGGATATGATTCGGTTATCTTTAGACTGTTAAACTAAGATATATAGGTATTAGCTTCTAGTCAAGTAAATTAGTGTTAAATACTAATAAGCACCGATACCAGTAATAGGGATGTTAACTGAAAATTCGTTTTTTGTCCGTCAGGTAGATTAATAAATAGGTCGAGGGAGCTCGTAACTAGGTATACGGGTTAATTTAAAAGGGTTGCGAAATTGTCAATGAAATTTGGATGTTCTGGGTGATGTTTTGACAATTATTGAGATCAAATAATAATGATAATAGTTGGATATAGGTGACGGTAATTTATTTTACAAAAACTTTTTTTTCTTATATAACACAAGTGTGACAATCTTTTCATGTGTATGACGAAAAAATGGCCAGAGAGGTTTGAAAGAAGACAGTAGGGAGGTTAACTGAAAATTAATTTTTTGTCCGCGTACGTTTTGTACACGTATTTTTCTTTTGACACGTAAACATAAACTTACTACGATATAATGCATTGAAATATCATGTGACGTCACGCCGATAGTACTCTTTATACGGACATAGTGTCGTCACAAGCCCCCACTCCTGAACTTTGATGCGCTTTATCTTTGTCAATTTTTATAGATTTTGTAAAGCAAAGAATACGTGTCCAATATTATTTGACTATCTCACTGACGGACTATATATAATTATAATTTTTCTACCTAGGAAACTTCCCTATTGGCCGGCCTGGTCAAACGATATTCGTCTGTATCAATGTTCAAAAAAATATAGCTTTTACATGCTTTGTGCGCGTGATATAAAATCAATAATAGGTATAATAAACTTTCACTCATGGAGACTACGATAAGACTGAGTCAGATCCTGATCAGTTGTGCTGAAGAGTAATATCAATACGCCACGTCGAGTTGCCATGAAAACCATCGATTAATGACAATAACAAGTAAAATTTCAAAATTTAAAAAACCCCCGACACGTTTTTATTTCACGCTACATAATTTATCTAGTACATAGTAGATACGCTTCGATCCGCAATCAAATGAACACGTAATTATGACACGATATCTTGCGTAAACACCCCGATTCAAACAGTAAAACGTCCATAACTTTTGAACGGCTGAACCGATTTTATTCAAACATAGGTAAGAACACTCTCGATTAAGTCACCTTTTAAACAAAAAAAAAACGAAATCAAAATCAGTTCACCCGTTTGGGCGCTATGATGCCGCAGACAGAATCACAGAACCACACGTCAAACTTATAAGAACCCTCTTTTTCCGGCGGGGGCTAAAAATAACAAGCTTTAACTCTCAATTTCATAATTCGAGGTAGAGTTGGAGGGCATGACTTGGAATATAGGGTTCAGCCTCTAAGGCAATTCATAGATTATCCTAAATTTCTGATTTCTGTGACAAATATTAAGGTTGGCAGTCACGCTAATATGGCCAGACCACCCAGACAGTCGACAAGCTGTTAACCATTCTGCATGAAAAACTTAATGAAGAATAAACAACCAAATCACGAAAGTGGAACCAACAAACTCACTACTTTATTAAATCAGTATTGAAACTCGTTTATAAATCACTTGTTTACTCAAGCATATAAAGCGATTCAGAACGACGGAACCACAGAACACAGAATTTTTGCGTGACTGAGATGCCATTTTACTACAAGCTTTCATTTAGTTGCGCATTTCCCTTTGGTCTGGTTCGATTGAGTTGAATTTTTACTTTGTTTTTAGTGGCAATATTTTTCTTGTATAAAAGCTTGTTTAATTTGTTTTTGTACATTAAAGCTTGTAGGTGTTGCTTGTTGTTAATAGAATAGAATATGGATATACTTATACCTTGTACCCTTGTACGCCAAAAACTCTCTTTTACAAAAAAACAACCTATTTCTATGGGTACAATGGCGGTCTTATTGCTGACAGCGATATCTACCAGACAAGCTGTGGATGGACTGAAAGAACTTAATAAAGAAGTCGGGTTTTTTGATATTTTTAATTACCTTTTTTATTTTTAAATTATTAGCATTTTTTTTCGAATTAGATATTTTTGAAATCACCAAAAAATTGGGACCTCACAATATGGCACCCTTAATACGCCATTTTTCTGAACGAAAGAGTCATCAAAATTGGCCAACGCGTTTGGTCTCTAGAACGCCATATAGGATATAGGAACAAACATACATACATAGACTGATATACACATTGCCCTTCTTCGACAGTCGGGTAAAAAGGGGCAATGTGAGCTGAACACAAGTTTCAGCTAGTAAAATCGTCATGAGCCGTCAATTTCAATGAGTAAACTGTGACACTCAATGACATGCTTGGTTTGTATGTAAAGTGTTCACCTTCACAGTGCCGTGTCTAGCAGTGCCCGCTGAGCCGCCTTTAATGCTCTGTGGCCAGACTAAACTGCTTCATACAGAGCAAAATATATTGATCACCTGCTTGCGTGCTACGCCAAAATAAGCTGGAAAAACAGAGTGTATGTTTTATGGGAAATTGTACCTAATGATTGGTTCATTAAGGTTTAATGTTTGTTTTTGCTTTAAGTGCGGTTTTCGCTGACACAAACCAACGTAATCTATTTTAGCGACGGCTTCCTTCGTAATATGTCTTGCAGGTTGTGGTCATATTGTTTTGGCGGTAGCGATTTACCTTTTGCCTTTCATACCTAGTAACAGACAAGTTCTATTGAGCTTTTTAGTTATACATTGAGTATTCTCTGTTTCTGTAACAGAAAAAATATTATGTAAAAAATTGTTAAACATGCATTTTTTTGTTTTTTTTTTTATTTGATTGCTGACTGAGTGGATTGTCCGTATAAAGTTCACTGCTGTCAGTTACATGTGTCACCGTATAGTGTTGTTTACTAACATTTAGTTTCAATCCACATTGTTAATAACCCTATTATGAGTTTTCGCTCGAATTAGGTTTTGAATTTGAATATGCTCACGCTTGACCACTATCTCACCTGATGGTAAGCGATGATGTGATCGACGGTGAAGCACACTTGCCTAGAAGTAACCTAGCAAAAAATAAATAGCATTTGCGGCTGATTGGTTGAATGAATTTTTAACACCCAATTGCAAACCTTGACTTGCGTTTTTTTTTGTGATGCGTCGATAATATTTTCCTTATCAGAAACGGGTGATAAACTTGTGTAACAATGCACTTGCTCTTCTATTTTCTTCTCCAGTCTATACCGTGATTTTTTATTTCGTAGACTACTGTCAGCTGCCAATGACCTTATTTTTTTTCAATGTTGCAAGCGCGGAGCAAAGGGTTGTAGGTAAGGCTCAATCTTAAGTGATTCATCGAATCGATGTGACATAGACTCCTCAATTTAATTTTACTAATTGATGTGAATAAATGTTTTATGAATATAAACGTAATACATTTTAATGTAACAGTATTCATACACATTTATTGTGTTAAATATGAAATCAACAATAAAATAAATGCGATCGATAATATGAAGTCTGACATAAATGAGTAGAAACTAAATAAGGGCAGCTAGTTTCTTAACAAATGTAATTTATTTGCCGTGAAATAGTTCCATTTTCGATTTATTTCGATTTTCGATCAACTTTACTATTTTTATGTATCAATAAAGTGACAACCCCCCAAATGTCAGTGTAGTCTACGAAATTAAAAATCAGAGTATAGCTTAGTTAGCCCAGTCGCCTTTGTGAAATCTATTAGGGGTTCACCGTCCTTCATAATTTTATGTTTATTAATACGGACTCCAACACAAAATGGATTCGTTATTCATCAAGTACAATTCACTCATTCCAAGTTCTGACGCACCGATGATACATTGACCGACACGTAGAATATCTAACGTAGGTGACTAAAATCGTACGACTATTTATTATATCAAAAGTTATAAATATAAACAATAATATTATGGCGTGTTGAAGTGAAAGTCAATCACATATAAGTAAGTAAGTAAATAAGCGTTTATTGGTATTGATAACAGAATTAATACGTAATCATTTAGGTAAATTGTTATTGATTTGACTTCTTTAATTATAACTAGTATCACAACAAACTATTTACCTACTGTAAGTAGCTGTTGCAATCTCAGATCAAATAAAAAGTCAAGATGGAACGTTGCAAACAACAAAGTGAAGCCGGTTCAAACTAAGCCTTGCCGTACAAATACACAATTACACGCACTCATGTACAACGAAATTAGGCCTTAGCTTGTCCTTCGAGCTTACAGATCAAATAATAAAGCTCAACTGACAAGCTAAAGGGTAGTTTCGTTATACGTGTGAGCGTATAATTGTGTATTTATACGGCAAGGCTTAGTTTGAACCGGCTTCACTTTGTTGTTTGCAACGTTCCATCTTGACTTTTTATTTGATCTGAGGTTACAATAGGAATTTCATCCTTTTCAACTCAGATCAGCTTTAAATCTAGCAGCTAAGTACTTGTATTTTACAGCCATCAATGTCATCCTGGAATGTGATGTCACCATCTCAACGTGACATCGGAACAGGTCGCTCCGCGAAGCCAGTGAAGCCTCCTGGAAGCTGTTTAGCTTTTGGGCGGAGCTAGGCTGGCTATATTAGCTAGTATTGTTGTCGGCACGTAACTTGGCAAGAGTCGTTAGATGAGCATAATTAGTTTTTTACCCGAATGAAATTAAAAGAAGGGTAATGTGTTTCTCAGTCTATGTATGTTTATGTGGCCTTCTAGAGGCCAATCGCGTTAGCCTGCGAGTGTCACTGGCTACATAAAAATTGGAAAATAGAAAAATGGCGGATTTTGGGCGCCATATTGTGGGGCCCCAATATTTTTTTCCTCCAAACCCATCGTGAGGGATAACAAAATGTAGGGTTTTAAAAGGTAGTTTCAAAAATATACAACACTTATATGTTTAAATGTACCTATACCTAAAAAAAATTATCTAAAAAGATATAAATAAAAAAAGTTAATTCATAACATCAAAAAACAACATATTCGCGAGCTGGCTGACCAAAACCAGATGTATCCTCCGACTGCTCTGCATGATTTTCTTCTTGTTAACGTATTTCTATTTCTCTTTGGACGCGGGGAACATTAAGCACCGTTCCAAACGCGCGATTGGTTGGTCAGTTGACACAAGGGTCGACTGACCAATCGCGTCGCGTCCGCGTTCCGTTCGCTTTATGTGGTGGTTGGACAGTTCGCGAACTATACGTGAACATACCCTACTACCACTAAGCCAAAATCTTGCCAAGTTACATGCCGTTGTGCGTTGTGGTATATATAGTCCCTAACTCCCTATACCCTAACGCACAACGGATCAAATGTGATTTCAAGTGCGGTAAAAGGGAGTCCCACTATGTACTACTACGAGTATCTTACATGGAACGACTGCCTATCTGATGCCCACAACCCAGAAACTGGTTAACTTAGAACACACCTACTGTGTGTATCAAATTAGATATATCAATAAACTAAAATCTATAAAGATCGCAGAAAGACCGATGAGACCGCAGCAATTTAACGTAATTCCTTGTAACATATAAGTATTGTAATGTAAGTAATTACTTGGGTAGGTAAGGAAGGCAAGACCAATAATGATATTGAAATAAACAGAAAAATAAAATAAGGGACTACACTGGTATCGACTGAGTGATCATGACATTCTTGGGACCCCATTTCACCGTTACATCTGTTGTTCACAGGAATAATACACGTTGTTGTATCAATTCTGCATTGATTTTACAAGGTCTTCGATAGAATTACGCTGTTTCGCAAATGCACTTTGCCATGACTTTGACTGGCAAAAACATCAAGTTTACGTCTCAAAAACCGCCAAACCGAGGCGTATCAACAAATCAACCATGAAAAAACCCCATAACACAAGCTCAAATAAAAAAGTGGTTAAGAAAAAGCCCACCCCCCTCCTCCTCAGATGCCAAAATTGATGTCTCTTTGGAGTAGAAAGTGCAAGAAACTCCAATAATAGTTACAAATAACTCCAATATTTCCTTACATCCCTATCCGCTATTCTGCCCTCACAAACACCACATCCTTACACCTACGCGGCCTAGTTACACTACCTACATTTGAAAGGCTTCCCCTGTCCCTGACTATGTTGACGTGACACCGTTGTTGCGTTGTGGACAGGGGACGTTATCGATGATATTGTGTTAGAGCACAAAGCAGAAAACTAAACAGTAAATGTATATATATAGTGTTGACAGGAATTATGTTTTTGTTTGTAGTTGGTCATTTGGAAAAGGCAATCGGTATTTGAGACTTAAATAGAGAATGGGGGTATATTTGACAAGTATAAGCATAGGTAATAGTCAGCCTTTAAGGCGCAGATACTCCTCAGTAGTTGATTGATTAAAATGAGAATCACATCTAAACGGGAAAAATATTATGTTAAATTAGATCATTTTCTTAACAATTTGATCTAAGAAAATTTTGAGTTTTATTCGTATAGCGTAGTGTAATTCATTTTGTAAAGTTATGTCTAATACGGACAAAAATAACGACAATCGCACAATAGCCGCCGGGATACGCCAGGCTGCAGGCAGGTTATGGTGCACCATCTCAATGACAATTTAATTTAATGATTTTTTTTATAAAATTCCAGAATAATAAGGAAAGTACAAACAACTACTGAAGTTTGGGTCGCGCGGGTGTCAATGTTGCGAGTTTCGTTCGCTCAAGGTCGTTGGCGACTGTCGACATCTTAAAGTTTCCACTGCGGGGCATAAGCCGCCTCTTTCTATCTGAGGGAGTGGCCAGTGGGCCGTAAAACCAACACGAGGGCCCAGTGCAAGGTGGATGTTACATCTTCTGGATGTTTCAACCTCGGCTTTTCCCGTTACGCGAAGTCGGATTTCCCAATCATGCGACGCCATTTCTTTCTGTCTTGTGCGTCATCTTCAGTTAGGCCCATCTTCCTCATGTCTTGGAATTATTGCTTCAACGATATGCCGGTTTCCTCACGAAGTTTTCCTTCACCGTTCTTTTGAGTAAAATCTATCTCAATCTTCTTTGGAGGAAGGACCGACCGTATAAACTTAAGTTTCTCGTGGAAAATGAATCTTGTGATAAATTTATTTCTTTAAATGAAAGTTTTTGTATATAGCTAGACGGATGGCAACTGAATATCAAAGAAAGTGTGAAGTTAGGTACTTCTTTCCAACCAGTGAGGACGCGATTAATATGAAATTCATGTAAATTAATGCAAGAGGTCGGGTGTCTCTCTTGAATTAAGTCAGGTCAACGATCTTATTAACTTCAGTTTGATTAATTACATTCATATACTTTAAGTGTATGATTTGGCAAAGTTAGGTAAAGTTTATACGAAGAAAGAGTGCAGAACGGATTTTTTTTTCAGGAATTCATAAAGAAAATGCTTGCTAGCCCAAGCTCTATAATTACATAGTCAATTGCGTACAGCCAACAACACAGGTAATTACGCAGTCATTAAAATCCACGATATCTAACATACTTATCTGTCGACTGTACTCATCATTCCACAAGCAATCTAGTGTCATCGTAACAGTCGAATTGTGGTTCAAGATCAACGTCTGATAACACTATCAGTTACATCGTCTGTGTTTCATGTGCTATCTTTATCTTAGCGGTTACACGTGGGTATGTTTATTACCAAAACAATTGAAAATCAATAATTATTCATTTGTCCATTGCATCCTTGTTCCACTCACAGCTGAGAATATGCTTACTCCTTTTGTGCCATGCTTCCCTGATTCGTGCGTTTCTCATTATACGGTATTTTGTTGTTACTTCAACTATTTGGCTTTTGGTCTACTACCTACACTAGTTCTACAGTCCTTCGGCAACCGTTTAATTCTTCTTCGTCGTGTCAAAGGTACAGTAAAAGTTTGTTGGCCCAACAAGTCGCCATCTTGACATCGTCGGTGGCAACGCAAGTTCTTAATTCTTTATTGTACACCAAAAACAATATTTAATACAATGTGATAATAAAGTACATGTACAAAGGCGAGCTTAACTCAGTCTTGAGTTCTCTTACAGCAAACCCTAGAGAGTGACAGAAAATGATGACAAAAGAGGGTGTCCAGTGTAGAATTTTAAAATAACATAATTATAATCATAAATACAAATATATACTAACAATGCGTTAAAAGGAAATGCACTTTCATTTTCCTCATGAAGACATCGAGAGAAGGGCTATCGCGTAGGGAGTGTGGGAGAGAGTTCCAGACGTGCAATGCAGTTACAGTGAAGGAGCCATCAAAACGGTCGGATGTGACGTGGGAGTACGAAGGAGAAGTCACTTCTGACTGCATGTTTTGGAGCACAGAAGACAAGAAAGAACGTAAAGCATAATCTGAAATGCACATCCACGTCTATCAAGCAAGGACTCGGATCCACTGGCCAACTATCATGTCTTACCAAGCGACAAAAACTGTAATTTTATTGTACAGTCACCTAGTAGGCAAAGTTAATTAAATCTAGTCACGCCAAGATTTAATTAATTTGGCCTACTAGGTGACTATTACATGTTAATAATTATACAAGATAGAATTTAATTTGCATTCACTGCATTTTTAACTTATTATGCTTTTCTTTTAAACGCCGCGGTTTGCCTCATTTATTCTCGAGACCTACTTTACCATTTATAACTTAGTAGATCAGATTATTCGTTCCAACTGCAATGCATAAAATTACTCCCTAGATCCAAGGAACAAGACTGCACGGTTACATGCAAAGCGACTAGTTCACAGCAGGTCACGATAGTAAATTCTAGAATGTCTGTGCAAATGAGTAGTTAGCCGCTACTTTACGCTGCAAGCGCTAAATAAGCGCTGAAGTAGGCGTAATACTATACACTTGTATATTTACTAAACACTTGTCTTGTCTTTTGTCTCCTGCAGACAGGCGCGACACGACAATGCGACAATCCTTTTAAATATAGATTGTTTTGCCATAGAGTTAAAAGTACCACTTATTCGGTCCCATTACATTTAAATGCTAGGCGATATCCCAGCACACCAAGACAACGGAGAGTGGGGAGAGGCAGAGACAGTGATGAACTTGACAATTACGGACGTGGACGGAAAAGCAAGAGGGAAGTCTTTGCCCAGCAGAGGGACATAAAACAGAGTGCCAACAAGCAGGCCACCTACGGCCATTTCTATAAAACTATCTGCGAGGTCCCTTATGCTATAAGCACTGACGTAGTCTTAATAATAGTGTACCACACACTTATCATACTTAACTAAGACATGGAATGGGACGAGAATTGCATGATAGCGCTATTGTCCCCAAGTATTATTAACCGTGAGCCCACTATATAAACGTGTTCATTGTTTTCTATGTACTTATCGTTTAGACGTGTGGCAATGACACTTAGGTTTTGTTAGCCAAGGACGGGTTCATTTAAAGAGGTCAAATCTATACAGAAAATGGTATTATTCGGTAACTGGTGGAAAACGCAATGTGACCTACAAAACGTTTTGGCAATACCGTATGAATCTTGTGTGTATTTGTATTTTTGTTAGTTCAGTGGAACGCCCGCTTTTGTTTGTTGTACATTCGGACCTGTTCGCGAAAAACTACGGGCACGCTGCTGTAGGCTGCACACATTTTTCAGAGAATAAGGGCATCGCCATTCGGTCGGCAGTTTTAATTTTTAACCGACTTCCCAAAAAGGAGGAGGTTATCAATTCGATTGTATTTTTTTTATGCGTGTTACCTAAGAACTTTTTTTTGCGTGTTACTTTACTAGGTGAACCGATTTTGATAATTCTTTTTTTATCGGAAAGCTGGTGCTTGTCATGTGGTCCCATTTAAATTTCATCAAGATCTGATGAAGAACTTCGGAGATATAAAACAGAATTCTTCAATAAATGACGGCAAATCTCTCGGGATCGCTGCAATCGCATGTATGTTTTTATCACACTTGCACGTAAAAAGTATCTAAACATACAGGTTAACTTGGCCGTAATGCCCCATATAAAACCCTCGGGCTTTCTTTTTGTCATGAAACCCTAGTGCGGTAAGTAATTTTTTTTTAATTTATGGTACAGCACACAGGTCATGCAAGTTCAAGCAAGGAGTTTACACACTATTGAAAAATTTTCTTAAAATGTTATCTAAACAGGAATTTCTTTGCAATCTCGCTACATGTTACTTAAATACTCTACTAATGTTCTTAATAATCGATTTTAATATTTATAGTATGAAAACGTTGAAATTATTTAATTCTTTTTACACTCCGTCATGGCTGTATACCTACGTAAGTATTTGCCTTTAAAGTTTCTGAACGAAATACTGTTTTATCTGTGGTGTGGGAAAAAATTAGCCAACCGCTTAAAAAAAAGTTCACGTATTTCGTAATAACAGCTGTGCTGACTTGTGTATTAAATTCATAATTATTATTCGCAAATGTGATGAAAAACATTGTGTGTATCACGGGCGGTACGGGAATTACGAACCTCGACTCAGAAAGCCCTCAGTCTTCGACTTCGGGCTTCTACTAGAGCCTCGATCGTAATTCCTTACCTACCGCCCTTAATACACAATGTACTATTATTGTATACACCGTTTCATAACATATCATCACGCCAGTACGCTCTAAACGGGTACGCAGGTGTGTACAGTTCACCCTGGTACACTCTCATTCCACCGGTTGGTTATGTTCAAGGTATATATTATTCGAATGATCTATTCTGGCATCAGTGTGGGTATTATAGGTACCTTACTATAGAACTTATCCATTGTGTAACACTAAAAAGTAAAATAAAAAACTTTTTAACAAAAAAATAATACCGACTTCTAAAGCTGAACACTACAAAGCGAACAATAACTTTTTTTCCGAAGTCGGTGTCTAAAAACGAAATACAGTAGGTGGCAAAGACACCGACTTCGGAAAAAAGTAATTTTTCGCTTTGTAGTGTTTTGTTTATCGCTCCAGTAAAAGGAAAATAGTCTGAATAAGTCTTGCATGCGGGACTACTATAGTATGCTAGTATTGAAGTACGAATCTAGGTACATTTAGAGTTAATTTACGTTAGGTTTGAAAATGTTGTAAAAAGCCAAAGTCACTTATTATTAATCACAAAAAAAACACGCAATGTGCTCATAGTTTGTCGTAGAGCCGGTCATGTGGATAATTGAAAATTTACTTATTATCAGTTGCGTCGCTAATGAATTCGGCATTTTGGAAATATTTGGCATTCGTTTGATATTTGGAATTGTATCAAGAATTACAATACACTTCTGCCAAGCCCTTTACGAACGTGACGAGTGATTGATATAGCAACGATGCTTGCTTTTGCTCGAATTCCCGACAAGATTAATGAAGATAGGGGATTGATGTTGAAGATAACCAAGCCCATTCACCGGCGTGGTATCTTGGTTAACCCAAATTTTTGCGGTAGATTTGATGATAGGCCAGTGATAGAATTTCTTTACGTTTCACGAGTTTTATGAAAGTTTAGGACATTTTGTATTCCTTTTTTGGCAAAGAAAATATTGTATAATTTCACAGGTAGGACTTATCTATTTTTAATCCCCGCCGGAAAAAGTCAGTTGTTATAAGTTCGACGTGTGTAGGTATCTGTGTGTTTGTATATGTGTGTATTTGTGTACTTGTGTATCTATCTGTGGCATCGTAGCGCCTAAACGGATGAACCGATTTTGAAACAGTTTTTTTTTTTGGAGATGTGTTTTCATCGAGAGGGCTCTTAGCTATGTTTGATGTAAATCGGTTCCGCCGTTCTAAAGAAATGGTCGTGTTACTGTTTGATTCGGGGTGTTTTTACAAAATATCGTGTCATAATTACGTGTTCCAATAAATTATGTAGCATGAAATAAAAATAAGTCGGGGGTATTTTTTAAAGTTTTACTTGTTAATAATGACCGAACAGCGATTTCGCAACTAATGTTACTATAAACAAATATCTTTCGAAAAATCAAAAAAATATTCAATTTGGTGTGAATTCATAATCAATTATTATTTTTCTCGATCAATCATCGTCAAGATATTATTTGATTCATATACTGGTTATCAGAGAATTGATGAGAGGGGAAGAACCGGAGGGTAAATAGAGCATGAATAACCCAATACTTGTAAAACCGGATACTACACAATCCGACCAAAAACGTTGAAATTATTTAATTCTTTTTACACTCCGTCATGGCTGTATACCTACGTAAGTATTTGCCTTTAAAGTTTCTGAACGAAATACTGTTTTATCTGTGGTGTGGGAAAAAATTAGCCAACCGCTTAAAAAAAAGTTCACGTATTTCGTAATAACAGCTGTGCTGACTTGTGTATTAAATTCATAATTATTATTCGCAAATGTGATGAAAAACATTGTGTGTATCACGGGCGGTACGGGAATTACGAACCTCGACTCAGAAAGCCCTCAGTCTTCGACTTCGGGCTTCTACTAGAGCCTCGATCGTAATTCCTTACCTACCGCCCTTAATACACAATGTACTATTATTGTATACACCGTTTCATAACATATCATCACGCCAGTACGCTCTAAACGGGTACGCAGGTGTGTACAGTTCACCCTGGTACACTCTCATTCCACCGGTTGGTTATGTTCAAGGTATATATTATTCGAATGATCTATTCTGGCATCAGTGTGGGTATTATAGGTACCTTACTATAGAACTTATCCATTGTGTAACACTAAAAAGTAAAATAAAAAACTTTTTAACAAAAAAATAATACCGACTTCTAAAGCTGAACACTACAAAGCGAACAATAACTTTTTTTCCGAAGTCGGTGTCTAAAAACGAAATACAGTAGGTGGCAAAGACACCGACTTCGGAAAAAAGTAATTTTTCGCTTTGTAGTGTTTTGTTTATCGCTCCAGTAAAAGGAAAATAGTCTGAATAAGTCTTGCATGCGGGACTACTATAGTATGCTAGTATTGAAGTACGAATCTAGGTACATTTAGAGTTAATTTACGTTAGGTTTGAAAATGTTGTAAAAAGCCAAAGTCACTTATTATTAATCACAAAAAAAACACGCAATGTGCTCATAGTTTGTCGTAGAGCCGGTCATGTGGATAATTGAAAATTTACTTATTATCAGTTGCGTCGCTAATGAATTCGGCATTTTGGAAATATTTGGCATTCGTTTGATATTTGGAATTGTATCAAGAATTACAATACACTTCTGCCAAGCCCTTTACGAACGTGACGAGTGATTGATATAGCAACGATGCTTGCTTTTGCTCGAATTCCCGACAAGATTAATGAAGATAGGGGATTGATGTTGAAGATAACCAAGCCCATTCACCGGCGTGGTATCTTGGTTAACCCAAATTTTTGCGGTAGATTTGATGATAGGCCAGTGATAGAATTTCTTTACGTTTCACGAGTTTTATGAAAGTTTAGGACATTTTGTATTCCTTTTTTGGCAAAGAAAATATTGTATAATTTCACAGGTAGGACTTATCTATTTTTAATCCCCGCCGGAAAAAGTCAGTTGTTATAAGTTCGACGTGTGTATCTGTGTGTTTGTATATGTGTGTATTTGTGTACTTGTGTATCTATCTGTGGCATCGTAGCGCCTAAACGGATGAACCGATTTTGAAACAGTTTTTTTTTTTGGAGATGTGTTTTCATCGAGAGGGCTCTTAGCTATGTTTGATGTAAATCGGTTCCGCCGTTCTAAAGAAATGGTCGTGTTACTGTTTGATTCGGGGTGTTTTTACAAAATATCGTGTCATAATTACGTGTTCCAATAAATTATGTAGCATGAAATAAAAATAAGTCGGGGGTATTTTTTAAAGTTTTACTTGTTAATAATGACCGAACAGCGATTTCGCAACTAATGTTACTATAAACAAATATCTTTCGAAAAATCAAAAAAATATTCAATTTGGTGTGAATTCATAATCAATTATTATTTTTCTCGATCAATCATCGTCAAGATATTATTTGATTCATATACTGGTTATCAGAGAATTGATGAGAGGGGAAGAACCGGAGGGTAAATAGAGCATGAATAACCCAATACTTGTAAAACCGGATACTACACAATCCGACCAAAATAACGTACCGTGTAAACTATCTATTAGTCAAAAACAATGGTTTATTAATATGTAAGTTTCATATCTTCTGAGAATACCTATTCAAATGAGTATTCACTGTTCAAAAGTAGGTCGTAAACAACTCTCGCCATCTGTTCGGTCTTATACAATATTTATAGGTAAAATGAGCAGGAAAATGTCGTAAGGAAAGTTTTGAGTACGAATGGCTTTGAGAGGGAAGGAAGACCGAAGAAGCTATGGAATGGATGGGTTACTACTCAGATGTCGACTAATAGAGAAGTTCAATAAAAAGAAACCTCGACACATTTTTATTTCATGCTACATAATTTATCTAGTAGTAGACATGCTTCGATCGACGATCTATCGAACACGTAATTATGTCACGATATCTTGCGAAAATACCCCGATTAAAACAGTAAAATACCCATAACTTTTAACGGCTGTAACGATTTTCAT
Source organism: Orthosia cruda (assembly GCA_964057195.1). NCBI lineage: Eukaryota > Metazoa > Arthropoda > Insecta > Lepidoptera > Noctuidae > Orthosia > Orthosia cruda. The sequence goes on along the minus strand of OZ059831.1, from coordinate 39,941,955 downwards.
CAAACATAGCTAACACACTCTCGATAAAGTCACATTTAAAAAAAAAAAAAAAAAAAAAATCGGTTCATCCGTTTAGGAGCTACGATGCCACAGCCAGATACAAAAATACACAAACACACAGGTAGAGTACAAACATTTTCTTAATATCCCTCGGCAATCTTCTTGTTTCATCAGTTGTCGGATTTCTTTCAGTTGCCAGTTGAGTTGTTAATAGTCTTTTAAAATAATATAATTTATTTAAAAAATGGGAGGAAAGCTGCTATTTTTACAGCTCACACGGAAATCTAAACAAAACAACAATGAAGTACTTAGTTCTGAATTCAAATTATTATACTTGATAAATCTAATAATTGATGGACATGGAAATTAGCTTTCGTTTGTATTTGGAAATGCGATGATTTTCGAGGGACAACTTGTACTATACACACGTTAACCTTGTAACACCTCTCTTTTTTGTCGGGGGTTCATCATCATTTCAGCCGAAAGACGTCCACTGCTGGACATAGGCCTCCCCAGGCGTCGCCACAAAGATCGGTCCTGTGCGTTTTGCATCCACCGGACGCCCGCAGCCTTGACTAGGTCGTCGCTCCACCTAGAAGGAGGCCTTCCAACGCTGCGTCTTCCGGTACGCGATCGCCATTCTAGAACTTTTCGGCCCCAACGGCCAACTGTTTTGGGAGCAATGTGCCCTGCCCACTGCCACTTAAGTTTGGAAATTCTTCGGGCTATATCGGTAACCTTGGTTCTCTTGCGGATGTCTTCATTTCTGATTCGATCACGCAAGGAAACGCCGAGCAAAGCCCTCTCCATTGCCCTTTGGGTGACTTTAAGCTTTCTGATGAGGCCCATTGTGAGCGACCACGTCTCTGTCCCGTAAGTAATCACTGGCAACACACACTGGTCATAGACTTTCGTCTTGAGACACTGTGGTAAGTTGGACAAGAAGATACCGCGCAACTTCCCGAACGCTGCCCAGCCGAGTCGGATTCGACGGTTGACCTCTTTCTCAAAGTTTGAATGAAAACCTTTTATCCCAGGTAGACAAACTCGTCCACAACTTCGAGTGTAGAGTCTCCGACTTTGATAGGAGTGGGTGCAACATTGGCATTAAACATCCCATTGGTTTTGTCCATGTTCATTTTTAGACCCACTCTTTCGGAAGCTAAGGTAAGCTCGACTAAGGTCATCGAGCATTGTACTGAGGTCCTCCATAGTCTCAGCCATGACCACTATATCGTCGGCAAACCGAAGGTGAGTGATGTACTCGCCATTGACGTTGATGTCTAGCCCTCTTCAGTCCAGAACCTTGAAGACATCCCCTCCAGTGCAGCAGAGAACAGTTTCGGAGATATGACGTCTCCCTGTCTTACACATCGCTGCAGAAGGATAGGTTCCGACGTCTGATCCTGAAGTCGGACTGACATGGTGCGTTTTTGTACAAACACTTCAGCACCTCGATATACCGGTAGTCGATTTGGCAACGTTGGAGAGACTGCAGTACAGCCCAAGTCTCGATCGAATCAAAGGCTTTCTCGTAGACCACAAACGCTAAACAAAGAGGTAGGTTATACTCTTCGGTCTTCTGTTTATCTTGCCGTAGTGTATGTATGTGGTCCACGGTGCTAAAGCCTTTTCGGAAACCGGCTTGTTCGGGACGCTGGAAATCGCCAAACCTGCGCACGAGACGATTCGTGATGACTCTTGAAAACAACTTGTAGACATGGCTAAGAAGTGAGATGGGCGTATAATTCTACAATCGGGCATTGTCGCCCTTCTTGAAGAAGAGTACCACCACACACCCGCACCATGCCTTTGGCGTTTTCCCTTCGAGTATGACGGAATCAAAGAGTTTCTGAATGGCTTTAAGTACCGGTTTTCCACCCGCCTTCAGGAGTTCGGCCGTAATTCCGTCATCACCCAGCGCCTTGTTGTTTTCAAGTAGTTTAAGAGCCATCCTAATCTCGTAGAGGCCGACATCCGGATGTCTTCGGTATAGTGCCGGGTCAATCTAGCTCTTGGGTCGTTTGCTAGATTCGCAACAGGTTTGCTGACTGACGTGTACAGCTGCCCATAGAACCACTCGATCTCCCTCAGAAGCTCCGGATTGGCGGATACGATCCTGCCATCGTCGGTCTTCAGTTTCGCGAGCTGGCTCTGCCCAATAGCCAAATTTGTCGGGGGTTACAAAAGGAGATTTATTGCGCCGACCCCAAAAAAGCCTATCCACTTTGACTCCCATTTGGTCCGTTGTGCGTGCAGGCCTGCTCTCTGTGAGAGGGAATGGGCCGGAATCCACCACGCGGGCTCAGTGCGGATTGATGGATGTCACATGTCTTCGAATTTTTTGTTCTTAGACATGCTGGTTTTCTCACGATGTTTTCCTTCACCGTTTCGAGAGGAGTGGTGATTAAATTATTTACACAAGGTATGGCCTGCCTGGGTTCGAACGCATGACCTACAAACTATAAGTCGCGGCCGTTGCCACTTGGCTACCACTGCTCTCAAACTGTGATAAGGGCAAGATAATTTAATGGTAAAACTAGCAGGGTAGAAGAGCCCACTAAACCTCAGCAAATATCTTGATCCCCAAAAGTTAATAATATTCTATTTCTAGTATTATTCTTATAAACTTCTACAAAGTTCTAAATACTATATACAAAACATTAGCAAAGTATTTTATATCAAAATGGCTGCGACAGATACATTGATGGCTTCTTTCCACAAAGTGGATGATTGGCCAAGCCTGTGTAATCCATTTACGAAGTGTTACATTGAACGCAGTATTGAAATCTATTGAAGGTTTGGTTCAAATCGAATTTCTTAATTACGTGTTAATTCTAGTTATGCAGTCTGGGTGATCTGGGTCTATGTATGACCAAACAGCTGCGTCAGAAAAAGGCGCGTTACGCCTTGTTCTTACTATATATGTCAATGCCTGGCTCTGTCTATCTTTGCGTTATTTTTGAAAAGAAATACCATTACAGGCATAAAGCAACTTTGTATATTAGCTTTGGCCTCTCTTGGTCGATAAATCATATTAAGAATAAAATCGATATTAAGTCCATTATGACACCAATTTAATAGAAAGTTGACATCAAGGGCAGTCCAAGTTACAAAGTAGACATCAACGAAACAACAGGACCCCAAATAAAGTTACAAAAAAGAAAGAAGGGGCAGAAATAGGGTTGCCATTCGTAAGATTTCTAGTCGAACAGTTTATAGCTCTGCAACCCGACCAAAAAAGTTAATGGTTAAATAAAACAACTTTTTTATAGATCGGTGTCTTTGGTAGGTACCAATTTTTTGCGTAATGGACCACTTCCAAAAATAAAGTTATTTTTCGCTTTGTAGTTTTGTTATTTAGAAGTCGGTAAGTAGTTTTCTTTTGTATAAAAGTTTTTCATTTTTTAGTTGTACCTACCTAATAGGCAAGTAGTTTCGTAAGGTACTTATAATGCCAAAATAGATCACCCGAATATCATGAAACTGAACATAACCGGTGAAATAAAAGTATACCAAGGTGAACTGTACACATCTGCGTACCCCTTTAGAGCGTACTGGCGTGATGTTATGTTATGAAATGGTATAATCAATAAACAGACATGAGATTGCAGCAATCCCGAGAGACTGCCTTTATTTATTGAAGAGTTCTGTTGTATTTCTCCATCAGATCTTCACGAAATTAAAATGGCAAGAATTTCGGAACATACTCTCTCAAACAAAAGATATTTTCAAAATCGTTTCACAATTGACGGAGATATCGGTGAAAATATAAATAAAAAAATAAAAAAAATGTCGAACATAGAATCTCCTCCTTTTTGGTAAGTCGGTTAAAAATTATCAAAATCTTCAATACCAGGTTCAAAAATTTTAATTTGTGTAACAGCCGCACTGGTCGATCATCAAGGTTAAGCAACGCTTGACGAGGTCGGTCTTTGGATGGGTGACCATTTCAACATACCGAGTCTCCTCCGTGCCTCGGAAAGCACTTTAAGCCGTTGGTCCCGGCTGTCATTTGAAGATCTTTGACAGTCGTTACGGGTAGTCAGAAGCTTGAGATTAAGTCTTGCCAAGGGGTAACATGTTACCCAGTTACTGGGTTATGGAGGTCAGATAGGCAGTCGCTCCATGTAAAACACTAGTACTCAGCTAAATCCGGTAAGACTGGAAGCCGACCCTAATATAGTTGGGAAAAGGCTAGGCAGATATATATATACAAGAGAGCGGCGGACTGTTTAATGGCATCATATTTTTTGTTAAGAAGAGTAGGGACTACGCCGACATTTAAACGACTATAAATTAATCCAGAGAACTTACAATCACTAGACCTAAGAAGCAATCTACGTTTTCTCTCTCACAAAATCTTGAACCTAAGAAACATCTCACAACGTATTGCCAAGCGTATTTTTTGCTTGATCATGTTTCTTTGTCAAATTGACACCCCTAGTCAGGGTGTCACAAGACAGTACACTCGATCCCTCATTTACCCGTTTACAGACACGATCGATGATGGTGTATTTTTATTTTCAGAAACTGTCTGTCGTCCCTGGGAAAGGGACGTTTTCAGGTCGAGGGAGCACGTAATTAGGTTTACGGGTTAGTTTAAAAGGAGTGCGAAATTCTCTATGAATGGATTCTGGGTGATGTTTTGTCAATTATTGAGACCAAAATTATAATGATAATAGTTAATGTTCCCACTGCTGGGACACAGGCCTTCTCTCTGTGAGAGGGAATGGGTCTTAATCAACCACGCGGGCCCAGTGCGGCTTGGTACTGTTGGTAGATATGACATGTCTTCGAATTTCTGGTTCCAGGACATGCCAGTTTCCTCACGAAGTTTTCCTTCACCGTTCCGTTATAGTTGGATATAGGTAATGGTTATCAATTATTTTATCTTTTATAACACAAGTGTGACGCAAAAATGGCCAGAGATCGCACAAGACAGAGAGGTCTGGAAGGAGACAGTAGGGATGTTAACTGAAAATTTGTTTGTTGTCCGTCAGGTAGATTAATAAAAAATATTGGACACGTATTTTTCTTTATACACGAACACATAAAGTGGAGAAGAAATAATGCGTTGAAATATCGTGTGACGTCACGCCGTTAGTAAACTTGATACTGACATAAACAATACAAACATCGAAACGTCGTAAGGAAACTGGGACTTATAGCCAAGTCAGAGGCATGTGGGTTTCTCAGAGGCGGCTTAATTAACTCTGACACCAGAGGTGGCCACATCCTCACACGAAAAGAAGAAGACTGACATAGTGACGTCACAAGCCCCCACTCCTGAACTTTGATGCGATTTATCTTTGTATTTTTTTATTGATTTGGTAAGGCAAAAAAGTCTTGTCCAATACTACTTATAATCTCACTGACGGACTAAAAATAATTATAATTTTTCTACCCAGAAAACATCCCTATTAAGGTTGACAAAAAACGAGCCGAAGTTATATTAAGATTCTAACCTTTGTGATAGCTGGAATTTACATAATACTGGGTGCGAGACCTTTCTATACGTTGTTAAATCGTAATATGTATAATGCAAAGGATAAAATTGCTTATTAATGAAAGTACTGTTGCAATATAAAAACAAAAGCCAATTAGTGTTGATTGGCGATCAAAAGCCGATTGCAATTAAATACCTTCACTGTTATACCAGATTGCAGTTAGCTACTGGTTATTATTTAAAATTATTTTATAAATCCGGCCAACCAACAATGAGCTTTCAGTTGACTTTCTCATTTAATTTATTTATAAACAATTAACATTGTATTACCTACATAATCATAAGAATTGCAGAAAAAAAAAATACAATAGATTAGTTAAGATAACAATATAAAGATTTCATCTTATGAATTGCCGTTCTAGGTTATTTCCATTTAAATATTCTTAAAAATCCAGAATAACAGTCATTATTCAAGTATTAACCTAAATTGCAAATTCTATAACCTTCACTTTGTAAAAAATAATATGCTCACCTATCTACAAATTATAATTATAAGCCTTCAAATGTTTATATTTAAATACATTAGGTAAATACAAAGTAAATGTATAAAAATAAAAAATGTATATCTAACATGTACGGTAATAATTAGTTGAGTAACACAACAATGAGGATATTTCTAAACAATATGCGCACACGCATAGTCATGTACACTTTGGTGCATCACTATATGTACTCTGCCCTTCTCATTGAAAGCAGGTAAAAAGATAAATATTGTACAAAGCACTTGCACGCTCTTGTAAAGCAAGACAATTCTATTAAATGCTTGAATCATACACTATTGGGTGTTTTCCAAGTTTGTTAAACTAGCGACACGCGAGTTTATTATGAATGTAATAAAGGATAACATATTCGCGACCTGGCTGACGAAAACTATAAATATCCTCCGACTGCACAGCATGATTTTCTTCTTGTTTACATCTTTGCAGTCGGGTTTTTTGATTATTTACAAATTTTTAGATGTTCCTTTTTTTTCGAATGACTTTTAAACTTATAAGTGGTATATATTTTTGTAATCACCTCTAAAAACCCATCATTTTGATACCCCATACGATGGATTTCGAAGAAAAAAAATTGCAATCCCGACAATATGGCGCCCAAAAGCCACCATGTTTCTTTTTTTTAACGGCACTTATCTAAGAATACTTGGGCAGCCAAAACCTACCTAACGATGTCTTAATTATAAAAATCCGTCAAGTGGTTTGCAAGATACGAGGTTATAAAGAATATTACATACATACAAGATACAAAAACATAACCCTTTCCTTGCAGCTGGGTGAATAGTGAAAACAACATTAAAATCCGTAGAAAAGTTTAGAAAAAAAAACGTAGTCATACAGACAGAAACGAAAAGTTACTTAAATAATATGAGACGTGTTCACCTTAAAGTTAAGGGCACATTACAGTCGCAGTACTCACATTTCGGTACAAAAAGTTCGGTGACTGAGAGCAGTGTGTGGTGGCTCATACAGAATTTACGGCGATGTAGAATCCCGGGCCCGCTCTTTTCTGCGTCAGTCTCAACTCTCAAGTCCCTACTCAAACTGACAGTCAAGTGACAGTTTTCGTGTATTTCCCCCTAAGATTAGGAAATAATGGCACTGCTGGTAATACTCGCGAAAAATTATTTCGCTATATTACAGAACTATACAAAAATTATATTCGCTTAGATGCGAACGTATTCGGGTCATTCAACCAAAGCCTTTACAGGGCTTTGTAACATGTATTCCCCGCTACTTAAAAGCAATGTCATGTTTTTAACGGAATTTTCTATAAAGAATATCTATTATATATTTGTTAGTAACACTTTTCTAATTGCAGGAAAATGTTGTCGCCCCACTCTTTCAGGTATCCTTTCCAAATATGTCGGTCGGTTCGTCACCTACGGGCGACTTCTGGGCGGGCATCGGTGTCGCTGTCTATCCTCAGACCCCCGTGTGGAAGTGCATGCTATGTCCAGCGGTTACTGTGCAGGGATTTGTTGCCCAGGAGTGGAAAAACGTAGGATAAAAAGCAAAACTTACCTTCAAAGATATTCTGAATGATGAGATAGCTCTGGGTGACGACGATCAGCAAAGCGACGTGGGTCCAAGCAAACAGGCTGAACTGTCTCATGTAGTACTTCTTGACGAGAGACAGCACGAACCAGACGAAGCCCACGCAGTACAGACTGAACGAGATGAAGCGGTGATAGGTCACCAAGAACTTCAGGTAGTCCTGTTGACGAATAAGATGATTTAGTACAGTTAAAAGTATGATAGCAATTTATAGGCAAAAGTGGGAGGGTTCAACGACATAGCAAGTGTACAATATTTGCAAAAAAATGGTAGCAATGTAGATCTTACTAGTCAAAATGCTGATTGGCTAACTTAAATTTAAAATGTGGAAGTCTTGGAATATGTAGACAATACATGGGTATTCCTTGGTGAGTTCCGTTTTCTTTCGTTTCGTGAGGCATGTATGAACGTAATACGTCTGAAGAAAACAAAAGGGACTCTCGATGTTCAAAATGTATCGACAAAAAGTTGCCTTTAGATAGGGATTTCACTGAGGCATTCAGTAATCCTCATAAAATAAGCCCTGCTATTATCGTTTCGATTACGACGACCGGGAAAAAAATCGAAAGGGTTTTATACTTCTGTAGTCTAAGCATGAGCAGTTTCTGGAAGGGCTTGGCGAAGACCCGAGGATCTATACTTTACTGCCAGCAGTGGGACAGTATAGGCTAATTTAAAAGAAAGTCGGGCTTGGTGTTGCCTAGTTTTGCGTATTCTAGAACTCTATTATTTCCATGCTAGCAGTTTCATTCATTTCCTTTATGGACTAATCGTTACAAAGCGCTTTGATTGGCAGAATTTAATGACTGTCTGAGCACACTGAACGATGCAATGAGGTCAACCAATTAGTCGATTGCTTGCTTAATCCGATAATGCAATTTAGGTTAGCATATGGTTATTTGAAGCGTTTATTATGAACGGAAATTGTGAAGTCCCTTAAAATTGATTTATTTATTCGTTTATCCTTAAAGTTTGAATCCTCAGTTTTAATGTGGCACCAGTGACACAGAAAAGTTGAAAGGAAACCGTTTGTCCTGGTATGGTCATGTGAAGAGGAGGGATGAAACGAGAGTTATGAATGTAGACGTAGATGGATGGAGAGCGAGGGGACGGACAAAGAGAAGAGAGTAGAGAGGCAAGAGTGATGTGAAAAAGAAGGGAGGCAGTGATAGCGTAACGAGAGACAGGACGGTACGGACAAGTAACATGGAACAAGGGCAGGAAGATGATTATTACATAGTATCTTGTTTCTGAAGATACTTCTCATTATTAATTAACATTACGACTCACAATAATCTCTTTGACTCGTTGGGATCTACACAAATAGATAAATGACACAAAAATTGGGATCTACACAAATGGATAAATGTCACGTGATCAATCCCTTACATTTTGGCATTTTGAATCAGAATCATTATTTGCAAACATATGTAGTAAAATCACCATTACCATCATTATCGCTGAGATCCAATGAAATTTTTGACTGTCGTTATCGCCGAAAGAATGTCGCTTTGTCTAGACCCCGTTGACAATTAAATGGTCTGTAAATTATTTGATTGATATAAATGCTTCGAGTTAGGCTCGTTTATCTCCAGCAACATAATTCCGTTCCATAATTCGCGTAGAAATTACCTCTTCCATCAAATCTAACATAACTGAACTAGGTAATAAGTCAATTTTGTTTAAAAAATTAACCTACGTTTATATATATATAAAATCGAAAGATCACTCACTCACTCATGAAATATCGAAAACCGCTTTTTAAAAATATGAAAATTGGCAGGGAGGTTCCTCAAGTGACGTAAGTGCGAATTAAGAAAGGATTTTTGGCAATTTCACACCTAAGGGGGTGAAAAGGTGGCAATTTGTTGGGCTTATATATTTAAAACTTGGCATAAATATACTAACCTAAGTAAATAGTAAAGGTTTTCATTATTTGTTTTTCAAAACTACTCCTAAAAGATTATTTATGGGCTATTTAAGATGTTTGAAGAATTTTACTGTACAGGGCTTCTTTTTATGATGTAGGGGAGCACTAAGATGGGATTTTTGTAAATTAGGATTAAATACGGATCACGCGAACGAAGTCGCGGGCAAGTGCTAGTTTTAAATATATATCCATTCCCCTGCCGAGGTATGCTAAGCGCTAACTCTAGACAATAGACGTCGCGATGCTAAGCGATTACCATGATAACAAAGTGTCAACCACAATCATTGTCTATGATCTGACATTACTGTGTGACGTAACGTCAATCAACCTCACTACACTATTATGTAGGTACTCCATTCATTACAACAGGCGATATATTGATGTACGGTGGTGCCAAATGTCTATTGTTTCGTTTGTCATGGGTTAACTGTAGTGTACTGGTCTTGATTGGTACAGCCAGTTAGGTATCATCAAGTTTTCCGACTCCTCCTTTATTCTTTTCTGGTTAATTTCGTTGCGGGATCCAAGACAGTTAAATTCATTCTCCGGGACTTCGTCGAGCTTCATTGCTTGGGCGCTTTTCTGATGGTCGCCACTCTTGATTCTGGCTTTCAGGAGTTGATGTGGTTTGGGAATAGTGCGGTGGGATTGTCGCAAAAATAAAGTTTGGTATCATCAGTTTTATGTCTTCGTCATCATCATCATCATTTCAGCTGAAAGACATCCCCTGCTGGACATAGGCCTCCCCCAAGTGTCGCCACATTGATCGGAAAGTTCTGGAATGCCGACCGCGTACGGGAAGACGCAGCGTTGGAATGCCTCCCTCTAGGTGAAGCGACGACCTGGTCAAGACCACGGGAGTCCAGTGGATGCGAAACGTATAGTTTCTTGTGCCTTACCACAAATTGCCCAAGCCAAATAATTAACTGAAAAGCGAAAAACAAGTGCTATTAAAATAAACATTAAATATTATGTGGTGCGGTGACAAAAGAAGTTTTGGTAGGTTCCTCTATATTTTTTGTTTGTCACCGCCTGCAGCACCTGATAGCATGTTGATAGCACTAGTTTTTTTTTCTTTTCAGTTAATATTTTTTTTGCAGTCGAGTTTTTTGTTTTTATAATAATTTGTTTTATTTCAAACTTTTTAGTTTTATTAATGAATCTAGTTCTCCAATTATTTTATGAGGTAAAATATTATTTATTTTGCTATCAAAGTTACGCTTATCTTGAATTAGTAACATAAGTATTATGAAATACTGTAATTGAAATGGTCCATTTAGTAGCTTTCATTTAATACCCATATTATAACGAAAAAGTAAAATGTTTAAACCCTTTTTTAGAGAGGGGGGGGCGCCATATTTAAAAATGATATAGCATATGTCACTCCCACAATTAAGGCGAATCGAACGACACCTCATATGTCATAATCCGTCAAGAGCGTGCTATAGAATTGGACATACATACATACGTCAAACAAAGATATGGCTTGTTGGTCAAACAAGTAAAATTTAAAAATTTAAAAAACCCCCGACACATTTATCTTGCGAAAACATCCCGATTCAAACAGTAAAACGCCCATAACTTTTGAACGGCTGAACCGTTTTTTTTTAAACATAGCTAAGAACACTCTCGACACAATCACCTTTCCAACAAAAAAAACTAAATCAAAATCGGTTCATCCGTTGAGGCGCTATGATGCCACAGACAGACACACAGATACACAGATACACAGACACACAGATACACAGATACACAGATACACAGATACACAGATACACAGATACACAGATACACAGCAACACACCTCAAACTTATAACACCCCTCTTTTTCCGTCGGGGGTTAAAAATAAGCCAATCGATTTTACTTCGATTCAGAAACTGCGTGATCAATCCGTTACAATTTGACATCGCTTTGACTATCGTCTTCGATGACCTCGAATGCCCCTTATCTAGAGCCTCTGAAAGTACTAAACCGATTACGAAAATTCGAGGTTCGGTTCTGAGTTCGTACCCAGGCAGGCGCATTTCTTTGTGTAGTTTATATCATCACCACTGATCTCAAAACGGTAAAGGAATCACATCCTGAGGAAAATGGCAGCATGTCCTAGAACCTTCGATCACAAATACGTTTTTTATTAATGATCGAAGCCTAGAACGAAAAAAATAAAAAAAATGGTTTAAGCCGTTTAGAAGTTACGGTAGAATAAAGAAACTCACAAACATAACACTCCTGAAACACAGGTTCAACCTAGTTCAGGCAAATAAGAAACTGTCTTCTTTTATATTTTAAGATATTTGACTGTAAAATATGCCTTATGTTATAAATAAACGATATTATTATTATATTATTATTATTATTATTATTACTCCTTTTCTGGGCAGTCGTGTAAAATTTCGAAGACAATGTTAGGCCAATCCGCACTAGTCCCGCGTTGTAGATTACAGTCCACTCCACCTCACAGAGATGAGCATGTGCCTCAGCAATGGTAACATTCATCATCTACTGCTGGAACACAGGCCTCCTCTCTGTGAGAGGGAATGGGCCGTAATCCACCACGCGGGCCAGTGCGGGTTGGTGGATGTCACATGTATTCGAATTTTTGGTTCTAGGACATGCCGGTTTCCTCACGATGTTTTCCTTCACCGTTTTGAGGGCAGTGGTGATGAAATAATTTACACGAGAGCTGTGGTGGCCCAGTGGTAATGAAAAAAATGCTGCTGGTTAAGTGTCGCAGGCGCTTTATGGGAACATTATGGCTGATTATATAATGCTAATGATAGAAAGCTGAAAATGCACGGTTGCTGACCACGGGAGTGAAGCCAAGTGACAAAGATAGTGAGACCAAATACATTAGATATATTACAAAAAGCACCTACTTTGATCAAGGCCTCACAACATTCAACGGAACCCCAAAATCACAGTTCTATGATAAGTTTATCATCATTAATGAATAATTATTTTATAAACAACACTAATGAGTCACAATCTCGGTCGTTTAATCAGACATTTATCATAACTACGTAGTCCAAATCACGCGTTATGGCCTGATTAAATACGTACGATACTCCGGGTCAACCACAGACATAAATCTAAATTAGATAACGCAAGTCCCTCCATCTGTAAGAAAAAAATCTTTTTGCAAAAAAGTACTACCGACTTCCAAATACAAAACTACAAAGTTAAAAATAACTTAATTTTTTGAAGTCGGTGTCTTTCTTAGGTACCATTTTTTTGCGTTATGGACACCGACTTCAAAAAATTAAGTTATTTTTAACTTTGTAGTTTTGTATTTGGAAGTAGGTAGTACTTTTTTGCAAAAAGATTTTTTATTTTTCACTTTTTAGTTGTACGTACCTAATAGGCAAGTTAGTAAGGGAACTATTTCGCCAGAATAGATTTCATGAAACTTGAACATAACCGGTGAAATGAGAGATCTGCTTACCCCTTAAGAGCGAACTGGCGTGATGTTATGTTATGAAATGTTATAAACAACAAACAGACATGCGATTGCAGCAATCCCGAGAGATTTGCCGTTATTTATTGAAGAGTTCTGTTGTATATCTCCGAAGTTCTTCATCAGATCTTCACCAAATTAAAATGGGACCAATTTCGGAACATACTTTTTCAAACAAAAAAAGAATTTTCAAAATCGGTCCACAATTGACGGAGTTATCGGTGAACATACACAAAAAATAAAAAACAAACAAACTTGAAGTCGAACATAGAACCTCCTCCTTTTTGGGAAGTCGGTTAAAAACCAAGCGTGCCACAATTTACACACAAACAATTTAAATAAAATTTACTTACCAATGAAAGAAAACATATCCAATGCCTCGGCCAACGTATTCTATAACATACTTTACAGCTCAATGTGGCATAAAAAGGCATTTTACTAGATTTCGGTGGATTTCCGGTGGCGATAATGCTAAATGAAAAGATCAGATTACGATCATTTGTAGTAACTTTAGTCCGTTTTTTGGCACGCGAAGTACTAGGTACATACAATCGCGCCACCTAGTTAGATTGATGTCTGTGGTGTCAACGCTGATCGATTCTAGTGGTTTCATTTATGATTAATGTTTATGCATCATATATTTTTTTATACTCATATTTTGTAGAAAAGGGGATGAATCAAGACAATTATTATGATGATCATGATGATGCAAGCATGACCAATGAAAAGAAAATCGAGTAGGTACTGGACTTTTTATTCAAGTTCTCTTTGAAGTAGCTAAACGTGGAAAATCTTTATATATTACATATCTATAAATGATGGTCAGTCTTTAAAATTAGATTAAGTTTATATTATTTACTTAGCGGTTTCCCGACGCGAGTACGAGGTTTATTTTGGGTTTCTATTTTTTTTTATCTATATAAAATATACCTAGAAGTAGACAGTGTAGACACACATCTATCGACAATCAAACGAAACATAATTATGACATGATATCTTGCGAAAAACTCAGATTCAAAAGGTAAAATGCGAATTACGTTTGAATGGTTGAACCGATTTCAATCAAACATAGCTAAGAACACTCTCGACAAAGTCACCTTTCAAACAAAAAAAACTAAATCCATATCGGTTCATCAGTTTATCAGCTATGATGCCATAGACAGACCCGAGCAACACACGTCAAACTTATAACACCCCCCTTTTTCCGTCATCGCAGCCAGTAATTCCCAATCTATCTGGCTACCAACGGAAACGCGTTAAGGCGTATTTATTCATTCCCCAATGTTAACGCGGTACTGGACGTACGTGCTCGGTGCCAGAATATAAATATTGGACCTCATTTTGGACAGTATTGATTGCAAAATATTTTTTGATTTACATATCCTTTGTAGGTTAAGAACCTAACGATATTTTTTTCTGCTTAATAATATTTTTAAACGCCAAAGTCGTTTTGAAAAGAAGCGAAAAATATTGTGTATTTAATTATTTTTTTAAAGCAAATGTATTTTTCATACGAAAAAACCATGTTTCACAAATAATGTACATGAATCAATAATCAATTTATTTTATTTTCAAATCATTTAACTTCGTCGTTACTATGGAGTATGCTTTAGAAATTAATTGTTTGTAAGTGCCTTAATGAATCAAACTGATATTATAAAGGCAAAAGTTTGTGAGCATGTGTGGATGTGTCTGTATGTTTTTTACTTCTTCACGCTCAAACGGCTCGACGGATCTGGCTGAAATTTGGCACAGAAATAGATTATAGACAGTTTTTATCCCGGGAATATGTTCCTTCAGGATAATTTTCGACTTTCACTTGGGCGAAGCAGCCGGCAGAAGCTAGTACGAAATAATCTAATCAGTGGATCATACGATCGATAATAAGCAATAGAGTTCGATGACAATGCACATATACCCGCAATAAATTATTCAAACGAGATAAGATACCGTGAAGTGTGATTACATAAAGCATTTGTAATTAATCAAAGGTAAAATCAGGCCGTTCCAAGAAGGATTATCGAAATCGATAGAAGCATCGATGTGAATGTCACTGGACTCAGCAGTTAAGCCCCACTTTCGTGAAAAACTGAACTCAGAGTTCGTTAGCAAATAACTTTCTAGTTAAGTTTGTAGCGGCACCAACTCCGCCACTTACGAACTAATGACATGACGTCACAGAAATACTGCACCGCGCAAGCAGTTTTTGGCGCGATTTGAATACATACAACAGTCCGACAACAACCGTTGGGCAGTTTCCCGGACCAGACAACACCCGTCTGGTCGGAGGCCAGAAATTTTGACATTAGTATCACTAAGGGGTCTCGTATTGCCCAGTAATGGGGGTGTGAAGGTCAGATAAGCAGTCGTTCCTTGTAAAATGTAATTAGCTACATAGTTTACTCTGGAAGCCAACTTCAACATAGTTGGGAACGCCAGGCAGATTAATCGATCGATATGTGTTTATTTACGTGTTAAATCTGTTAGTACATCCACGGGGTCCCAGAGCTAACAAAGAAAATTAGTTTAAAAAAAATGTCACTAGATGGCGCGATATGCACCGATATGTTATTGAATTGTGTGTAAGATTAATATTTTCTAGAATTGATCATAAAAATTATATGTTCTTGTTTAATCAACTCTGTTAAGCACACAATTATGGAATATTTGACTCTTAATTCACCGAAAGTACTTGAAAATTTCATCACCACTGCTCTCAAAAACGGTGAAGGAAAACATCGTGAGGAAACCGGCATGTCCTAGAACTAAATATTCGAAGACTTGTGACATCCACCAACCCGCACTGGGCCCGCGTGGTGGATTACGGCCATTCCCTCTCACAGAGAGGAGGTCTGTGTCCCAGCAGTGGGAACATTAATAGGCTGATGATGATGATGACTTAAAAAATAATCAACTTAATCAGACGAAAACCGCTAGTTACGTCGTTTCTTTGTATGGGATGAGGCATGCTAGCATTATATTAGCTATATTTGGTACAACGTTCGGTTTACCGTCTAAGGGCCGATTTCACCAATAAAACTAATCGCTGAATGTTAGCTTCTCAGCGGTCTCAACCAATCAGAATGCTGTATTTCCATAGACTGAGTTTATTTGCACTTACACTTCTCACACACATAACCGGCCCTAAGGGCGGTTACATACTGCTTCCGATCCGAATTCGATAACCTCGGTTCCGAAATTACCGTAGCACTTAGGAGAGCTTGCGCACTACATCGGAACTCTATCTGTCATAATTCAGCACATTTTCAATTCGGATAGAACTTGGAGCTCAAATCACGGACTCGGATCGGATGTAGTGATCCCTAACACAATTATTGTTTGCTAGGAATCTGTCAAACTCCTGTCTAGTGATTTGATTGTTTGATTGGCTGCAGGTATTTCAATCAGTCCACTGTCTCACATCACACATCATCAGCCTTTTAATGTTCCCACTGCTGGGACCCAGGCCTCCTCTCATAGAGGGAGTGGGCTATAATCCACCACGCGAGCCCAGTGCGGATTGGTAGATGTCACATGTCTTTGAATTTTTGGTTCTAGGACATGCCGGTTTCCTCACGATGTTTTCCTTCACCGTTTTGAGAGCAGTTGTGATGAAATAAATTACACAAAGTAAAGCGCCTGCTCGGGTTTGAACCCACGACCTACAACTCGTAAGTCGGGACCGTAACCACTGGGCCACCACACTGTCTATCATAACACAACAGTTAACTTATTTAAGTATATTATTATCTTGATTAGCTTTTTAACAATTTAGTGTCGGCCTTTTTGCGCGACTACCCAAACAAGGAAAGATTTTTTGTTCAAAAAAAAATAAAAAGTATTTTACTCAAAAGGTCTGCTGTCCTTACAATGATACCAGGAAAATGACAGAGTTTATTTTTCATTACGGAAAACTGTTAACTTTACACTCTGTTGGAGCCGAGGACTTAGCTAGCTGAGATAATGGCCATTTCGTTAAAACTTTTATAATTTTTTTCATTACGTACTTTATCAACTTTTACGAAAATTGTTTACTTTCAATTCAGTATCCATTGAAAATGTTTTGCTCTTTTCGTGATTTTGTTAAATCTGTTCGATTTACGAACGGACTATCGTGTGTCTAAATCAGATTTCCGTACCTACCGACCGTTCCGGACGGGAAATTCTGTGATTGGAATTATTTTACTGAAATATTTTGTAGGAAAATTACGATTTTAAATAACATTGCTTCTACCTCTAGATTTTTTTTCATTCAAGTTTATTTTGTCTTGAGGAAACCCTTTTAAAACAATTTTAATCCAATAGCAAATTTACATTTTTAAGGTATAAATTTAAATGTGACTTAAATCCGTCGTTTACATTCAAAACTCGAATGGACACATTGCTATATCTAGAAAGAAAGAAAGAAAAAAAATTAATTTGTGACCCGCACAGAAGACACGAGAAATAAGCAGAAAATTAAAAACAATAATAATAATAAAAACCCTGTGCGAGACTAAAAAAATATCTAAAGACACCTTACCCATACAAGAGTCGCCAGCTAGACATAAAAAAATAATACAGAAAAATATTTATTGATCACTCACCGTCCTATTAATGACGACTCCAAAGTAGTCAATGAGGTTCTCTCCATAGAAGAAGTAGTTGGAAGTCAGCAAGAAGTACCAAGAGAGGGAGCGGAACCATGGCAGGCCGTGCACGCGGTACACCGCGTACCCAATGTTGATGATCTCCTCGAAACATTTCACTTGGACGCACAGGACCTGGGTGGAAGAAAAATAGAGTTACAATTTGATGAAGAGTGGTTTTTAGGGTTCCGTACCAGAAGGGTCCAAACGGAGCCCTATTTTTTTCACTCACGTGTCCGTCCGTCTGTCTGTCACACAGGTTTTACAGCCAGACGGTTTGAGCTACAGTCTTCAAATTTTCCTAGTATAGGCCCCATTCCTGTATGGCACCCATACAGAAATGGGGCCGCGTAAAAAAAAATTGGTACGGTTGAGTAGATAAATACTGTGTATTTTGTATTAAAAAATATTGGAAAACAATAGAATGAGAGGCCACCAAAATCAGCTTTTTTTAAAAATTTTGTTCCGAATAATTTTTTAACCTCCCATTGACCCATGAACTTGAAATTTGGTGACAATGTTTGTTATTGCGTATATTTTACTAACAAATACCAATATACTGAAAAATCAAATTTTTCTTTGAAATTCTCATATTTACCACCAACTTGATTTTGCGGTTAGGTACGGAACCCTAAATGTGCGAAGCCCGACACACAATTGGCCGGTTTTTTTATTTTTTAAGTCCTTAGATTTATTGATTCGATTCGAGTCTTATTCGGTCCGTAGTGCATAGGGGTTTTGGATAACAAAGGCACCGAAAAAAAAAAATCGCCGTCAAGCACAGAAGCTGCCTTGGGGACACACAGGCTTCGCGAAGCGACCTAACATTTTTATCTCTGAACTTTCAAGCATTTCGTCCCCCAGGGGTCAAAATCAGTCTGAGAGAACAATAAGTAAGAAAGTTAGCTAAAACTGTATTCCTTAGACTGTTGACCTATGGTTCAAAATAGATCGAAACTTTTTTGGAAAGTAATGAATCATCTACTCGTAATATACTTATGACTATTTAGTACATTAGTATAACATTTTTCCAAGCATTACTAAACATAAACGTGTATTTTGGAGGTCGCCTGGCAACGGACATTTGTTGCGGAATGAGGCTACGGTTGGCTGGCCGTAGTTGGTCAAACGCAACTAACAAGTACATTATTGAAATATTGTAGTTTTCTCAAATAAATGCGTGTTACGCAGGGGACAGCGAAAACGCAGCTGGGCGGTTAAAATTAATTACGATATAATACCTATACCCAGTTTAAGGGTGCGGGCGTACTGCAGTTAGAAAAGGTCTAAAACCTTTTCTAACTGCAGTACGCCCGTTAACGTTATTGAAAATATTTTGTTTCAACACGAAACGAAACGTTGTTCATTTGTTATATATAGTGTTAGATAATGTTAGAAATAACGTTTTTAAACCCGTACGCAAAATATTAGACGTGGAGTTGCGGACACCAGCCCGTCTTAATCTAATCTAACGTTTTTAAACATTTTATAACTGCAGTATGGCCGCACCTTAAGCATAGACTGAAGAGAATGGACTGAGTGTTCCCTATGCAAGCATGACGTGAACACAGGACAAAAAGTGTGAGAGCGATAAAGCGATCGGACTGTCGTTTTTTCTAGAGTTCTGATTGGGCCATCTGAGCGGCTTGCAGTTGTCGCCTTCGTCACTACGACCTAAAGAAAGGAGGTGCGCTTTGTCTCTCCCTGACATCAGAGTGGTCAAGTTTGTGAGGATTTGACTCAGTTCATTCTCCTTATCTATGATTATAACCCAACTAGTTCTCTAACTAAGAATTTATGAAGGTTTTATAATCATTGAGGAAGGAGTTTTAATCAATACTACACACTTATATTGTATACTTTATAAGGAAGTAAACTACTACATGTACTATATGAATATTCATTGAATGGATTTTGAATTTAAAATGTAATCACATTCATAGTGTTTGCAACCAGCAACAGGAAAATCTAATCTTAACTCAAATGTATGACATCTAGGCATAATTAGTGAGATCATACTGTTTGAAACTAAACTTGGACGCACAAAACTATGGTTGGAAGTTAGTCCAACAGACAAGGCTAAGTTTAGAGAAAACCAAATGTTTTATTATTGAACCAATGACACAAAAAAGTAAAAGATTTAAAAAGCACAATACATTAATATCCTTCTTTTGGACTTTACAGCAGTCGGGTGAATATCAGCCCTTGGAATAAATTATATTATGCACATAGGTATAATATTTTGATGCAACACACATTCTCATTGTGATCATTGAACAAAGGGACTCACAAATACATATTAAAAACGTTGACTTGGAAATATTTATATAAACTTACCGTGATCATGAGAGCCAGAGGACCGCCATAGATAAGCAAGCAGAAGGCAGCAATCATCAACCAGGTGAAGATACCTCGGATTACCCAGTTCCTCCATCTAAATAAAAATATTATTACATTACCTAATTCATTCTGATTCGTTTTACTGACTAAATCAGGGGAATAAATAATTTAGGCCTGAATTGCCACCAGAGGTCTGAGTGGAGTTTCAGGCAGCTTTGAAAATTACATTGTATTCATTTTTTTATTTAGTTTAAGCACACAATAAAAAAATAAAACGAAAAATATCTGACTATATACCTAATATTATAAAGGTGAAAGTTTGTGAGTGTGTGTGTTTGTTACTCCTTCACACAAAAACTACTGAACGTATCTGGATGAAATTTGGCAGACATAGAATATAGTCTGGAATAGCACATAGGATACTTTTTACCCTGGTTAGAAGATAAAATTCAGTCAGCTCATCACCTCTTCGCCATCATTCATTGTTAATGCTGAGCACAGGCTCATAACAAGAATTATTTTTATTCTTTTAGTATTATTTTAGATAGGTGATGTTCTTCAGAAAGGCCAGCTACAGTATTCATAACCGTTGAGGGTGTATGACAAGATGTATGCATGTAAATTGTATATGAAATAATAGGAGCATTTAGTTATTGTAGCAGTTAGAGTCCCGTAGTTGCTGCCTAACCTTATGGGAAAATGCTGTCAGTTTATTTTTTAAAGCTTTTAAATGCCTATTTTTTTAATAATAATTTTAATGTCAATTTTAAACCAGAAACTTGTTTTAAAACCAGTTACATTTAAATATCTATGAAAGCATTCAAATTGACCTTACAACTTAATGGTATGCGAACTTAAACCTGTTTAGTAAACATTATAAATAATAATATGAATATTTTGTAACGTAAAGCACCAAATAAAGATTTGCGGTAACAAAATAAGATATGGATTTAAATATTTCGTGATTTTTTGTAAAATATAAGGGTGTTTTTGCTCACGAATTGCAGTTTTTTATAAATTTGAAATTGTGTTTAGCATGATTTTTAATGAGATTTAAATACAAATTTCTGACAAGTTAACAATCATAAAGCGGCATCAGGAATGCATGTTATTGTCATCAAAACCTAGAACACTAATAGGGCAACTTCCTTATCAAAGCATTTTAACAATAGACCTTCCTCATCATCAATTTTATATTTAGAATGTCACTATGGAACATAAAAACAAAAACTGCTTTATTACCTTGACGATAGTCCCGAAAGCGCAGAGTCAAGGATTTCCGAAGTCTTATCCGTTCCCTGAGGTAAAGACTTCGCCATTTCATCCACATACTTCTCTTCTATATTCTTCTCTTCCTCCGAATCAACCTATTGGTTAGCCATACAAATAACAATTAATAGGAATAACATTAAAACTGGTTTTTATTTATGAAATGACAATAAAATAAGCCTGTACATGATCAGATTCCCCAGCGTTTTCCAGTTTGTCGTTTCCATCACCATCGCCGCGCCGATATCTTAACTCGCTCATGTTCGTACTTTATTTCCGAACAATAATTCTACACAAACAATAGTAGCTTTTACACAAAACACTGCACTAATGAGTTTATTTTAATCCATATAAACCAGAAAAATAAGGACTCCAAGAATGTTTTCCAGCGACTTGTCAAACGAAAAATCAATAATGTTTTTTTTTAATTCTGTGTTGCCACTTTTTCAAAACAGCCAGCATGGTAGAAATTACTATCAGATTAGCATTAGATAAAAATATATTATTGTTAGATAATTTAAAAAATATTTTAGCTTGATTTCATCAAAGGATCATGAATTTGGAGTATACAATGGATATTTACTTGCACACATATTGTCAGTAATCTAATCTCTGTCAATGTCAGTTAATTCTTATTAACAAGCTTGTCTTAGCAAGCAGCAAGTGTTGAAATTATATAAATGTGAAATCTAACCTGTTAAATGTGTGAATATTTAAAATTACGAAAGACGTTCCGGTATCCCACAGAATTTTATATCTCATTTGATCTCATTGAGATGAACGGGTAGTCTCTAGATCAATAAAAATAGCCATTCTTCAGTCAGGGGACACAGCAAGAAGACGTTGCAGCAACAGACCCGTTGTCAAATATGGCGGGATAAGCTGGACGAAAGAAAACGACTTGGACCGAAAAAGCTAGGCCTCATGAGGAGAGGTATTTGATCAGCAGTTGATTTACTGCTATCATCCATGTTATAAGCTGAGATTAACAAACTTATTAATTATTGTTTGTCAGTCTTATAATTCATGTCAATTAATTTGAAAGTTTTATCATTATAAGAACATATTTTTAATTAATTTGGTGGTTTATTGATCGTTGTTTTTTTAGCATCGCTCAGTCTGTCAAAATTATACTGTCAAACAAAGTTTATAGCGGTACTTTAAAAAGATTAAATTTATCGTAACGAACCCTTCTCAGCAGAAAAGATGGGTAAAAGTAGTTTTTTGGAAAATGAGTTTCGGCAACTTTCTAATAGTAAACGTCAAACTTTCTAAACGTAAACATGGCGTGTGATTCGGATGATTTTGATAAAAATATTGAAAACGTAAGTATTTTTTTGAAAATAAACATTTTATTTCTATATAATAACAACAAATTTATTTTATGAACTTGTGTTTTCAGCTTAAAAGCAACGTTAGAGCGTCCTTCGCGCGGGTGTATGCCACTCTAAAAGCCAGGGAACTAAAAACTTTACGACAACTGGATGCAATACGTAAACAATGCCAAGACGACAAAGACTTAAAGAGAAATGGTGTTCAAAATATTAATATATGTTTCGAAAACGAGTCTAAACTCTTAGAAAATGTGAGTAATTATGGTGTTATTGATTTCGAGAACCTTAACTTTGATAGCAATATTTTTACATTAGAAGATTATGTCAGCCCTGAAGATGACCACATGTACTCTTATAAAACTATTGAGGAGGTGATTAAGGATGTCGAAGAAGGAGATACGGACCTGGAGGCTATAGAGGAGGCTGCCCTGAAGCAGATTACAGCTACGGACAACTGCGTGTGTCATGTAAATATTAAGTCAGAAGAGGTGTCGAAGAAATTTAGAGATTTAGAAATTAGCACGTCACCAGTTAAAGTTATTGAAAGTAGTCACAGTAGTTTTGACAACAATGAAGTAGAATGTCCTGAGAGTATAACAGAAGATGATAAAAGTGACAGTTCTGATCCCGATGTTAAGAAGATAGACCCGACGGATGATTGGCTGAACTCAATCAAAAGTCAGACTGAAACCGAACCGTCACAAGTAACCGATGTAATGGAGCACAGCACTATAGCTTGTTTATAGCAGAATGTAGCGTAGTATTGATATGAATTTACATTTTACCAATTAGATAAATATTGTAATAAAGTTTTATATTTTGTATAACTGTTGGTTTTATTGAGTCATGGATTTGTGTCATACTTATGAAGTTTTGAATTTGTGTGTTCTTGTCAGGATATTGTCAGCAGTAAATAAACCAGGAGTTTTTATTTATATTTTAATCACATTTTTTTGAGTTCTACACTCCTTGTTTCACTCTTCAACTTATAATGTTTATTTATAAACATATTTATTTCTTTTGTTTTTCCTTTTTGTGTGTATTAAAAATATTTAAAAATGTAAGCAATAAGAATATTTATTTTATTATTATTGTTTTTTTTTATGTCCAGCTGGGCGAGCACGGCCTCTGTGAAGATTAAGAGAAGAAAGATAAAAATGTGTGACTCAAGCCTTTCACAGTAGGCCGAGCTCGCACAGCTGGTTTACATTGTTATTGTATGTCTTCTGTTGTTCTTATTTGAGTCATAGATACCATTCATGTTCAGCGTGCAGTGTATGGAGACATTTACCTTCCGATATTATCCAACTGGTAAGTGAGCTTCCCTATTTTATCTTTAGTAAATAATAACTTGAAGTCTTGCAATAATAGCAATTTTTTTTTTTTTTATATTTCACCATAACTGGTGAAAGAAAACTCTTTTCAAAAGTTGATTCTATTGCCATAGAATGCAAGATTTCATTATTATTTATATACCAGATATTATACATACATACATACATAAACCCACACCTTTTTCCCATGGGGGTAGGCAGAAACTACAGAACGTCACTTGACACACTGCTACGATCCTTACATACTTATTTTGCTGCACTCACATTCATATATCTAGTCATACACACACGCCGGTTACGAGTACTGTGCACCTGGCCTTTCTGAAAAACATCACCTATAAGGTCTATGTATGTCTTTCTAGGGCGTTCCCCCCCGGCGTTTCCATTCACGTCTGCCTTGTAAATACGTGAATAAAATCAACCATGGTGGAGAGACCATTGCTGTAGACAAAACAGTCTGCTTACCTACACACCCACACTTACTTTTTTTTTTTTAATATAATCTTTGGGCTCGCGTTTGACCACCTTCTCGCCTGATGTTAAGCGATGATGTGGTCTAAGGTGAAGCACGCTTGCCTAGAAGAAACCTATTCACTCTTGACTTAAAGACCCCTAGGTTGTAGCTATCAGGGAACAAAGACGACATGAGTGAAATCAGCCATCTAGGGTCTCTGTGCCGGTCTAGGTCTTACATGCTCAGATGTGTATGGGCAAAATTGCTATTAGGTAAGCAGGGAACAAGGTCAACATTTTAATTTTATTTCCCCTTCAAGGTAAATAAAACCACATTTTAAAGCATCATCTTATATTGTTAATAATTTTTTACAAATGGCGTTATTACTGAATTAAACTAATTGCGATATGACTTCAGATTATGTTCCCTAATGAATAAATACCCATTGCTTTCATACACAAATACAGCAAAAATTCTTAGACAAGTAATGTTCAATCAAATACCGCTTCCCATTCCATATTTCGCCCGCATTATGTAATACTATGGTTTTATGGCACTTAATACATGACATACATTTTACAAATCATTCCTATAAATTCCCATTGTTGGATGGAATCTGTTTGGAGTTAGGTATTCTAGTTTGTACTCGACTTTTTCACTGGAAATATTGTGATGGCACGAACAGAAGTGCTGTGGAGAGGATAATTTAAATACAGTTAGCTATAGCGTGAGAGTCGCGTTACTAAAGGATAGTGAAACTACATTATGGCTACAATTGAATTACAATTCTATTACAATCGAATTAGGCACTAAATTTCCATGTAATTAGACAGTTTTAGGCCACTTTTTGTTCTCACAGGTGTTATTTATTTTATTTTTATTGTCTCGCTACTTTCAAAGTGAGCTACAAACTAAGAATGTTCCGATTATTCATTAACGATTACATTTATGAATACCTAGTTTGTTAAATAATTTCTACATTGATACTTTCGATGATAATAAGTTAGTAAAGACAAACAAAATTTTAATAATAGGGGATACAATGCGTTTAAGAGATAAATTCCGTAAGTAGGGAGTACAAAATCTTAAACGAGTAAAATTTTTGAACTTAGCTTACGTAGGTATTGCGTATCCAAAGCGTGTTACAATGTAGTTACGAATAAGTTATACAACTACCTTACATCATACAGTGTTATGTCTACTATTGTACATTTTACAACAAAAAATATTATATGTTAATTGCTATACAAGGCCAAAGTCTGTGCACACGGCAGCGACATCACGATTGTTCTGCTTCTCCGAGTTGTTGGCGGCCATGTTCAACTCGACAAGCGTGTCCACGCTGTTGATACTGACGCCCTTCAGTATCTTCTGCGCAGCTAAACTAGTGAAATTAAAGCTCAAGTCGCTTAAACTCGGAAAATTGTAAAAATCCTGGTTCTCCTTCTTGCTATCTTGGCTCAGGCTGTACCTCTTCTGTTTGTTCTCCAAGCAGTTTATCTTCTCCGCTGATGTGTTTATGTCTTTTATCTGCTCTTGGTTCTTCAGCGCTAAGTTCGGCTCGGAGCCCAGCACTGTGTGTTTCTGGTCGATAGTTTTCGTTAACAAATTCGCTATGGAGTCCGAGCTCACCCTGTTATTTACATTCGGGAGTCCGTTCAGCATTTGTAGCGCTGCTGCCTTTTTCAACAAGTCCACACTTTTCAGCTCACTGTTCGAATTTATATTCGATTGTATCCCACTGTTGGCTGACGACAACGAGTTCTTCTGGTACCTCAAACTTCCCAACGATCCTATAATATTATCGTAACTTTTAGTTGGTGTCGAAGGAATACTGTTTGCTGTAGATTCCAAATTATTTATATTATTATGAATGGCCGGAGAGGCAGGATTAGATGCAACTTCGTTCGTATTGTTTAATTGATTTTTGTACACAAAACTATTGTTATTAGTCGCACCACCTATTTGCAATGAAAGCTTACGATTATTGTTCATACCCGTGTCGTTAATAGAATTCTTATTGAACTTGTTTTCTTGTACTTTAATGGGTTCCTCCTGATACATCTGTTTATTCTTTTCGACAGTAACATCGAATGAGGTCTCAGTTGGGTTTTTTGCAGTTTTGTTTTGAACTCCGTTTTGGGACACCGACACCACCTGTCTATCGTCGTTGATAATGTAAATATTGCTTCCGTTTGAAGTCTCGGTGACTTTACCATTCTCAAAAGTAATTACAGACCTTACTGGCGAATTTTGTACATAAACTTTGGTGTTAGTACCACCACCGTTCTGAGAGATAGTATTCGTGGTAACTTTTAGTGTGATAGAGTTGTTAGAATTGGAGCTGGCCAGCATTGTCGTCGATGGGTTTTCTACTTTAGCCCCTAAGGTTTTATGCAGCGGGGTTGCGGTTTTTTTGGGTGTATTTGGACAGTTTTTTGGCGAACTTTTGGGTGACGTGTTACCGTTTTTTACCGTTTCACCACCGACCATAGGTGGTTTCGTTCTGTATTTGTGCAGGCTCTTAGGCGAGCTCTGTAAACTCTGTACTTTGACGAGTGACTGTGCTCTGCTAAGGCCGGGGGCTCCGTGCGGGTTGCTATGACTAGGCGAAGGCTTTAATGTGCGGTCTGATATGTGGGACTCTAAACTGGAGTGTCCGCTACTCCCGCTGGTGTTGTAGCTCCTTTTCATTGATGAGTTTAGGTCTGACTGACCGTTTTTGGCGTCCTTTCTCGGTGTGCGATGTGGAGTGGTACTTTCTAAGCTGGAGGGGCCACTTGTGGACATGATGTGATCAGAATAATCAACCCTCCTGAGGCTTCCGCTTGGGCTGTCTCTTAGTTTGGGGTCGCTGTTTCTTTGTGGTGACGAAAAGTGGTCGAGGATGGTTTTATTGGTGGAACTCCTGCTAAGGGTAGACCGTGGGAGGCTGCCGGAGCTAGGGCTGGAGTGCCTGACAGGTGAGTGGTCGTAGTGGCCCGTGACCGAGCCTGCCAGTCCCGATTCCGTAGACAGGTGTCGCTTGTGCCGCCGCGGCAGCGTCGACGACCGATTACTGATCTCCGAACCGTCGTAGTACGATGAGACGAAAGATGTTTGACTCTGCAATGACTCCTGAAACATAGAGAATTGGGTGTTAATTTGAAACACTGATAAGGTTAAGCGGTTTTATGTTCTTGGCAATACACTCGCCGTGATTGCTACAGTATGATTGGTGTATGTGACAAATTTGCCTGCCATGCGTATTGATAATGATAACATCTGTATCCTACAGTATAGTCTACTGATAGCATCAAATCATTTGTTGATTAAGTGCACAAAATTTCAAAATCTCATCTTAGGTTTGATGATAGTGATTTTTTGGGAGTTGGACCTAGGCCATTATTCTTCTCAGCGTTTACTGTTATTTTTTCTAGTAGCATTTTGTTGAGTCAGCACTGCTCAATTGTACGATTGTGATTGGGGTTGGATTCGAACCGACGACGCTGTCAACTCGATGCATAGCTTCGGCCTATACTGTATCCATTGCTGGGACACAAGATTCTGGCCAATTCCTTCTCACAGGAGTGTGAGAGAATGGACCATAATCTACCACGCGGATCCAGTCAACTCCAGGGCAGATTGGAAAATGATAATATAATCAGTTCATTCGATGTCGCATATTGACGCGCTCACAAATTCTTAGGTTTTAGGTATAAAATACTTGATCATAAGTAGAAACGTACCTTGGAGTTGGTCTGCGTAGCGACGCAGTGTAAGTGCACCGCTTTTGAGTTGAACCACTCGGTGGGCGGGAACTGGGCAGAGAAGGTGCTCATCGCGCGCGTCTGTTTGCTGCGGCCGCTTCGTCTGAATAAGCGGGACAGCAGGGACACTTTCTCTGGAAAATTGAGGAGAATTTTGTTAGTTTTCGTCTATAAGACTGTTTTGTTCTGTGTAAAAGCGTAATAAAATCAAATGAGAGTGGCAAAATAAAATGTTTTGAAAGAGAAAGAAGACTTTGCCCTAATGTAAACACAAATGATATCTTGGCTTGGGGTGAAAGCTTTCAAAAATAAGAGATCGGCCTTTTATTTGGCATCCCACAAGGCAAAGACATCTTTTTTATAAACGTAAAGGAAGAGAAATCAGAACTCAAAAGGCAATCTAAGTTAGGTATATCTAAGGGTGTGTCCACATCTGGCGAATGCACCGCTACCGACCCGCTCGCGAGCTGCTCTTGCACTGTTCGCGCACTTTGCCAAGCTGGCGTGCGGAGCTGGGCGGCGCAGGATGGGCGCGCGCTCTTGAAATGCACTCACGCAGCTCGCGAGCGGCGTTCCTGGCGCATTCGTCAATGTGGACACGGCCTAAGATAAACTTAGAAAGTACTAATGAAATTGAATAAGTCACATTGGTACTTGCCAGGTTTTGAACCCGCATCCCTTACAAGCGGGTCCTCAACCCCCGGGCGATTTTCTCCCAGTTTAGATTCCTGTAGAAAATCTAATCTCAAATGTTAAAAGTTGTAACTACTTCTACATAAATAGGGATATAGGGACTTATCAGAGCTGTTATCTACGAATTTTATGACAATCTATCATAAAAAACCGCTGATCGGGATTCGAACCCACGACGTGTTGTGCAAAAGTTCGTTCAGCCACTACACTTTACCAAGTCGTCAAAAAGCGTTTGCTATTAAGGTACCAGTGTGTCTATGTAGATCTCCTTAGTTCCATCCTTATATAGCAAGAACAATAAAGTAAGCTACAGCTATGACTTTTGAATCAAGGAAACAAAATCTCAACTCACTAGGCGACGCAGATTCGACGCTCGGCGGATAATCGGTGGACGACGAGCTGTCGGTGGTGTTCACGTTCTTGTGGTGCAGGCTCCTGGTGGAAGCACACCGCTGCAGGTACTTGCTGGAGGACCCGAAGATCCGCAGCGAGTTCCGCCTGTCTAGGGAACGAGGGGCCGGGAAGGAGGCGCTGCGGCGCTTGTTAGGACGACCGTACAGGATTTTGTCGTTGGGATTGCCTGAAATTGAGAAAAAGGGTTAGGTTAAAAATAAGTTGTTGACACGGAGTCATTAATTAGTTATAATCTATAGTCTCAAGTTTGTATCGTGTATGTTTAGGTAAAGAGATTGTCGTATGTCACGCTAGCTACTGATAGAGACGAACTTAGATAAAGCACTTGTGCTGTTTGAGTAATTTTATTTTATTTTTTTGTTTTTATTACGTTGGCCCCCACACTAGGTATTTCTGTCTGTATCGTGGGTACGTTTACAAACATTTAAACACATAGACGAGACACCCAGATCCGGAACAACTATCTGTAGGCCATGTAAATATTTGTTCCGTGCGAGAATCGAACTCGCGACACGCAGTCGATCGCTGAACCACTACGCCAACCGTATCGTATAATTAAGTAAATTAAGAAAGATTGTGGGGTGTCCTGTCTGAGATAATAAGAAGAAGAACTTGAAGTTTTCTCATCGCCTATTTATTTTGCTAAAAACTGATTCAGTTGGGGTTGCATTAAATCATCTTGATACATAATCAAGCTTGTAGGTAGTTGTTTGTACAATACAACTGCCAGATTCCTAACTTATTTAGGTGCGGTGCAAAAACATAAATTCCTGAAATATCTTTTGCCTTTGCTTTTATTTACCAAGTCAATAAATAATCAAACCAATGTTCCGTCCACCTGTTTGTTTAAATTATCTAAGGTATGCACCCGAAAATACATAGTTAGGTGCACTTAATTGTCACCGTTTACTACAATATTGTTTAGCATTGTACAACCCGCATTGGGAATGTTTCAATGCCTCATTTTGTATGGAAATAAATTCGAGGGTATTTGTTAGTTCGGGCTCAAATTGTACAGACATTAATGCTTTAAATGTTGATTTGTGAGCGTAATAAATGGTTTCATAATGTTTGGTTGTTAACTTCTGTTAATGGGCTGTGATACGAATACTATATGGCTTTTAAAATGGCTGGGTTTTGAAATATTCAGTGGTTGAGATTACCAAGCCTTGATCAATTTCAGTAACACTCAACTAGGCTTGGGAAATCCACATTTATAGATAAGAAGTTCTAAAATTAACTACATAAAGTTTAAAAACGCCTTCTTTGGGCAATCCAACAGTTGAGACTTGAAATTGAGAGCAAGACCGCGAAAAAAATTTGAAGGTAAAGTTTATAAGGAGGCTTATGCACACAAATAATTCTAAATTAAAGCAAGACACTGGACTGAATTAAATAATTTATCTCGTATAAACGATCTTAGGCACGTAAAGTGGTAATTTTTCTTTGTTTCGCCCGACAAAAAAGGAAAACACCAAGTTCTGGGTCAAAAAACAAAAAAAAGAAACTGCAATGTGTTACAGTTCCCATTTCTCGCTCCACATTTTGAATGCAAACCATCAAACATTTGACAGGACACCGAAATCTCATTAAAAACTGCAAAAGCTCATAACTCTTCGGAGCGCGTGCGCATACGCATATGACGCACAAAGAGCTCGCCGAACAGTTGCTCGCATAAATCAAGACTGAACTTGACAGATGCGTGAGTGCGAAATGTGTGTACGGTTAACAAAAAAGGAAAGTAGAGAGGGTTTTAATTACAACTTATTTTTATAATAAGCACCATTTCGCATTTGTTGTGTCTTTTAGGCCCACTTGTGTGAAAAACTTAACTCAGAGTTAGTTAAATTAACAGTTTGTCATACAATAATGTCAATTCACATCACACATCATCAGCCTATTAATGTTCCCACTGCTGGGACACAAGCCTCCTCTTTGTGAGAGAGGGTGAACTATAACCCACCACGCAGACCCAGTGCGGGTTGGTGGATGTCACATGTCTTCGAATTTTTAGTTCTAGGACATGCCGGTTTCCTCACGATGTTTTCCTTCACCGTTTTTGAGAGCAGTGGTGATGAAATAATTTACACAAAGTATAGCGCCTGCCTGGGTTCGAACCCACGACCTACAAATTGTAAGTCGCGGCCGATACCACTGGACCACCACTGCACTCCTCTGCTCTCTTAATGTCAATTGTTAGCAACTAACTCCGAGTTAATGTTTTCGTGCTAGTGACCTTAGTCTGTAAAGAAAAGAGTTTATTACGCCAGCTAAATAACCGTATTATCCTTTTTCTTTTCCTTTCTTTCACTTGTATTCTGTATATATTTGTATCTGTGTATATGCTCTCTATTTGGGCAAATATTTGTCATTTTTTGTCCGAAAGTGCAAATTCATACGTGATAACGTGACACTTCTAAAGTCCGCGC
This sequence comes from Orthosia cruda, assembly GCA_964057195.1. NCBI lineage: Eukaryota > Metazoa > Arthropoda > Insecta > Lepidoptera > Noctuidae > Orthosia > Orthosia cruda. The sequence continues at coordinate 39,910,363 of OZ059831.1, read as the reverse complement.
GGGTGGCGGGGGACGTTACTACCCAATGACGTGACGGCGCGATGAACTACCCCCGCTGCCTTATGTCCCCCGCAACCGGGGGCCATGGGAGTGTCACGTACGAATTTGCCAAGCTCTAGTAGGTATCTAATTCATAACGATTTTGATCTACAATCAACAAAGTGTAGAGATGTTAAGCTTCTTAGCTGCTTGCTCATCTCTTTTGTTGACCCTACTTTTACGTATCTTCATCTTATAAACACTCGCACATCTACAAAACTCGTACGAACCTTGTTTTGTTTGTATGTGTGTGTGACGCTCTCTTTTTCCCTAGATGGCAACTAGGATTGTACGTAGGCGCGAACTTGATTGATTGCTAGCCTATTTACATGCTTATAGCTTTGGTCCAAATTTGTGGCAAAGTTACGAATTCCTTGGTTCGAATTTGCTGCAACACGCTATCGCATCTAACACATTCAATTGTTTATTATTCTTCGAATTTCAAAAATAAGCTCTGCTACTGTAGTAGGTTCCCTTCCGCATCAGTGTGTCATATGGACTAAAAGAACTACTCATTGGGTTCAATAAAATCATAGGCGACATCATGGCAAACAAAGACGAAGGTGAGATGAACTTGACTCTTATCGGAAAAAAATTGACAGACGTGTGTGGAAGCTGGAGAGAGATACTTCAGCCTAGCAGTGTACCTATGATGGGTCAAATAAATTACATTACAACATAAATATTGCTCTTAAGTGACCCTGAAGTTCCAATAAATTGGCAAATATATGAATATACAGTACATAAACTTAAGCCGTTTTCAATAAATGACTAGGTAAATAAATGAATCCTTAGCTCATGATAGCGATTCATCTTAATACCCACTACAAGATCGTTTTAATCCTTTCACTTTCAAGATACCTCTAATTATAGAGACGTAGTGTAAATGTTTCTGAACCTGACGTGATCCTTTTACAAGCAGAGCATCGGTAATTAATACTGCTATTTAATTGAGTCTATATTTATCAAATGTTTGTGCAAGGTTGTAATTTCAAAGGTTTTACTGCTTTTTGGTGAAGTTGATGGCGATTTGTGTGGTTGCTTTTTAGGACTGTATCTGCAGGGCATAATTTTGTCTTCTTGTCTGTACCTACTTTATACTGTGTTCAACATAATATTATAGGTAGATCAAAATGTATGTTCTTATAAATGTTTATTTTGGTTATAATTTCGAATCCGTTTAGGTATTGGCTTTGAAAAGGACTAGGTTACGCCATGTCCTAAATTCTGTAGGGTGGTGAAATAAACATTGTTTTTTCATGATTGCTAAAGGCTTCTTCGCGAGTCTTTAACATCTGGAATCGAATGTTTTTTGTGCCTACGACTAAATTGACTTATTACTTGCTATCTCTAGCAAGTCAATTTAGAATTGGTATATTCTAAGTATTCCTCCCATTAGGTGGACCGATGACCTTGTTAAGGTTGCGAGAAGGCGCTGGATGCGAGACGCACGGGATCGGTCAATGTGGCGACGCCTGGGGGAGGCCTATGTCCAGCAGTGGACGTCTTTCGGCTGAAATGATGATGATGATGATATTCTAAGTGCCTATCGTTGCTAGTCCAAACAAAACAATATCTATAGATATGTACCTACCTAGACAGTTTCTAATATTATTGGTTAGAATAGCACGACCTTAGAAGTTAAATAACACAACTAAAGACATCAAACAGTAACAAAGATTCGTCCTACAAACAAAGTTCACTACCCTCCCGAAGCTGACAGGCTGACAGCCATTTCCCAGCATCCGATGCAGCTAAACAAGTCATCCGAACGATCAGCGTAATCTCCAAGATCGGCATCCTCGCCCATTAAGATGCCTGTTGCTAAACTTGTACATAACGCAAATAGGATGGTATGCGAGGCGTACGGTCAACCGCATGACAATGAATGACAACAACTCTAAGACCTATCGGACAAATTTGCGTTTGATTATTTCGGGCTTAGTGCGGCCGCGGGCCATGCGGCGTGAGTGACGAACTTAGATAGGCACTGACAGAGTGCAAAACGTTTAAAACACATGCGTGAATTTATTTTGGGGATGTTCTCTATCAATATCATTACGTGATCATGGCCCACAGTAAAGTCACCGCCCGATAACAAAAAAAATAAAAGTTATTAACACCTGTCTACCAATGTATTCCAATTTTTCAAAACGAAAAAAATGTAAAGACGTGTCGCTAACACGATCAAAAACGTATCGCGGTAAGGCGCGTTCTTGACCCTTTCACTTGACAATCAGTAATGAGTTAATATCTCAAAAACGCGTAGTAAGTTTTTTTTTTGTATTTTTTTTTTTTTTTGTATGTTCACCGATAACTCCGTCAATTGTGGACCGATTTTGAAAATTCTTTTTTTGTTTGAAAAAGTATGTTCCGAAATTGGTCCCATTTTAACTTGGTGAAGATCTGATGAAGAACTTCGGAGATATACAACAGAACTCTTCAATAAATAACGGCAAGTCTCTCGGGATTGCTGCAATCGCATGTCTGTTTGTTGTTTATAACATTTCATAACATAACATCACACCAGTTCGCTCTTAAGGGGTAAGCAGATCTCTCATTTCACCGGTTATGTTTCATGAAATCTATTCTGGCGAAATAGTTCCCTTACTAACTTGCCTATTAGGTACGTACAACTAAAAAGTGAAAATAAAAAAACTTTTTGCAAAAAAAATACTACCGACATCCAAATACAAAACTACAAAGTGAAAAATAACTTAATTTTTTGAAGTCGGTGTCCATAACGCAAAAAAATGGTACCTACGAAAGACACCGACTTCAAAAAATTAAGTTATTTTTCACTTTGTAGTTTTGTATTTGGAAGTCGGTGGTATTTTTTTGCAAAAAGTTTTTTTATTTTTGTTATCTGGTCGAGACTTTAGTTCTACACGCTGCTGCTGTACCTGTGTCTTTCTTTACTGGTGTCGAATCCTACGCTCCTGTGTCAGCTTTATCAGGCTCTTTCTATCCTAAATTCTACTTATTTACTAGTTTTGGTTGTTTAGTTAGGCACATCAATAGACCAACTGTCTTTGTTTCATAGAAGTAAGTGGTTCCATGCGGTTGACCATACGCATAATTTCAGCGCACGCGCACCTTTATGACTGGATGCTTCTCGGGAACCGTAGTAATGTGATGATATTTAGATATATTTAGCTGGAATGGGCGAAATGTTCTCTGATCTGCTGTGACCTTTCGGGATGGAATGCGGTATCTAGTATCTATTTTGATTGCAAATGCAGGTACTGGAATGCAGGTTGGCAATCAATATGATAAGGTAAAGTATATGTTGTGTTGTGGTTGGTACCAATGCTTGAAGGTAGAATTTAAGAGTCGGCATAACTCTCCTTTTGGCTGTTCCATAGTCGGGTAAAAAGAGTCTGGAAAAACTATGCTGAATCTTTTCGATTATAGAGTAAAAAGCTAGTAGTATAAAGCTGATGTTGTTACCATTTTCTATTTAACAGCCATTTGATTGTAAATGGCCGCTATATCCGCTAACGTGCCTGTAAAAGGAACCATTTGTTTTCTTAACACACTAATAGTGGTAATTCTCTTAAGAACAAGATAGTAAAATTACGAGAAGAGAAAACACGTAAATTTTCACTTCGAGCCCTTTGTCTGATACAGATTATCTGGTTAAATTTGAATTCTAAAAAGTAGCTGTAATCTGCATAGGTACTTTTCGTAACTGCCGACGTGTCTGGCTGTTTGTTCAGATCAATCTTAGAAACTGCTGTGCGGATTTTAGTAAGTTCTTTTTTACTATAACTATCCTTAGTTTATTTATTTTTATGTATAGGTATGTGAAGGAGAAATAAGTATATGATTCATCAATAACATTTCAGCAACCAAAGACGTCCACTACAGGGGTTCTACTCCCTATCTCCGTCAACTAAGTTACGGACCCCGTCCGAAAGTACTCCTAAACTTCGGAGTGAAAAAACATGTGTTAAGGTCAATTTTTCGGACAGGTTAAAACACATCGGGAGTAGGTACAACTGTGATGTCATTCATTCTTAGTTCGGGCTCCAAACGAATTATCCGGCCATAGGTGTTAGGGGGTAGGAAAGGCCCGTAACTAAGGCCAAAACTACGGGCCCCCTGAACATAGGCAACTCCTAAGTTTCACCGTGGCATCGACGGGTACTAGACATTCCATCAGGTACCGATGATCAGGTTACGGCTGCATGAATCCGATGCATGCGAGACTCACAGGAGCCAAATCCGTGTTTTACCCAGCAGAAATAATATCTTATTTTATAGCTTGTGCCAAGGTACGTAGTTTTCTAATTTTGTGGAGCCTAAGGTTTCTCTTCAGGGAATAAAGAGAGCTCTATATCACAAAAGATTTATTACAAGAAGCTGGGATCGCAATAATAATTAACAGAATTTAATTACTAACTAGGTACTTTATACCCAATTAAATTCCTTACATATCACAATAATTTTGTCAACTTTTAAGACTCGTAGGGATTACAGCTTATAATCCTTTAAACTAATTTTGTTTATGCGAAAGTAAAAGTAAAAGTTTGTTTGTTACCTCTTCACGACTATTTGGCACAGAGATAAATAGGGATCCTAGAATGAGGAAGAGGCTACTTTTTTCCATAAAACTATGTAAAGTGAGAGAAATGAGGGGTAGGGGTTCGTTTGATATGCTTACTTACAAAGTACCAGGAGACCAGAATCATGAGTGGAAAAGACTCTCAAACTACCAGGAGTTTGGAATCATGAAGAAGTAGATCTACATGCGAAATTTATTGACAAAATCTATATGCCGCGGGCTAAAGCTAGTTTCCTACAATTTAAATCTCAACACAGCACTAAACAAGGAGTTTAATTAACTAAGTAATACGTTTTATTGATGGCATTAAATGCACTATGAAATATTAAGCTTGACAAACTTGCAAGGTTCAGTGTGATTTACGAATTTTAGGGCTGCTGGTACGGACCTAGTGCAACAAAGGAGAGAACATTAATACATACAGATCAGATGATCAAAAAACAGATAACTTAAATAAATAGGTAGGGTAAATATAAAGTAAAAATGCTATAACTTTTTAGTTAGCTATTAGGATGAAGAATTGGCGTATCTTCCCTGCACCATATCTATCTGTTTTAGAAGAACTTGAATATATACAATGATATCATTAAAAGATTTCAGCATTCCCTTAGCAGACAGCCCTGCTACTAAATTGGCTACCTCACAAATCCTTTTACAACTTTATGAGCTATTCTCATAAAAATAAATTGCGAAGCATTTTGCATAACATTTGCACTCAGCTTTATGATATACCTCACGATCCTGCAATCTTAATCTGTATTCTAATAATAACTCTGGACGTCGTATCTCTTAAGTGCATTCTTATCTTTAACTAAAATACACGTCCTGGCAAAGAAAAGCAGTCACGAGCCGACGGCGATGGCCGACTACTATGTTGAGAGGAATGTACACATTTGCATTCCACCAAATGTACCGCCTATGTATTCTGGATGTACCCCATCTGCTGTATTATTGTTGCAGATATTCGTTACAGCAGACACTGGATTTAAAACCCAACCATCAAAAGCTAAGGTTGAATTTAGCATTTTGTCGTGTGTGAATTATGTTAAGCACGATTTAATTTAATGATAGGACTATATTATGTAAGCAAATTCCTCCGGTTAGGTTAGGTTAGGCACGCGTGTTGTTATTATTCCACACTTGATTCCTGATAACAATACTGTTTTCACTTAATATCTTGGTATTTTTTGTCGCGAATATTTTTTTAAATCTGAACCCATTTTATGTCATGTAATTGCTTCGGCTTTCATTTTTGCCGACGGCATTGTTATCGTTGCAGAACTAACCAAATTAAAAGTGAAAAAATCTTTTGTTACATTGTTCGAACTGTTATCTATTACGTTAACTATGTTTTTGGTTTTATAACCATTGTTATTTTTTGATATTATTCCTTTCTGATAGCACCGATTTTGTTGGAGGTTATTTCCGTAAAATATTTACACTTCCTTAAAGATCAAGCAGCATTGTTTCCGGTTTAAAATATCACAAAATATCACTTTGCGCCATCAATCAAAATTATAAACATAATTACGGAAAGAAAATGCCACCATCACTATATAAAGGTTCCATGCTAATTGGTAGATAATGTCTTCCTTCCTTGATCTTAGAGAATCCTGCGCATTCCACAGTTACGGCATACGATTGGATCACAAAGTGTAACTACTTTCACGACATGCATAATAGCTGGAGAGCTTAGTGAGGAGGAAATAATTTTCATGATTTGGTTTGTTTTAGTCATGCGTACCAATTTTTCCAGATACAAAGTATTCATAACTGGAAAGGAGCATTCTTCTCCAGATCTGAAATGTTCATTTCGACTACCTTTTTTATTTTAATTATGGACGCCATTTCGACATCCAATCAAAATAAGCTTTTTAGTTTACCTAAAATTATGATTTTGTTATTACCAAAATGGAACAAATTTTGTGCAAAACGTTGAAATTCTATAACACCAACATAGTCTTCATCAGGAGGTTTTAAAGCTTGTTTAAATAAAAAAACTTTCTTGCTATTCGTAGCGCCATCTAATCTACGTCTATATATTACATGTCACAATATTTGAACTGATAATTATTAATTATGAAGATATAGATGATTCACAACATCATAAGTTCATAACCATATCCAATCATAATAATTTTACATACCAACCAAGATGGCGCCGAGCTCCTAGCCTAAACTATTTCGGTTGCTTTTCGTAGCTGCCATTTTATCGGCGTCGTCTCGATCCTCATAACACGTGCGACTTGTTAACGGCGTCGGTAATGCGAGTGGTATGCGCACGCGCACCGCGGTGAGTTAGATGTAGGAGTTTGATCCCTTGGGAGTGTGTGTTGGTATGATCAATGGCGCGTTTATGGTTTGTTTTGGTATGTGTCGTATCATCATTATAGGTTTAATGGGTTTAGTCTAGTCTTTGATTATTATTGTATCTACTGTACACTATACTGTATCTATATTCATAATGCATTCTCATTGCCTTTATACAATTCTCATAGAACTACTTAGGTATCCTATTTTTTATTTGGAACTAACTTTACAGAAATTCGCATTTGTTGCAACTTGCCACACATTTAGATAAAAGTTTTTGTATCAATAGGTAATTGACTCAAATAAATAAAATATGAAAAAAGGTAGCAGTTTCAAAAACAACAAAAGTCATTGGTCGACCATAAATAGTAGTGTATAATACATTGCAAATTGTAAAGATATTTATTAACCAAACAAAGATAAATGGTACAACGTCCTTCAAACTGAGTGATCTTGATGGACGGTCGATCGCAGTAACAATATCGGATGCAGTCACGTATTTATTGGCCGAACGACTCGAAAACGAACAAGTAATTTTAATTGACACTGTAACTAAACTATATAATAATAACAATAAATTGATACTAAATGTAGCACATAAAAAATAGTGCAACAAAACAAAATATATTATACAAAGTCGACAGTTTTTATAAGACAGAAATTTCACAGTTTGCTACGTATACGTAGCTGCTTTTGATGGCAGGTGGGTACCAAATCTCTATAGTGTCAGTCAATCTCTGTGTTCATACTTCCATAATATATGAACACGGAGTTTGCTGAAGTTGGGACTATGCCGGTCATTTGTTTCCAACTGCCGGCCGGTGAAATAACAGGCATTTGAGGCTTCATATTTTGTCTGTAATTTTACCAGCAGTCACAGTCCATACCTTTCAACCCGGAATTGAACTAGCGGGAGAAATAGGTTATGACGATACCACTTCCTAATACGAACCCTTTCATTAAGGCTAGAAATGCATCCCAATTACAACTTCAAACTATTTCCAAACATCTCAAGTGAGACATAAATCTGCAATTCAACTGCATCCTCCCAACGCGATTCACTAATGAATATAAAAGTCTGGATATCAATAAATCTCACTGCTGCAGCGATGCAGTCATCTGCATACCAGGCCCGACCTACATCGGCTCCAGTCACATCCGTATCATTAAAAATAAACTGGAGTTCATTAGACATACCTATGTCGTAGACAGATCGTTTAATTGATCTTTTCATGATTTGATTAGTATTCTCACTGAATAAAATAAAATATAAATTAATCTTTATTCAAACTAAAAATTAGTACTCGTAATATCTAAAATAAAATATAATAATTAATCTTAGATATAATTAGGTGACTATAACAAGTTAGAAGACTTGTAATGAATGAATGATCATCGTTTGACGATTTATAGACAAACATTGTTAAATGGTAAAATAGTTACGCTACTCACCGCTAGTGGCGCTGGTAGTCCGTAGTTGAAAATTTGATACGCGCTGGTTTTAAGTGACGCACCATGGCAGCGGTAAACAATTGTCTTGATTTGATAATACGATAATAGAAGAAAAAGTGCAGTGGATAGAAAACTGAGCGAATTTAATACAATGTAAGAATATATAGGCAGTTTTTTTGGGGACATCCTAATGATATACGACCAAACGTCAGTCGGTGAAAAATCGTAAAACCTCTGCACTGTTTCTGAATTGAAACTGTAATAAGTTTGAGTTCAGAAACAGTGCAGAGGTTTCTCTGTTTCAGAGACAATCTGAATTAAGAATCTCTAAGAGTCCAAAACTTTTATAAGTAAAGGTATCAACGATATGGCCGGACACATCATGAAATGGCCAATTCTATGATATGGCTACGACACCTACATTAATTATGAATGGATTGGCTCGTGTTACGATTGGTAGTTCGATTCGTCTATTATTACGAGTAGTATTGATTATTGAACGGATATTTGATACGGGCATAAATCAGTTTACGGCTGTGATTTCAGATTTGGTTTAAATTAAATTAATGGTGTGTTTGGATCGGGTTTCGCGTAAATGCTGTGGTTTAGAGTTAAATCCGTGTGTCGTGATTTTGTAATGTGCTAATATGTATGTTATTTTATTGCATGTGGTATTCATACTGTTTATATTTCCTGATTTATCTTGTCTAATTTGTCTAGTCTGGTACCTATCAACTATGTTGGTGTTGGCTTCCAATCTAACCGGTCACAGCTGTATACGAGGAGCGATATCTTTTTGATAATCTCCAAACCTTTTTCACTCATAAGCCAATTTTTTGCCTATACGAGTAGTATAGACGTATTTTTGTCAAAACCAAAGCTAGCTACCAAGAGTTTGTTAAATTGTGTTCTTAGGAAAATGGTTTGCAAATTACTTTTTTGCTCGCCCTCAACAAGCGAGTAAAAAAGTAATTGAGTAGTTTTATAAGATATAAGCCATGTGAGATGAGATTCAATTTTGCCTTTATTCACTTTCCATAAGATTCGATATTATTGTTAGTTACTTTATAAGTACAATAAGTGAAAATTAAGTGTCCGCACTTAATAAACCTTATTCTTAATACTGTTTGTTCCAGACAAACCGTGAAAACGGTTTTGCGGGGAATAGTTTTTATATTAAGATTTTATATTAAAAAAAATATAGTAAAAATTGTCGTACATATCATAACATAGTAAGTCATAGTTTGTTATATTGACAAGCATAGAAATTAGAAGCATTTCCAATGGAAATAGTTAAATGTAGTTTTCCTTTTCATCATCGGTTCACTTCCGTAAACATGAATGACGGACGAGTTCAGGCATAAATGGGACTAGTTCCGATGTCGACTCGAGATTGAAAGAAAAATTGGGTTACCGTCGGATCTCGGATATGTGTCAATAGGAAATGGCTCGAATTTGTAGACAAGATAGACAGACGGAAGTATGTATTTGTTTTTATGAGGAGAAATGAGGTAAATAAGAATAATACGGGCGAATTTTTGAAACGAAGATTATCGAAAAATTTACATACGCGAGCTTGCAAGTATGATAGGTTAAGGTTAATTTTCATCAGACAATCCTATCATTTGACTGACCTGACGGTAAAAATTTCTTTCCAGAAACCGGTCGCTAGTTTTTGAAAAGATGTTGAAAAGATTTGCTTCATTTTAGATTACTTCTATCCTAGATAAGTATGCAAATGTAATGAGCAACATTTGAATTCAATTTGTGTTCCATTTCTAGTATTGCCACATCATTATCTGATTGTTGCCACAGAATTAGAGCATAATTTATCCAACTGCAAGAAGTGCTCTAATAAACTCTCATTACAGATTCAATTACTCTCATTATTAACCTTTTGAAATAGTTTAGCAACCACTTAACGAAGTCTCTGAACAATGTTGGGTATTTAAGTGCAAAAAAACGATGTTGGGAAATGATGTTGAGAGTTTTCCTCTAATTTAGTCACGTAATATTTTGACACTTCCAGTTAATTGGATGTCTTAGGACAAGTTTCCATTTTCTGTATAATATTGATATATTTTTCCTTTGTTTCGATAATGTTGGCGATGGCGTAAATTTTACGAAACAATCGCTGTGCAATCTGTCATAATGTAGAGAAATTTTCTAGAAGTGTTTTGACAGATTTCGAACTGAGATGCGATTGCGAATGTTCGGTATTTAAAAAATATGGGAGTTGTTTCTCTGGATGCTGATTTTTCAAATATAAACTATAATTAACAATAGCTTAGGCTATATTAACTTTTTTTTTTGGCTTCACACGGTTTGTGCATTTAGCTAGTGTCACGTTTAGAAGTCTAGTTCCTTTAGTTTTTAGTCCAATGTAAATGCCCAGTAAAATGGCGGTAACTTTATTGGGAGCTTCTACGGAGTTTTGTCGACAACATGAACAAACTCATATTCTACCGCTGTGTTTTTCTTGCCCACACTCGTGCACGTTAAATAATATTATTAGAATAAAAACCACCACTTTTATACTATTAATATTCAACTTAACACAATTTTAGGGAAATAAAACAGAGAAGCAACATAGACAAAATTACGTTACCGCCAAAACTCTACATATTAGCTTATCGACAATCTACCGGTAATAGAATGTCAATATATAAAGAGTCTGTTATCTCATTTATGCAAAAACAAATGAAGACCAAATGCGCCACAGGCAATGTAAATCCAAACAATTTGTTACAAGATTTTATTTGACACATAGTATAAATGGCAAATAACATGAATATCAAGGAAAACGTTGAAATAACTGTGTTAACGAGGCAACGAAGAACTTATCTGCATGTTTAGAGCTTTTATTGTAATAACCGTTGCTCGCAATAATGTGCGTACCGTTGCAGTTTTATTGGGTTTTAACTTTCAAGCTTACATTGCATTAATGTCGTTTCGCAGCTGTGGAACACTTTTGTTTACACCAAGTCAACCAAAGTGTGCTACCTCACTTGTGTTAAAAACTTTGTAAGCATTTTGGAATTGCGTTTAACTGTATCTTTGTGTCGTTGATGTTAATTTTAATTGGCATTTTTATTGATTAGTTATACTTTGTTGTTCTTTATGAAGTTTGCTTATTGAGGGGACTTGTAAATCATATTTAATTTGTAACGATAAAGGCTTGAGCAGATTAGGTACCTTAAGGGACTCGGGAAAACCATTGTATTAACACCTAGATACTGATAGTTCAAAATCGTGCTTTACTGCATATAGGTATAATAAATACTGCAGTCGCAAATAATAAAATATGCTAATGATCAAGCACTCCGCTGACATATTAAGTCAACAAAATTCTTCCATATTTTATTATTAACATATTTAAAACTAGTTGAAACGATAAATATAAAATCTGCATATACTCGTAACTATTAGAAAAACCAATTCCCAAAACGGTTGAATGAACTGCTAAAAATTCCGCTCGTATCATGAGAAAATGCATACGAGTTCAGGAAGACACGTCATGGCTCAGGAATCCAGGCGTTCGATGCGCGGTGTCGAATTTAGATAATATTATATTGTAGAAATCGAATATTGCGGTATTAATAATATATCGTGTATTATTAGAAGTAGAAGATATTTATTTGCATCTATATATCATCATTGGATTTCAATAATTCTTTAGCTACACTTCTCTGAAATTGTTCTAAGTTCATCATACAACTCGTCTAACCAATCTCCTGCCTATAAGCCTTGGAGCCATCTCACATCGACAGGAGACTTGAATCGCAACTTTTAAAACGTTAAAGGCAAAAGGTCGACGCTCATATGGGGAACTTGAATTTCTTCAAAATTATAAAGGTAGCACCTCTAGCTATGGTTAGACACTTTTAATCTCATGCATATTGGTGAAAATCCTGTGTCATAACTTCAAAGACTTCAAAACTTAAGGAGATTCATCTTGCCTTTAGTATATATATACTTTGATGGAACTAGTTGTCTTTGACTGTTGAGTGACCAGACTATATTTTATCTAGAGAAACCAGACTATAATTATGAAGCAGGAATCAATTGGTGCTTCGATTTGAGATTGAGTATTGAATATACGAGTTGGATGACCGATAAATGATTTATCCTTTAATCGCTTCCTCCTGCAACTGAAGTGGAATTTATTATGAAGCGTTACAGGACTTATCTTAATCTCTCGAAATGGTCAAGAGTCGGGTATGACCCCAGAAAATTACATAGTTATCTACTGGAGCACATTTTCTTATTAATACAGTAGGTACAAATTAAAAAAAACTAGAGCGTCTAGTTAACTTTCTGCGTGTCGCTGGCAAATGTAGTTCTTAAGAGCGACCAACCCAACACACTTTTCATACAAACGCTCGTACGTGATTATCCCGTTGTAATCTAACTTTGTTTTTTTGAACTAATAGGTATCTTGTGCACTATAGGTATCTAGGTTTCTATGAAAGCAAAAACAATGTAGAAACTAATTGAGTATTCTCAAAAAATCTGCTGTTTTGCACAAAATTTTACCTGAGCTTTGGTCGTTCATAATGTACTCATAAATTGTAAATGTAAAGAAATCATCATGATAGAAACCTTGGACATGTAATGGAGATTCTAAATGATAAATATTTATTTCACAAACTTGCAAGGCTTATTAAAAACACGTATTTCCTGGAACAAGATTAATAAAATTTTCGATCACAATTTTTCACTATCTCTCTCTTTTCGCTTTGCCTCTTTTTCAAACATTGCGCTGGATAAAACAACAAGCTTATCGATCACGCTCGCGTTGACGAAAGACGGACCGGGAAGGACCCTCTTAAATGTTAAACATTATTTTTAGTAGTGTTCATCTATGTTACACGTTTTTGTTTTTGTTAACCTTATCTTCATTCCTTCAGATAATTGAGATATATTAAAAAAAAACTAAGATAACAGCAATGGTTATGTTGAATGTCTTAAATAAACAACGGATATCAACTTAATCTTGTGCAATATTCGAAAGTTCATATATCAGATCGCAGAATTGGATTAAGTAGGTTTACTTTTCGCCTACGATGGTCATCTTGCAACTTTTTCTTATAATTTACAACTGTGTGGGATACTAACATATTTCATTCGAAATCTCAGATCAATGTGCCTAATTTGGGCGTATTTACACGATTTTATTAACCAACGTCGCGACACTAGAGTGCGATAAAAACTTTGAGGTTTAAAGGTAACCGGCAGACAGGCAGATACAGCTGTTAAATGACAGTGCCGTCATCCCCTTTTATAAAAGTTCTTGGCGTTTCTGTCTGGCGTTTCTTGTCCGTTCTTCTCCATAACAAGCTACTTTTCCAAATTGATGGTAGAATCAACTATTAATACTTTTAAATTCTTTTTTTTGACGTTCAAAAGCGCCGTTTAATGGCCTAGTTGAAATAAAGAATTTTGACTTTGACTTTGTTCTTCTAAGGGTTCACATCCGAAGAAAAGCTACTATGAAAACGCGTTGTCGCATCGTGGTCAGATTGTCAATTCGCGTCTGTCTGGGATCTTTAATTTGGCCACCATTTACCACCTTTTTTGATAAAATCTACCTACCTATCTTCAAATAAACAAATAAAAATGATCCTCTTTTTAACACGTCTGATTAAAAATGGAATGCAGAACAGGATACATGGTGCGACGAAACGCTTTAGGGGGAGTTCCAATTTATTGCCCGCGCGCATATTTTGACGCCATATTTCTTTCACTCGCGCGGTAATTAGTCCCGTTCTAATTTTGAATGTTGAAATCTTTTTTATCGATGATGTCGGTTATGTGTCACTGTTTTTTTTTATTATTCTTTGATAGTGTTAATAAGTCCATTTGAAGTGCTGTATTGATGAAGTATTATCGATTTTTCGTTGAAATAGCATGTGCCAAGTTGTTTATAACTCATTTGCATATTTATAACCCCAATTTGAATTCGTAGCGCTATTAATTCCGTTGAAAAACTAAATTAGTTTGAGACCATTAAATAAAATCCTAAAAATATCGCATCCGGATATGCAATTCGTTTAATTATCTAAATAAATATAAGAATTAAGGAAAGGAAATATCAGTCTTAATCGAAAAGTATAGCACGCGTGCTTCCTGATTTACGAAACTATTATAAAACAAATGTTGGTATCAATTAGTGTCAGATAAACAAAGATTAATTACAGTTACCTATTGAATAGTTTAGCCAAATTCGACCTTATGGTAAAGCTATAAAAGTCAGAGCTAGTTTTATGGACTGTTATTAAATTCTTTGTGATTCTTGAGTATAATAATGGGATGTGAACATTATGAAGGAAATCGGATTTGAGTGTTCCTGTGCTTTGATCTTATTATTGTTTCCTTACAATAAAAAGGTACTTGCTAACATCACCATAAGTTTCTTTTTTTTTCTGTAAGACAGGTCAATCATGTCACGTTTATAAGATTTAGAGGTAAGCAGTACAGCGCAAACGACTGCCTTTTTATTTTATGTTTTTCAGTCCATCCAAAGGTTATCTGGTAGACACCGCACTCAGCGATAAGACCGCCATTGTACCCATAGAATTCATTTTTATTGAGAGATGTGTAACTATTTTGGTGTACGATAAAGTACATCATATTCTTTCTACTTCATGCTTCACGTCAAGTACGTTTCAGTGAGTATATATTATGTATGTCAAAAACAAAATCGAACTGCATCATCTATCCTGCCAAATGACTACATTTTGAAAGGTCATCTTCGCCAGAAGCTAGTACAATAATGGTATTCTGAATCAACATCACCATGATTCCACCCGACGCGAAGAAATAAAATTTTGTTCAAATAAATGTCGCTAGATGGCGCGATATGCATCGATTTGTTATTGAATTGTAGGTAAAATTAACATTTTCTAGAATTCATCATAAACATTGTATGTTATTGTTTAATCAACTCTCCTAAGCGCAAAATTGTGGAGTAGCAAGCTCTTATCTGTGCTTAGGTGAAATGAGCTGTCAATCCTCAGTATCAATTGGAATGAACACTCACTTCGACCTCAGCATCATCATATCAGCCGAAAGACGTTCACTGCTAGACATAGGCCTCCCCCAAGCGTCGCCACATTGACCGGTCCCGTGCGTCTCGCATCCAGCGGATCACCGCAACCTTCACCAGGTCATCGGTCCACCTGGTGGGAGACCTTCCAACGCAATGTCTTCTTCGACCTCACTTCACCTAAATTTTCACAGTGAGTTTTTTACAGAATCGACCGGCAGTTCCCATTAGTAATGTTTACAGCGTTAAGTTTACCAATATGGTGAAATTCACTCACTTGAAACCATTTTGAATACCGCTTAAGTAAAACGCTCTAATTGGCCGTACAATTTGCTCAACTAAGCTTGTATTTATTTGCTTAGATACGGTTGAGTAGCAAATCTGTATAATGAGATGACAGATGACATAAGCATCTTCAAAGATTCTAAGTTACGTAGTTGATATGATGACAAACATATTTGAATACTCGGGTTCACATTAAATATATACTACTAGCGGACGCCTCCCGGTTTCACCCGCGTAGTTTCCGTTCCCGTGGGAATACAGGGATAAAAGTACCCTATGTCACCCGGAGATAGTGTAGCTTCCCAACGGTGTAAGAATTTTTGAAATCGGACTAGTAGTTTTTAAGTTTATTCGTTATATACAAAAATACAAATCTATCTATATATTTATAATATTAGCATAGATATAGATAATATAGATATAGATTTAGTTTTAATGAACCAGACTAGATAAATACCCTATTTAGAAGCCGTATCAGTAAATTATGCCGTAAATGGTATAGCCAAAGCCATTTAAAATGCTACAAATTTTGCCCAAAAATGGAAGTTGTAAAATATCATCGAGATTATTCACATCATAAGTATGCAAATAATGACATTTCCAGTTTAGTAACACGAACTGTGATTATCTTTGAATTTTATTGTTTTTGCTTGGCTTTTCAAGCTTCCTGGAATTTGATGGGCACTTGCGGTTTATAGAAAATATCGTCAAAATATGAAAAACCTTGGTGACGTAAGCACGGTCATTGATATTGTCATGTCATTACGTTTTAGTGATAAAGTTGAGCTATTACAAAACGTGATATTCTTTCCTGAATTTTTGTCACGTCATAAATTGGACAGCTTCAGACTTCCGTAATGTATAAATAGGCAAAAAATAGTTTTACAAAGGGAACTTAGTTTTAGGACGCTATTTAGGTATTTACACTTGGATAGCCTCTATAAATTATGCAATATGCATATTATTTTAGAACCACATAATTGTTTTGATGATTGGGTGTTTTCGTTTTATTTTTTTTCTTTGGTTTTTGAATAATAGCACTTATGTCAATCATGGTATGTTAACAAATATCTTCTATCAACCCATTCTAATGAACCAGGAACAAAATTACGCAAAGGTAACATCGTATTGTCTCAAACACCGTTTTTGTCTAAAACTTCACAGCGAATCATCAATTCGTTTGATAAACAATTGTTTGTCACAAAAAAATCGTCAATCAACACTTTGACTGCACAATTTGCCTACTAACTACTTATAGTAGCGGTCATGTGTGAAATTGACTGACGCCCTTGGCTGGCTTATTATGACATCTAAGGTTTGAGACGCCGAAATATGCGGCAATGAACGTTTGAGATGGCAAATTGTCGACTGAAGATTTACTAGACAAAAAAATGCGTTGATGTCTTTAGTTTGATTGCTGTTTTATCTAAATGTGGCATTTGAAATGTCTTTTTCTGGGACATGTTTAACATTGACTCATCAATGCACATTTGAAATGCTCATGTTTGTTTATAATTTTACATCCATATTTTTCAGCGTATCAATCGGACATGTTCTTGAAGCAAGTTTAACTTTTGTTTGTGTGATACATACTGAAAAAGCATTGTGTATTGTGTGACTCTAAATAGTGTATATTTATTGGCTTTTCTGCTTATTTTTATGACAAGCAGTACACTTCCTCAAATAATTTTACTGTCATCTTCTCGCATACCAACATCCACAATCTGTACGCTAGATTAACTATCAAATGAGACACACTCCAATAAATTGTGATATATCAATCGTAACACCTCAACTGATTTCTCACTTTAAACCTTTATTCTTAAGATTGATTTTTCTATGGCATAAACTTAAAATTGGTCGACCACATACAAGAAACACCAAGTCATTGTAACAAATTATAAAATAATAATGTTGTTTTCGATTTCTTTCACTTTCCTCACATTTGGACGTCTTTAAGTTGCCGGAAGTTTATTGTGAATTATTTTAGAGAAAGATTTGGAGATAACGATGACAAATTATTTGCAAGAATTTGATAGTTGAACCAGGTGATTTGTGCATAGTATTTACATTTAAATGGTTGATAAACATGGCATTATCGTGTATTTATATGGGGTGAGAGGAGTTGGCTAAATATCTTGAACGAGTTTGGTTACACACCGTGAGAAGTGAGAATCTGTGAAATCGTGTATGCTGACATGAATCAGCTTTTAAGGTGGCTGATTTATTGCGGCAGGTTCCAGTTTGATAGGGAAAACACTGAGAAAGAACAATATTAAAATAATAAAAAACAAATGACTGCCAAGTCACTTTTCGTGATTGTCAATTACACGACCAGCTTACAACCTTATTTGTAAAAATCTCCACATTGCTAGCACATTCTATATTCAAGTTTTCTATAGACAATTTGAATAAAGAATCAACCTGCTAATCAATTGCTAAGATGCAGCTCAGCGATTTTATTTAAAAGGCTCTTTACGATTAGCCATTTATAAAATATGAAAGATTTTATTTATTCCAAATTCAAACAAACAGAAAAGACATGCAAACACAATTCCATATTTAACATATAAATGATAAGCCAAAGAAAGATTCTTTTAAATAGAATCTATTTATGATGAATAGAAGCCCTCGGCTATAAAAAAAGAACTAGGCTTGTCTGTGATGTAGGTCATGTAAATGTCAACGGTCTCGGTGGACGGCAGTATAGTATATACTCTGTGGTGGACGGTTAGCCATATAGGCCCTATTCGCTGTGGGCACTAGCGAAATATGTTAAAAGAGATGCAGAAGGTCTACTGAAAAAAATAAATTACGTATACGCAGTATTACACTGCAGAAATACGTAAATTTTCTCTAAAAATGCATATTTCATCAATCAAGCATCTGGGTAGGCAATTTTTACTTAGACCCGA
This sequence comes from Orthosia cruda, assembly GCA_964057195.1. Taxonomy (NCBI): domain Eukaryota; kingdom Metazoa; phylum Arthropoda; class Insecta; order Lepidoptera; family Noctuidae; genus Orthosia; species Orthosia cruda. Next base: position 39,891,747 of record OZ059831.1, on the reverse strand, counting down.
TAGTAATCGACTTTTAGCTTAGATGATTATAAGTTTCGTATTGCTTCAACGACTTTCAACGGGATTGACTATAGTCAATTCCATATTTTTTTAACTTTTGGACCATCGATCGTTGGTACTTTTATTTGTAAATACACTAACTATTCTATAAGTTGGGTCTTCTTCTACCTATCTTCTTCATGACTCTAGGTGGAGCTCTTATCGCAAGCTGTCGCATTAATTTCCAAGTACCGCGTACGTTTGCGGAAAAAAGGCGAGCTACAACGTATTCACAGATGACCTTTGAGGATTACAATTGTTTATTGCGGCGCCTGTTCTTTAGTAACGTTTATAAAGATGAAGAATGAGACAAACGTGTTTAAAATTGCATATATTTAGCCATATATATCTGTTGAAGAAGAAAATATATGTCCAGCAGTGGACACTTTTCGGCTAAATGATGATAATGATGCTGATCTGCTGAAGATGGATACACAAATTAATGGACAAAAGAGTCCGTTTCTGAGAGTCAACACATATGCTGTCAAAACTCAAGCCAATTGCTGTGAATATGTGACTGGATAAGCAATAGTCAACTACTCAAAATATGGGGAATATGAGCAGTGGTAATGGCTCCGGTTAATTAGTTGTAATTTATATTGGTCGTGGTTTCTAAGTCGGGCAGGCACTTTAATTAGGTAATTTATTCCACCACCACCGCTCTTAAAACGGTGAAGGAAACTGACGTGTTCTAGGACCATGAAATCTAAGACATGTAACATCTACTGTACTGGGCGCGCATGTGGAAAATCCTCTCCCTCTTACAGATGTTACAGATATAAGGCCTGTATCCTGGCAGAGGCAACATTTTAGGCTGATTTTATGAACCACTTGGTAACACTTAAACTTCAAAACGCTATTATCTTTACTAAGCTACAGTTGTGAAATGGGTCTCAGGATAATTTTCGTACACAAATTAATTGTTGGCTGTGTTTTTAGAATAATTACTTTGTTATTTAGTGAGACATGTTAACATTAACAAGGAACTAGTTATTCACAATTTCATAGCCGACTCTGTTATGGGTTTAATGCCTGCTATTAAAACTTTATGCGTGTAATTTAACTACCTCTTTTAATTGGAGTACCTTAGCCGTCTACTTTGAACGAGCTGGATTAGTAAATTATTGTTAACTACCTTTATTATGTATAATAATTAACAGTAACGAATCTATATTATAGATAGTAAAAGTCTTATAATAATCTTAATCTGCCTCATGATCCTCGGTTCGGGCAAAGTGCAATATTGCTTATATCGGGTTTTTATCTAGTACTGCCCGGGGTTCTATCTATGCCCGATTGATGGCAATAGGCTTGAAAAGACTTTATATGTATTGTATAGAATTGAATCATGAATGGATTTGTATTATATTCATAATTATAGTAAAGCTTTTTTTCTTCTCTTTGTGTTTAAAAAAATTGACTCGCACACTGTTCCGTTGTTGTTGCATTAGGTAATTTACCTATGTTTGCAATATTTGTAAGTATGTGAGAACCATGTTCCTATTTATCAAGTGAAGGAATTTACCCGTTAGTACCTGTAATACTTTATGCCTATATGTAGTATAGTAGTGCTGGGTGCATCATCCTCACGTATATGAATTTATGAATGTATGTACTTATGTTAATATTATAAAACACTTTTTTTTTATAAGATTAATTATGGAGTTTCTTGTGCGTTATTTTCCATAACAAACTACTTTTCCGAGTGTACGGTAGAATCGGTTTTTTTTGTTGACGTTCAAAATTGCCGCTTAGTGGCCTAGTTGAAATAAATATATTTGACTTTTAATTTTGACTTTGTTTTTTTTTTTGGGACTTATTCAAGAATCCCTTCTGACAGCAATCTTCACTACTATCAGCCTTATACAAACTGTAATCCATCTCAAAATTACAATATTAACCAACAACTTTCTGGTGCCTCACACAATTACCGAAACTGGGCTACTCGTGTAAGTCCAATATACACTCGTGCGAAATCGTTCCGATCACGCGACGATCACGTAACGTAATCTATGCGGCAGGACCTGAATATGATTAACCTAGATGTCAACTACTTTGGTAAGTGAATTGTGCCCAACATAAATGAGATCTGTTTTTGCTTGTAGGCGTGGATTAAGAGTTGTGGGGTAAGATTAGGTAAGATTTTGATTTGTGATGGTCAATCAAATGGATAGATAAGAATGATGAAGTAATCTACTAAGGCAGTGGACGAATTTGCAACCGAAACTTGGTTGGACTTTAGGTGAAAGAAGGTGGACTTTTGAGTTTCAGCGATAAGGTTCTATCGACCACGGACACCTGATTCAAAGCAATAATGCAGTTGACAATTGGCTACACTGGTCATTTTTGTCCTGAGGACCTACAGGTTATTGCTGTGCATACAAATTCAAGCTATGATAAAGGCATAACCGATTACACGAAGGTCGGTCAAACAGATTCGCGATTATTCTATAGTAAAAAAATTGCTTTTCTTCATATATCCGGATTCTTGATTATTTGAATGAGTTATATATAAAAATCATCAAGTCTTTCACATATAATGATCTCAGATTCTAATTAATTTGTAAGAGCCACGCTGTCTCAAAAACTTGTCTACCCCAATTACTCAACTCTTACTAAAGCAACAAAGCTTAGAGTCAAGCGATGCCAACGGTTCACCGCCTCCAATAAAGAATTTTTTACTCTATGATAAATAGATTCAATAGACCACAAATCGGTAAAATTTTATCGATGATTCATCCGGAATAAATTGTCTATTGTTATGATTATTAATTTGTCTTGTTAAAGACTTTAAATATTTGGAACGCCTGTTGGAACGCGATGGATGAGGTATTAGATAGAATTCAATACCCTGGAAGGTTCTTGTTCACTCTTGCTTTAAAGGCTGACCGGTTAAAAGTGGAAGGATACATAGATGCTGGCAGACTGTTCCACAGTTTGGTTGTGTGCTAATAAATATGGCGGACAAGAGCTTATTGAAGTATTCATTCTAATTTGTAAGTATCACTTGGAAAATGAAGTGAGAGTCGTCATACGCGCAAATGTGTCACTGCGGCAGTTATTACATCATACCTAACTTATTAACTTAATTAAGGTTATGTTAGCCAAGTCGTTAAACCTAACTTTAACTACACTTACTTCACACTGATATCGCAACTCAGCCGTTAAAATTACAGCGTCATTCTACCTTTGCGGGCAGAGAGCTCCGACTGAATTTCCTTAGTAAAAAGTAATTATTCGACGTTTGGCTCTCACCTGTATAATTCAAAAAAGATATAAGCTCTGCTTCTGTGTTTTTCTTTTTTCATTTATAGATGTCAATTTTGTACACTAGGCCTCTGTTGACAACGCAATTTTGAGCGTATTATAATATATGCGTATATATTCCCCAATGTTAACGCAGTACTGGCCGTGAGCCCGCTCGGTGCCAGAATATCAATATTAGACCTCCCTTTGGACAGATTTGTTTGCAAAATATTTTAATTTACATATTCTTTTGTATCCTTTGTATATTAAGTTATTAAATTCTATCCATAGATTTTCTGTAAAATATTTTAAATATCCAAGTCATTTTGTATCGAATATGGAAAAGAAGCGAAAATATATCGTGTTGTTAATTATTTGTTAAATGCAAAACCATGTTTCACAAATAATGTACATGAATCAATAATATATATTTATTATTTCATATCTTTTAACCCAGCCGTTACTAAGGAGAATGCTTTAGAAAGTAACACTTTTAAGGCACTAAACCGGAGTAAGGGCCTTAAACTGTGGCGACCATATTGGATATTAATTGCTTCGTTAAAGCTTATGCGATTAATATCACAGCTTAAGTGAGAAATTACGACCTCCGTTGACCTATGCTATCATACTAGCCTAGGGATATGGAATAGAGTAAGTATCGATATTTTACTCATTAAAATCGTAATTAAACTACGAGTATCAAGCATGAACAAGCTTACTAAATAATGGATCACTTTACGACTTTGTCACATTAAGTCTATTGGCAATTGCTTTAGGCATAGCACGCACAGCGATTTTCATTCGCGCGAATTTTTTTCCGCGCGAATTTTTTAGTACTATTTGGGCGCGATTTTTTTTCCGCAGTGCGTGCAGCTTCATACATTTCCATAGGACACAGAATGCGCGGCAAAAAATTCGCGCGAATAAAAATCGCAGTGCGTGCCATGCCTTAGCTGCACTATCACGTTTTGTGCATTTATAATATGATAAGTTTCTAAGCATGGTCGACTCACAAGCCGGCTGTAATAGCATCTAAATAAAAGTAGGTAGCTTTTCCACTTACCTATTGGTCTATCACTTCCAATAATTTCAGACATGAATAACAACATTTTGGATTAATACCTAGTTTCGGTTGTAGGGACATAGGAAGGCTAAGAAACGGATTGTGTGAAAAATAAAATTATTGCGATGCTTTGGTTGATAGATATGAGTATGGATAAAAAAAGAAGAGGCGGCAGCCTTCTTCAAATGAGTCAGGGTTGTAAGGCAGGGAGATGAAGATGCTACAATTATTCAGGTAGAACTTTTGAAGCGGTAAAATAACCAGCGTGTGACAAGAAAAGTCCTAAGTATGATTAAATTGAGGATGGAAATGAGGACAAAGGCAGACCAATGAAAAACTAAGTAGACTGTATGAACGATGTAACTAAGGAGGAAGTGAACACAGACGTCAACTAATTTCATTCATCACAAGAATAAATGCTGGGCCGACTTAAAAATATAATAAGATTCAAAATAGAATACGGGCAGGGACATGAAGATTTATGCAGCTAGTTGTATAGTATCTACTTAATCCCGTAAACATCATAAATAAACCAATTATCGCAACTTTTCCACACTTTCAAACTAAACTTCATTAATAAATTCCGTGATAAATGTAGAAAAACATTGCTCGTTCAGATTGATACGAGTAATCAAGATAGGAAATGGTTGGCTAGTATCTGACCACGATCTGAGCGAACCTATCATTACCGTTACCGTGAAGAGATTCTATCATCTGCCTTTAAGATAGCTGTTGCATATAGATTCACTTTTAATATGGTTAATTTACCTGCTTACACGTTTACAGTTTTTAAGTGTAGTTTTATGTAATGTGGCTTGATTTTCGTTGTAATAGGGTTAGTCAGGTCTACAATGTTGAGTGTAGAACGATTCTTAGGAATTCCAACATTGATTGAATGAGTGACAAAACTTATCCACACTAATTTCAAGTTGGATTGGTACAATAGGATCGCTTATTATAAAACACGCATTGCTTACAATCATTACGCGCATCGTATGCGTATTTACTGTCTTCTTTGATTTTGGACGGGGGTACGGGAACCTTATTACTGAACCAGTTACTGTTGAATGATCCTGATCTTATAAAAGGTGTTCTTATTCAGTCTAGATTTTATAGTTTTGTCAACAACACGAAACCTTGCAAGCTCTAATTTTGTATCTAGCAGAACTTTTCCTACCAAACTGACATTTTAAAATTTAAATAATGTACTGGCAAAATTGTTTCTATTCGAACAACGTAATTTTAGTTTTCCCAAGATAAATAGCAATTTATAGTCATAATAAATAGGAAAGTGAATTAACACCTCATCAGAAAGGAATACTGTGATTAAAGCGAAGTAGAGCAGAGTCTACACTTACTCTCAACTACTACAGAACCGGTAGCCATTGGGCCGAGAGATAGTCATATTGGAATTCATCACCATGTTTTAGTTTCACAAGTACTTGATTTATGAAGAGTCTATTTCTAGAGTAACTAGAGCAGTTAAATATGATATTAGATCAATTTATAGATTGGCTAATTTGACGCAATTTTTTTTTTTCAATTTCAGATATTTATTTGCGTTAAATGCGGTAAAAAAGCTGGTATACATATTGTTAGCACAATGGCATATTTTACCATAAGCTGGCATGCCAATATTAAAATTATTAAAGAGTTTAAATTAACAAATCTTTAAACAATTGAAAACATAATTTTCTAGTAAAACGTATTATTTAAAAAAGTAAGTAACATAGAAAAGACATGGTTTGCATTTGATAAGTTGCGGATTCTTTTGTTTTTTTTTTTGCTGGCAGCAGTCATGTTATATCTTGATCTATGACGTATTTATTCTACGTTCAAGGTTTTACATGACTGATTTATTGAACTTGATAATTTTTGACAAGTTACATTAATAAGTCCTTTGGCTAAGGTAAAAACCTGATAGTTTGACCTTGAATAAATTCTCAGGGTATTTAATTTATGGCAACCTTCGAAATAATTTAAATAATATGTACTTTGATTAGATCAGTCCTTTGGAATGTCATTCCAAGCTTTTAACATGCGATATTTTTAACCCAGTAGACTCACCTTCCATTTTCATGGAATCTGATGTCATCTTTTAATATCCTACCACCCATTGAACTTCCAAAGGTGTCCGACCTTACACCTCTGCTTAACCTTTCTACAAACCCAGGTACGTCATGGTACTTTAATTTTCACCCCATTAAAATTTATATTTTTTACACTTGACCTTTATACGTGTTGAGTCATAAACAAATGCCCGCTCCAACCTTGATATTAAAAACTTGAATGAGTTTCGGATCTTATAAAATTTTAACAGCTCAGATTTTTTTTATGAGTTTTTGTAACGGTCAAAGTTAGATTTTATTGATTTGTAAAGGACCTTAATGAATTAGTTGCTTGTTTTTTTGACACTTTTGCTATTGACAGCGATGCAGAATATTATTTGATGCACAATTATTTATCCAACGCTTTTTTATTCGCTTGTTCCTAAAAAACTATTATATTTATAAAGGAAAAATGTGTTAATTTGTTAAGGATTAGTCTTGAACTGTAAACATTAAACGTAAATTCTTCGCTGTTGAACATCTGCACAAACAATCTTCAAACGTACCGTTATCGCGATTTTTACATTTCCTCAGGATGTTAAAAATTACAGTATAATTAACTGGTAAGACTTCTAAACACTTAAGACTTAATTTATTTATTCGTATACATCTTTATTAAAGCTGTTAATTGAAGGTTATAAAAGTGTGTACTAGATGATATACTTTCTCAATTAACGGTCTCCTCGACTACGCTAAAGCTTTTCCTGGCTGAGTGGAAAGTATTCATTTTACGAGAAAAACACCTCGGATGACACTTTCCATGGACTGACATGTTTAATTTGACAGTAATGACTGATCATTAACGGCTAGTGCGATCTCGCTTTCCTTGGTGAATCGATATTGAATCTTTTCTAATGACACCGGTCTGTGGGCTTTTATAGTAAGAAGATAGGTCAGCTGCTTTTTGTTTATGCTTTATTTGTGTTTATTTTCAAGTTTGTAAATGTCTTACGTATGACCTTTGAGCGACTGGAATCACCTCATGCGAGCTTAGCTGTCACAGTACCTAAAATTCAAATTATGTTATTACAGTGTCCGACCGAAACCGAAACCGAATTTCGGCAACAGTCTCAGTTTTCGCCGAAACCGAAACTTCCTTACAAGGATCAAGTTTTGAGGCCAAAATAGTGAAAACGTTATTGTAATCAGTCAGTCTTTATTTTTTTTCTTTAAATCACATAGCTATGCAGTCTTCGACATTTTCACTTATTGGTATGATAATCAAGATAACAATCCCTCATCTAAGAAAAAAATATTCGCAAAAAGATACTCGCTTGGATGGAATTTAACTCGCCGAACAAGCCAGATCACAGCGCGAGGACTCCCGAATGCAAATTCTGTCGTAACAGAAACCGGAACTCGTTTTTTAGCCGAAACTAGACCAAAACCGAAACCGAACTTTCGGTCGGAGACTAGCTTATTAGTTTGTCAATATATTTACGTGAAAATTATAATAGGGGTTTTAGTTAATCTCTTCTTTATAAGAGACTTTGTTTGCAGAGTTTGTTTCGGTAATTTGTCTCAGAAAAGTCGTATACGTAACATCGGACCAATGTATCTACAGAAATGAGTAGTCATTTATCCAGTTTTTACGTATATATTTAGTAAATTTAACGTGTGACACTTTATAAAATAACAAGAAAAAAGTTCAAAGAACAGTTATATTACCTGCTTTTAAAATATTTTGTAAATATTAAGGAACATAGCCATTAACAAAACTAATACTGACATCCGTAACAAGACCATCTAACGTACTTCCCACACTCGATTCTAAAAACATGTGCTAAATAAATATCGCAGTATTCACATGCTAAGTATCTTTTTCTTCCATTTCCTGGTCATTTGGAATAACTAATTAGTTAGAAGAAAGGTTAAAAACTAATCGAACCGCCATCTTCTTTGGAAGACTCTTGCATCGATTAACCGGGCTTTTTGCTGACCTTCGCCTTATCTGAGTTAACATAGTTGGGTTCAGAGCATTCGATATTGAACCTTTCTGTGTTTGACGTAAAAGTTAATTTAGATTGACTGTCGATGAAGTTAAGGCAGCTACAGACGTTGCTTTAGATATAAATGCGATTTCTTGAAGCATTTTGTCTCTTCAAAATCTTATAAGAATATCTATGAATAGAGAAGAAGGATGTGTTTGAAATTGCATTACCTACCTGCCCACTAGACGGTATTTCTTTGATACATTTAAGGTTTAGACTTTAGAGGTTAGTAAAAAAAGACACAAACAAAAATATATCTACTTAAATGATAGCATTATACAGCACAGAGCACTTCTAAAAAAGCTCATAATCAATCTAAAATAACGTTCCCACTGCTGGGACACAGGGCTGTAGGTAGATATAAAATACTTAATTGCAGATATTACAAAATAACCCCGTGTACACATCTATAGAAATGAACCAATACTACCGATCTGAAGCACCCTTAAAACAAAGTGTAAGATTGATGCAAGCGGCTTCCTGTGCCTTTGCGGATTTGACTTTCCACCGTTCTCATTACTCACACGCGAGTTCTAAGTAATACTTGTTCACGTTGCACTGCTCGCGACATTGAAACATATTACTTTAGTTTCAAACAAAACCACTATATTATGTAGAATTATAATATGTAGAACATTCGTATAGTAAAAGATAGAGAAAGAATTTATATGGCCAAGTGTCAAATATGTCAAATTGTCGACGAATGTATTAGGGCAAGTGTCAAAAACGTCAAATTAATCGAACATCCGCGATCTCTATTAGCAAAACCGTTGTCCAATAAATGAGGCACCACTCTATCACCTTTTTACCCGCAAACCGATTAACCGAAAACATGGCAAGTCGGCCTGAAATCATTTACCAACGCATTGTACTCTAAATAAAAACGATTCTACATCCACAAAAAACGTGTGAATATTCACAAAACGGCTTGTATTAACATCGATTCGATTTATCATTTGAGTAAAATTGTAATCGATTACTCTCAATCGATCATGACCAATCGGTCAGCATTTCTTTGAGAACTGTATTTCAAACAATGGCAGTGTTACTGTAATAAAATTTGGTCCGTGAAAGACGGACGGACGTATTCATATTTTACTGTTATGCCTAAAACAAATTGGCGAGCTCACGGAATATCGTGTGACCGCTGTGACCTTACTGGTTACCTACCCAAAATATGCAAAAAGAATTCGAATTTGTTGTTTGAATGCAGAAAACTAAAATTTAAATAAACAATTAAATATCTGCAGACTAGAGCAAGCACGAACCTTTTTCACGATCTAGTAACAGATTCAGGATTTCCGTATTTCCTAACCGATTTATTATTCCATTAGTCTTATTAAAATGCTTTCAGTTCATGTTAAATGTTGGATATAGCTTTTAAGATTACTCTTTTAAGGTACGTCGCAAATATCATGAGATAATGATTTAGTTATCCAGATTTTTGGAAGCATATTTGTTTTGTACATGGTGTGACTATACTTTCTGGAAGTATCTAATGATAAAACTATATATCTAAAATCTTGGACATTATCTCTACTACTTAAATCTAAAAAAAATATAACGAGAAAAAATAAAAGAATATACCTTCTCTGTAACGGCCATGAATGCATCAAAGTCTATTGTGGCTATTTTCAGCTATATAGCGCTTAATAGCTCATTCCAGCGTTCCTTTGAAACTAAGAATAGTCGGGCACGGAATAATAATATAAAGCATAACAGCAGAGGCCAGTCTTTAACTATGGGGTTTCGAAAAATCTTCGAAGTATGTATACTTTGAAGATTAAGATTATATATACTTGTAATTAATCTTCATAATAAGAAATCCGATCAAAGACCAACCATTTTAGTTGCAACGTAGGTAAATCAAAAAGAGAAGCCAATTTTTGCCGTTAGAAAAATCCCACAAAATATAAAAAGTCATTTCATATTTGGCACAACACAAGACCAAATAAACTTACATGATATTTCTGATAATGGTATCAAACATGGTTCCAAGAAATTGTATAAAAATGCAAAACCGAATTTGCATCCGACTATTTCGATTTCAGAACCAGTTACTGCAATTCCGATGCAATATACCGCATACCAAAGGATATGTAAAATCAACGCGAAGTTTCATAGTAACGAACTAGCAATGCAGTGTAGATTCAGGGCATTGCAGGCTGCCCCACATTTCACTACGCTTTGTTTTTCAGCGTTCATTACGCGAATTTAGCCTTTAAATCCATATAAGTCTTCGTCATCCAAAATAATATTCCATGCAGTGGCTACCCTGGGATTTACCAAGGCAGTCGTTTCGTGGAAACTTATTCGTTTGACCTTACTAACCTATATGGGTTTATTGAACTAACCAGTACAATATAACTTCATGGAACTAAAATGTTATGTGCATAAGTTGGCAAATGTAGCAATTTTCTGGGAACATAGTCGTTAAATGTTTGCGTGATTAATTGACATGTTGTTCCAACAAAACGGGTATAATGGCGTAATGTGGAACTTGCGGAATGTTTAAGCGTGCTCTTAAGTACAAAGTGGATTAATGTTTGGCTAATCCGACTGTCTGTTTGGGTTGAGTCTTTAATTAATTCAAGGATACTAGGGCTTTGACATGATTGAAATGTCTGTAACTAAGGGCGTTATGCCTTAGCAGTGCATAACTTCATTGACTATAAAAGTTGTCAATGCAGCACGTACTCCCAAACAACACATTTTTCGATTTCAACAAGATCGTAAAACTATAAAAAAATCCACTTACCACCACAAATTACATCAGCCAGGTTAGTTTGCACACACTGGTGCGTCACCGCTCCATCTCTCAGGGTCGTGATCTCCCCGTAGAGCTGGTGCAACGCCTCTTGGTCAGACATGAGGATAGTCCGGGGCGATGGGCAGTCATCCTCGATGCTGTTCGCGTGGTGGCGGGACGAAGACCTCGATCGGGAACGACGGCGTCTGAAAGAGGTGGTTAGTGATTTGAGATTACAAATTGAATATACGTTGAAGGAACTCCGTTATGAACATTGCACAATGCCGTTTATGTTACTGCCGGATGCAGAGATTTTTATGAAAATAATTAAACACTGGATAACTTTTTAGCTGGGCAGTTACTTTGGTCAAGAAAACTGTGTCAAACTTAATCTAAAAGAACAAGAACTATCACTTAAGAAGAAACATGAAAACTCACTAAAAATTGTTTCCGTTATTTCCGTAACAAATGTCGGCCACTTTAACAAGAATACTTCTGCTAAACAAGAATACCCTTAAATGGCAAAATGCTTCCAAATAGCAATCTAAGTGGCGTTGAATGGGACTGACCCAGAACTATTGTGGGAGGCAATGGAGGCCTAGATTCAATGGGAAGGGCAATCGATAGATTATGATGATGGAAGCATAATAGATAACAGATTATATAAAGGAAGCAATAAACACGAATATAAAACGAAGATAGATGATAAAGACGAAACGTACTTCTCAGTTGAATAAAGAGTAAATGCGACCCAAGAGAAATAGCAAAGACATGAGAATGTAAATGAATCTAATCAAACCGAAGTGAGCTTTAGACTTTTTGCTGCAAACGAAGCCAGGATCTGGTTTAAGTTATTCAAGATATGTACAAGTTTGGCCTCATTTTGATAACAAGAACTAGTTGATGTCGATCGCAGTCGCAACTAGTTTTAGATAAGATCCCTGTTTAGATGGATTGTATGTCGGCATGAAATCGATGAAAGACGCATTGGCAATGCTTCAATAGACTTAGAAATTATTGTTGAGAGTAATGCAAGGGCTGAGATGGTGTTGACATATGCAGACGAAGACATAACAGAAATACGTTAGAAAGTCGTTGGATAAATAGTTAAACTAGATATTACAGGAAATCATTTGGGATGTCATCTATATCTTTTAGCATGACCGTTTTTTTTCTTATTTTCGTCGGCTTTCCACTGACACTTAATTTATTCGTAAACCAATTTGTATTGTAGTTAATATATTTTATAAACATAAACTCTACCAGTAAGTTTTTTTTAGCAATTTGCCATTATTTAAAAACCACTAATAAGACACACTATTTATTTTAATGATTGGCTTTACATAATTTATGTTACCTAATCATTTTTTTATGACTCTTCCTTTATTTAGCTTCGAACCTTGTCTAGTTGCATTAAGGTTAAAATTCATTTGAGAAGCTATGGTCTTCGTTACCCGGATTCTGCCGCCATTAAATCATTGGCAATAGTTTTTGCCTTCATTAAAGCATCATGGTGTTTTTGTTGTATCAATTTGACAGTTAACGGACACGTTTTGCTGCTGTCATTTCGATTTGGCAATTGACAATTGAATGTCATCACTTAGGTAATTAATCGACTAGGTTTTTTGCAATAGATAGATCTTTAGCTTACTGTCAACGCTGATTTCCGATTTAAAAAAAACGCCCGTCGTATATTATGGGATCGTGTGGGTCGATATCGGTAGGTGGTGAATCTTGTAGAATTCCATCCATTTCTGCGCCTGAGTGCAATCAGTCTTTCAAAATACTTAGTAGAGGTAGCGCCAAAGCAGGATTACCCAGATCTGTGCACAAGTCCATTGACAAATAGGTAGTACCAAGTTGCAATGGCAATTCAAATCACTGACAATTCTAATCAATGACATTTTTAGCACATTAGAGATTAGTGTTAAAATCTACAGAATCGGTGGGCGTTATTAAATAACGAAGTTTTAAAACAGGTAAAACTTTTATGCTTTATAGATATCTATTTTATCATAAAACTGGATAGGCAGATAGATACTACTGGGATTTTGCATAATGAATTTAAAGATAATAAAATCTAGTTTACAAAAGTTATGTATCCATTATAACAGGTTTAATGAAAGTTTTTCAACTGAAATTTAATTTTTGTATGGAGTCTCCGCACAACAATATTGTTTAGTATGCATTGTTTTCAAGTTCTTTCAACACTCAGAAAAAGCTTTGCACGAATGAAATATTGACAATGAATAATGAATCAGTAGCCTATCGTATAGCCATTAGCAATATTGCAATCCAGCAAAATAGGCCAAGGATTAAGCTCCTAAAAATCTAAAATTGATGCTTCTCAGCCTTGTTTTCTCTAACAATTCACACACTTCAGTTAATGTATGAATGGCAGAGATAATAAGCAATCACGTTCGTGAAATAATAATGTATCGACCTCACACATTATGAAACGACACCTACGTTGTGGTCTTAATAAGCGAATGGAAGAATTATTGCTTTTTGTGGCATTGAAAGGACAAACGGAGGTAATAATGTCAGGTCAAGTCTACATACAGAACCGCCTACATTTAAAATAAGTGAGACATACACGCAAATAATGAATGCTACATACTAGTACGATGATTTGAAACAATGATGGAGACCGCAATATCGAATCCTCCACATCTCGTAGAATTTGCCACAGCTCCACGATTATTTCAATTGGATTATAGTCGTTTTTTTTCACACATAATTTATTTGGCTATACTGCCGTAAACTTTATGAAATCTCCCACCGATATGGTAAATACAAGGAGCATACCAAATGCATTATTTAACCACCCATTCAGTGCATATCGAAATCTATAGAGATTCAAATAACAATTCGAAATCCATTTCAAAGTACCTTGAGTTTATCAGTATACAGATCAGATTATTCACGTAATTATTTAGCTCCTAAATTGACCCGGCGCCATTTTGAATGCATGTCAAGTTGGCGCCAAAGTTGGTACTCTGAACGCATTGCGCGTTCAATTTCGTACAGCATGTCCGCTTGGGATCACCGACATACTAAAAATGGCGATGTGACTCATGTTATTTGAGATTTTATAAATATTTAAGCCATGTTGTGCTGTCTTTTGGGCTTTGGTTACGTCTGTTTTGTTGTGTTTGACGTCAACCTTTTATTTTATATTCATGACGGCTGATGGAATTAGCAATATCATTTGACTTGTCAATAATTTGGTGTTGGTCTAACGTCGCAATTTCGCCGGAGTCAGATGAAAAATGCTCGTCATTAACCATGAAAACATGATAATCAAGTTCTTCGGCACCTTTTTATGCATATTACATTTCCATTGTCAATTATTGTCTAAATCAATTCGACCCAGTTTTTTTCTCTGCTCCGTAATTTTACTATATGTGTGGCTAAAAATATTTTTCTAGGCAGTTGAATTTTAAATTCCAAAGATTCAAGCAGCAAATCAACTCGCCTCCATTGTCGAAAACCGCAATGAATTTTGCAATAAACTCAACTTTCGCAGTCAATTTCGGATCTACCGGAAACTAGTTACAAATTCGAACACAGGCAATAAAAAACTTACTCGGGCGTGACTATGAAGAAGCCCCGTGACGTTTGATATATTTTCCTCTCCTGCATGAGCTGGGCTAGCGTGTCGTAGACCACCTCCTGCGACGGCGTCTGCATTGATGGGAACTTTGCGGACAACGACGTCCGTATACTTTCCAGAGTTGCTGATTGCCCCTGCAAAGAAAAGTGCATTATGTATAAAAGTTAAGATAAGATATAAAATATATACTTAGCGTAGGTAACCTGACCTGACCTGACCATTGAACTATGCTCGAAAAGCATTTTGGAGCACTGGTATAAAATTATAGGAAGGTTGGTTGTTTAATAAAGATTTTGATGGTGTTATTTTGGGCATCTTCGCCAAGGTAATCTCGTTACGAGAAGCAAACATGTTTACAAACATTTACTTTGTATGCAACCGTTCTAAAAATCCTTTCTCAGATTCTTGAAACGTGTGTCAATCCTTTTTTTTCATCTACTGTCATCATACAATCAACATTCTAAATAATGATTATTTAGTCTCTCATTTGCAATACCGTAATTAATTAGATGCCCAAAACAATTGCATCGGAATCCAGAGTACAATGGCGATGTGATCGATCAATCTAAACAATGATTACTCAAGCGCAGAGTGCCCGAACTTCGACCATCAATCAATTACTATCTAGATCTGCTTCACTAGGCAGGATGTCTTCATTCCAACTGACCTTCGCTGTTTGGACATTTGGCATTGAATCTCATATTTGGTCAAGATAAGTATCGTTATAACCACTTGCAAGTATAGGCATACGGTTAATGCTATTGCTATTGTTGGTTACGGAATCTTATTGTGATTGTGGTAGACTTGACCTGTTTATTTCAATAGGAATATCGTCTATTCAGTTTACATTCGCCAGGTCATCTAAAGTTAAATCTAAGCTTCGTCTCCATATATAGCTTTTGGTCATTGTTGAGTCCTAAAATTATACGAATTTGTATTTTTCTGATTCGTCATTATAATCTGCGATGTTTTTTTTAATCCTACAGAATCAAACTGAAGAACAGTTCTAAAACCACTTTTTTTTTTGACACTTTCATGGAACTTTTCTACATATCTTTACATATGCGTAGAATTATAAATAAATCGCCTGCTCCAACTGCATATCGTATCAAGTAAATTTCGGAACCAGCCAAAGGAAACCTAGTACTAATGGCGCACGTAAGCGATAAGCCAGCAACTTGTCACCGCTACTGCATTATTGAGGTCTTTGAACCCAGCTTTATTCATTGCCTTACCTGCCTCAGGCTTAGCTGTGATATGCCTTGCTGTGACATAGTTATATTCACGTCTAGATTGAGACATACATAGTTTTTATCTGAAATCTAGATTCTTTATCAGTATCAATCATTGGTATATTTGAAATTGATATTTCATCAATCTCAATATTGTCTTCATTGACTTTTTAACCACCATTTGCTATGATAAATATACTGTAACTAAGTTGTTGTTTATTGCCATTTGATTAAGCGTACATTGATTTAAATAATTGCTACTCGATTATTGATTTAGATTGCTACGGTAAATCAGCTTTTGTAATTGATATAACGTTAGATTCTACAAGAATTTCTGCCTTGATATTGCCCGTAATTTCATATTACTCTGTTTTCATATAGCATTTAAATTCTGTGAGTGTTTTGACATAACTGTCATCATTAAAGTTTAAATTTACTAACATATCTTCATATTATTTTTTCCCAGCATTTAAAACATGTATGAAATGACCGCCATTCCTCGTCCTAGTAATTAAATTGCTGCCAACGCGGTCGCATTAAGCATAACCTCAGGGAGAAATTTCAGAAATGAAAACTCGCACTTTTAATTGAGTCATTTCCTCTTATATTCTTGCATTTCTTCTTACGCTTTACCGTTTTCCACGACAATAATTAAAGCAATTGACACATTTGCGAGTCTGTTAGTCGAAACTTGAATAATTGGGCTTAAGTCATACAAGTTGTGATATATGGAACCTGTTTGAGCTATAATGCGAGTTACGATATCTGAGACCTTTATATTATGCGATTTGGTACGGGCGTGGTCCAAAGAATGCTTTGTATGACACAATTGTGACATGTCGTCTGTTCTAGCGATATGTTGTAATGTCTCATATAAATTGGATTGCGATGAATGAATGATATCGCGTCTTGTTCTTCCATTAAAAGGTCAATGAATGGGAGGTTCATTTTATTATTTTCGTGCCTTGAGGTCAGTGTTTCATTGAGATGCCACGTGATATATGGTGCGAATTGAATGGAAGGTAAATGTGTTACTGAAGTTTCCTTCGTGTATAAGATTTACATTGGTATCTATGTTTGTGTCTATTGTCTTAAGCTTAGGAGTAGTAATTGCTTTAGTGTCAGGAATGTGCGTTTTGTTTGTCACGTTGATGGACGAAGACCTAGATTCAGTAATTAAATTAATTGACCTATGAACTTTAGAAATGCGTCTGAGAAACTAGTTTCTGCAAGGTATTAGAAATCAATAAAGCAATCAAATAATTATAGACAAGATTCATGCAAAAACACCGAGATGATTGATGGGTATAAAATACCCTTCAAAATCAAAAGCAGAACTGGTAAAGTTTAATATTAATTGTAAACAAATTATCTAGCAGTGTATTAGAAATCCTTCGAATCTATCCTTCAATAAATTAAGTTTCATTTCTGATACCATAGTCGGTAGCTAAATTCCTTTACACGGAGGTATTGCCTAAACTGAAATCAAGATCTAATAAAGCATTCTAAGCTCCTAGGAAATCATAATACCAATCGGAAACAAGCTCTCAGAACGGACACTAGGACTTGGGTATTGGACAGTCCAATACAAATCCTAGTTGAGCCAGGTTTGCTCAGCTACTTGTACTAAAGCCTACTCTAGACATTATATTACATTGTTAATGCAATCCTGATTGAAATTCCAAATGGCATTGTCTCAGACCTGTCTAGTGCGACATTCCTTGTCCAATAACTTACGGAATTGGGCCAATAATTGCGTAATGTGACAAATTAATTGCAAAACTCCACTTCACTTAGGTACCTGTAGTTTCAAGCTAAGGTTTATAACCTGGTAGAGTTATAATTAATGAAATAGCAATAAATTTCCTTCTATCTTATCTGATTTTGGAGTGATTATTTTGATAAGGAGTGATTGTGATACTGTTTATTTGCTTAGATAATAATTCATTGCTAATACAATTTACATAACTCTTTCTTGCCTTACGTCAGCTTCTAGAATTTAAATATTTTTAAAGGTCCAACCCAAAGGTTCCAGTAAAAAAAGGTTTAGATACTATTTTCAATTACATTTTAGTTCGTCGTTAAATTGGATAATTAATTCAGAAATTCGAATTGATGGTGATTTAATATGGCGATTACGGCGCAATGAGCTCATGGCGCAGTTATTTTTAGGAGTGTATCGGCAAAAAGACCATGATGGCAAAATTCCTCCAACCTCGGATGACTGGACTGTTGTGGTGCAAGTTTTGAACGCAAGCGAGTTTGTGGTCAGTCATACGGTTTCGAGGCTTTTCGATAAAGCTAATTCCGTTGTGAAATAGTTTAAAGTGTGGTGTTGCAAACTTAATCCTTTATCGGGTTTCACTGGGTGCTTTCCCTATCGGATTTATTTAGATATGAATCTAGGTAAATATTCCTTAATTCTTTAGGTTCTTCATAAAAATGTCTTGGTAGGATAGGAAATCAAAGAACGTAAAGGATTAAAATTCTCTAGTGCCTGTGATATAATGATATTCCATTAAGTAGGACAAGTACTAACAATGCTATTTTACTATTAACTATAGCTGTATATTTTTACTCCCTCTATGAGAGGAGGCCTGTGTCCCAGCAGTGGGAACATTAAAAAGGCTGATGATGTGATGTGATGTGACGGATATTAAAAAAAAAAACAATATTTGAGATTGGTATAAGAAGGTGCGTGTGCGTGCATCCTTTGAAGGACCGATCGCAAACATTATCATTTTCTGCCTCATCTCATCTATAAATTTTTTTAGCTATGGAATTAATTGCCATTTCTGCACAAACACTCACAAACGTCGATCAAGGGCCAAGGTGAAAAGTTGCATAAATGAAATACCACTAAACCATATATTTAAATAACCGCTTACACCACACATGAAGACAAACACACCGAAACAGGTTTATATTCCTAAACCAGTATTATATTTTTATTTTGGCAACATTTCACGGCCGAGTTCCATCTATCTATACATTCCGTCTGATATCACATGCAAATTGAGTGGCTTTTGAATATATTTAACATTATTTATTTATATAACTGTATGATATTTATATCGCATACTTGATTGAGAACTTTTATAACCTTCCTCTAACTTCTAACAGCTGTAGTATAGTATACTGATTTGGCAATGCCGTTTGGTAAATTTGGTATAGGTGATATTGGCTACAGCATCGTTCTACGGTTATTATTTTTGAAGGACGTTACTAATTTCTAAAAACAAAAATCTAATATTATTCAAATCAAGAACATGAAGGACTTAAAAAACGTACAAACTCTAAATCTAATCATACAAATTAACAAATATAACCAAATAAGAGCTTGTTGAAAAGTTTTTCAGTAGTCACAATCGCATGAACAATTCGCAACGCTCAATAGGGTTCATAATTTTGTATTTATTGATTTTAGTTAAGTAAGACGTCGGACTTAATGCCATAAAGAATTCTGTACATATATCTCTCAATATAATATTTTTTCATAATGGATACCTCGTGTCCATTTCACCAAAAACAAAGCCCGAAAAAAACAAAAGAATATCAAAAACAAGCGAAGGTGTTCCACAAACCGATGTTCCAGTGAAAGCAGTCGGAGAACAAACTGTAATTAAACTAATTCAGAATCAATTTCATTCTGACTTTGTTCCGATTCGCAGGGCCCATTGTTTCGAACTCTGCTGTTTTTAATACAAAATATTTGGCTATCACGGCCACCGTGATATGTAGAGCGGTAATTATGACAGTCATCTCGATGATGTAGGGTTGTTCTTTGTTTAGTTTTCTTTGTTATAACTTATTTTTAAGATAGTCTCCAGTAGCTTACACACTAATGAACTAGCTTTCAAGCATTAAGATCGTGTGTTTTTTTACCGAACTTTGTCAGTACTTCTTAAATATATTACATATTGACAGTTTTACTTTTGCCTCCCATCAGGGGAAAAAATGATATTGAATTAATGTACTCGTATATTAGTGCGGCCATCATTTTTATTTGTATTGGCAACCCTAGGAATTTCAGATGGAGTAAATATTTTGCCAAATCATTCCACTTTCGCGATGTTTTTAACTAAATATTTTCTTGCCGTTTCCAATAAAATATTTCAGAAATGTCACGATTTATAACAGTAACGATACTTTGATCAAATTATTTGGATTTCATCAAAGAACCGGTCAGAGTTTATGAGCAGTAAAAATTTTATCATCGTGTTTCGGTAATAAAGTTATACTCAAATTGAAACTTTGTTGGCGAATCAATAAATTATAATTTATAACTTTTGAGAATATGGGTGTCACCTACCCATATACGGTGGTAATGAAATATCACCGCATAATAATGATGCAATGAAAGGACATTGTATAAAATTGGATCAAGGACTTGTTAAAGATAGTGATACTCCTGAACACCGCCCGTGTTGTTAAGATATTCCTCTCACTGGAGCCTTTGACCAACGGTAACTTGGCCGCTCCCTGTTATGTATTTAGTTTTTATTTTAAGCTAAAGGGCAATGAGGAAAAACAAGCAGAACCTCAGTTCCTCATATTTTAGAAACAAATAATGGTAATTCGACAAATGACATGCAAGTCAAGTGATTCGATTGATTATTGAAAACTCATTCATCCAATCACAGCAGTTACCGTACGTTTGAAATGCCACATAAATTTTGCGATGATTTTCGTTCCAACCAACTCTAATAAGGTTCATATTTTCTGACCAGACTTCATGATGTTCTAATCCGTTTATTTTAGGGATGGTACGTTCAACCTTGTGTCAGTTCTGAATAACCTCCAAAACACACTAAATTGTCCTCATACGCTACTACCAAGTAGTACTAGTAATAACTTAGTTCTGGTACATACCTGTGACGTTAGGTCCATAATGCAGTCACACAACGCTTCCGGCAATGGTGTGAACTGTCCTTGGTACGCCGGCGTTACTATGCAGTCCTCGATGTCACCTGATAACAATAGATAAATAAGGGTTAATTATGTGTGCTAGGAATGACATATAGCGTATATAAAGGGTATGATGTAGAGCATTGTCAACATTGTGGCGAAAATTTAGCCGATGATCTATTTCAATATCAATATCTTTTTTATTAACTTTAAAACTCTCCCGTTTTATAATTGAGAAACAATATATCACGGGATTAAACGCGATGATTTATTTACCTATTTCACTCGACGTTAATACCTATTTTACTAGTAATGGCTTCACAAAAGACTTAAATCAAAAAAAAAAAAAAAAAATTTTGGGTTACTTTACTATCAAGAGTATCTAGATATAATGTCCGATCTAGATCTATTCCCAAATAGAAAAAACTGAAAATATGTAACATTTCTGTAAAAATCTAAACGCCGGGCATTGTTGTTGAATTAGGTATTTTATGTTTGCAATTTTTGTAAGTATGTGAGAACCATGTTCCTATTTATCAAATGAATGAATTCAACTGTTAGTGCTTGTAATACTTTGTATCTATACGTAGTATAACTAGCGTTAGTCTGGGTGCATCGTCCTCACGTATATGAATTAATGTATGTATGTATGTAAATGCTGTAGAACACTTTTTTTAAAGAGTAAGTGTGGTGTTTTTTGTCCGTTCTTCTCTATAACAAGCTACTTTTCCGAATGGATGGTAAACTCAATTTTATTACTTTTTAATTCAAATTTCTGTCGTTCACAAGTTCCGCCTAATGGCCTAATTGAAAGAAATAATTTCGACGTTTTTTTGACTTTATGCTTTTGACCAGAAATTTATTTGTTTAGTGGTAATGTTCCCCGAATATTTTTGATAAGAAGATATAGTTAGGAACAGTTGCAAAATGCTCTGCCGTAGGTAACAAATTTAAAGCTAAATAACATCCTTAAAAAAAGCCCTACTAACACGTATTACACCCCCAATCCGGCAGCACATTAGCTTACAAAAACATCTAAATAACTAACAAACACACTGCAACATACAATTACGCAATTAAAGCTGGGGTATACAATGCAAGTCCATAAATCCAGTCGCCACTGCCCAGGGGAAGTGGGAGATGTCCCCGTGCCACGTTTGTTGGCCCCGGGCCAAATAACTCGATTCATGTTAGGATAGTGGGGATATTCGGTTGTTTGTGCCTGCGATTTCAGAGTTTATGGATTGTTGACCTTAGTTTGTGATCATGGGTGTACCTTTATTGGTAGCGGTCAATTTTGAACGGTTGATGTAGGCTAGGTTACGTTGCAATGATAAGTAGGTACTAGAGATGAGCTGACTAGTTGGCCACATACAATTGACGACAATTGTTCGACCGACTAGACGGTCACTTCAGCGCTGCCAACTAAACTAGTCTTGTAGTCGTCCCACACTAATAAGTATCTTTGGATTATTATGATTATTTTGTTAATTATACCTACGTTTCATTGGTGTGGAATACAGGTGTTTTGATATGAAGCTACTGGTGCCTATTCCTATAACGTTAGATCCCATCTTGATCATTGACCTAAAATCTACACAAATTTTAGGTCAATCTGATCATTTCATCCTAGACCTTATGGATAGTTATAAATTGAAAACCGGGCTTATTCTCGTCCAAGGAAAACAAAATCCCCTTCCGTAAAAACCCCTATAACTTACAATGTATCTAGGCTAACTACCCTCAAAACGCCGCCAAAAATACATCTCTTGTACTTAAACGAAATGCGCCAAACGGACGCGGATACTAAAAATGTCCGCAGTATACGCAACGCGGTTATATCCGCGATGATATTCAAACGTCACATTTGGCTAAAAACAGGGCTACAGTAGACAGACAGTTCTGGGTGACATAATGTTGTGTAAGCGACAAATTGTGAGACGAAATGTCCCTGTTTTGTGTCAGGAAGGATATATTTAATGCTGGAATTATTCTGGATGTTGTGTTAAAATTCGCTTTTGTAAAAGATTTGTCCTACTTGCATAAAATGTTGGATTACGAAGGCATACGTCTTACGCAAGCTTTCCGAAGAATTTAGCAGTAAATAATGGGTTTTACAACTTGTATTCCTTTTAGTGTTCTTAAAATCAAAAAAAATTGAAAAAAAATACCTAAAGGTATTGCCTTCGTCTGTTTTCTTATCTTTCTGTGAGTCATCAATGTAGAAGAATATAATTTAAAAATCATTGCATGTAATTTTCAGCATAAGAAGTATACGGGTCTTTAAAAGAGAGACTTGAGAGAGGTCAGGTATCAGCCTCAAGATTCCAATAGAGAACGTTAAATAACACCAGGCAAACATAGTCGTTGCAGAGTTATAGAATTGTGATTTTAAACAATATTTTACGGCGCTGAGCTTCATGAATCACAATTGCATTAAGCGGATTGAAGCGCTTATCTCTCTGCTCACAGACTGCGCTCGGCCGCGGCGCGGTGAAACAATAGTGCTGGTAGGGAGGTACCAGGCTATCATATTGTAGAAGAGTTCGTTTTGTTTGCAGTTTAAATTAATAGTGGCGGAGTTAACGGTGATGCAGGAATTGATTGACATTAGCCGTACGACTAGGAGAAGCATCTAATTTCCATAGTCCTTTTTATGACAAGGAAGAGTGTCAACATCAACGGAGCTTGGTGACACTATACTTTTCTTATCTTTTAATTTTGTGATTAAACATGTTTCCACCATGTGTAATTGTTATAAAATGCCTATGGAGATCACTTCAAACAGAGAAGTAGATATGAAAGACAGACATGCTGCAACAAAACAAAATCAATTGGGATAAGAGCAAAACTATAATGAAATTGTTATAACAACGCCAGTACATTTCTGAATTGAAGATCATTCACGAATAAGAGAAACACCATCATCTAGGCTTGTTTCATTTCAATATGTTATAGCAATTAACACCAATACCATCGGCCTGTACTGATATTAGTTACAGGCACATAAATATGAATTACAATAGCTTAACATGAGCTTCCACACATCGCAATTAACGATCATCAAGGGATAAACCCATAATCGATATATTTGGCGCACAATCCACGGATCCAGAATCGAAATAATGACGTTATCCGGATCACAAAGGCGTGAAATGACAATTTATAATAAAATGGAGCTGAGAGCATGCTTGTTATGCACGTACAGCAGTTTAACTTTTCGTAGTTTGGTATACTACACGCTTTTCTCGAAATTGGCATATTTACTCGCTCTGTAAATGTGCCAAATTCTTTGTTGCCGTGAGCGGAATTGCCAAAATTATTATTATACTTTGCTGCAATGATAATATTGTTATAAAGGGCCCTTTTTTATTGCTTTCGCTCAATTTTTAATGCTTGACTAAATCTGTTTTGTGTCTTTTGTTGGAGTAACGGATTTTTTCTATTCGCTAGCATTAAAAGTCGATAACTTCCCCACTGCTGGGACACAGGCATTCTCTCTCGCAGGCGCAGTGCGGGTTAATGGATGTCACATGTCTTAGACAGCTGGTTTCCTGACAATTTTTTTCTTACCTTTTTATTCGTCGTATTCCTTTGCATTTCGTTAGAAATTTATTCATCATGAAATTATAGTCAGAATATTCATTTTTATCATTTGATTTAAGTTTATTTATATCCTTTCCTATTTCATCGTTTATTTCAAGTGGCATGTCTACATTCTCAAACTACTCTTGGAACTAAGTAGCATCATCAACAACACAAATATTTATTTGAATACCTATCCCTCTACAATTACTTGTACCATCTATCTTGCTAATTGTTTACGTATCGTCTGAGTAAGTGGTATGTTAATGCATTGTTTGCTTGTTTAGTAAATACAGGTGTATTCTAGGAGATGGAAAGCGGATGTATGACTGCTAATGTTCCGTGCTTTACCTACGTCTTGTTATGTGATATTAGTTTGCGATCACCACCAGTTTTGTAACAAAATGTTCTCTTTATCCACGAACATATTTAGCCCTATGACCACAGCTGGTAATGTCTATCCCTTTCTCGTGGTATTCAATCAGATAGTCAGTATATATAAAAGTGTTTTAGATCATTCTGGCGACCGTTTTTCGGTCAAATGAACTTCAGTTGGGAGTGCGTCAGGATTTCCCGAAGTTCACTTGGAGGGAAAAAAGTTCTTAGTTGGTTAGTTGGTTGTGCTTTAAAATCAACATGAAAGGGATTCCATGAAAGCCTCAGAAATCCTTTATTTTTATCCGGAGCATTCATCCTGTGACAGTTTTTTTGTGATTGCATATAGTTTTACAATTAAGGCTTTATAAATCTTACGCTATATTTATTGGGTCTTTCTCCTAGGGTCAAAACATCATTGGTTTAATACTACATCTTCTAACAACCCACAGCAAAAAAAGAGGTGACCCATTCTTCAGACCGCACGGCACATTTCTTTACAAGCTCCCTTCCCCTCGTTATTTCTCTCGCCTCACACGGCCAGTTACGCCATCGCAGTCAGTTTGCACATAACACGAAAAACAAAAGCCTTGAGAGCACTAGGGTAACCTAAATTCTGCTTATACGAGGACACAGCTGGCCGCGGAATTATGTCAAGTGGGACACTGTGGTGGTTAATTGATATTGCATTATGAGATTTAATTTGGGTTATAGTTAATGTTTCTTTTTGAAGAATGAAAGAGGTTTTTACACAGAGATAACGTAGTTGTGGGTTTTCTTAAGAGCGTTTGACATAGTTTGTCTTCTGGCTTCCAGTAGATATTTTTATTCAACATTGCCCCACATGAAATTTCGCCTGTTTCGTCGGTGTGTTTACAGCCAGACTCGCAGCCTTATTGCGTAATTAATTCGGCAAGGCAAAGGGCAAAGCGTATGAATAATCGACCAATCACATGGCGAGATGAAAGACTGGATATCCGTCTAAGTGATTGGTCGATTGTTCATACTCTTTGCCTTTTGCCTTGTCAAATTCTTTACACAATAAGGCTGCCGGACCAACAATCTGTAGGCCATACGAATATTTATTCCGTGCGGGAATTGGCCCGCGACACGCAACTCAGTAGCGAATCCCTCAACCACTTAAGTGACTACGCCGACCGTAACATCAGTATATACGTACCTCTAGTAACTCAAAGCTTTTCAGTTCCTGAATTCCAAAACCATAGGGTTCTAATTCTGTTACCATCATTTGGCAAATCAAGAAAATACCTACTTATCGCTAACTTGTTACTGACAATCAAATACCAATCATTTGTTTACCGTCTGCCCACAAACAAATACACATGCGTTCAAATTAACAGCAAGTACCAACAATTTGCGAATACATTGATAAAGATGGTCATAAGTAGGTGTTGTGTCGAATACCATCAGTTACATGTTCTTTGGCATGTGGGTAGAGGCCAAGGTTGAGAAGTGCATTACAACGGCTTTGTTTTGACTCAAGAAGTGTTTTGTGTTCAAGGTTAAGTTCTAGGGTTTATGGTTGGTCAGACTAGTACTTTAGAAGGGTTTTGGCGATTAATATATGAGCTCACCTGGCATATTAAAATAAATTACCTACCATTAATCGATACTACTTAAAATAGTGCCAATATTTTAATTTCTTTAGGAGACCTAGTAGGCAAAGTGAAAGATTTTCATCTCTGTGTTATTTACGCTACAAAAGAGTTATGTGTTGACATTTATATGAATAAATAAATTATAGGCATTTTCCTTATTTATGATCATTCAATATTAATAACTAGGTCACGTTAAATAAGAATTTGTAGGCGATAAATTGCAACGTTAAGTAAAAATCAGGTAGGTAGCCAAGGTGTTGCCAATACGAAGAAGTAATAAAAGGGTTTAAAGAGACAGAAGATATCTGTCAGTGAAGTAACTTGGTGTCATCTCAGTATTATGGGTTGTATCCAATTTTAGGATTCCGTACCAGGAGTGTCTCTTTATTAGAAGCAGAAAGTTGTTCGTTCTTTTTAAAAGCAAGTTTTATTATGATATTAAGCTTGTATGTAAGTACCTAGTGGCAGATCAGTTTATGTGACACTGAACACTTTTTCTTTCTTTCTTTTCTTTCCTTAATTTAAAATCTGTAGTTTAATTTCATAACTAAAAAAAACTTAAATTTTGTGCGGGTGTTTTGTGTGTGTTATCCCATCAACTGTCAAGGTTTTTTTTGCGCTGTCACCGCAAGCGTAGCGCACTTTTGATTTTTTTTTCGATAGGCAACGCGTCATTAAAATTATCACATCTCCTAAACTATCCAAGGAAGCTGTTTAAAAGATATATCGTTATTATCGTTATGAAATAAGCTAACACATATGAAAATATTGGGCTAGTTTTGTCTTCCAATATATTTTAATTCTACTTTGAAATCAGCGTTAGCGAAATTTGCCCAGTTTATCATACAAAAGTAGGTAGAAATAAAAAAATGGGAATTATTTTACTTTTAATAAGTCTTGGCTCAAATAATAACATTGAGTGGGTTTACTCTGATACAAATACAAAGTAATGCGTGTATAAAAAAACTGAAATGGTCTTAAACCTGTAAGACTTCTTTTGTCGTAATTAACGATCCTTATCTTACATTCCCTTCCTGCATAATTGATTATCAAGCGAA
The DNA here is from genome assembly GCA_964057195.1 of Orthosia cruda. Taxonomy (NCBI): domain Eukaryota; kingdom Metazoa; phylum Arthropoda; class Insecta; order Lepidoptera; family Noctuidae; genus Orthosia; species Orthosia cruda. The sequence goes on along the minus strand of OZ059831.1, from coordinate 39,864,158 downwards.
TACATTTAGACCTTTTTGGTCCTCTTTAATACAGGAACGTGTACGGTACTTTAAGGTATCATTTACCACAAGTGGTTTTCGAAAATTGTGATTGGATATTTCGATATCAACATTCTGGATATAACTTTCAGAGCTTTGATCCCCGAATAAAGCTTAATTTATGAATTTAAGCTGCAGTTTTAGGAGTTTTTTAAATTCATGGTAAAAGTCAAGAAATGGTCTTACTTATGGCGACATACTTGTAGTTTGCCAGCTTCAAATGCAGTTTTAAAACGAATTAACTAACAAGCATGCCAAAAGTGGTTTTTCCTAGTGCTTTACCAATCATTGTAACTTCACCTAACCTGTCAATAATTATAGCCAGCTACGGAACTTCTGCATTTACTCCGCTCTCAACCCGTTCCCGCCACGTGGGTAGTCCTCGATGCCTCGTAAATACCACACTTTATCGGCGGCCTCGTTGCGAAAAAAATATAAAAATGTTATTATGTATCCTTTCTGTGGCCGCCAGTGGAATGTTTTTGCCTTGCGCCTTTTAGTGCGTGGGTATTACGATTGGTTACTGTGTGTGATTACTGAGATAGTGTTAAATTTGAAACGGTTCGGTCTTTTTATTTTATTTATTAACTAGTGGACGCCTCGCGGTTTCACCCGCGTAGTTCCCGTTCCCGTGGGAATACAGGGATAAAAAGTAGCCTGTCACCCGGGGATAGTGTAGCTTCCCAACGGTGAAAGAATTTTTGAAATCGGTCCAATAGTTTTTAAGTTCATTGGTTACATACAAAAATACAAATATTTCCTCTTTATAATATACTAGCTTCTGCCAGCGACTTCGCCAGCGTGTATTATGCATATTAAATACTTTATCTATTAAAAAAACCGCATCAAAATCCGTTGCGTATTTTCAAAGATCTAAGCATACATAGGGACAGACAGCGGAAAGCGACTTTGTTTTATACTATGTAAGAAAGTTTAGATATATATTGGATGTGTGGAGAAGTAGGCCAAAGTTATATGGATTGTGTGAGAAATCATATGAAAGGTAAGGGAATAGTGATAAAATGGTTGACAAGACGGAATAGCACAAGAAAATGTGTTGCACCGTAAGTAAGTCTTTAAGAAAAGAGCAAAAAGACGAAGGGGTTCATAAATTTTTATTACATTCTACATTCCATAAAGCTACCTTCAACTTCAGCGTATCGGACCAATCTCTCTTTCAGATCTGTTAAACCGACGAAAACAAAAATTGACGTCTCCACATACCAATTTGAAGCGCCGCTCCGATTGAATGAGTCGAAAGACCTTGTGCTGTATCCATTCAATCTCAAACATGGGCTATAAAATCTCACGGATCATGTAGCCTGCCAATAAGAGAGCCGATCAATAATTACTCTCGGCCTACATCCCTCACAAAATGACAAACCATCTTTACGAACCTCCTCTTAAGAGTGACACCAACAATTTGCCAGTCATTAAACATTAATTTTGTTCCATTCAACGTCTTATGTATGTCATTACAAGACGAAATAAAGAAATGCCCAAGTCCGGCCAAGGTTGGCTTGTGCCACGTTAATGATACAATGATTCATTATTATTATATTATTAACGCAATTGTATTCTTATTATTGCAAGGATTGAAGTTGTTGACATATCAAGGGTGTTTATGAGTAATGGTTTGACCCACAGATCTGTCTTGCTGCTTGTATTTGGCTCTATTAAATTCGACACAGTAACAAATTCTTTCCCTTTTAAAAATAGGAGTCACTATTTAAGATGGCGACAGTCGGCAACGACCTTGAAGGAACAGTGATAACGTGATAACGTAAACGAAGAGATCGTATAAAATGTATACAAAAAAAGTAGTTTGTCCTTATTGTCACCAGACGGCGCTTATCCAGTTTCAATACAAAATGATGTTTACGTTAACGCGATTGAGCGTGAGCAACTCGCACTAAGGCCTTAGAACACGCACTCGTTTCACACCCGCGTGTCCCTAAATTCGGTAGTCTTTTGCACTTTTCTTATTATTTTAGGACTTAAAAAAAATCAAAATCTCTCAGATCAAATTATTAAGAAAATGGTCTAATGTAACATATTTTTTTTCATAAATTTACGACTAGCATTCTGATTTTCATTTTAAAAGCAGCTACTGAGTATCTGCGCCTTAAGCTGGAATTGATCGACAATCTGGAACAACCTATGTTCCAGATTGTCGACCAATACATCATAAAACAAGTAAAATAAAGCTTTTGCACCTTTTTAATCTGTCGCCTGTGTATTTAGGTTTAGGATCAAAAATAGGTCTTTAATGTGAGATTATATTGAGTTATCCTAGCAAGGTTAATACTTCGAAATCTTCTATATTTGTTTATTATTTATTCAAACTCGGACAAACGTTACGGTAATCAGAAGCTGACAATTAAAATATGACACCATTCTTGCCAAGGGTTATCCTTTTACCCAGTTACTGGGTTGTGGAGGTCAGATAGGCAGTCGCTCCCTGTAAAGTACTGGTTCTCATCTGAACCCGGTGGAAGCCAGAACATAGTTGGAAAAAGGCTAGGTAGATTAATTTACTTAAAATGTCGTAACTTGTCGTAAACTGTAAGAGCTATGGTGCCCCAGTGAGAATGGCCGCAACTTACAAGTTGTAGATCGTGGGTGCGAACAACGCTTTACTTTGTGTCAAATATTTCATCACCACTACTCTCAAAACGGTGAAGGAAAACATCGTGAGGTAACCGGCATGTCCTAGAATAAAAATGCGAAGACATGTAACATCTACCAATCGCACCGCGTGGTGGATTACGGCCCATTCCCTTTCACAGAGAGAACTTCTGTGTCCCAGCAGTGGGCACATTAAAAGGCTGATGATGATGAAGAACTTGTCTAAAAACAAATGAACATCTAAAATCAAAGGCGGTACGAACAAACGTTTGTAGAAACCAAAAGCGATTTGTTTAGCAATACATAATGATTAATTCTATACCAAATGTTCAGATGCTCCAATGATCATTTATTTTAATAGTAACACAGAATCATTTGTATTGGTATACCCACTGAAATTGATTGAAAGCTTTTGGTAATTCTCATTTCGTAATACAAAGATGGTCTAATTATTTGGATATTAATGCCTTTTTGTTCAAAAGCTGAAATGTATATTATGCCTAGTCTTGCATGGACTAGAATGTTATTATAATTATGTCGCAAGATCATTAAATTATCACGGTCTATCGTGGTATTAAAGTTTGAGAGTACGTTTTATGATCTGTAATAATTTAAGTGATTTTATGTTGGTCGAGCTTTATTGTAGATTTAACAAAGTAGCTAATCGAATATTGATTTAATATTTATGTAACTAAGACCATGTCAGTTAATGATTACGTACTTAGTTTATTTATTCATTTAATATGCATGTAATGATGCATGAATATCATGTATGACTTCCCAATTATACATTTCATTCGAGCCAGCCGTAGCGCCCGTAATATACTCGAAATCATGTTTTTGCACTAATGCCATAAGAATATCTTTTAAACAAAGCCAATACTGTGGCTTTTTTTTAATGTATTTTATTTCATTTTAAAGCCCAAACATCTAACAAAACAGCCTTTAGAAAGAAGCATCAGCAGCTGAATTAATGCTCAACAGTCAACCAAGAGTGGTGCAGAGTTTTACATATCCGATGTTGTGCTTGTTCTTGCTTGTGAGACATTTTCTGGTATTTCAGGCAAGCGAAGATTAAGAAATCTTATATTTTTTTCATCACCTTGTAATTTTTCTCAGCATATTTTGCCTTTTGCCTCCAAAAGTTCAGTGTCTAAACGTGTTGGTTTATGGGTTTAGCCCTTTTTCTGTAGCAACCCACACAATTTATTTTTAGGATTAATATGCAAGCCATGCAAATTTTGAAAGAACTGCCTACTAACCCCCTTCGGACCTTCCAAACTCCCTGACCTAATCCATCAAACACTTTAGCTCCAAAAAATGTAGTTAACTACATAACTAAAAGTTTCTTAGTACTATTAACCATAATGAAGTGTTAGCATGTAAAGCGGTGTTTAGCACCTGAACACCCATAGACCATGGTGTCAGCCATATTACCATGATATTATGGTGTTCCCCCGTGGGTGTGAGACTAGAAATTGTTTTGAATATTTATGTTGTATTGACAGGTAAATGATAATGATAAAGCATTGCTGTTAACTATGAATTGAAGACGTTTCGTATGAATATTTGTTTGTGGATTTCGTAATTTTAACAGTAGGTACTTAGGACGTCTGTCAGCAGTGGTGAGGGCTATGCTGTCAGAGACAGAAAACTGGAGGGAAATGTCCTCCTTCTGTGAGACCGCGATGGTCCAGAAGGAGGCCGCCGAGAGAAATCGTGAGAGGGTCGATCCCACTCGGAGAAGAAGCCGTCGGGGAGGCAACCACCCCGTTGCCTAAAACGGTTAATCCCCGCCTGCATTATAAGCAAGTGGGACTCTGGGGTAACAGGCACTCAGATTGGGGACTCTATCCGTCCACCAAGTGACTCGAGGAAAGACGGTGGCTCAGTGATCATGTGCTACCGTGCACAGCGAAGCTCAGGAGAGACGCTCTTTCAGTCTCCCCAGGGATGTGCCCTAACAGGCGTTGCATAGAGGGGGTCCCGGGTTGGTCCTCATTTTGAGCAGTGGTGGCACAGTGGTAACAGCCCTGTCTTACGTGTCTTAGGTCGTATTCAAACCCAGCCAGGCGCTTTTGCTTTGTGTAAATTATTTCATCACCACTGCTCTAAAAACGGTGAAGGAAAATATATTGAGGAAACCGGCATGTCCTAGAACCAAAAATTCGAAGTTATGTAACATCCACCAACCCGCACTGGCCATTCCCTCTCTCAGAGAAAGGAGGCTTTGTCCCAGCAGTGGGAACATTAAAAGGCTGATGATGATGATGGTATGTGTGAGATGATTGCTGAAATGACAATTACGGAAGAAAAAGACATTTTGCCTCTACCCCAACAAAATTGGTGGAGGGCCAAATAATAATAAATATTTTTAATAATCTGTGGCATCAAATTCCTGTCTAAACGAATACATGAGATCCAAAGATAACACGAATACGCACCTAAAACACCGATTTTGTTTATAAGACGATATTGTGTCTAATATTACAAAACCAACACTGACATTTGCTTTTCTACGAAGCGATTCTTCTCTCCCCTTCAAACTTTCCCTTAAAACGTTATCAATTTCCACGTGATTACATCCATTCACATCGATGAATCCTAAAATTGCCTATAACGACAGCCACGGTATAATATATCGAAGGGGAAAAAGTGAAATCTTGCATTAATTTGCAACATTTAACCTTAAACTGATTTTTAAGGTGTTTTTACTCATCTTGGCTTGTGTTATACTACGAGACAAGACTACCTCATTATAAGGATAAATATTATATACTCGTAGTAACCATGGCGCTGCAAACGCAATTTGCCAAAATGAGGTTTTGCAGTTTGTGCAGAATTTGACACAGAAGCTAAAGTGCCTCAAGTATTCATATGCATTTAAGAGGATATATATAATGAACGTCACTGATGTTGCAAAGAGCCTTCCACCGCTTTAGTGCCGAAAAACGTTTACTTTTTAAAGCATACTCCTTAGTAACGGTTAAGTTAAAAGATATGAAAAACGAATATATTTATCATTGATACATCTACATTATTTATGAAACATATTTTTTTCGTGTAACTAATAGTTTTGCTATAAAAAAATAATTATCAACACGAAAATTTTTCGCTGCTTATGGATACTCCTCCAAACGATACGACTTCGATGTTTAAAAATATATTGCCACAGAAAAATTGATGACTAGAATTTCTTTAAAACTGAAATTGCATAAATGATAAATGATTTTATTTCTGTAAGTTGGTTTATACAAACACTTTTACATGTCGAACATATTTTTTAAAACTAGATGAGGTCGGCGTTTCCTATCTGACTACTCTAAGAAGAAAGGCCGAAACAAACTCAGAGGTCACAGTCTCTTTTAAAGTCCAGACAAAATATTAGTTAGATCATGTGAAGACCATGTAGACTGATGTCTGAAATGGTCTTTTGAGGAAAGAACCAGCCAGATTGAGTGGACCTGTCCAGTCAGTGCACGCATTTGTCAATAACCGAGCAGCTCAACTCAGAATTTAAGGAGCTCAACGATTCGACGAACAATACCAAAGAAAGGACATTCGGGTAGGCCGCATAAACTACTCAAACTGCCAGACCATGATTAAAACTAAGATAAATATAAATAAAAATAAAAAAGAATGATCCACATAGTCTTCACACTCACAATAATTAATATAAAATAATATAATACTTTAAAAAGTAAATATTCTTGTCATTGCAAGAAAACCAAAAAAACAAAAACAAAATTCACGGTGCAAAATATAATATAAAAAAAAACAAAATTAATTGGAGCAGCTCAATCCCAAGCCTTTTTGTCTTCAAGGTAATCTTTAGTTGTATAAAACGCTTTCTGGCACAATTTACGTTTAATAAAAGATTTGAATTTATTAAGACTTAGATGTTGTATATATATATAAATATAATCATAATCATATATGAATCAAAGAATATTTTGCAGGAAAATCTATCCAAAAGGAGCTTCATTATTGATATTCTGGTTCATTGGTTACATTGGAGAATATATACGCCTTAATGTGGAAAATTACTCGGCTATTAAAAAAGTTTTCAATCGACTCGAAAACAAGATATAGTTAATAACAAGTTTGATAACAATTTGTATGTCCAGGATATTGATAAAGATACTTCAACATATATATAAGGCAGGTAAATTAATTGTATTGGCTATTTTCACGAAATATATATATTCAGGATCAAAGAAACTAAAACAGATCGATTATTCAACACGTATAAACCTTACAAATAATGATAGCCAGTTAAAACCCACGTCCAGGCAAATGCCACATAACTTCAGAACCGTAACGATACCAACTTTCAAAAATAATTTACAATTAATTAGTATCAGGATTATAAAGACGTCAGCCAACTTATAAATTTGCAACGCTGTTAAGTTGGTACGACATGCACGCCAACTGTTCAACGTAATAAAGTTGGAACTTATATTTAATCTGCATTCCTATTCGCAGACTAGTTTTGTTCGCGAAGTAATTATTTAAGTTATAGAATGGCTGTTCTTGCAAATAGAGTAAGCGAGGAATAATTGGATTGGCAATTTTTCAGCTGTGTTATTTATGATAGTTCCAAAAGCACAATATATTGACGACTAGCTGACCCTCGGGGCTTCGCTCCCGTCAACTGGCTACCCTGCCTACCCTGGCTACCCTTCTCCTACCCTGCCTACCCTGGCTGCCCTGGCTGCCCTGGCTGCCCTGGCTACCCTGGCTACCCTGGCTACCCTGGCTACCCTGGCTACCCTGGCTACCCTGGCTACCCTGGCTACCCTGGCTACCATGGCTACCCTGGCTACCCTGCTCCTACCCTGCCTACCCTGGCTAACCTGGCTACCCTGGCTACCCTGGCTACCATGGCTACCCTGGCTACCCTGCTCCTACCCTGCCTACCCTGGCTAACCTGCCTACCCTGCCTACCTTGCCTCTGTCGTAAAATGACTGTGGCGGAAATAACTTGGACCACCACCTTACAATTTGGAGCAAAACTTCTTTGCTTTTAATATACTGCTTTCGTCTATTTCTAATAACATCCTTCATTTCTTCGTCTTTCGTATTCATTATTCCCGCTATCCTTCGCTTGCTATTATAGTGCTTAATAGCCTTACTACACGGGTTAGATTCCCGTGTAGCGTAGGAATAAGTGTTTCACTTATACCCTACATGACCATTTCTCAAAATTACTACAGGTAGCAAAATGTCCCTTTCTCAGAAAGTCCCTTTCGCAAAATGACCCTTCGGCCCCGGATGGCTCAGCCAATGATTAAGAGCCAAAATGACGGTTCCACTCAAATCCACACAATTTTCAATAAACCAATACATAATTGATGACATTATTGTCGATGTGAGTGAATCAAAGCCTAGAAAAATCCCTTGAAACTATTATGATTATTTTCCTTACGAAGTTACTAAATATAACAGTGGAAGTAGTATTCACACGAAACAAAGAACGGTACGGAACATAGGCTTTTACAATCTGTTGTGATTACTAAATAACCCTTTTATTAATCAAACGGTGAAATTGTTAAAGAGTTAATGGCCGTAATTCGACGATCTATCAATGGATTATTTATAGATTTGATTGAACTCTAGTGCTTTATGAATGGGCAATCGTGTGCAGTTACATTTAATGATTTGACCACTAAAATTGAAGGGTTAAGTTAACAAGTTAGTAAATACGCTTGTTATAATCGCATAGTGTTGATAGATTTGATATTATTACACTATGGCTTGAAAAACAGGTTTGAAAGAACGTATAGCATGCAGGTCCCTACCAGAAATTGAAATACGAGTACTTGTATAAAATCTTGCAGTTGTAATAAACTGTTTATACCATTGTTTTAGAAATAATACTACTGCACCTAATGTACATTTTTGTGAATGTACTTACTTTTTAATACATTATTCTATTATAAATAATATTCTATTCTAATTATTCTACTAGCTACCACCAGTGGCTTCAAACATGAATTTCGGAAAATATTCCAAAAGACTCCTAATAAAAAGCATACAAAGATCCAATCTATCTCAAAACTAAAATTCATTAGAATGATTTAGGCTTTAAAACTTTACAAACAGACAGAGTTACTCGAATTTATAATATTAGTATGGACCTGGCTAGAAACTCAATTTCTCTACAATTTGACACAGTCGTCAAAAAGCTCTTAAAAGGTAAACTACCGGCAACAAGCAACACTTCTAATAGCCCACGTAACATGATTGAAGAGGCTATAACCCATTGAATCAAAGTTAACATAAACTAGCATAGATAACAAATAAACATAGCAACAGATAAATAATTACGTAATAAGACCATGCCTGTATTTATCGAAAGTTTACGCACCCTTAGGCCTAGTTTTTTGATGAGTAGTTATTTCATCTAATGATAAAATTAACTACTGATCCTGGAAGATTCCTGGTTGCCTGGAAGAGATCGCGGAATGCGATAAGGCCGCACATGGTATGTGTTTTTAGTTTTAAGCTCAAACGGCTGGACAGATCTGGATGAGATTTGGCACAGAGATAGATTATAGTCAGGAATAGCACATCCCGGGAGGATGAAATGTATCCTAGGTGTGTGTGTTCCCTCTGGATCATTTTTCACGCGGGTGAAGCCGCTGGCATAAGGTAGTAGGTAGTTTATAATTGATAAATACTTACTTACATAATCAACTGATTAAATTGTGTAAATAACTGACGGGACAAGTAATGGTTACTGCAATGGCCGGTCATCTAGTGTTAGTCGGCAAATATTATGTAATTTGTACGCAAATACGTTATTATGTGTAATGACCAGTGGGTTATGGAATGACCAGTGGGTTATGGAATTAACGTTATTGTCAATTAGTGTTAATTTGTGTTTGCACTACCTGTTAACACCTTTTGAATTACATGTCATAGGTCGCTAAGCTCTTTGCATTTCGTTGTTGTACTTTTGACAGTTGTTTAATCATAAGCTCACGATTTTAAATCCTGTTCTTAATTCTTCCTGCTAAACCAGATATCTTTCTTTACATCTGACAGCTGCGACACAGCATTCTAAATTTAAATACTCAAAAGGAAATTTGAATTAAGAATTCATTTATCAGTGTTTAACCTAATAGTCTAATAGTATATATGGTTCGAAAGCTAAAAAAAAAATGCAAATTCAATGGGCCTTCGTTTGAATTTGGATCTATTTTGAAAACCATCTACGTCGTTCTAAACAACCGAAAGAGGTTTTTCAATTCAATGTCGTTCTTTTTGCAGTACGTTCTTTTATTTGCTAACCTTTTCACCTGTCAGCTGTGTTACCTATCTCTAAAACAAATATTTCGTGTTCTATTATTAATTACCTAGCTAGGTTCGAGTTTCAGTCTAGACTAATAAAACATCTTAACATTTCTACTACGGTTATCACGCGATATAGTCGTAGTTAGCTTATAAGCTACCGCTGCAACTTGGGAGTTCGTTTTGACATTAACTGCATAGATATTTATTTCTTTAGTAGAAAGGGGTAGGATTCAAAACTGTTTCATTTAACGAAGTTAAATATGGCTTTTAGCTGATTTGATATAACTCTTTGGACGTGCCACTGGGAGAATAGTTGAAACCATCTCAATTGCCATACAACAATTGTTATGGTAGCTAAGTATTTTTAAACATTATTAAGCCAGCTCAGATCAAATAAAAAGTTAACATGGAATGTTGCAAACAACAAGGTATCGCCGCCGGTTAAAACTACGCCTTGTCGTATACATACACAATTACACACACGTACAACGAAACTACGCCATAGCTTGTCAGTCGACCTTTTTATTTGATGTAACAGCTCGACTGACAAGCTTTTTATTTCATTTGAGTACAAAGTTTTCATAAATAAATCGCAGAATTTTAAGACTTAAATATTAGTACCTGGGCGACCGAGCTCTGCTCGGGTGAAAATAGAGAAAACGAAGTTTTCTAAAATTAATACTAGCTGGATCGATTTATCGCCCCCGAAACCCCCTGCATACAAAATTTCATCAAAATCGTTGGCACCGTTTCCGAGATTCAGATTGTATATATACATTTATACAAGAATTGCTCGTTTAAAGGTGTTAGATAATACACTGCAACAAGTCTAATCATCTTCACATATACAACAAATTCTCCAACGAATGTTCTTTCACTCGTAAACTTCATAGTTTCCAACTCAACAGGAACTCCTAAGTGATCTTCAGTTGAGGATACCACTGTGCCAATACTAACTGCGAGCAGGAATCCATTTGTAACGGAAAACTGCCAGCTTGAGAGTTGGGCTGTTTGCTTAAGGGGGGTACGGGAGGGGAAAACGTTTGCCGAAGAGTGCTTGACGCTCTAAAGTTTAGTTGGCGGTGATTTTGTTTGGTTAGGCCTGGAAAAGGATGCTGCAGTTTGCGTAGTAGTTATGAAAGAAGACAGCATTCATAGGACAGTTACTTTTCATGTTACAATCGTGGTGTTGTATATGTGATTGCATAAATTGTTTTCCTATACATGGAGTGTAAAAGCTTCTGATGCTTCAGTGTTTCTTTATTTATTGATGACATACCTATGTTTATGGCGTGTTATCCATTTGTTTACTTAATTATTTTACATAACTACGGCGTTTATTTTCTGTGCTTTTTATTTTGAGGGGAAACACAGGTACGGTCGATGTTGCAACGGTTGGGCAGTCTATATTTCCTCTAGCAGAGGATGTCTTTCGACTGAAATGACGATATTGATGATCATTCTGAAAATCCTGCCTTGACTGATGTCTTCATAACCCACCCAATTTGCGTAAGCTGTCACGTCACTACTTTAAACCGTAGTGCGTCGTGCGTTAAACTTGAGACGTATTTTCTGTTCGTGATATTGAGTGTGAGCTCCTCTTTATGTCATGTTTTTGGAGTAGGCTTTCGCTATACGTAAGTGAGTGATGAGATTGCAATGAAATAATAATGTTATTGCAAATTGAAAATTAAAGATTGAATCTTCCATGCTCCATCACACTAACATTACAAAGGCTAAAGTACGTGAGTGTGTATGTTTGTTACTTCTTCACGCTCAAACGGCTGAACCGATCTGAATGAAATTGGGCACAGATATAGATCATAGCCAGTAATAGTACATATGATAATTTTCGATTTTTGCGATGCCGCCTGGCAGAAACTAGTTTTATAATAAATGTAAGCTTCATTCTGACATAGCAAAACTCAACGTATTTCGTAATAAACACAGAAAATTAAGTTCACAAGTTAAAGTTCCAGAGTGCTAACTAATACTAAATCTATATATTTTTGTTCCTGCAAGTAATTGACGTCGTGATGAAGACGTACGGGATGGCGTTGCGTCTTGAGGCGATTTATGGTAGCCTGAAGTGTCACTCCAACATGAAGACCACAATCACTCTGCCAAGAGTGTACCGATGATGAAGAAGAAGTAATTGCCATTTTTAACCTCCGACGGAAAAAGGGGTATTATTAGTTTGACGTTACCTCTCTGTTTTTGTATTTGTGTATCCGTATGAGGCATCATAGCTCGTAAACGGATGAACCGATTCTGATTTAGTTTTTTTGTTTGATAGGTGACTTTATCGAGAGTATTCTTAGCTATGTTTGATGAAAATCCGTTTAGCCGATCAAAAGTTATGGGCGTTATATTGTTTGATTCGGGATATTTTCGCAAGATATCGTGTCATAATTACGTGTTCAATAGATTATCGATAGAAGCGTGTCTAGTACTAGATATATTATTTAGTTTAAAAAGTATGAAATAAAAATGTGCCGGGGATTTTTTAAAGTTTTACTTGTTACTTTGGTAAGTGCTTACTATGCACGAGGAAAAGATCGGCGGTAAGTTAAAACGTTTGTCACATAACTGGGCCATGAAGATAACTTCTCTCTAAATGAAATCATTTTTGTATGGTCACGTAACTATGTTTTTTCACCATGCTGGTTTCACCCCGCGGTGTGCGTGAATAATTCTATAGAATACTTATTTTTAGGTTTCCATAGAGATTCCGTGTTATGAACACAGATATAAATTCAATAGAAGTGGCATTCACTAGTGAAAAACTGTTCGACTGTCTCATATTTACATCATGGATACATGATTTGCTAAATTGCAATTGTTCGTACCTAAAATATACTGCTAATTATATGTCTAAAACCTTTAATAAAACAAGAATATGGAATATGTAGGAACAGTCAAGGGTCAAAAGTGCAGTCTTACTCTCCCAAAACTCAAATGGATATTTTTTGTAGAAGAAGTTAAATTATCCACAACTGATTTAATATATTGTATAGAAATTAAAGTATAGAGTATACTTACTAACCGTGACAAAACATGAAACTCTCATGTCTTTAGAAAAAATTGCCGCTGCTGTTTTGGTAGATTGTGACTGCACTTTTGACCCTTAACTGTACCTACACATTATTTAGATATAGGATGTTTTTATTGAACAACTAAAATGATTTTTCTATAACTTAGCCTTCTATAACTAGCAAATATGCACTAAAATTGTCATCAAGCATGGAGAAGGGATTAAGAATATTTCGGAAACGAAATGATTGTACCACACAAGTTTTCACCCAAAATCATTTTAGGTATGCCGATTCCGTGTTTAATTCGATATCTGTGGTCACAAAACTGTAGAGTTATAACGGCTGCGTCGTTGAATATCTTTTGTCAAGTTTTTACGCAAAAAGAAATTTACGCGGAGGAATGCTTAATAGTTTAAGTTGAGGTAAAATCAATATTCATAAACGGTATTCGAACTGGTTTGAATTCTGAATCGATACTGTTATTTTTTTCGAATCGTCATTGATAGAGATTCGTAGAATTGCTGTTGTTTATGACACGAGCTAGGTGAGAGAAGCTAGTGCTTTGCTACCCATCGCGCGTCTAATTAGCAGACACAATAGAATAACAATAGCTTCCGCACACATGGTGTGCGAACGAAAAATCATACACGAAGTCGAACATAGAATCTCCTCCTTTTTGGTAAGGCTTTGTAGCTGATTGTCTCCTATAATTAGCTCCTTTAATTCAATCCTGCATCTCAAAGAAAATCTGATGTTACCTTTCATAACATCATCATCAGCTTTTTAATGTTCCCACTCCTGGGAAACAGGCCTTCTCTCTATGAGAGGAATGGGCCGTAATCCACCATGCGGGTTGGTGTATGTCACATGTCTTCGAATTTTTGGTTTTTGGACATGCCGCGGTTTCCTCACGATGTTTTCCTTCACCGTTTTGAGAGCTGTGGTGATGAAATAATTTACAAAAAGTAAAGTGCATGTCTGGGTTCACAGCCACGACCTACAAATTGTAAGTCGCTGCCGTTACCACTGCACCACCACTGCTCTCCATTTTCACCTTTTATAACAGTGATCCAGAATCTTTATGCCCATGAAAATTATCACCACGCAACAAAATATTAACTGTTCCCATGTCTTTTATCTCTCAAATTGGGTTAGTTCCGAACCAGTGAATTCACTCAATGTGGGAAATAATATAATTTCACGGAGATTTTCCCGATTCTAAGCGCAATGGTGCCAGATCTGATTATTTGTGTCCAAATAAACACTATTCACGTTCGTTTACTATTAACGTTAATACGGCAACCATTGCCAATATTTGTTAATATCATAGGAAGTATTTGTTTGAGCAAACATTGATCGAGCTTTTTTTTGTAGCAATGACTATGAATCCTAATAAGCTAATTGTACGGAAGCTTCACCGGACTTCCTCGGTGACGTCACAACTCACAAGCTGGGAAGAGGGGAAATGAAAAGATTGCGCAACTACCCTCCGCTGCTGATATGATGTTGACATAACCCTATATTATTTATATAGCACTGTTAGGTACCTACCATAGGTATAGGTGATGGCTTGTGAGTATGAGGAGAGACAGCAATTAAAAAAAAAACAAGGATATTCGACAGGTATAAAATTTTCTTTTACGAGCGCAGACAATATTGAGAAAGAGGAGATCTGGTCTCTTTTAATAATCATTAAACTGTTACAAAAGTAAAATTCTATACTAAAGTTAAAAAAAAAGTATAATGATAAATGTTACTTAGATGAAGATGAATAAAAGTATAGGTAGATACGCATGTTGACACTCGGAATCAGGAGGAAATTAAAATAATAGGTATGTATTTATAAATATTGTTTATATACTTTCACTGTACACCAAGAATAAAACAATACATGAAGGAAACCTATAGATAAAACTTTTTACAAATTCGATTTTTTTTTCAAACTTATCTTGCAAAATATGGGAATTATAACAACTTATACTGTGTCTTTAAACTTCACCATATTAACCAATTTTCTCAAACAACCGTGTATTGCATCGAGTTCTCACAGTACCACAGTGTATGTCCGCTCGCTATTAGCCCACAGTCCTCTGTGAAAAACTAGATGCACGCAAATCACGTCAAATTGCCCGCGGCGCTGTCTGTTTGTGGGGAAACATTATGTAGGCTTTATACATAGTGCTTGTAGAGGGGAAGCTGGCCAGTTTACTGATATTCAGGGCGAAAAGTTGACTTTGTTTTTTTTTTATTATTATATATAGGCTCGCGCTTGACCACTATCTCACCTGATGGTAAGCGATGATGTGGTCGATGGTGTAACACGCTTGCCTAGAAGTAACCTATTCATTCTTGACTTAAAGACCCCGAGGTTGTAGCTATCTGGAAACACATACTCCGGCAGGGAATTAGATTTCGTTGATTTTGAGAAAGTCCACAATATCTTCGTCAGATTTGTCTATTAATGTAATTTTGTGTCAAGTCACACCGATCCCTCGTCCCTGCACGTTAAGTGTTAACTTAATGTATCTGAATGTAGATCTCAAGCTGACCAAATGGCTTTAATTGAAACTTTTCAAATATATTTCAAAACCGCACCTACTCAACTTAACTTTTCGCCCTGAATATGCTTGCTCAAAAGCCCTGACAGCTCCCCCTCTAGTGGTCTTTATAGTGCTTGCGTACGAGATAGCAAGTCTAGTATAAATATATTATGAGTGTGGTTAGTGTGCTTTTATTAGCTGTGGTTTTAGTAGGCTTGGTTTTATGACAGGCTGTTAGAGTGGTCCAATGAGCAGTGGGATATAGTAAAATGTGGTTATGTGGAGCCCTGACACATTCCGAAGTTCTGGATCACACTAGCTTTGGACCGAAACAAAGCGAAGGCATGAGGAGAGTCTTTTTACAGAAGTGGGATGTTAGAGGTTGACAGTAACCGGTTTTAGAGCTATTCTACATGCTGGTTATCTTTGAAAAGTTAACCCTAACTTAAATAATAAAAGCCCTAACGAAAAAGTTAATTGCTCTCATTTCTCGCAATTTTGAAAAAGCCGACCATAAATGCAAAACTGGACACACTATTGTCTCCGTGTGTATGATGTCCTCCCCCTGTAATAATTCATCGTTATTATTTTTTCCGACTGGTACGCAAAATAGCGCAGTTGGACGTTGTGTGGCGGACACCATCCCAATAATACAGAACTACACAGCATAATTTATTTGTAAATCAAAACCAGTAAATTGGACAGACAAACATACTTTCGCATTCAAACTTTTGCAGATACGGATGGCCAAATACGCTAAGACCTACAAACCTCAGGCGTAATCAAACAATATTCTTATTTCCTCCCCACACAATAGAGGCTATTAATATCACAAAATATTGAATAAGCAGCAATCAGCTAAAGTACGCAATCACTGAAATTACCCTCATCCTCTAACCTCTAAGCCTTATTAACTATTACATAGGCAGTTAATAAAGTACTATCGAGAGAAGAACTTAGTACCCAGGCTAGAGACAGACAACTTTGCATTACGGGCAGACTGCCAGTACCATTTCACAAGTAACGCCATAAAATTTAAAGCACACCAAATCTATCGAAGACTATTTATCAGATATTATTATGTATTTTACTACGTATTGTATATTGTAGTACGTGGCATATACATTCAAAGGTAAATAAACGAATATGATAGACCGAGTATTGATTTAGCTCAAAATAACTTCATATTAATTATATGTCATATCAGCAAATTCTACAAGAATCTTGCATATGAAGTGACTGAAGTTGTCTCGACAGCTGAAACATGAAAATTTATGGAAAAGTGGAAAAGTCGACACTCTTCTTATAATAATTGAATAGAAGTCAAAGTTTCATTGCCTGCACACTTGTTAGTTTCGCCGTCAGTACAAAGTATTATAGCTGCTAGGACAATGGAGCGTCATTGCATTGTTTTGTTGAGTGGGTAACAGGTAGGTCAGAGGTGACAAATGTTGCTAAACAAACCATGTTTGGACCTGGTCTGACGTTGTTGCATACAAGGGTTTGTTGTTCGTAAGCTTTATAGAAAATTAATTACAGTTATATAAGGATATTGGAAACAAAGAGGACAGAAGTGCCATTAGCGATTGAAAATACCAAATATTATAGAAAACTTTAACTACTTATTATAAACTTAAATCACATAAAGGGAAAGGAACTTTTACCAACTTCTTTACTCTTAATACTGTTATGAACATCACAACGCCCGCAGCAGTGGATATTTGTGCCAAAGCCTGAGAAAGTGTCGATGACTATTAAACAATAATGTTCAAAAAGCGTTACATTGCCTTAGGTAGAGAAATTGATTCATATTAGACTTGTTAACACATTAAACCATAAAGCATAATACAGTTTAACCTTTGGTGCACCTAATTATAAAGGTGGCAGCGACCGTTTCCGAAAGTGAAATTCATATTACATAAGTGAATGCTTCCGCGAAACGATTGCACATCCCAATAGAATAAGGTCCTTGAATCTTGATGACCTTTGCATTGTTCGAACGAACGGTGCAACCCTAGCGTATTTAATAATTCAAACGGATTTGAATGCGATGCTCGGCGACAATATCTATAGCAAAAATCACGGCGTGACGTTAACATCGTGAAATTGTATCGTGATGGAGTTTCGTGACGAGCCTTCTCCGGTTTGGGGAACTGAAATATGGCCGCGACAGATCTTTGACCCAGGTCGGCTAGGACAATAGCTTTACTTTCATCAACAAGGTCAGGCGGACCGTTGCTGTATCAGTACATCGCAGAACAAAAGAATACGCCGAAATTAAAGTCACTGGCGTATAGAATGAGATTGAAGAGAGCACCGTGGAATAGGAAACGTGAGTTTTTTCATCGAGTGTCTGTGTACATGAGACGTGTGAATATGGTTCGCTCATTACGGTTTAGGATTAGAAACTATCACTGTCACTGGGAACTGGAACAAGATGGTCGAAGCCATTGTTGGTGGCGAGAGGTTCGTTATCACTACTTCAGCTTAATAGAAACTTCCTATTTTTTACCGCATTGCTATTACTTTCTATGCGGAGCAATATCATCGCATCAATGAGACTAAATTCAATGATACCACTATTGTAGGTCGAGTCTCCGAAGGTAGTTTCGATAATAAGAAATGAAAGAGGTTGAAGAGATAGGTAATTTGGTTTATTTGAGTAATTCATTGGCTCGTGATTGTTATTGACCACAACGCTATTGTTATGTGGAACAACGTCTTTTTATTATTTGCAATTTCGTGTTTGGCATGGTTTTGCTAGATTGATATTGTATGAACAGTTACGATAAACCAGACGAAAAAATCTAGGACTGCTGAAAACACGTGTAAAAGTGAGTAGAGACATTGTTAATGTAGTCCCTCAGCTAAGAAACTAATTATATTAATTTGTTACACAGCAATAACATCAATGCAAACCACCTATCTAAAGTGAAACAAGATTCCAAAATCAATAACAAATATGCCAATAAAATAATTTGATCAAACCCGATAACAATGTCGTTTATAGAGATCTAGACCACCTGCAGACCCAATAAATAAGCAATTTGCTGCAAGTATCTAGTCTGATGAGGCTTGTACACATCCGAAAGCACTAATTAAACATAATGTAGAAAGGAAATGGAACGGTTTTGTGCAATTAAATATACCGTCTCACAAAATTACTTGGGAACTGGGTATGTATGACGAATGTATTCATTGCCAAGGTTTTGATATCACAATACGTCCAGTAGTTATCCGGTGTAAAAACGTAGAAAACTATTGTGATCTATAACAAAGGAATGATGGGTCTATGTATTGTAAGGAAATGGATACGGTTGCGTACGATAATAACGGTTTGAAATAGATACTCTGTATGCAATGAGATTGTATGAATGCTTGGCTAATTTCTCTAGCTGAGAATCGAGGGAAATCTTAAAGTATGGTCAGCGAAGTATGTAAAGTTGCGAAGTATATAGCAAAAGGTACTTAAATTGAAGTTAAACAAAACCTAAATCAAACCACATTTCCTAAATGTTTCTCATAATAAATCAATACACATAAATTAAATAAGCTATTAATCTAATTCATGTCCGGTTGTCAGTTCCGGATCATCGTATGATTTAATGCAAATAAACAGATTTAATTTCCGAGCACTTATAGAAGTTCACACACCAACGAGATTCCCATTAGTTACGAAACGTGTCGGTCGAACTGCTAATCTAGATGCTCAACTACCAACAATTTGTCGACGTAACCTACAATAACTGTTAATCCATCACCATCATCTGGTTATGAGACCCGCAATTTAATTTTACGTCCACTAAAACGCTACACTTTAATTACATCATTCAGAGACAGGAATAAATTGATAAAATGACTGCACAGAATTTTATTTCAGTTATATATGAAATGTCATAGCTAATTGAACCTCACGTATGTAAGACAAAGAAAGGCATGGGTCAACGATTCAGCCAGCTAACGGTGCACGGATGTCAACCTCGAGAAACAAGTTTGAGAATGGCGAACTGCCGCTACGACCATAAAATACGCTCCGATGACAAACCTGGATAATAATATGTTACCGTTTATTACAACCAAGAAATTCCTAGAACTTACGCTAGCTACTGACATTTTGACATCAGTGGCAATACAAATCATTTAGATAATGTCAAACGACAATGCGACACCGAAACTGAGATAGTTGCCATGATTGACAACTTTTTACTTACGTCCAGACATAATGTTACAGATAGAGGAAACAAATTGCGTTTGTCAAGTCTCTCCACTAATATCAGATGTGCATGTTAATCACCTTGATTGTACACTCTTGCTTTCTTTTGGGCTGCTTCTCAAATTTCACATTCACTTTCGTCAATATCGATCACAACTAACTCTACGTCTTGATAACCATCAAGATCATTTAGACGCTCGTCAACCACAACAAAAATAATGACTAGACAGTTAGGACTGATTGTGTTGTGGCATGTTGTATTGTATTCCATTGTGATAAGGTTCCTATTCATCAAAGTTACAATTATGTCTGCAATTGGTAAGTTTGTCGAGCGCGACACACGTGTCTGCTTGTGTCCGCTTTGTCACAACTCTGTCTAGTTGTCGTGACAATCGTTGACTGGTGAAAATCTATGAGAACATGTTTTCTCGATTTGCATCCACAACATTTAAATACCCACAAGCCGCGAGACAGGAAAAGCCTATGAGATCGAGGGAAAGCGTTCTATAAAGTAACATTCGATTCAAGTAACCAGTGCACTTGTTCGGCGGCTTTTGATATGAGCCAGTCCGAAATTAAAAATTTCCGGCTCTCCGATCATAAAGCGAGTTAATTATAAATTCTCAGTGCACAGTCTAAAACAAAAGAACTCATTTAAAGTCTACACTGTTGACATTTTCACACAATTATCAGATTCCTCGCATCTTAATATAGGTGTAAGTGAATTCCATACAATTACTGTAACTTTCTAGTGAGCAGGGATCGCTTTCAATGGTGCTTAAGTAAAAGCCAGGGTCATATGTGATCATGTCGTGACGGTCTTTTACATTTATGGGCCTAAGAGTGGGTTATTGTTTACAGCTATCGCCGGAATTCAGGCTAAATGCATACACAATGCTTTACCGGCTTTTAACGATTTAACTGAGAATTTAAATTGTGAAGGAGGTTGCGAATTGTATTGTTATTGAAACGTTCTCAGACACAGTGTTGTTAGAAATGAAACACTAATTGATTTAATGGTCGAACAAATTAAAGTAAGAGGATGTCTTAAAAAAATAATTAATTGCCAAAATGAAGCACAACTGCACAATACTTCCATTAAATTTGAAAGAGAAATAGAAACAAACATGATTACTAACTTTCTATAATGTATCACAGATAATTAACCAGTGAAGTGTATTATCATTATCATTAACAAAAGCCTAGGTTATAAAGCAAATGGAAATAGTTAATTATCGATGATAATGCGTAATTAGTCGAGTGTGACCTTTATTTGTTTTGTACCTTACGCTGATGTGAAAGTGACCGTAAACCAAAACTTCGTATATAACAATGCACAGTCGATTAAAGAAAGTTTCACTAGTTAACTCATATTGGGTAACAGTCTGGTCATATCGCCTATGTAATTCCATTCATACAGTATTAAATGAACTGATTAATTGAACACCGCGCCCGGTACACTTATCTGGACTCTTTCAATCACCTATCACAGCTAATACGTCTAAACGAGACAAAGGCATCAGCTAATTTGCTTGTCAGTACAAAATAATCAACATTGATCTTGCGTCGCCCGCCAAACAATAAGCTTCTTTGCTTTCAATGTAATTAAGACCTTATTCAGCAGCATTACATTATAATTTAACTTGTGTTTCAATCGGAGTGTCTTCTTCGTCACATCCAACTGATAAATTAGTAGCAATCAAATTCGAACTGTGATTGGTTATGATACGTTTTATTTTTCTTTATCTTTTAGAATGTAGCTTCTTTTAGTAGGAAGAGTGTGTCAAATGAGAGTCAATTTGCTGTTTGAGGCTGGTGTATGCCGTCGATAGCCTGAGGTGTAACTCATTAAGTATACTTTCGCTGTTCTCGTGACGTGCTTTACTTGTTCTTTTATCATTACCGCCATCTATCTCTGTATCTAAGATCTAACTCTGATTGGGAAACCAGTTCACATGAAGTGGATTCATTGAAGCGTAATTTCCTGTACACAAATTAATATTTCGAAACTTGCAAAACTAATATCGATTTTCAATATTGCCAAGTTCGTTGATTAATTGCGGAATGACAAGATGCAAAGGAAGGAACCAATTGAAGATTTCCCACACATATTCGAGTACCCTGGTCCCCGAGTGAACAAGATATTCAAAGCCGGAACGCGGATTTACAAGCTTTTGAATTCACTGATGAATGAGTTGCGTAATACTATTTATAATGACAGCACGAGAGTGAAGGAAGTTTTGCAAATATGGAATCTTGTAACATACGCAAAACAAGATTTCTGATGTCTGTAAAATCAAACCAATTACTCAGAATAACATACTACCAAGAAGTAAAACGTAGTTCCGAGTTCAACAAACTTGTTGGATCGAAACTATTTTTCTTAATAACCGTGGCACGGCAATAATATCGACAGTCAGCCTCCGAAGATCAAAGCTGGTAATCGCACAGAAGTCACGACACGATACTATCTAAGTAAGATTTGACGTCCAATCATCTACTGCATTGATTCTTAAAACAAAGATACAATCAAGTCTGACGCAAGATTTGAACCCTATACCTTTGTATTAGAAAGCAGTTTCGTGTGTAGTGACAGCAGAAGTAATTTAGCAGGACTGTATGTAAGTGTCGATGTTGATCGATGAGTTTGCAATACAAATGACGACAAGTGATGTACATCTGTGCTTTCCGATATAAAATTTGTTTGCTACACGAATTTGAACTTTATCTTTATTGTACAGAAAATAAATGCCAGTGTTTTGACAATTTCACATATTCATGTAGTGAAAAATAACATGATGTGCGTGGCATTTGTGTAGTAATAACAGTTCAAAAGGAACACGTCTCAATTGGAATTTCTTGGTAACTTAAAGTATTTTTTTAAACTCGTAAAAAGTAAGTGCCACCACAGTTAAGTCAATAGTAAATGTAGTCTTCCTAGTTCGTACCTCACGTAGTTCACGCAAATCTTAACGACAATATCACGACTTAAATTATAAAAAAGTTTATGCTCAAGAAAATCTTTATGTTCGCCTTCAGTTGTGCTACATCATTAAGATTTATATTCCTTTCTGCAAATTCTATGGTTTCTTGCCAAAGTCAAACATCATAATCATAAATTGTCACCGTCATTATATTAATCGAATAATACGTTCAAATAGCACATAACGTCCAATCATCTTCAACTTGATTCATGTTTCAATAAATTTCAAAAGCGTCTTCCTCAAAGATAATGCTTTTAGCTATTTTATTTGCTACTATTTCATTGATTTGACATTCTGTTATGTATGGTGATACATAGAATATTATTTCTGAATCGTGTACTATTATAGGAACATAAATTTTATGAAGATACTTATTATGTTTGTTGACAGCTTCTAAATTATTTGTTAGTTTGCTTTGTTATGATTTTCTTTTTGACATATTTCATTTTGTTTTCGTTGTGTTATATATCTATTAGGACTATTAAATAATATATGCATATTGATTGGCTCAAAACAATTTCGCGTTGAATATATCCTACGTATGGTAAATTCGAAGCTCCTTACAATATAACAGTTTGTTTGTAAAATTTAAATGACTCCTATTTCATTTTTTTTTTAATTTTCTCATATATCATACACATGAAATATTTCCCTGAATTATGTATCATTGTAAGATTGTTTATGAAGACACATTTTAGTATTTGCAGTTGTTTAGTTATTGTGATTTATTGTTACATTAAGAAACATATACGAGTATCTTCTTGTGTAGGGAAAGTTCAGCTAAATGTAAAGTGTCATTATAATATATGATCTGTTAACTTAGAGGTGAGAGGTGAACAGCATGCGACTATTATTATAGATTATCTTAAAGTATTGTCGTTATATTAATGATGGAAGCGTCGACGTAAGAGTTCAATTACACCTACTATTTTTTTAACACAGCGAGATGTCAATTTATTTGGTTTTACCTATTTATCTGCATATGTTGACGTAAAAACGATTCTGATCTCATAATCAACGTATTAGTTACAATTGACGAAGATACATCAACATCCAATACAGCAAAATGTTTCTTTACCTGGTGCACACAGACAAGGATGTACATAGCCCTAAAAAATCATCATCATTCTCAGGGATCCTATGCAAAAATTCCAATAACAGATACAAAATCTCAACAAACCGAATTTAATTGTATTCATAAAATAGTAAATTTATTAACACACAGATTAGTACACACTCAACAAATATAAGCCATCGCAGTACAAAGTGCTATCGATACATTTACCATAGGTATGCTTTCTCTGTTTAGACCATTTCCCCATATTTGTTCACGCGGAGCCCCGTGCCTTATAGGGCCTGGTGAAAGGGGCATATTGTCTTACTAGTCTTTTGTAAGAGGCTGATCTATTGCTAATATGGTGCTTGTCAAGTAACGGAGCTTTTTTGGGTTGATCAAGATTTGGTTGGCATTTGTTTACATTTTTGGCCATACCATGTATGTATGTCCTAAAATTAAAAAGGTGTTATGGAGAAAATAAAAGTGCTTAACTTAATTAATAGTCAAATGCATTTCCATTTATAAAATTCTGTAAAATTGTGGTGTTCTGTCTATTTTCGCAAAAAGGATTAAATTGCTAAAAGTCTCGAGTAAACTACCCGTAAGTGAAAACCCGCTAGATATAAAATTTCAATAATGAACCTCAAACAATAGGAGGAGTAACGTCTACAAAAACACTACCCAAGTTATTATACAGGCTGAAACTTTCACAGATAATAAAGGTAGTTAATTTATTGTAGGCAGTTATGATACCTGAATTCGGTTGATAATTAAAACTGATCGAAATCAACCATATATATAGCCAATTTAAAACCCCACATTCCCGCATACCATTACCAAGATATGCCAATAAACCAGTAACGTATGCAAAAATCTTGATAAAACTAACAAAGGGAGCAAAAAAGCTTCGTCCGATGCATTAACGAAGTTGTTACATACTATAAAGGTATATAAGAAAGTACGAAATGGACCGGTTCCATTGTAACTGGTCGACAAGGCCGTTACCGCATGCCTTTTCACACAGAGCCGAGTTATCAGAAGGACGTATCGTGACAAGCCCAGTCTCCCTTCTGGGAATGTTTAAAGAGATGGTCGACACTAGAGGTTTGAAAATTGTTGCTGATTTATCGAATTACGATGCTATGAATAATGTATCGGTAATAGAACCTACTGAACTTAAATGGATACCTGGAAATATTATAGTTCAAGCGATATAGAGAATTGTGCACGGTATTGTGCCACGAGGGATCTTAATAAAAGTAAAGGAAGATACCACACTCAATACTCAAAACAAAAAGTTAGTGAGAATATTATTAATGAAAACATCAGCTCAACAAATACTAAACTAATGGAATGAAAAAAGAAATCGAAAGGCTCAATTTCCATATTTACTTAAAGTTTAGCAGACAGACTGACAAAACCTAATCGAAAAATGTGAGGACTCAAGTTAAAGCCTTGGTTAGGAATTGCTAGATAGTTAAAGTTAAAAACCGGTAGGCACTATTGCAAGCGTGACATAACATATGACCAAGTCCTCTGCAATGGTTATCAAAATCGAAAAGAAACATTAAAATAACAACAAGCAAAAGTTAACAGACAACAATGTACACAACGATCTAAATTCAACACCTATACAACACAGGATCATAAGTGTCGGAAACTTAAATTTTATAGCTCGAAAGCTCCTCTAATACAAATTACAATAGCTTTGCTTTCTCAGTACGTGCGAACAATATCATTTTGACATTACTATATGCAAATAAAAACGGTGATAGCGTCGCATTATGGCGCTTTCTATAGCTATTAACTATGGCTTGGGTTGATGAGCCATCATTTATCGTTGAAGGCGTTCTTAGAACTGCAGTTGATGTTTTCTAAACAACTTCATTATGTTGTTCGTGTGTTTCGAAGGGATGTCGAAGGTTTGAATGTTAGGTGAATCAGTTATCGTCAGGTCTACAATACTGTCCATGAATCTTCCATCCTTTTGTGGATTTTCCTGCATAAATAATATGTTCTTGATCTATTCCTGTTCTTAAAAATAAATCCTAAATGACTTTGTTCTTATTTATAATTATGCGGTCAATTATAAAAATCAACTCGGTCTAAAGCTCTGCCAAGCTATGTCTCAACACCCGGTCCTCTGCTTCCACGTCCAGTCCATCCCAGTCAACTTCTATCATTTTCTGGTCTTGCAATAAGTTGTTGGCTATATTTAATTTCTTCACCAATAATCGAAGTATCACAAATTACAAACTCGTTAATCTTTCACACCTTCCGTCTACTCGACAGCATGTCCAATATATTCAAATCACTTGATTACAGAGTCGTAGCCCAATCATGTAAATTAATCGATACTGGTCGGAATCGATTTTATTTGACACTTCCTCTGTGTATCGATTAGCGTCCGTTTGAATCTTTGAATGTATTTAATCGTACATTTGATTAGTGTTTATATCTATAGCATATACTCGTATATACGAGTACTAACTGCCACCCGCGTGTCCGCCCGGTTTGTATTACTACTGCCCCCAATATATTTAAAAATTATAGCCAATGTGTTATTCATTATAATAGTACATTATGGTACAAGTGTGTAACGTTGGTGATTACCGCTGAGGCGCCATTGAGACCCGAGCCGTTAGGTGAGGGTCTTAAGAGAGCCGAGGACGGTAATCATCAATACACACGTGTATCATACGACGTTTTTCAACAAACTTGTGAAGAAAATAATACTAAAAAATCATTTCAAACAGTGAAAACGGGTTGTGAATTTTTTTTCGCAATGGCGGGCAAAATTAATCAGTTTTCCTATGCGCGCGCATTTAACAATGGCGACCGCCCATAGACTAAATAGAATGATTTTTTTTTTTGGCTTTTCGCGGATAGCGTTTTAGCCACGTACAAAATGGGGCATTTCAAGTTTTCTTTATAAAACAAAAATTATATTTGAGTGAAAGTTTTATTTATTAAACACGTACAAGTTGAAATTATCTATTTAAATACGAAGTTCCATGAAATATGTTGCATTTGTACTATTGAACACGATCTTTTTTGTATCAAAACTTTTTTAAGAACAAAGCAACTCAACCAATATTATAAAAAAAAAACTCTTTATCTCACTTGTGAATAATAGTAATGAAAAAGTCACAGTTTGATAACAGGTGTCATTATGTGCCTAATTGCGGTGAAATTAGAGCCACTTTATGAGCAAGTGTGTTGAAAAATATATTACTGTAAAGTTTCATCAAAAGCCGTTAAGTATTTGTTGCATGACAGAGTAACAAATATCCATCCATCCATCCATCTTCACAAACTTTAGGATAGGATTATAAAGGGTCAATCATCATCATCAGTCGCAAACTTATCCTCTTTACTTGGGGTCGGTTTCCTTCCTTATCCTTTTTCTCCATTGCGCACGGTCTCGGGCAGTGCTGTTGTCCAAATTTACTTCTTTCAGGTCTTTTTCAACCGTCGTCAACCTAGTGGCAGGTGGTCTGCCTCGTCCACGTTTCGTCGTTGGCAAGTAAAGGGCCAGGGGTTATGAAGGGTCGATATTAATTTTAATGTAATATCTATACAATACTTAATTAACTAAGACTAACAAATTAGATGTCAAAGTCACAACGACACGTCAAAAAGCGTTGTCTTATAACTAGTCAAATAACCCGCCCCTAACTGTTCCCGGCGCAAAGGTGCCCATAACGCTTGCTGCATTGCCACGTTGGATGGCAATGGCTAACCTTTGCACCAAGAACGAGCTGGAGCGGGAGTCACCCGTTTTGTCCCTTAGCCTATGCCCTATCTCACTAATGAGCTTCTTGGCCTCACTGCCCCAACAGCCCATGGTCTCAACGGCAATGGGCACAAAATAGTAACGGCCCTCCAATGGTGCGTACTTCACCCTTTTCCTCCCAGCGGCGTCTTCCGCCGCCGCTGACGGCAAGAGGACGGTGCGACCAAGGTGGCTGGCGGCAACAGTGCTGACGCAAGTTGCGTCCCATATTAAGCACTTGCCGTTTTTCCAAGGTAATATTTAATTACCAATACACTCATAATATTATGGCTATGTTCCTCAAACAGTTAGGTAGTGGTAAACTATACCATTTTGCCACTTATATTTTAAGGCTCATGTAATTGGGACCGAACCTACTGCCATCAACCAGGCACAACTCCAGACTCCGAGCTGCTACAGCGAAAATTCATTAATTTTCCCGACCCGGGCATCGAACTCGGGACTTCATGCTCAGCAACAACGCTTGCAAACACTGAACTCATGACATCTCGTTATTTTATTTACCTTACAATAGGAAATAATTCTTGAAGTCATGAAGATATTAAGGTCTTGTTCTAGCAAGTCTGTCGCGATGGCTGCGGTATAATGCGAGTCCAATTCTCGGTTGTAATTGTGCGTTTTCCCATCGGAAAATAATAAGAGAACTCTCGTGTTAGTTGTGCCCGAGCTAGCAAGTCAGGCGACATTTTCCTTTTGGTGTTGTAATTGTATATAGATAAAGCGGAAAATGAACAAAAATTTAAACGCAAAATTACTAAAAAGTGATAGTGTTGCCAAATTGCCAAACTTAAGTAGCAGAGGGCAGGGCACATTTCTCGCAGCACGGATGGCCGATGGGGCAGAAAAATTCTGGAGTGGCGACCGCGAACCGGAAGACGTTGTGTTGAAAAGCCTCCCACCAGGTGGACCGATGACCTGTTGAAGGTTGCGGGGATCCGCTGGATGCGGGACGCCCGGGACCGGTCAATGTGGCGAAGCTTGGAGGAGGCCTAAGTCCAGCAGTGGACGTCTTTCGGCTGATATGATGATGATGATAGTGTTGCTATTGTTCGCGAATGGCACCTAAGTATTACTGTCGTGATCATCCAAAAAATTGAACATGAAGTATCTAGAGCTGACTCTACATAAATTATGTAGGTATTTATTTAATCTTCATGTTTAGTATCAGTATATTTGTAGATGGGCTTGATAATAATATACACGAAGAAATAATCTCAAAACTACCATTTGAATGAAAATAATATTCGATAAAACGATGCACAGTTTCATTCACCTGTACCACAGGCTATCTACATGATATATCCCCCATTTATGAATAATGGGTAGTTATGAATCTTTCGCCAGACACACACGATCGAACACCGGACGTTGCGGTGGGCTCCGGACACAGTGGGCACTGTGGGGGAGTGTCGGACATTGTGGCCGCAGTGTCTGACATCACATAGGGTGTCAGATATTCAAATATACGTGTCCACATACGCTCTTATTGATTCAATAACTTTTCGGTGCACCTGCTGCTTTTATATTATCAATGAGTTTTGAATATTGCAGTATTGGATATGGTGGTTTTCTGCCATGGTATTTGATAGGTAGCCAGGTGCAAATAATCTCGGAGAAATGGATAGCGTTATTGTTTCCCATAGACCATGGTGTGAAAACTTTTCAATTTTCAAGAAGTAAAATGAATAGCCAGACGTTTAAGTACAAACACAACAAATGGCTAATTTAATTTATATAATTTATTATTGATCGAAATCCTAAGATTACTTGTTATCTCATCAACATTACGAATTTAGCTTTACAAAAACAGCTTATGATTCAGTTAAATAAAGGTTGTTTGTCAGTCACTCAAGTAGGTTCTTATTTAATCACCAGGTACTCATACAAAACATCGCAATTACATCTCACGTGCTCTATACAAATATTTTGTGTGAAGAATATAAAATCTACTAATAAAAAACATGTAGACACCAATTTTCGCAAGTGTCCGACAATTACATAACATTACGCGTGTACCTCGTAGTATTAGGATGGTTACAGACTGACGACTTAAAAAACTAATAAAATAAATAAAACCTCCAACTGCTTAAGAAGAGAACTAAAAAGATGTAAACAAGAAGAAAATGATACTATGCTGTCGGAGGATAGCTATTCGCGAGCTAGCTGACCAAAACCATTATGTCAGGTTTTTATATGGTTTCGCTTCTGGACTCTTAAGAACACTTTGACGAAGACAAATCTAATGGTTTCTTAATTATATAAATCCTTCAAGCGGTTTGGAAGATATGAAATATTAATAAATCATATTACATACAAAATACGCGCGAAAAACATATTTTTGCAGTCGGGTAGTAAAGTAATTTAACAGCACCGCCGGTAATGTAAACTGTGAACGTTTTTCGCAATGTAAGTGACAGTTAGTAGAGTCAAATAGAATAAGTAAGCACTTACTTATTAAGCTAAAGCTCACGGGTTTTGACAAATCACAGCTATTTTGACAGATTGACCAATTTAATCACAGCCAATCATTAATAGTTTGACATGAGCTTTGACAGCTGTTTAGGTTTCCAAAGAGTAGCCGGAGTCAGTGTTTCCCGACAGCTACAATCTGGGGGTCTTTAAGTCAAGAGTGAATAGGTTATTTCTAGGCAAGCGTGTTTCACCGTCGACCACATCATCGCTTACCATCAGGTGAGATAGTGGTCAAGCGCGAGCCTATAGGATATAAAAAAAAAAAAAAAAAAAAAAAAAGATACTAGTCTGATGTTTAGAGTGACTCCACCGAGCGCCATCAGAGGGCGACTAAGGTTACCCATTCGAAGGACCGACTAAACTAAGTCTGCTGTTGGCGATCCCTTGCACCTGTCGGTGGCGAAAGATCGTAAGGCGATCACACCTGTCCTTACAGAAATCACTTCGCCCAATCATGACCGCTACTCCAAAACTGTCACGATGACAAAGAAGATGACAGTCGATTACAGCGTACTTTTAAATCGCTCGTGTGTCACCCGTCTTATCGTCACCGAGATGTCAACTCTTTGTCGGGTGCGTGCTAAGAGTCGTGTGCGAGGGCCGTGAAGGTCGTATGCCCAGGTATAGGTGAGCGGCTCTTAAATAAATGCCCTCATTTGTTTAATGTGTGTAATTATGTGTACTTGTAAGTAAATATGAATGAGTCATACGCTAAATTTAGAATCTGAGGTTAATTATGGTCTGTTAAGGCTGTAGAAGTATTTGAATGACTGTGAACTTCGTATTTGTCATCATCCGCCTGTCCTTATCTCATTTTATATGGGGTCAGTGCAGATTTTTTTCTTCTTCACTGGGAGCAATAATTTCAGAACTGCCTTAACTTTAGGCTTAGAATTAGCTGGGCATATTTACTGCCTTAACTTTCAATGATTAAAATCTTTCATAAGCCTCTCTTTCTTTCCTTTCTTTAGCCATCGCTCTTTAAATGCTCACTTCAATGAATGCTGAAAGTTTTCTTCATTTTCAAAGTGCTATTACGATTTCCATCTCGCGTGTTCCGCGTTCGTTGCGGTGATCGCAAATTTTAGGACTTCGCATAGTTTCGACATCACTAATAAATAACAATAGATGATTTATATCTATTTAACTAAACAATAGATGATTTACATCTATTTAGCCAATAAAACGAGAACATAAATAGATAATTTATAACAAAACACAATGAAGCTTAAACACTTTTGAACCATCTGAATAGCTCAGTCTGTTTGCGTGGTTATGGCGGCTCCAATGAGACGATATTTTGTACTTATTGACCCTTTAGATACAAACGAATAATAAGGAGTATTGTTCATTCGAAAGTGTAGGTTTGTTTGTTATTATAATATCCCTGAGACTGCTTAACTGGACACGCTGAAATTAGAACGAGTATAAAAGTGTAATGAAAATGGATAGTCATATTTTAATCAATGCTTCTTGGCCCTATTTTACACTATGGTTTACTTGAAGAAGGTTTTTTCCATCGGCAGGAGCAGTTTTTAAAATAGGACCACACATTTCCTTACACTCTGTAACTTTACACAGTTCGTTTTTCTGACTAAAATCTCCTTTGGCCTAAACCACAATAGCGGTAAATGCTTCCTTTTATTTTTACAAAAATACTACATCCATTGCTGCGTTTTTCCGGGTCAGACGAAGTAGGAAAACCGGCAGGCTAAAACCGCAAAAGTAGTCCAGACTTTTAGAATGGTTTTAAGTAAAATAGAGCTATTTTATCCGAAAGATTGGTGCTACTGGTAAGCATTGCCAAACACTGAGATAGATATAAAATATTCAGCTAAAGCGAGCTTATCTATGTTTGTTAATCTGAAAAATATCATTAAAAGTACATGAAAATGTATCAAAATTTGCTCTAAAGTTTAGTTATATTTGTTAGTTTTTTTCTGTGGTGCGTGTATTCTAAGAAAACCAATAAGAAAGTATCACTTTCGCGGCTCTAACCGGTGGTGTGCGTACAGCTTTATTATCCCGGATAAAAAATAGCCGTACCATAAACAAACCTACGCAGAAAAGCGCGACTAACTAGCCAAACAAATGTATACTGGAAAGCTAGCTATATAAATAAATCTGTCAATAAATTAATACTAATAGCTTCAAGCGCACTGGATAATTTACTTAATGTCGCCTAAAGGTCTACGCACATTCATTTTGTATATGAAAACACAATTGACGTACCTATATCGAAGAGAGCGATAAAATCTGATTATGTAGCGCCGACATCCGAACCCTGGATAAAAAAAAAAGGTAAGGGCGGATCAATGCTAAAAATGTTTACGTGATGCTATTAACCGATGAAAATTCTTTCAACCAATTACAGCAGCTTAATCACGTTTGCAACGGAGAGAGCTATGCTCGGGAGTTTCCTTGTGTGATCGAATCAGAAATGTAGAGATCCGAAAGAGAACCAGGGTTACCGACATAGCCCGAAGAATTGCCAAACTTAAGTGGCAGTGGGCAGGACACATTGCTCGCAGAACGGATGGCCGATGGAGCAGAAAGTTTCTGGAGTGGCGAGCGCGAACCAGAAGATGTTGCGTTGATCCCCTAGATGTGAGACGCACGAGGAAGGCCTATGTCCAGCAGTGGACGTGTTTCGGCTGATATGATGATGATGATACACGTTTGAAAGATTATCACATTAATTTTGCGATATTTTTTTTGTCTAGAATATGGGCGTTATATCGATGAACACTTGCAGAACACGTTAATCTAGTAGAGTTTTATCGAATTTTCAGCGGATTTTTGTGAAAATTACCATGTGTATGAACCTTAAGTAATAAAGTAAGTTACGTATATGCTAAGTTGATTACAGTTCAGCTTACGAGTAAGTACCTATTTATTTTATGTGCAGTGAATTGTTTTTATAGTTATAAGATTTGAAATAGGTATTACAAGATTGTTTGATTTTATTTTTGTTTTTGTTGAGACCGTGCTCATGATGAGTTTAAAACTCCACACCGAAGCGTATTTTTATGACTAAAATGTTTTTACGGATAATGTTCCTAATATTTTCAGTGTATTTCCGCAATATACATTGACTAAAACTTACACGGAGTTTAGCTAGATTTTCGCACAAAAGCCAAGAGAAAACACGACACCATTAAAAATAATTTAACGATAATGTCTTTTGCAAAATAAGTAGTCATAAAAATAGGTCTAGCTTCCCATAATTCACTCTCACAGTTTAAAATAAACGAACCAGTAATTAGGAAGTTGACACTAAAGAGAAGTGACGTGAGAACTTGCACTGTTATGTGGTAAACATAATTTTTATGCGCTATGAATCTGTGGAGCCAATACTTACCGTTAAATATAGAAGAGGGAAGAGTCTTCCTGAGTTGGCGTAACGATAGTATTGATAGGTTTTCTTGTAGTATTATTTAAATTAGTTATCATTGGTGTAGTTAGTGTGTAACTTTTATGCGTAAAGCTCCTTTTAAAATATCAGTGTTTCAATATTATTTACTGACTACACTTATGAGCAAGCCACAGTCGACGAATCTTCAAGTAAATTTTCACTTGCACCGTGCATGGGACTTATTAATTTTCCGAATAGGTAAGTACTACCAACATCATGCATGAAAATGATAGTTCAAAAAGAGACAAAACTTTTCTTTCCTTGGTAGATCCAAAGAATGAAAAGAATGTCACCTTTTTGAAAAAGGTACAAACGAACTTACCTATTACAAAGATTTTTATTAATTTGCAATGTATGTATGTTCGGGTCAAATCTTGCAACTGAATTTTGAAGCAGTTATCCTCAACCGATTAAGATGAAACTTTGCATACACGTTTGGTTTGGAAGACAATGCACAGTAAGTTAAAAATTGGAAAACAAATAATATTTTTGTTAGGCTCGCGTTGGACCACTATCTCAAGTAATAATAATCGATGATGTGTATCTTAACTTGAGTATCTGCAGGTTATAGCTATCTGGAGAAAAAACTCCGGCAAAGCATTCCACTCCTTAGCACAGCCAGCCAGCTCATAAAACCACAATAAAATTAGATAACCACAAACAATACCAACATATTATCAATAGTTTTCACTGAAATAACAAACACATCCGCAGCGGATACAGTTAGGTAGCCGCTGATCCGCCATTCTACAATATTACATGACCACAATTACGCAGACATGATCCTTATGGCATTATATAAAGCCTTCACTTTGGCATGTAACTCAGAGGCTGAATGCGGAATTCCTTTGTCATACATTGACAAGTATGAATGATGTATGGCTGGAAATTATTTTGCGTCCAACGGTTATTTGATAGGAAGTTAATTGAATTTAGTTTGCTTTCATAGAATGGAGTGATTACATTAACATTTTTACAGTATTTATGTAAATAACTCGCACAATAGCTCGCTTACGTTTCGGTGGTTTCGTAAACTTTTGTTTTATCTGTTTTACTTCTTTCAGTCGAAGGATATGCTTGACAATGCCTCTCCATGAGTCGACAAATCGACCGGTCCTGTGGTTAATTTTCTTAGTGTTCTTTTTAGACTCTGTGCGAGCGTTTATTATTAAATTGCAGAGTCGATAGTTATATAAAAAAAACATTTTACATATATAAACTAAAGCATTTTCCCCATGGGAGTATGCAGAAAAATTACAGAACTTCACCTTATATGATCATTTTTATTATGTTTCAATCACTTGAAAACCGATCCTTTAAAAAACGTTAAACTTCAACCAATAAACGGCTTTTCCCTATGATCCAGCAATCCACCTGGCATCCCGTTGATTATGTCAATAATCTCGCAAAGCGAGCGCTTCTGTCCGGTGAAAATTGAATTTTCAGGCAACCCGGGGCCCAATTGATAGTGCAGCGAGCGTCTGGTAGCTAGCTGTCAGCTGTTTTTGGTACGGACGCAGCTGATTTTAGGCCTACTGAATATTGATAAAATGGAGTCGGATTAGTCGGGAATTATAATAATTAGTTCAATAAGAACCTAAATAGTAAAAAATATAAAATAAAGCTTTACTAGAGAGTATTGCCCCAGCAAAGGGCCTTTAACCTGCTAAGAATGGTTTAGAACACGACTAATTTATGCCCAAAACACTCTCTCAAAGCGTACGCATCTGTCCGGTGAAAATTAAATTTTCAGGCGGACCATCCTATAGATAGTGTAGTCGTCTGATAGTAAGCTGTGTTTCGTACGGACACAGCTTATCTAATTGATATTGATGAATTGACTGTGAAGCTAGATTTCTCCAAAAAGCGTTGCAAGAGGATATTGGCCTAGTCTGAAAGGTCTCTGGCCTTTGCCGTGTTGGGGCATAGTTACAGGCTGATATTAGGTACGAAGAAGTTGTATTAGATTCAAAGCAGTGGTGGCCTAGTGGTAACGGCCGTGACTTACGTGTCGTAGGTCGTGGGATCGAACCCAAGCAAGCGCTTTACTTTGTGTAAATTATTTCATCACCACTGCTCTCAAAACGGTGAAGGAAAAGTCGTGACGAAACCGGCATGAATTCGAAGACATGTGACATCCACCAACCCGCACTGGGCCCGCGTGGTGGATTACGGCCATTCCCTATCACAGAGAGGAGACCTTTATCCCAGTAGTGAGAATTTTAAAAGGCTGTTGATGAGTTGTAATAAAAGTCTTTTTAACCGACTTCCCAAAAAGGAGGAGGTACTATGTTCGACTTCATGTTTTTTTTTTTTTGTGTATGTTCACCGATATCTCCGTCAATTGTAGACCGATTTTGAAAATTCTTTTTTTTTTTGTAAATGTATGTTCCGAAATTGGTCCCATTTTTTTGGTGGAGATCTGATGAAGAGCTTTGGAGATATACAACAGAACTCTTCAATAAACAACGGCAAATCTCTCGGGATTGCTGCAATTGCATATCTGTTTATTGTTTATACCATTTCATAACATAACATCACGCCAGTACGCTCTTAAGGGGTACGCTGATCTCTCATTTCACCGGTTAAGTTCAAGTTTCATGAAATCAATTTTGTCGTTATGGTTACCTTACTAACTTGCCTATTAGGTAGGTACAACTAAAAAGTAAATTATAAAAAAACTTTTTTGCAAAAAAATACTTCCGACTTCCTAAAACAAAACTACAAAGTGAAAACTTCAAAACAATAAAGTTATTTTTCACTCTGTAGTTTTGTATTTGGAAGTCGGTAGTATTTAAAAAAAAAAAAGTTTTTTTTAAAAATACTTATAATCTATGTCCAACATCGAAACAAATGAGTCATATCTTTCTTGTTTCTCTGTATTATTAAATTGTGATTTCACGTTCTACAATGGCGGAAATTAACGACACAATAAAATATACTTTTAATTAATAAGACAAATTGTTTTGACTACATCTATTGGGTACACTGTCAGTACCCGGAACTATCATTCAAAAAGCTACGACAAGCAGAATAAATACAATTCAAATTGAACTACAATTTAGATGATAGCTTTGATAACAGTCCTGTTCAAACAAATACATGCAATTTTATAATGCCATCGGCAATTTGCTCAAACAATAGACAAAATATGATCAATCAGACACAAATTTGATCAAGCAGACACAAACTTGATCAAGTAGACACAAAATGCGATCAATAAATGATACGTCGTGTTTATAGTCATCACAGTTTATTGATTAAAGTTATCGAAATGATGATCAGCAAACAATCAATTGTAACTTGTCATAACCATATGTCTAGAAACTAGAAAGTTTTGCATTTTGTAATGAATATTATTCATGTTATACTGTGATTTATGTAACTATTGTGTCCTTTTCAGAATTGGATGTATTGTGTAAGAAGTTTTTATCTTCGTACATTGTTCTGTAATTTTTGGGTTCCTGTTGATTAATAACTTACATAGGTATGTCGTGTCTATGATAATTTGGATTTCTTTTAGTCAATAAAATATAGCTCATTATGTCAAACCCATATTTACTTGCAGCTATTGCAAAATTCCTACTAGAATCAGGCGTTAAAATGAGTTTTAAAAGATCACTGAAAACAGACTATGGAGTATTAAAACAACTCTTTTGTCTACGACAAGCAATCAGAAATAAGGCAGTTTTTGTTCTACTCCAACTGCCTAGACTTTAAAACTTCCCAGACGCTCGGCTTGGCAACACCAGCATAATTTTAAATAATGGCAACACTAACCCGCTGGGAGCTTGCATACTGATTACGTACAATACAATAACTGTCAACTTTACTGTTATTTTTAACACCTATTATATTACAAAATAGGCTTCCTACTGCGTGAAGTGAATTCTTTACCTACAGAATACCTACATCAGACGTAAAACCAATTTATTTTTGCACCGAAATCGTCTATTTTCAATTAGTTTTTCAGTTTGGCGCCTATTTTTTGCGTCCTTCAGCTTAGAGCTGGAATTTCATTTTGATTCATCATCTGACAGCTGTGTAATCGAATAAGGGAATTTTATTAGATTCGACAATCGATTTTAGACCGTTAGGTAGATAGTGTCAAAGCCTATGAATGTAGTCTTTAAGTTTAATTTTTTACCGTGTTACTTTCGCTTTGGTTCATTGTTATATGAGTGCAAGTAGTGCAACACTTGTAAAAATCGATTACCGTGTCACTTTTATTTAGAAGGCAAACATAATTGAGTACAATGCCTCTCTGAAAGTGAGGTTTAACCTACTGAAAATCTAGATCTTTCTTCACGTAAACATACTGCTATTGGAACGTCTATATTTTGACATTAGAGTACTATAACTTTGTTTGAGATTAAAATCTTCTATTTCGTTTTATTACGTCTGCAGGATTCCAATATATCGCAGATTCGTCGTCTACAGCAGGGGATAATGTTAGCTGGTAAATCATAACATCTATTTTAAAATAAATATAATTAACATTAATCTGAATTTAATCGATTCATTTTTAATATTATACCAATACAATAATTGCATTCCAATTATTCTGTATGACCATAAACGGTCATCGATGCAGAGTTCATTACTTGGCAACACCAACGGCAATTAGTTGAGAATTTAAAATGAATTTCGTAAAACACTTTTTCGAAATTCATAATAACCTTTTAGCATTAAAACTGAACCATTTTGTGGTACATTTAGGTGGTAAGTTGTGAATTAAATACCACTTGATCACATTAACCGTATAAACTTGTACAGTATTTCGCCACTGTATCGGAAGAAAGTAAAAGTAAACATTTTGGTTTACATTTAAGTTCAATTTAAGTCCGGTCAAGTGTGCATCGAGATTGTAAGGAATTATATTTGAATATTATGCAGACTAAACACTGCAGGAGAGCCAAACGTTTCATACAATGCTTCGTTTGCAGTGCTCGTCCCGTCGTCATCGTGTTAGTTTGCATTCTGAATAAATAAATTCACATAGTAATTACTAGCGGACGCCACGCGGTTTCACCCGCGTAGTTCCCGTTCCCGTGGGTATACAGGGATACAAATTAGCCTCTGTCACCCGGGGACAGTGTAGCTTCCCAACGGTGAAAGAATTTTTGAAATCGGTCCAGTAGTTTTTAAGTTTATTCATTACTAGAGGACGCCTCGCGGTTTCACCCGCGTAGTTCCCGTTCCCGTGGGAATACAGGGATAAAAAGTAGCCTATGTCACCCGGGGATAGAGTAGCTTCCCAACGGTGAAAGAATTTTTGAAATCGGTCCAGTAGTTTTGGAGCCTATTCGGTACAAACAAACAAAAAAATCTTTCCTCTTTATAATATTGGTATAGACATACATAAATACAAATCTTTTCTCTTTATAATATTAGTATAGATAAGGATATATTATATTATATTTATATATATATATATGATACTCAGGAATAATGTAGCTTTCTACTGGTGAAAGAATTTTCACCAGTAAGATTACCCCTTATAACCTCACAAACTCACAAACCCACAAACTTTACCTCTTTATAATATTAGTATAGATAATAGGACCTTTTTTTTTGTTCCTGTTATTTCTTAAATTAAATTTCTCATAAAAACAAGGAAGTCGGCAGAGGAAGAAAGGAGAGAAAGTCAGCTCAAGAAGTCTACAAATAACAATATTACCTATCACTCAAATCAGCCCATCTAGATTGGATCAGCTTCAAAAAGAATGTAACCTACAAAGGTTCTACCTGCTTATGTAAGTACATCACCTATAAGGAATAACGAATAACAGTCATCATTACGAAAATATTTTTTTCAAATTAAGAAGGACATGCCCTAAAAAAGTCTAACAGTAAAATTACAAAAACGTCAACAAAAGAACCCAATTATTCGGCACATATGTCCTTTTTGAACTCAATGTCAAATTACTGTACATCAGTTTATTTATCGAAGTCACGTACTTCTAACAATGCGTGGTAATATCTAAACAAATTAACATACATATAGTGGGCATATTTTGCATAATATTTTATGGGTAGCCTTGACAATTGGAAGATCTTAAAGTACCGACTGACTAGCTCGTTAAGTATGTAGATAGACCTTTGTAGGTCGTGTCCTGTTTGAAGCTGGTCCCATACCCCCAACATATCTAGTATGTTGAATGGTAGGAAGTATATCTTCAAATGATTTAATTGTGAATCGCCGACTTTTTGAAGTCTTCCTAGTAGATAGGCGAAGTTGAAGACAATAGTCGGTTTCGATTGACGTTCGAAATTATTAGTAGGAAGTAAGTGGTTCTTAATAGCCATCTTGTAACGTGGAGTTAATTAAAAGAGCCCAATACTTCTGAATTTTGCAATTTCATTTTGTGTCGGATTGACGATATCGCCAAATTCGCAGAAAACACCTGGACAATAAGAGCATCATTAGGCTCTGGTCGAGTCAAAGCTCCAGAAATTTAAACATCGTCGCCGAGTTGCCAGCTTGTCGGTTTTATATCATGTACATGGTGGGCATCCCACCCATACGCACTAAACGTTTTGGAAATACTTTCATTATGCGTACAACTAAGTAGTGGAATTCCCTGCAGGAGTCGGTGTTCCCCGATAGCTACAACCTAGGGGTCTATAAATCAAGAGTGAATATATTAATTCTAGGCAAGCTTGCTTCACCGTTGACCACTTCATCGCTTACCATCAGATGAGATAGTGGTCAAACGCGAGCCTATCTATACCATACCAATATTATAAAGAGGAAAGATTTTTTTGTTTGTTTGTTTGTACCGAATAGGCTCCAAAACTACTGGACCGATTTCAAAAATTCTTTCACCGTTGGGAAGCTACTCTATCCCCGGGTGACATAGGTTACTTTTTATCCCTGTATTCCCACGGGAACTGGAAATACGCGGGTGAAACCGCGAGGCGTCCTCTAGTCTGTAATAAAAAAAAGACAAGGCTAAAATAAAACGGGGCAGAAAAACGGGAGGCCTATATCTAGCAGAGGCTGATTTAGAACTGAAATGAAGATGTGATGCCTATGTGCAACCGACAAATCCCTTCTTGTTTTCAATTTTGCGGCAATTTGATATAAAAACAAACGAATCAAATCCAATCACTTTTCCTACTTACTTACTCCCTACAACTGCCTCTTAATTAATTACTCAACGTATAATTTTCCAGTAATGACACTGTTAATTAGGAAAGCCGTTATAACTAGCAGGATTCTTGAACTAAATGACTGACATCGTTACGGACGCCCTTGTGAGACAACGTCACGTTCGTACCTATGTAAAGGTTGTTTATTAATAGCTATGGTAAGTAAATAGTTGGTTTGTTGGTACAAAAAATTGTGTGAGGTTTTCACGGCCTTTTGGGCTGTAAATATGTGTTTTTTCATGGTGGTACTGCATTATTTATATTGCGTTATTAGTACTAAGAAAATTATACGTAGATAATAAGTATCTGTAGGTATTTCCTGAAGAGATGTTCTTCGTACCTTCGTACCCCAAAATTAAGCATACTTACCTACCTAAGTTTGACAAGGCTAATGATGGCTATAATATTGTCATCAATTTGGCGCCTTTTAAAAACCGGTAAAAGTGAAGGAAAACATCGTGAGGAAACCGCGTGTCCTAGAGCCAAAAATTCGAAGACATGCGACATCCACTAACATGTGGATTACGGCCCATTTCTTCTCATAGTGAGAAGGCACGTATCCCAGCAGTGGTAACATTAAAAGGCTTGATGATGAAGAGAAAACCCAACACCAACTGGTGGGCAATATATGCCTTTATAGTACTTTTCCATATGAATCAAGTTTCAAGGCTAGTTTAAAGCTCTAAGTCAAGCAAATTAAGCCTTTAATGGACTGTCCAAGTGTCCATTAAAGGATGAAAATAAAACCTTTAATTGAACATAATGTGCCTTTTACGTTAATAACATCTGAAGATGCTATACATAAGTACTATACCGTAATAACTTCAACGTGCGTGTGGTCTTAGAATATTATGCCATTAAAGTTTATACCAAAACTTACATTACAAGTATTAAATATAAGTTTATTTTATAGCTGTTAGAGAGATTTATGCGAGGGATATGAACTTATTTCCATAGCGCTCTGGCTTTCTTCAAGGTCGTGGTGGACAAATGTGATGTATTGAGTAGTAATATGACTACTTCGGAACCGAAATTTCACGTACACGGATCGGATATAGTGAGAAGTACTATGGCTACTTCGGACCCGAAATTTCACGAACAAGGATCGGATGTAGTGAGAATTACTATGGCTACTTCAGACCCAAATTTCACGAACACGGATCGGATGTAGTGAGAAGTACTATGGCTACTTCGGAACCGAAATTTCACGAACACGGATCGAATGTACGCCCTAACTGGGTTGTAGAAGTCAGAAAGGCAG
The DNA here is from genome assembly GCA_964057195.1 of Orthosia cruda. Lineage (NCBI taxonomy): Eukaryota > Metazoa > Arthropoda > Insecta > Lepidoptera > Noctuidae > Orthosia > Orthosia cruda. The sequence goes on along the minus strand of OZ059831.1, from coordinate 39,822,264 downwards.
TCATTCCATCTCAAAATCGTTATTATATTCAGCTGCATTCAGTTAGCAAAAACTTGAATCGTTATTATATTCAGCTGCATTCAGTTAGAACTTTTCATCATAAAAGAGTATTAAAAACAAAAATAAACTTTTGTATAACACCTACCAAATCAGCAACTAAAAACTCATTAGAAAGCAAACTCATTAGCAACGAACTTTATCCCCTTAACTTTGTTAGTTTTGTACTTCTGCTCACAAGCTACAAAAACAAAACAAAAAAGAATCAAAAACCTATTTAGAAGTACCGTCTCTATGATTAACGCGTATGACATAACGTTATATTACGGACGGTAACAAAAACGAACCGTTTGACATTTAGCAACGCGCTGTAAGTCATTATATAAGCAGCGCGGCGTCCTTGCAAGGCCGCGAGTGGGCTGCGCGGGCGCAGGCTGCCAATGAACAGATTACTGTAGAAGGTTGTCTAGTACTGGCAGCTTATAAACAACATATTATATAAATTATGAAATAAATTATTGCTGAGGCCTAGGCTTATGTTAATTTAGAGATTTGCTCGATTGATAAAGGTTGTCAAATTTAATCAGAATTAATATAGTATTGAGAATGAAAATCATACAGCTTTGGATGATTTTGAAAGTTAAAAGATAAATCTCACGTTATATGTAGTTTTTACTTAACAAAAATAACCGTTACAAATCATTTAAGTTTTATTACTGACAAGCTGACCCAGCGAACTTCGTACCACCTCAATCAAATGTTCGTATATAGTTTAAGTAAGTAAGTTTCTCTGTGACAAATGTATGGGACTTTGTTTTGAATTTCAGAATAATTGACAACGCCATCTCCTGGCTTTACCGGAACCAGCACACAACGCTATGTTCGTTTTGGTCCGTCGTTTGTTTATATCATGTATCAAAGATGGCGCTGGGTTCGCAAAACGTGTGGGAAAATGATTTTTAATCATAATTTTGTTTTTCGTAAATATTGCCGATATTTGAATAGTTATTCTGTTATTCGGGGCAGCGATACATAAAACAAATCAAAGATCATGAAAATCGACCCAGTCGTTCTCGAGTTACAAATGGTTTATCTAACACGACAAAAAAAAAGATGTAGCAAAAGATGAGTGTGTGGCTAACAATTGATGAAAAAAACGCGTATTACCGAAATTTGAAAACATTGGTTAGCATATTTAATTTTTTTTTAAATTAAATACGGATCTAAAAACTGGACCTTAGAAGGAACCGATTTATCTAAAAATCGCGTTGCAGATGTTTTTCTTGTTCAGATAAGATCTTTTGTAAGTAACTACAATGCGTCAACATGCAACGCGCCGCCCGCCTGCGCGCGAATGCTCGTAATTACGCCTTTGTTGTGCGCTAATCGTGGGAAAAGGATGCAAGGTGCATTGATGAGACACATTTAAAATTGGATTGATTAAGGATGTTACTTGTTGTTACCGTGAAAATAAAATTAAAAAGTAAAGATTACAAAAGTTGAAGCAAGAGGTAGGTATAATGGAATAAATGTGAAATTGGGGTAAACTACATAATGTAGACAGATGGTCTGATCCAATTGCTTGATAAGATGGCTTGTTGTCTCACAAAGAGAAGATTTCATTAATAAGGATAAATTACAAATTTATCCTTATTATACAGCAATAATAAATAAAATAAAAATAACGGCCTCCAACAGTTTTTTCGCTATTACAGTCTGTTACCATTTCATTCTTGAGCACTTCTTGGCTTAATTTTTTTTTATTATTTTATCCGAAAATAAAGGTTTCATGATAAAATTCATCGACAAAACATTTTAACCATTCACGATTCTTATATTCAGTCATAATAATTCTATTAGATTGTCGACGGCTCTTTATCGACACAAAATGACAAAACTATCGACTGTTTGACGACACTATTTTTCTCGGCTTATATTATTAGCTGAATTATGTCTAAGGCTGAGAAGTAGGAAGTCTGTAAAGGTTTCTGCGACTGACTCAGACTTATTGCAAAGCTGTGACTGATCAATTTTAAGATAAGACAGTTTTGACTCACATTTGGCGCAGTCCAGTGTCTAAGATTGTTGTCTTGTTTACTGGTTTGTATTGTACATATCTAAATATTTCGTGGGATACGTATTTAAGATAATACATTCAAGACGCATATTGTGAGGCACAACATATTATTCTTATATGTAACTATTTTATGAAACTTGGCCGAAACTTAGCAAAGGCAATCATTTATTCCCGTTTTGTTTCGTATTACTACGAAACATAAGACAATGGGATAAAAAAAAAACATTTATTTCAGACAAAAAAGTCCATAGGTAAGGTAATGTTAGTAATTAATAAGGGTTCCTTGTTGACTACAGAACCCTAAAAAATAAAATAAAAGAAGAAATTAGACACACCGTCTACCCCTGCACAGTAGGATCATCGGTCTCGCAACACATGACCAACACATGGAGTCCAGCAGCCTTATTGCGTAAAAACAGACCAATCACATAGATGGAAATCTACATGGCGTCACACACATACTCTTTGCCTTTTGCCTTGCTGAATTCATTACGCAATAAGGCTGCAGGTGGAGCGCAGGTCATATGATTTAACACAATCTAAAAATTTCTCCTGAGCTTCATATTAATAGATAAATGTATCATAGTGAGATTTAAAAAAAAAAACTAAATATATCTATTTAATTTTAGCTTCAAGTATCTAAATTCTCAGCTAGATCATCATCTTCCCCCCTCTACCGAGAAAGACTCAGTATTCCTAAGTTAAAACAAATTGTACCCTAAAAATCACTATAGCAACTTAATCTAGACAAGTGAAGATTATATCATCTTAATACAATACCTTCTGTGTTCCTATACTTCCTATTATTATCTCAATGGCCGCCAGGTAGCCTGCAGCTAGATGTCTCATATTTGACGCAACTTCTAGCCATGACATCACTTTAATGGACATAACAAAACTTCTAAGAAGTGATAAATATTGTAGCTGTCTTATTCTTGATTCTGTTGCGATCTAACATAAAATATAAACAGGTTTTTAAAAGATAACTTGGACAGTGTTTTATAGCAGCTAGACCATGATAGAGTAACACACTAAATTGCGACAAAGAATCTAAATTACGCAGACAATGAGGCACTATTGCAACATTAAAAATGAAATACATTCATGCACGCACACACACACACACACAAACACCCACCCACACATACACATACGCACACTCACACACACACACACGAAAACGAATGGTTATATTTAAGGTACTGAATAAATAGTATATTGCTGTGAAAAAGCGGAGTCTCCTAACACAGGAATTACTTGCTTTTAAAGAGGCTCCAATCATACATCTAATGTATAAAAATTGATAAAAAGATTTGTATTTGTAAAAGGTATAATTAGGTGAGTTATCTAACATAGACCCTATTTCCAAGTGAATGAATGATGACCAGAAATATGGTTGAAGAAAGATGATGAGGGCATTATTCCCCGACACGTAATAAAATGGAATGAGGGAAGAGAATGGTGTGAAACAAAACGCACTGCTTGTTCAGTCTTATAGCAACTTTTAATTCAAATATAATGCATATAGCTAGGCTAGAAAAAAAACTTAAAAATTATAGAAATTATACAAATCAGCCATCCAGCGCTTTAAATTAGCGCTTCATGCAGCGCGACGGAATACCGTCAGCAAACGAGAGCATCAAAAAAGTTTCGTTCAGTTTAATTTCCGCATTACAGACCCACCATTATGTCAGTTTCACTGAACGATATTGCATTGTGAATATTTTAATTATTAGTATCAAAGGTCATCGGAATCCATTGCGGTTTAGTGCATTAAAAGATCACGAAGTCGCGGTGCAATACCTAAAATTTAAGCACCGAAAAGTTCCGCTCAAAATTCTTTGGACGGGAGTGAATAGTGAGTAGTGTTTGTTCGTGGGATGCTTATAAGTTATTTAAGAACAGGTACGATTCGGCGACTATACAATGCTACAATCTTTTTTATCATTAATCCATCCGACCCCAGAGCAATTTCAGAACAATGAAAACGCAACGTCACATGTTAACGCATTGTCAAGTCGCATCTGTCTGTGGGACCCTATACTGCCAATATTAATACTGCAGACATAAATCTTCAACTTAAAATCTATCTACTCACCAAGCCCACAGATGAGGTAAGTCGGTGGCGGTTTGAGCACGGACCGGGCATACGCCCCTCGGACCGTCTCCAGGGCCCTGGGAGCCCCTGCTACCAGTAGTACCCCTGGGCATACGTAGCCGGCGTATCGCAGCTCCGCCGTGGCTGCTGCCAGAGCACCGGCCCACCAGCATTTTGCGTTCGCCGATAGAAAGCTCTGTAACAAAGAAAGAGAGAATGTTAGCATTGAGAAGTGTGATTATGCAATTAATTTTGACTTAGAACTGTTAAAACGATAAGTACGAGTAGCAGGAGTGAACTGGTAACGGCTAGTTTTTTGTTTTCCAGAATGTACTGGAAGTGATATTCCATCGGCCATAAAGATGTAGTTATTCCAAAATATTTAAGATTGACAACCTAAAATTTTGGTAGGACACGAAAATCCAATACATTTTTTACCCGATTACGGCGAAGCCAAAAGGAAGGCTTATTATTTTAGCAATCTATGTATGTATGTATCGTATTTACGTATGAACCTCCGTAGCGCCTAAATTATTCTTCCGATTTTGACGAATAAGGTGTCAATCGATTCGTTATTATGGCCTGGGTAAAAAAATAAAAAAAAACCTAGTCTGGTTACAGTTGTTGTTTGCTTGTTTACTTTTGTTCAATCGCCATGGCGACCCTTTTGTTGGCAAAATGTCTCTTTTCTAGAGCCTCTGATCTTTAATCTAATATTCCTTTAAAGTTGCGAATCAAAAGAAAAAACAAAATGAAAGTAATCATCAAAGGTATTTGTGGTAGAGGCGGACTTGAAGACAGTCTTGATAAGGATCAATAAAAATTACATCAAATAAATACAGATGTAAAGGATTGCTACACTTCAATCTACTACAAACCATTTATAACAAAGTAACGCCTTCCAATTTCCTCTTCAAAATTAAAACTCCAATCCCCAGATCAAACATTAAGATTAAAACATTTAGCTCTAATTCAATTTATCTAAAGACCTATTACCAAAATGAAAGTACGCCGTTAAAATTGAGAGACAAATAGATCCTCTCGGGTTTACTCTCGATTCGATTCCGTCATCCGAAGTCCTTGACCAGTACTTACTACTTAAGTGCTGGCATTTCGTTGGTTGCCCAACCGACGCTCTTTGGATCCTGCACCACATCGGTCTTGTGAAATGTCGAACCGCCCTGTTAATGTTCCATTTTTAAATTGAAATGGAATGCAGCGAATTAATTTAATTGTAATTAACTTGTTGAATGAATGAGCTTGTTGTGCAGTTGGTAGTGACGTCAATCTGTGTGAAGGTTTTGTTTGTGAAGAGGTTGTGTGCTATTTTATTCTGTTACTTATAATATATTTTATCTTCAACAGGTTTTTTTCGTGGATTTGTTCTCGTGGGCTATCCTGCTGCAACTGTGCAAGTTTCAGGGACAGAAGCGATAGTCTGTCGAATCCTGCTGCTTAAGTCCTGGGATATGATTTTCTCAAGTCATCATCCTCATGAGATGTTGTTAAATTTTAGATTGAGATGACCATTTTTATGTGTTTAGGTTTAAATAAATGTCCTAATAATGGTCATCTCAATCTAATATTTAACAAAATCTCAGCTACTGGTCAAAGAATTTTCGTAAAAGGGTTAGCATTTCCAAAGATTGTCGTGTTCAAACGTATAAACAGACAAATACACATAGTTTTACCTCTTAGTATATTAGTTAAGAATTTAAAATAGTTTATTTTTTTTAATCATATAACGATGTCTACGCCTGGATGTACGTTGGTACATAATAACATATTTTTGAATAATGTAGATATTTTTTCTTAGTATATTATTATTTAAATATTTATCAATAAACGACATATTTGCCTCAAAGATTAAACTATTTATATTATTAAGTATTATAAAAGATAATAACTGAAGTCATTAAATTTTCACTTTCCCCTATAGATAATAGATCAGCTCAACAAATTAAGCAATAAAAAATAATATAAAGATTATAATCGACTAGAAATTGCCTACTTGATACACTTGAATCAATTTCTAACCAGATTGTTATAAGTACCTTACAATTTATAATGCCGCCAAATTGATTTAACATAGATACTTCAATGTCATTAAGAGAGCCTCAGAAAGACAGTACTAATAAGTAAATGGCACATTAAAAAAAGGCGTAAAAGAAAAATCGATTTCCTAATGTCATCACTTTGTCTTAGAAAATAGAAACGATTATCGTTTAAACGTATTGATAGACAGTACCTTTTATTAGCTGCCCTACGGATTGTGTCAAAAGAGAAAACTTGTCTAAAGTATAAAGAGTAAATTGCTGGCTTTAATAATGATATTAGACTTAGTGTTCACCGATGGAATACTAGAACTATTTGTAGGATCAACTTTAGTAGGAAACGATGCTATGATTGGTGGGACTTGAGAGGTTTCAAAACTGATACTTGTAATATATAATAATAACACTAGTCTGTAACTGGTCTCACTTCAGGGCAAGGACCTCATCTCATACAGAGAAGGCACAAGCATATATTACCACGATTGGTCAAGGCGGGCTGGCGATTTCAACTACTACTTAGATATCAGCAGATATTTGAAATTAACGGCGAGTTTGTGGAAGCAAAATTATCGCCTAAAGCTTAAATATTAGGTTGAATGTATTTTCAACAGCCAATCACAACAGATAACGCGTACTTGACAATTTGTCACATTAATTTTGCGATAATTTTGCTTCCAGAAACTCGTGGTAAATTGCCAATTTTTTTTTGCAACTGTGACAAAATAATTGATTAGGTAGATACTTACACAACTTTTGTCACAGTGTGAAACGTAGCAATAAAAAGGTTAAACAGAAAACCCAGAACTGACATCATCTATAAAAAAACCCGCGATCAGAAACACACGAAACCACAACTTGATCTAAGCTTTATTAATTGAGAAATGTTAAATTTATTCACAGATAACTTTATAAATTCTACGACTAGGTGACAGAAAAGTTGAAGGGAAACCGTTTGTCCTGGTATGGTCATGTGATGAGGAGGGTTGAAACGCATGTTACTAAAAGAGTTATGAATATAAATGTGGATGGATGGAGAGGGAGGGGACGGCCGAAGATAAGATGGATGGACTGTGTAAGGAGTGATATGAAAGAAAAAGGGAGTCAGTGATAGCGTGACGGGGGACAGGAGGGTATAGAAGAAGAAAACGATGATGATGATGATAATAATATATATTCCAGCCCAGTAGTAGTCAAGGTGATAGACGCGTCGGATACCCAGTGTGACTGCGGTGCTCCTTTGCAGAATATGGTACACATGCTGGAGTGTTCCAAATGCCTAACACCTGCAATTTGAAAGACTTTATGCTCGCCATTGATAACGCAATCGGCGTGGCCAATTATTGGCCCAAAATATAAAAAGAGTTTTAGAGAGAGAGAGGACAAGAAGAAGAATTAGTCTAGGTATCCAACCAAACCCATGTGAACCCACCCTATCATTATGTAGATTACAATTTTCCTTGGTGTGTGAATTAAATAAGTACTCCGAGAAAGTAGAGACACTAGGTATCTCGGATACATTATAAGCACACTGTGATTATATGCTTATTATACTGTCTCATAAAATTTTATCGCTGGCAAATGAGAATTTATTAAGTTACAATAACTTTCATGTGAGTGAATTATCTTAGATTGTTTCAAGATTATAATTATGGCGCCGGCTGTGCTGAAATAGGTTGGGTTGCCTCAGGCTTGAGATAGATATTTGTCTTTATTAAGCTGGTTAATTGTGTGATTGTAAGTCAGTGTATCAACGCGTAGTTGATTCTGATTGATGCTGCCAAGTGTGTTTAGAAATTGCTAGCTTTTGCCCGAGGTGTCGTTATCGTGACCACAGCTGCAATGTTTTTTTGTGATATCACAGAAAAAAGGGCTACAATCTTACTACTTAAGGGCTACTATACTTTTAATATCATAAATTTGAATGTTTGGGGAGATGTGTTTGTGGGTGTATGTTTGTTACTCAATCACGCCAGAACGGCTGAACGGATCTGGAAGAAATTTGGCATAGAGATAGATTATTGTCTAGAATAATATATAGGCTTCCCTTGGGATGCCGAAATACTTATCACGCGGGTGAAGCCGCTGACAGAAGCTATTATTTTATATAGTAGCCCTTCAGCGACATTGTAGTTTTCTTTAATAGAAATAATTTATTGAAATTACATTTTAGCAATATCATATACACAGTTTTATCTCCTTCTGTTATTAGTTACGGTAAGGTAAGAAGCGAGGAATAACTGTCTTTTAAGTGCGTACTGAAAACAATACTTTAGGTAGGTATAACTTTTTATGTATATTTTAAATTGGTGACTGAATAATACTCTTGTAAACAAAGCTTAAAAAAAACTTGGAACATTTACACAGGTGTATGATTTTATAGCATAATTTATGATAATTTAAAAACGCGTCTTTTAACGAGTCAGTAGATCCGTTTGTTCAGTCACGCCTGTCATGTTCAAACCACGGTTTGACACCTCTGAGTAGGTATGTTGACCTCAACATGATGTCATCGTAGTCAATGTTAAAATAAACGGACATAAATGATTGGGGATTTAAATCAGTTAGGTATTCGTAGGTAATGGCCGGAATCCCATTTTACAAGCTTTTAATTAACTTGCAATGTATGTATGTATGTGTATTCGGGTCAAATCTTGCAACTGAATTTTAAAGCAGTTATCCTCCACCGATTAAGATAAAATTTTGCATACACGTTTGGATGAAAATGTATGGTTAGCTAAGTGACGTCACTCTAAATCCAATATGGCGGACGGTCCAAGATGGCGGACTAGTTATTTTTGCGCACTGCCATGATATGGGTATCAAATGAGGTTTACTGAGAAGAATACGAAAAATGCTTGTATAAAAAATATATTTTTTAATGAATGAATTATTCTGGATGTGTTGAATAACCGTACCTATGTACCCATTTTAAAATCTTCTTAACTTCTAAAACTAAGATAATCTTCCTGCCGTTGTCCCATATAATGTTACTTGGGGTCGGCGCAACACGTTTTCTTCTTCCATACCGTCCTGTCCACCGTCTCGCCATCAGTGACTCCCTTTCATAACACTTCTCACACAGTCCATCCACATTTATATTCATAACTATTTTAATAACATGCCTTTCATCTCTCCTCATCACATGACCATACCAGGAAAAACGGTATCCTTTCAACTTTTCTGTCACTAGCGCCAGTTTCAAACTTTAAATCTAATATAAATATGGAATTTTAATAAGAATAAAAGGAATTCAGGCAATAAGTATCTACCTATTAGTTAAGCTGTCAAATTACAAATGTAACGTAACTAAAGTCTGTTGCATTAAATCGGATTAGCCACACAAAAATGGATTCGAAGACTTGTATCGGACCGAAAAATGCTAGCAATATTTCTATTATAAACGCATTCAATTTGGCATAAGACGATCTGTGTCAATTAATCATTTCAATTACTTAACATTAACTAGCCGTAAACACAGCTAAATACGCGATTAACATTTGTAATTAATTCCCAGATAATCAACATTGTCTTTGCGAACCATAAATTCATAACAAAAACATGTCGCAAAAAGTTTCCATACTTATCTAATAACAATGCGAACTGTCTAATTAAGCGTGTAAAGTCGGAAGTACAGCAATGTCTTCACATGTTGGAGCCAATGTGTTGGAGCCAATGTGTTGGTGCAAACATCGGTTATGATTGTGGCGAAAGATCTGATGTCAACAGAAGCTTTAGAATAGGATGCTAGCTTGTAGGTATTTCTTGAATTCATTTTTGCTCGTTTAGTTACAATATTAAAAAAAATATGGGACCAAACCTGAAAAAAGAATCTGCTGTTCCTAACATTCAGTCCAGTAAGAACGAACATAAACCAAGCAATGCAATTAAAAGCTGCTTATATTCGTATTTCAACCTCTATCACATGTCCAGTTAGTCAGTTATAAAGACCTTAATTTTGTCGGAAGATCTAGAAATTTTAAAATCTAAACAGCTTTAAAAGACCGTCTCACTTTCATGCGACAAGCTCACAAACGTTGGACAAACATTGGCAGACATTGGGACAATGTTACGTGTGAGAAAACTGAGAAATTGCAGTCGCTAGTCGCTATCGCCATCTTGGATCGGTGTGCAGATAATGTACATTGTGTTATGGTCCGCTGCCTGTTCCCGTGTGAGGCCTTCTTAACCATTCCATTAAACATTTATGTGCAATTTTTTTTGCAAAATAATACCTATGAGAAGTTGTAAAAAGTGTTTCCTGCATTTTTATGGTTTAATAAACAGGAATTCAATTTGCCTTTGTTAGATTTTTGCCGTCTAGACATTATATAGAGAGTAATATGTAAAATTAATTTATGATTGAAAAGTGTCAGGTTTAAGTTAAAATGCTTTGCTTTTACTGCTTGCAAATGCATTTCATATGTTACTGAAGTTATGTCAAACTGTTTACGCGCCCTCAATTCAAATTAGGAAAAGAATAAACAAAAAACAATTCTATAATTGGCGAAAGAATGCCCGCATCCAGCCAGTTCCAAAAACTATTCTCGATTACGCCACTCGGCGCTAAAAAGCAATCTCCTGTAGACGAAAGTTTATTTTTAATTTCTTCAAAATTACACTGCGTGCCACGATCTTTGATAGCTCTTATTTGGATTAACGACATGCGTTTCCTTTTCTGCCAAATTAAAGGAATGTCAAAAACAGGAAATGTTCTAAAGGAATCAAATACTCTGGTTTTTCCGTTTTGTTTATTGACGTGTAATTCTATGTTTTAAGTGCGTTTTCTATATCAAAGGACTGTAAAAGATTTACTTATCATGGTCGAGTTGGCGGAATTACACCTAATAAGGTAATTAAGTTAAGAATATGAGATGGCGTTAGTATAACTATTTGTTTATGATCTTCGAGATGTTTCCAGTAATATTAAAGGATGCTTATGCTTGTTATAAGTTTTATGCCGTAAAGCTCGACTTTATAGTAAAATAAAATTATTAATTAAAAAATCTTTTTTTAATTCAAGTATTTTTCGTATTCTTCTCAGCAAACCCTTTCATTTGATAGACATGTCATGGTAGTGCACAACAAATAACTAGTCCACCATCTTGCGCCGTCCGCCATATTGGATTTAGAATGACATCACTTAGCTAACCCTGCATTGTCATTCAAACTAAATGTGTATGCAAAATTTCATCTTAATCGGTGGAGGATAACTGCTTTAAAATTCAGTTGCAAGATTTGACCCGAACACACTTACATACATACATTGCAAGTTAAATAAAAGCTTGTAAAAAGCAAGCAGTTTGCTATTTGGTACAATCGCGAAACTACACAGATGCGTGGTGATATGGCGAAAATGTGCATCATTTATATTTGCATTAAGTTATGTACGCGTTTATTTCCTTGAATATCCGACATCACACCAAGACTAAACTTAGTATAGAATCACAGTAAAATTGTCAACACAATCAAGATGCTGTTATTCAAATATCCAACTGTTTATAATCATGAATGTTTCATAAATTCGATCACAAATCGAATTCAATGTTTATGTAAATATTAAGCTTGGTACATTGACGGTTAGTGGCGAAACGTGGAGGAAGTTGTAAATGTCTTTATAAATCTAATTGTCTACTATGCGTTTTGTATCGACCACGCAGGGGTGTGAGATTTGATATTTGAAAATTGTTTTACTGGTCCTTATTTGTTCGCAGTAAAAGGAGACCAGGAACCAGCCAAGTATTGACGTGTGAAAACAAATAAAGGCATTATAAGAACAACTAAACAAAGTAATGAAAAAGTTTTAAACAAATGTGAAACATGGTCCTTTCATACGCACGGGACATTTGATATGAAGGCTCTATAATTCCAAAAACTTAAAGTTACTAACAATGAAGAGCGTGTAACAAATCATTTGTTTGAATATAAACAACGATTGTATCACAAATAAAAAAAAACAACATGCTAGGGTTGCATCTAGGTATCAAAATACTTGCTTGTAATGCAATGCCCTGTCATTAAAACTTAATACCATGATATTTTCTCGTTAGCTTTTATAATTAGTAGTCCCTTTGCAGCCATGGCAGCCATTTCGGTGTGTGGTTCAGACAGCCAGCAATGTTCGCGTCTGGCTGTTGTTAAGTTTTGACATGTAACACGAAAATGGAAAATACAATATCTACCTAACTTAAACTGAAAATTATAGTTCTAATTTAAGAATTAATTTTAGTGTTTGAAACCCTAAATTAAAAAGAAACAATAGCCAAAACAACAGGTCATTAATTTCGAACAAAAGTGTAACGGTGCTTTTTTTATTTCAATCTTACCAACTACTAGTTTTTAAAATATGATAAAAGCCTTCCGTTACACTCTGTATTTTCGTTTAAAATTATAACAATGCGTGAGAACGACAATAAAACAAACACACGAAAACTCAAAGCGGCAATCTCGACAGTAATAATTTTATTAGATAATACTTCACAATTGGGCCAAATGCATTCAATCCAATAAAACAGCACTTACATCATACGCTTGTTAAACGCGACAATAAAATGCAGCGGTCCAGCGCTTTACAATACTTCTGATTGAGATTTATGCATTACGCTATCAAGTTACGACGCGACATCAAGTATGATTAGGTCTCAAACAGAGTGGTAGATAACGCAGTGGCGGCAGCGGGCGCGGATATACCAAACAAAGGAAACCGCCATTTATGACCTTACTTACAGGTGGGCTCAGTCACCATCATCAGCCTTTAGTTCACTGCTGGATACAGGCCTCTCCAATCGCACGCCATTTGACTCGATTTTCGGCACCTCTCATCCAGCTACTACCAGCCGCCCAGCGAAGACCGTCGCTCCACCTATTCTGAGGGCCATGCGTAAGTGCACACAGTAATTTAAAATGTTCCTATATCGATTTTATAGTATAATATACGATATATCGATGCCTTAGTTCACAATTGCACTAACTACAAAATTTTCATTTTTGAGGAGAGAGCTTTAAAGTTTTTTAAAGTTTAGACGAGAACAGTAGAAAATCCAAGTAAAATAACAAAAAAAATATGCATCTATTCATAAGACTAGTCCTTTTACTCCATCATATCTCAATATTGTAATATTAGTTTAAACGTTACCTTTTCAAAATGGCCAAATAAACATAAAACCCCCCATTTAATACATTTGTGCACTAAGATTGATTATGCTGACTGGCATTAAGTGAAAAACTCAAAAATATTTAACAGCTTTACCAGGCTGGTTCAAGGTCCAAGAAGAAGGATAATAATAGTTATGGATATTGCATTAAATAGACAAAATAATAAACCAGTGATCCATATTCTTAATGTTTATTTTTATTATAAAACACAAACAGTTTTTATCCACAATCAAATAAAATAAATTTCAAAGTCACAACAAAAAAATAAAAGGACTGAAGCCCAATTACAGGCCAATCTTTAGCTATTTCACAAAACAATTAGTTTCTGAATCATTAAAAAAAGATTTTAATAAAGTCAGTCTTCAGTTTCAGGTAACAATTAATCATTTTTACTAATTGGTTATTAAAAATTGAATCAAAACTTAAATTTCTTCAACAATGGACTCTTCATCTAGATCATCATCAGACGATTCAGTGTCATCACAATTATTGTTAACAATAGCCGCAGAAGTGGATGGAATATCTTTGTAATAGTGCTCATATTCTGGTGGTATAACCCCATCATTTAAAAGTGTTATCAGATCTTTCTTTTTAGTTTGTGAAACTGCAATCAGTGATTTATATGCTACTTTCAGAGGTTTCTTTAGTTTGCTTATACATAAGTCTTTATTTTTCTTCATTGTTTTTGTCTTACAAATGTCTATTTCATTGAAATCTGGATCGGTCAAATCGTATTTGTAAAAAATTGAAGTGGGGGATTCTTTCTGCAGTCGCAGCCACTTAATTTTCAGCCACTGTACTGGCTCATTTTTTGTATTTTTTGTTGTATTGGAATTCAAAGTTTTTTCGAATCCCTTCAAATCATAGAATTCCCCGTGTTTCATAATAATAACATCGTAGGGTTTCGGCTTGATTCTAGCAGACCCTATCACCAATGCATATTCACGTAAAGTGAATATGCTTTTATGCTTTCTTGCTCTTTCAATACACGCGTGAATTGAATCCACTTCTAAATACGAATGCCCCGATTCCATGAATTTCAAATCGATCGTATTTAAGTGAGGTATGTTATTGACAGCGTATAAAGCCGCTAGAGTAACATATTTATTGCGGTTCTGACCACCACAAGTGTCAGAAAATGATGCGACATGAGTAACAGTTTCGGGTAAACTACTAAGATATTTTAACAATATCGATCCGATTTCAGTAGAACCTTTTTTGCCATTACACTCGTCCCATAAATAGCAGTAGCCAGTGTTAGCATGACAATCTAGGATAGTAAAATTGTACATCGATAATTTACGTAAATAATAGATTTTGCAGTCTCCGGTAAAAGGTACCGATAGGATAGCTTGAAGGTCAAATGTTATAGCCCGGAAAGCTCCATCTGAATTCAAGCATCTTTGCTTATCTTCTTTTTTCATAGTCAGTGCATCATTTTCGCGTTTTTTGTGGGCATCATAATCCTCCTGTACCATCCCTCAAAAGATTAAACTGTCACTCATGTTAATCATTATGGTGTTTAGGTACGATTTTCAACGGCAGCGGTAGGTAGCCGTTTGAAGTTATTTAAAAATGAATGACAAGTTATTTAATTAATGTAACACTTATTTTACTTACTTTTGGTTATTTTATGTGATGAATTCTTCACGTCTGCCTTTTGGCCGGACACTGATGGTGGCACGTCTTGCGATTTCGTCTTGTTTCTATCAGTTTGATTCACTAAATCGACTAGTTTACGTCCTTTACTAAACATTATGGCATTTAACTTAAACACAGTAAATCTTAACTTCTTAAACCTTCAAACGTCTAAATTATCTCACTTTCCGCAGAGCAAACGAATATTCTGCACGTATAAACTTGTTTACGTTTGTGACGTTTGCGGCATACGCTGGATCACGCGGTCAAGCGACGAAGCGGAGGGCCTACCCCCCGCTTCCCCGCCTGACCATGCGATCTCGAACGAACGAACCATGACGAAGTAAAGTCACTGCTCCTTGAAAATTACGCGCCAAAATCAATCTTTAAAACACAAATGTCTTAAATGAAAGTAATACGCTTGAGTATTCACACTACGAAATAAACATTAAATTAAATGGGCTTAGTTTATTTCCGCTTTTCCATTTATTTCACATGTACACTGGGAATATAACTTAAAAGGATTAAATGCATTTGTGCACTTAAAAAATTGTCAAACCCCTTCAAGTAAAACTATTTAATACACTTGTACAATTCGGACTATATCTCAAAACGGTTTAATGTATTTGTGCACTTAAAAAATTGCCAAGCCCCTCCCAGTAAAAGTACTTAGCACACTTGGGCATCAAACTTTCTTGATCCTTTTGTACTACCAACACATAATACACTCTTGTAGCACTGCTAAAAAGTATGAGCAGATATTGCAAATGTATATAATACGTTTGTGTTTTGAAATTTCATGCAGTTGAGAAACTTAAAATCAGTTAAAGTATATCTTGATTGGTTTTACAAAAATAAAGACCATTAGTATAATACCACATTCATGGAACATTAAACGAACTCATTTAATACAATTGTGACCCACGGTTTTGGTAGATAGAGACGGAATAACGGTATTTCGATGCGCGGAAACGAAAGAGCATGACATTTAGTGTATTTGGCATTAAAAAAGTAAAAATTGAAAATTTTGTAGTTAGTGCAATTGTGAACTAAGGCATCGATATAATATACGATTTCATAGTTTGTAACCTCATGACAAACAATGGACGAATGCCTCTAACTCCCGCTGCTGTGCACTTGTGCAGTAACCTGTGGGTACCGAAGCTTCCAAACAAATGTCATTCGATATCAGCAATGGTGATGAATGTCAAAATAATAGGGATTGACCACGTGACATTTCAACAGCGTTTGCCATTTCCATACATTTTTGACATTTTGGCATTTCAGCCATCGCCAATAAAAATACACTTTGAGATCTAGAGCCTCTGGCCGCGCCCGCTACCGCGCCCGCTCCCTCCTTAGTTACCGCGCGTTCATTCTGCACACACACTAACGAAGCTTGCGACACAGGCCACTATTAAATTTGCCTGCCTCCAAATAAACTTTATAGTTATTAGTTATGTCAGTAAACATGAACCTTGATTGAATGATTTATTGTCTTCTTATTAGATTTGTGACGCAACATAATTTGGTTATTGTTGGCTTAACGAGTTAACCTTACTTGACCTGGCTTTGGTTGTTAAAGTAGACATTTATATTGCTAAATGGGATCGCTGAGCTATTTATATTGTTACTTTCACAGCTGTGATTGTCAAAGGGATTAGAGATATTGAACTGTTACATGTCACTGATTAAGAACTGACTCAAATTACTCTATACATAACAACTAAGAAAAAAATCTCACAATAGATACAAACTTGTCAGTTATTTCTTCGATTAATGAGTCCATAACTGAACAGAATAACACTTATATCAACACAGTTATTGACACTTTCCCATTCAAAGTGTCCACTTTTACTTCAAATTAACACCTGAATAAGGGCTTAACAACGTAAAACTTATCAATGAAGAGAAAGCAAATATAAATCAATGAAATCTATCAATGGAGTATGAATGAACAGAAACTGGTCAAGGGAACAACGCCATAGCTCCCTAAGTGTTATAAGGGCCACATTCCTGCAATCGCGGTTCAAAGGAAATATTGTTTTCTCCACTTATATGGCTAGGTCAAGTGGTCTACTTGAAAACGATAACTGGACTGTTCTATCTGTCAGATATCGTGTTCCGGGTGAATTTGCTGCGGTTTACTTTCGCTGGGCTCTGTTTATATGGGGTGGGTAGGGCAGAAGCAAAAAATGTTGGTAATACAATGAAAGCTTTTAACAAGGAAGATTATGTAGCAGAAGTTATAGGAATAGAAGAATATTGGAATATACCTAGTCAACAATGAGTTCATAAATGATGAAAATGGTAATAAGTACGGTAGTAAAGTTTCTATTTCATTTATTAGTTTAAACAGAGATCCATAAAAAAGTAGTAGAATGAGACTGCACCTAAAGACAAAAATATTACTGGTAGGTAAACCTATCCCAAGAATCAAAAGAT
The DNA here is from genome assembly GCA_964057195.1 of Orthosia cruda. Classification (NCBI taxonomy): domain Eukaryota; kingdom Metazoa; phylum Arthropoda; class Insecta; order Lepidoptera; family Noctuidae; genus Orthosia; species Orthosia cruda. The sequence continues at coordinate 39,804,803 of OZ059831.1, read as the reverse complement.
GCAAATGAGAGACACAATACTAGTCATTTCTTGAACGAAAATATTTAAATAGCTTGTGTTGATTTGGCAACTAATTAGGAGTTTCAATAACTAGACGCAGCAGAATTGTAACTGACAAACGCAAACTTTAGATCTAAAGAAAAATAAACTATGTTACTAAAGTCTACAAGTTGTGACTTTGTGAGTAATATAGTCGGTAACCTTTAAATGTAGCACCTTTAACATAATTCAATTATTTTCAGAACAAAACATGAAAAGGATTTCCAAATCAGCCTTGAAACCTAATTGTTTGATCAGTAACAATATTATTGCTATTAGACATTGTACTAAAAATCATTTTGATTTTATCATTTTTGACTTTAAACGCTAAACGTTCATGGTCGACACTTTCGATCTGATTTAAAACTGAATTATTACCAAGTTGAAGTGTTGTAAATTTTGATCGGTCTTGTTTTGTTTTTATTTTTATTATTATCTTGTTTATTTCACGGTCGTTTATTGACTGTATTGGTATTATAAATATAGATGTTTTCGATTTGATAACGAAAACCGATGTCCAAGGGAGAACCCTTTTCTCAGATATTCATGAAAGGAAAAAAAATACATCCGGTCGAACATAAGCAACTCCTTGTTTTTGGGAAGCCGTTTCCATTTGATTTAGAATTGATTAATAAATTATTATTATTTTTCTTGTCAGTTTATTCTGAGGCAGATGCGATTAAACATAATGCCTTCAAGGTATCAAGATAGATTTACAAAACGCAAATCGCACAATCTTTTTGCTTGAACTGGCTTAAGTAATAATGGATTTGTCTGAAAACTTAGATATCTTTGTAACAAAAGAACGCGTTCAGTTCCCACGAGATAACGGGGCATCTAAGTTGAAAGAGGAATGGATGAATTAAATAAAAAGTTTTTTTTATTATCACGAGTACAAAGAGATAATTTCCAGAAGTGAATATTTATGTATGTACCCTTGTGCATAGCTAACGAAGATTGAAAAAGTCTGATAGTAGTCACACTTAGTACCATTGCTGAAAATGATCAAAACTACTGTCCACAAGCGAAAACAAAAATACTGTCAATTCCAACAAAACAAAATCATCGATGACCACACATCAAAACTAAGACACAACATAAAAGTGAACTGACCATATCATTATCTAAACATCTCTATACCCACAAAACCGGGTCAAAAGCCACGAAAAAGAACAAACATCTACATTATCTACATATCGATCTAAAATCGACGTAATAAGATCACAATGAAAGTAGTACCATCATAATTGATACCTGGGGTCCCAGACAGGTTCAGAGGTCACCTTATGTAAGCAAATTGATGTAATGTGGATTATTCTTGATACACACGGCTTGTTAGAACAACGGGCTTGCGAAAGTGATCGACCGGTCGAACAAAATTATATATAGCCTCATTTTTTCTCAGCTTTTGTTACGTCTTGAAATATTTTAGATTGAGGATGATGAATTGTTATTAGATTATACGGATTCTAGAACAGATTTAATGACACCATGTTTGGTTTTGACTCCATTATGATTGGATATTACATGGATAATGGTTCAAATGTTAATGATATAATCAAAATGATTATTGTTCTCATCTGTAACGTTAGGTTTTAGTTCATTAGCCTAGTTTGTTGCATTTGTTATTTGTTTTAGGTTCATTGCAGGATGACTGACAACTTACTCAAGATGAAATGATATTTGCGATACAGTTTCAGTTTTAATGAAGATTTTAATTATAACAATTAATTCACTGTTGAAATCATGTTCCACAATCTCTCTGTTCGTAGATATAATATTGCAAATAAATGAATTTTGTTCAAACATTAAAACATAAGTGTGAACATTAATCGAAAACGATTTGATAACTCAATTTATATTATGGTGAGCAATATTGATCGTGGTCTCGATAAGTTGCGTTACTCTTTATTTGTCTTATTGCTTCGTTATTGTATTATTAACGATTGTTAGATTGGTTGGAAGCGTCAGTTATTGTAAGTGAGGTGATTGTGTGAAATATAGTGATCATTTATCAGTGAGTTGCAACTAAATGTATGAATTGTAGGAATTATAGAATTCAAATTAGCTATATAATGCGCTGACTGATTGGGATTAAAATAACTAACTTTTTCGTGGATTTGTTCCATCATCATCATGTCGTTTTTGTACATTCGAAAAACAAATTAAATTTGATATTTTTTTTATTTTGAATACTGATTCTAGGTTTCGAACAATGACACAATTGTGTCAGTAAATACTTACTTGTGGTCAATAAAGCTTCATTCTAAGAAGTGGGACACTACGCAATGAGTGAGTTACATTCTATTGTATCATCAGATTGTTATAAAGTATGGGTAGGTAGGGTTGGTTCTTAATTTGAGAATTCGAGCCTCGTACCAAAACAATGACTAACTTTACACGAGACTAAAGAATTAGCCTTTTTCATAACCAGGAATAGCCTTCCTTTACATGAGATATCTACTGACAGCGATTTTGATGGTTCCACCTAAGCAGATTTTTGGTTACTAGGATATTTCTATCTATACATAGTACTATACAATAATTCTTTTTTATAAAATCTCGACGCTGCACGCTGTTTAGCAATTGAGTAGCAGATATTAAATTTGAATTGAGAATAATTTAGAATAGAATAGAATAATTATTTATTTGCACAGAAAGTAGGTACAGAATACAGATGTTATTATATACTTTCTACCTTAATCCATTGCTAAACACCATCAAGTTTTTTTTAAATAATCCCCATTATTTTTATTTAGAAGCAAATTTTTCTCGCCATATTTTAATACATACTCGTATTCTATTTGATATTCGTAGTCATAAATTGCCAACCCTTTATTGAACTAGCACGTAGGAGACAGTTTCAATTCTAGCGAGCTGCAATCCAGAGCGCTGATTGTAGGAGCAAATGCTGCAGAATTGTTCTAAATTCTCTATCTAACACACGCTTCTGTAACAAGTATGAACATTTAATTTTAATTCTAGTGGTCATACTCAAGGTATACTGTAGTCTGTATTTAACAAATTATTTGATACTGGACTACTAATAATTAAACTGGGAATAATTAATCTATAGTAATTAAATAGTTTTAAATCCCGAAAACGCAGACATGAATATCAAAAAAGACAAAAATGGCTATAGATAATGATATTGTATCTGAACTTAATACAGTAAGAATGGCTAGAACTGATACAACAGAACATCATGAAGCAAACAACAATACTTTTACACCAGCAAAAACAGCAGACGTTCTTCTCAAATTGATACGAGTCATGTAAACACCAGATAGTTCTGCCAATAAATCCTCCAATTCGGATCCAACTGTATCGGTGGGCGAAAATGCAATTGGTTCCTCTATTGCCGATAAATTACTACGGGAAATCGAAAAAGACGGGCTTTACGAGTTCGGCAATTGGTCTAATCTGGCGCAAAAATATGTCTTTGCACAGAAGTTTGGGTTCGAATGGGTTGGTGAGTAAGTTGGCGACGGCTTCAATGAAATCTTTGGCTATTGGGAATGTGAACACAGGTTTTATGACTTTGCTTTTGTAGCTGTAAGACTGCATTGCCAGAGCTTTGTAACTTGATCATAATTTATATATGCTATGCGTTACACTTCTCTGGTTTCAATAAGATAAGCAGTAGTAACTAAATTATTCCGTGATCGCGATGTACAGGAACACATTCCAAATATTTTAAGTATAACAATATAGCCTCCATTGTTGGGACCTATTTGACAGTCAATAGGTACGCGGAAGGTCATATTATTCATAATCGTCCAGATTTCATTTGCATTATGTACTTCTCCTCTAATCACACTATTAAACTTCCAGCCTCGCAGGAAAGCTACCACAACAATGCTATCACCACTCTTATCGTCACCGTCGAGTTGCAATAGTAGCTCTCGTCCAATCATCCGGAACGGCCGTCGATTGCTTGATATCGTGTTATTGGTACACAAGCCAATGCACTTAGCTAGTGTTGATGCCTTTCAATCCGGATTGTTTGTTAGGTTTCTCTAGGTTCTAGGATGGAAAAAAAACTGTGATATAGCATTATCAAACAATAATGTTTCCAGCCAAGACCTCTTCAAGGTGTGAGGGAGTAGGCCATAACAAGCGGGCCTATTTCCGGTTAGTGGTTCCGATTTCTGGAGTTATGATGCCACCAAAACGAGGCCTAAGTGTAATAGTAGATTGTGATAACTTGCGTAAATATTTGACCTACTGCAGTGAACCGCTGCATTTGGAAATATTATTCATAAAGGGCCTTTATTTGTGACTGGCCACATTTTCATACAATTTTGCATCAGTAGGTAAATGGTGACTGATTTACGTAAGTACTTACAAGTTTCACCTCAAAATTTGCTGCAATTTTCAAAAGCTTTTCCACTAAAAACTTTAAATTCCAATTCATTGAAGTTTAAAACCATTTGGTAATGTGAATTTGTTGAACTTTCTTGTTTACAACACCTTGTAGACATCGTTAACTTTTATGGGTAGAACCTTAAGAGCGTGTTGCTGGGCTTCGGGAATTTCAAAGGGGAATAAGTGAGAACCCAGACAGGTAAACTATGTTGACTGTCTTATCTTGTCGGGACTTTAAAGCAAGGTGGTTTCTTTGATTATGCCAGAGAGTTCTCTTTTGGCTGTGTGTTTATACCCAGCAAAATATGACTGAATTTAACAGAGCACTTAGGTATGCAATGGAACTTCCATAATGCAAACGACTTCGTAGTCCTAACCACCGCGAATATCCAAATCCGTTCAGTCGTTACTACGTGAAAAGGTGACAAACAGAAAGACAGACTACTAGTTTTGCATTTATATTATTAGTTAGGATAATTATGTCCTAAGAGACCTTGAAGCAACATTAAAGTATTAAACTTTAGACTTGAACATTTAAGATATAAATTGTGATCTGCAGTTCTGCACAGACTATAACAAACATCCAGAAGCTAGCCAGCATAGCAGAGATCTATAGGATACCATTAAGAAAAATCTATTCACAATCCTCAGAGATAAAGCAGTGCTCCGTCTTCACGAGTATTGATTGAATCGTCGTGCTAATAACATAAGTCAGGGCTGTCCACAGGAGCTCCTAATTTTATTACCCTACCCTCATCGGAGATAGTGCAGCTCTAAACGCGAGGAATACTGTGGATGAGGTCTTTGAAATAAACAAAGATATTTAGGATGATGGAAAAGAAAACATAAACATCTCTGATTCTAGAGATTAATACAAGGTAGTAAACTATGCATAGTTAATATAGAAATATTGGAAAACGTTTCCTCGTGAAAAACAGAAAATCAATATGGAACTAGCAAAATTGTTCACTATGTTTTAATAGGTAATCTCTCACAGAATTGACAAAATTCTTTGGCTGACTGTAAGCTACTCTATCGTTGAGTGATATTGGCATCCTTTTAACCTGGAAAAATGCTCGGTGGGATGTGGGATGAACCAGAAGTGAGCGAAGCTGCGATAAAAAGTAATTAAGATGGTCAAATTCTTTAAAAATCTTTAACACCGCCTAAATCGTCTTTTAGTAATTAAAAACTAATTTGGAAGTAGGTGGAACAGGGTGTAAAGTCCCACAAACCATCATAGAAAAGGGAGGATCCTCCGACCAGACGGGTGTTGTGTCTGGTCCGGGCAACTGCCCGACGGTTGTTGTCGGACTGTTGTATGTGTTCTAATCGCGCCGAAAACTTTGATTGCGCGATGCAGGATTTGTGTGACGTCATGTCATTAGTTCGTAGGTGGCGGCGTTGGTGCCGCTACACTAATAATGAAAACCTTTACTATTTACTTAAGTTAGTATTTATGCCAAGTTTCAAATATATAAGACCAACAAATTGCCACATTTTCACCTACTTAAGGTATTTTCATCAACCTTAACCGTAAATCTTTAATTTCACGTGTAATACTTAAAAGCGTAGAAATTTCACACAAACTTTCAACCCCCTTTTTACCTCCTTAGGGGTGGAATTTCCAAAAACCAGATATAAGTCATGTGAGATAAGATATTTCCTTTATAAGTACAATAAGTGAAAATTAAGTTTGCGCACTAATAAACCTTATTTTTAATACTGTTTGTTCCGTTCTCACAGAAAAACCGTGAAAACGGTTTGTCTGTGAGTCTGTTATATTTTAATAAATAAATAATCATCATAATAAAAACAGCTCATACCTATTACACATGAACCGATGTCAAAACCAACCCTCAACTTATATTAAAAACATAATTAAATCCAAAAAGTCTGCGTTTCATAAAGTACACTCAAATGAATTTCGATTACCCCAATAATTGATCAAACAAAGCCAGTCTGACTCTGCAACCCCGATTTAAAATAAACGCCTCATCAAATATTTCTAACGTCACCTCTACTCCAGAACAGCTCTACTGCCAGCTCACTTAGACCTCCCTACCCTCGAAAAATTAGAACAAATAGAAGGTTCTCAAGGAAAGTGAGAGGTCCATCTTTTCCGGTCATGTCAATTAGGGGTGCACCCTATCTGTCAAACACAGAAGTTTCTAAGTGACTGATATATGGAACCCTCCATTCTGTCGCTTTTTGTCTCCTGTATAGGTAATGCTTGAGATTGGTATCGATCGGTTCCTAAATTCGGGGGAGAACAATATGAAGTGTTTCCTAAGTATTCAGTGTGTTTCAATGAGGTATTAACGGCTTTTAGGCATATTTTAGGCTTTCTCTTTTAGACTTGTCAGTCACGATTATTTTGCAGAGAACGTAATTGCTCTTCTTAATAGAAACTTTAATGACGTTGCTTAAATATGGATCATTTAAGTTACCTATCTTACATAATATCTATACTAATATTATAAAGAGAAAGATTTGTATTTATTTTTATTTTTAACCGACTTCCCAAAAAGGAGGAGGTTCTATGTTCGACTTCAAGTTTGTTTTTTTTTTTTTTTTTGTGTATTTTCACCGATATCTCCGTCAATTGTGGACCGATTATGAAAACGTATGTTCCGAAATTGGTCCCATTTTAATTTGGTGGAGATCTGATGAAGAACTTTGGAGATATACAACAGAACCCTTCAATAAATAACGGCAAATCTCTCGGGATTGCTGCAATCGCATGTCTGTTTATTGTTTATACCATTTCATAACATAACATCACGCCAGTACGCTCTTAAGGGGTACGCAGATCTCTCATTTCAGCGGTTAAGTTCAAGTTTTATGAAATCTATTTCGGCGTTATAGTTACCTTACTAACTTGCCTATTAGGTAGGTACAACTAAAAAGTGAAAAATAAATAAACTTTTTTGCAAAAAAATACTACCGACTTCCAAATACAAAACTACAAAGTGAAAAATAACTTTAATTTTTGAAGTCGGTGTCCATAACGCAAAAAATTGGCACCTACGAAAGACACCGACTTCAAAAATTTAAGTTATTTTTCACTTTGTAGTTTTGTATTTGGAAGTCGGTAGTATTTTTTTGCAAAAAAGTTTTTTTATTGTATGTAACGAATAAACTTAAAAACTACTGGACCGATTTCAAAAAATCTTTCACCGTTGGGAAGCTACACTATCCCCGGGTGATATAGGTTTACTTACTTACTTCTTATACCTATATTCCCTCGGGAACGGGAACTACGCGAGTAAAACCGCGAGGTGACGGCTAGTTTAGTAAATAAAATGAGATTCGAACTACTACGGTAGATCTTTATAGAGATTTTGTACTTAATAGGAATAAATAAATAGTTCTTTTTAATGTTAATGAAACGCAATAAAGATAGACTCAAGCAACAAACTCATGCAGTTAGTGCGATGATTAAGTTGACGTAATAACGAATTAAAACTACTTTTTAGTAGCGTATTCGTGAATCTTAGTAACATAGTGTGGCTGTCTGCTAAAAACTCAATGAATAATTAAATAGGTAAGTAAGTATTAATTAAAAGCAATTACGAAAATCAACTTCTGACTTTCTGATACACGCACGACCTGAGGTACACTACCTTTCAAAAATATTAACGAAGATAAGAAATTAATTTCGCGCACCAAATGCATTTAAAAACCAACAAAAATGTATAGTTTTAAAAATGAAAACGAATTCTTTAGCACTCTTATCTTCTAACAAACAAGGTAGAAAATGGAAAGTTTAATTATAAAACAACGGTAAAAATAATTTGGTAACAGTTCAGTGAAACCGGTTGCCACCTGTCACTTACCGATGTGAGGGCTGTCAGAACAAGTCAGAAGCGTATACACTTGAGGAGCAATTAGTTAGCCGCCCTATGTTTTTGAAGATTAGTGTTTTTACTAAACTAACTTTTTTATCGCGGCTTAGCTCTCGTGGCCGTGCATTTTCCGGGACCACAAAGCTTTCTAAATGCAACATAATTTTCAAAATTGGATCAGTACTTCCAGAGATAACCAAAAACAAGCAAAAAAAAAAAACAATGTTACTACTGTAATATAATTTTAACAAACCTTGAAACTATAAATATTATTTTCACTTTTGTTTCATTACCTAATCAGCTAAAGATAAGTTTAGTTGTTTGTAGGTACTTAACTTAAGTACTCATAACAAAAACCCATTTCAATTTATTCTCAAACTACTGCATTTACACGGACTGCACCTTGTTAGTTAGTGTTTACTTATAGAAATAATAGTCGCCGAGCATTAATACATACCTTTAATTATTATTTTCTAATTACACACAGTAAATGCTACAAACAAGTCTCGTTGATATCGAATATTTATGTAATTAGAATCGCATAGTTCGATATTATACGGACAACTTACCATTTATTGAGTCAACAACTAACATACAAGGCAGTAGGAAGCGAGATGATAATTATTATCCTTTAGAAGCAAAACATATTCTTATCTTAAAAATATAAAACACAAGCCTATAAACATTTAAAACGAAGGTTGAACTTAATTTATTCAAACACGTTAATAAATATTATGACCTTATTTGGGTACTTTTACTTGGCCGCAAGTGTACGCGATTAAGTACAATGTCAGCTACCTACTGGCACAGGTGAGATGTGGTCTTACACTTATGCAAATACGAGTACATCGGGTTTTACTTTCTTTGTATCAATATTAGTCATAACTGTGTGGGGCTTTTCTATACACGGTTGTGAGCAGATAAGGAAAGTAAAAAGTCTATATTTATACTTCTATCTAAGGAGTTTAGGCCCTTTCGATTGTGTGGTCAAGTCCTTTAATTATTTCTGTCTCTGTTTCTTAGTCTTCGCTTTGCTTGAAATTCAGTATATCAAACGTTACTAGCTCAAAAATTCGCCAACTTCGACATCGTTAAGGGCTGCAGAGCAGAGGTAGCTTTGGCTTCAAATTTTGGGACAAAGGGCAGGATAAGAGGTGGAACATAGTTTGCGACACAGTTCCACAAGCACCCTGCTACCTTGAAGTGCATTTATCCACAAGGAAATTATGAATTTCAATCTCTCGAAATTATTTAACAACATAAAAAATATTCTTCGGTAAATCATCCACAAACCAAAATAAATAAAGATAACTAAATGAACGGTAAACAACAAAGCTGGTATTCAGATCACGTCCACAAACGTGCGACTAATCGCAATTGCGGTTATACGCAAGTATGATAATGTCTGTACCGACCGGGAAACGAAGAAGGAAGCCCTTGTGATCGCGATATGATCCGAAGCTGCGGTTGTTATTCAGGCCATAAGACATGGTATAGAGAAATAGCTAAATAAGATAAATATGACGAATCCATGGACAGTCCGCTACAGGATAGATACACCGAGACCAAAAATCTGAGGAAGAAAATTTAATTTGGATACCAATCTCTGGAATCAATGAAAGATATTATAAAAATTGCAGTCCAAAATAAATCATTACCTAAATAAAATATAGTTTTGAAGTGAAGAGTCGGGTCAAGAATTTCATTAAGTATTAATAAATAATTATATTTGAATGATGTAATAAGACAACGTTGTGGTTTTAAAAGAAAATATAGTGACTAAAATTTAAAAGAGTATGTTAAGATGGTTTGGCCATGTTGAGAGGATGAATGAAAGGCGACTAACGAAAGGTATTTACAAGACAGACGTGAATGGAAACGCCGGGAGGGGACGCCCTAGAAAGACATACATATACCTTATTGGTGATGTTCTTCAGACAGGCCAGGTGGGCAGCACTCATGACTGGTGTGTGTGTATGACTAGAAGTTCGGATGTGAGTGAAGCAAAAGAAGTATATAAGGATCGTAGCATGTGACGTTCTGTAGTTTCTGCCTACGCCCATGAGAAAACGGCGTAAGTTTGTGTGTGTGTATGTATATAATTTGATTTTAATCAACATGATCATTGTAGTGCGTTGCAAATGAATGTTGTATTGATTCTATCAGACCTATTAGTTATATGGTTTTAACAGCAATTGTGGTTGGCAGATAAGTACAGAACTAATTTGCTACAGATATAATTTTGTACATGCTGCAACATTACAAAGTTTAACGTAATCGATTCCCTGTCTCTTCCACACGTAGGAAGAATACCTCAAATAAACCACAGACAGTTGTTTAGTTCGACAGAACTTCTTGTTTATTGATAACACGCTTCCCTGAGCAAACATGTCTTATGTAAGGAACTGATGTGTTTTCTATATTATACAGTGTGAGTCTGTGATGTAAGGAGGCAAGTTTGCCTACTAAGTTGCTACCACATAACTTAGTGGGAGATAAATCTGTTTTATGGTATCGTCTGCTGAATCCAGTAGTTACTTGTTGCTTGTCAATTTCGTAAATCGGTAGTTAGTTGTTTAACGGCCTGTTGACAGTTTGTTTACACAGTTCTAGTGACATCATTTTGGACAATACTTATATAAATTTGTACTCTACAGTTTTATGTAATAAATTATTAAGGCATCAGGAGTTGGTGTTTTATAAGATTCATATTGTTTAAAACACCTGCCCCCTAGCCAAGTTACAAATGTTTCGTATCGAATCTTATCCTGCCATCGTTAAAGCCTTCTATTTGTATGGTCTGACCACGTTACTTAACGTACAGATGTGTCATTACCATACATTGATTCGTTTTCTACTAGCGTTATCGATTGTAGATTGTCAACTTTGGGCGCTGCTCTCTTATCACCACTACACTCTTGCTACGTCTAATCCTTAGATAGATACCTATTTATTATTATATGAGTTAAAAAGTTTAACATTATGCCTGACCTCATTAAAGTTCATAGTGACACACACTATTTATATAGGAAGACCCGTTCCTATTTACAGCGTGCAACGTTAGGAGTAAAAACCTTTAAATTACTAAACATATAACACATTTTTATAACCACCCACAAAATAAACATAGATCATTAAAATATAGATAACATGGATCTATAAAGTATCAAAGGAAAAACCGTTTGCGGTCAGAATCACCATTCAAATAGCATAAAAGTATTATAACAACCGCAGCACAAGCCAACTGGGGGCAATAAATTATATTAAATGCAAGGGGCGACCAAGCAGAAGCAATAACATTTTAAAACTTGAGACAAACATCCTTACTGCTGTATGATGTTGGAGTAAGGAAGCGACGGCGTACCAGCGGGAGCTGGTGCGACAGCGGGCAAGACCATTACCTACTACAAGGATTTATTGTCTTATTGCTCCCGACAACCTTGTCTTCAAGGTTGGTCAGTGGGTTCGTAAATAGTACGAATACCAATTCGATACACACGTAGCATACAAAAAACGACCGTATTCGTTCCGCCCTCGCCGCCGAGGACCGCCGCGAAGTCCCTGTCAAATCATGTAAGCCAGTCCGCGTCCTGTGCCATAGTTAAATTCCAGTTAGATAACCATTGTAGTTTCTTGTCCGTTCTTCTCCACGTAGGCTTTTCCGAACGGATGGTAGAATCACTATATTAGATCCGGCCTCAGCCTGCCCCCCAGCGACGCCCTGAGCCGAGGTCCGACCCCGACTGGGGTAGCCCTCAGCGCTGTCGCTTTAGGTTTAGTATTTTGAAGCCTGGCCGGAGGCTAAGAGATTAGTCTCCACAGGGAAGCCCGGTTAAGCATATGTCGGTCACTTTGAATGTTTGCTCAATAAAAATAAAAATAAAATATCTTCCAAATCACATCATATATTGGACCACAGTCGAGAGAGACCGCAAAGAACTAAATTTACCACCATCGACAACCCAAGATAGACCACCCTGGTGTAAACGCACGAGGAGGCCCGAACTCAAATAAATTGGGAAGGGGCCCAAAGAAGACATTATAATATTATATTATTATCATACACTAGCGTCCACCCTAATGAACACGAAACAAGGGAAGAGAAAGAAGAACGAACAAGGAACAAGAGAAAGAAAGATTATAAAAATTCATAGTGCACCTAAAACTATCTAAGAATTGTTTTTGCTTCTCCCTTTTAAATCTATCCAAAGGTTCAGGTTCAGATTACTTTTATCGGTAAATTCGTCCATTGTGCCATTCACTCTTGTGTACAAAATAAAGTATTCTTAAGATAAAAGCTTTCGATTCTTAGATTATAGAATCTATATCTGAAAAGTTAGATGAAAACTGCTTGAAGTAGGTTCTTTCGTAATATAACTCGATTAATTATGGAGGCTCAGTTTTAAACTAAGTAGCAAATTATTAATGTCCTGTTAGTAGCAATTTGCAGTGTGTAGTGCGGAGGTCAGAGGGTAAACTGTTACACAAGAACTATGGGGAAGTAACATTTATTAAACCAGACGACAATTTGTACTTACGCACTTTGTTAACACGTAATTTCTAAACGAGATTACTATTCTGATAATACATTGTTTTATTTTACCGTTACCTACAAGACTTTCGAAATACAATTCTTAAAAAATCTGATATAAAATTATAAATAAAAAAATAACGTGACCTGCAGCCAGTATCTGAAAAGAGAATTGTCGCTAAATAAATGTGACAAATTGGCAAATGCGCTTTAATTAAATTGATGGAATGAATATGCAATAGCTAATCACATTACTTAATTTGGGGGGTTAATTTGTTTTAATGCCGCGTCAATCCAGAAATTTTCAAGCATGTATTTTACGACAATCAAAACATTAAATTACACTTCCATTTTCAAACCACACTCTTGAGCGTTTTAAAAAAAGTGTAATTTTTCAGCTTTTTGACAGTTCTCAGATTCAAAAGCATCTATATTGTCTCTGGTCACAGCTGTCACTTGTCCGACCATAATTCAAGATGCTCCTGTATTTTTATGAAGGCGAAGTCTTAGTTGTTGACATTCTACGTCTCAAGGCGGTATAGCGGTAGTTGGCAACGTTTCAATCGCATTTTTGTGAACACAGGAGAAATGGCAATGTTTACAGTCGATGACAATGGAAGAAAAACGGGTTTGGGAAGCTGAGCTTTTTGAAGTGGGAATTAATTATTAAGAAGAAGTATAAATTTCATTTTTAATAAAGTGAAACGTTTGTTATGTGAAAATTATTTGGGTCCGTTTTGGTGGCTTAACATTAACAATTATATATAAGGTTTGACCTACACTGGGAAGGATTTATATATCCTACCTATATATTGAAAGTTGTGGTAAGTAATTTTTATGGACTGCGTTTTTTAGCAAAAAGTACACGCAAAATTAGACTCACATTTTCAAAACTAATATACCGTAACGAGTTCGTAAATCTCATTTCAAAATAGTTATTTTCTTCACTCAACTAATCTTAACAAATGGGGGTTATTACTGGTATTTTCTCACGTTTTTCCAATAGAGTGGGTTCCAATAAATCCGTCGGCTGCAGCCCCCGAACAGGCCCTAACGATGCAGGGCATTACCCCTAAGGCTTGAGAGCAATTATTATAAAATTTTGACAAGTCAGCCGGCCATTATGCATTTCGTTAAGGGGAGGGTTCTTCGGGTTTTAGTGTGGGCAAAGACAGAGGAGGTTAGGGTTATACATATTTTTTTCCTGGTTTAAGAATATCTATTTCTGCACTTAGTAGTGTTTTCACTAAAATCAACTACGTTTACCTTTGTTAAGTTCAAGACAGCAACTTTTTAACTACCAAAACCTTCGCGAAAACTTGACATTTTAATTTTTATATCATTTAATTTAGATAGAAAATTACTTTACTCTATCCAATGAAATATATTTCTTAATGTTGTTGCAGTCTTCTTTTTAAATGCATATACCTACCTATAATTAAAAAAATGGCCAAGTGCGAGTCGGACACATGCACGAAGGGTTCCGTACCATTATCGCAAAAAACGGCAAAAATCACGTTTGTTGTATGGGAGCCCAACTTAAATATTTATTTTATTTGTTGTTATAGCGGCAACAGCAATACATCAACTGTGAAAATTTCAACTGTCTAGCCATCACGGTTCATGAGATACAGCCTGGTGACAGACGGACAGACAGACAGACGGATCGTGGAGTCTTAGTAATAGGGTCCGTTCTTACCCTTTGGGTACGGAACCTTAAAAAGTAAACTCTACCAACAAGATTTAGTATGTCTGACTTACCAGTTAGGTAATTTAATACTCGTACTATATGTAGGTATATGCATGACATTAACTGCGATGTCACTATTTAACATGAGATACATAATAACTACAGTGAAATACATAATAACCACCTCGCTAACTAGCAGTGCAATTTATCAACTGATGCACTAACCACGGGTCAGTTTGCATCGTTCCAGGATAATGAGTCTGATTTATAACGCTAACGATATACGTTAATACTGGAAAATATACTTCATTATTTTGAGTGTGGCATATTTGGCATTAGCCCAATCGCTGCAGAGTCAGAAATGGCAGGTCTGACGGAAGTTGGAATTTTTTAAACTTTGAACGTGTACTCACAATTAAATGACTGAACTATTTTTATTCATGACTAATTAACAAATTTAAAAAAAAGAATATTAAGGCAAAACTAAGGGCCTTCCACCGCTATAGTGTCGTAAAATGGTTACTTTTAAAGCACTAGGATAAAAGGTTTGGAAAAAAAAGTACATTATTTGAGTAACATGTTTTTTCGTGGAACTAATAGCTTTGCTTTAAAAAAATTATTAATAACACGATATTTTTTCGCTACATACGGATACTGCTCCAAAACGAATTGCAATCGAACACATAAAACGATGGCTAGAATTTCTTTATAACAGAAATAGCATATGTACTTATACAAAGAGTATTTTGCAAACAAAACTGTCCAAAAAGAGGGAAAATATTGATGTTCTGGCTCCGAGTGCCGTGTACTGCGTTATCATTGGGTAATATATAACTGAATATGACTTAACATGACTTTACGCGCATTATGTGCTGTGACATTGGTGGGATTCATTTTCAACAGACAATAGAATCAGCTGACTATTAATTTGTGACGCGTCTATAACTTCCTCTCAGAAACATAGAGGTTATAAAATCAGAACTTAATCTTCAACTAATCCATTTGAATCTACCGCAATTATTTAGTTTGGCTACATAACCAGCATAGAACAAGCAAGTAAGTTGACTATCCAATAAATTAAAAGTAATCAATCACTTAGCACTTTCTTCCCCGCTGTCCGCTCATGGCTCGCGGCGCACAACAAAGGGCGTTAATTTGACAGACACTTGAGCGACGTCGTTAATTACTTAACGCCTGGATGTCGCTAAGCTTGACACGCTGCGCTCCGGTTTACTTACATTGCGGTCATCTCTAGTTTACGTAAAGTTTACTCGCTGAAAATTTAGAGTTGTGAAAGAAAAACGGATTTTGGCTCAGCACAGGTGCAACAAACATTTGACGACAGTGCTCTTTGCAAATAGAACAATTTCTATGAAAATGCGTCGTCTATCTGGAAGAGCCTTTTTCCGATTTAAAGAATGTAATGGGGCTTTCCATAGCTTTATAAATTATGTCAATAAATAAACCTTGACTTATTGCAAGAGACAGGGAAAGTGTGCCTGGAAAACAAGCGAAGCTCTTGTAAAACTATTTCAGAAAACTATGGGTACTGTTGGTGAACCTCTGCTTTGCAAACATAGATTCAATTATGGATAACTGAAGTTTTACGAGGTGTTAGGAGACGCATGTGTCTAAAAGAGAAAATATATAAATATGGATGTATGGCGAGAGAGACCAATGAAAAGATGGAAGGATTAAGGACGTACTTTGGGACCCACCGCACTATTCCCAAACCACTGCAACTCCTGAAAGCCAGAATCAACAGTGGCGACCAAAAAAGCGCCGAGGCAATGAAGCTCGACGAAGTCTCGGAGAATGAATTTAACTGTCTTGGGACCCGCAACGAAATTAATCAGAAAATAATAATGGAGGAGTAAGAAAAATACAAATTTCCACTTCCCTCCATATCAAGCAGGAGACAGAACAAACAAGACCAATAGGCACAAAGGGTCGTTTACAACTGGGATAAGCCCAGTGGATAAGGACATATATGAGGACTGATATGAAAGAAAAGGGAGTTAAGGAGAGAGTGACAACGGTTTGCAGGAGAATAGAAGAAGAAGATGTGTTGCGCCGACCAAGTAACATGGGACAAGGGCAAGTGCTGATGAGAAAACTTCTCAGTGTCAAATGAAATCAAAACGCCTTTTGTTTTCATAGAAGATGTTTAGTTAAATGCTCAAGGCGCCATCTAAGCGATTATCAAAGCTTCTCATATTACTCCGCAAATATTATTCTACACTACGTTAATTCAATGGAAGCAATTATTACATAACGCCATAATCTCACATTTCAAACTGCCAGAAAATACTTTTACAACTGTTACTTTTTCACTTCACTGTGATAAAGTTACGTCTAATTTCTTTAAGCTGTACGGAGCAGACCAGTTTAAATTGAGCCATCTCAGTGGCGCTACTTGGAAAAGCAAATATTTGCGATATGTGCAAAATTCAGTAGATAGCACTGGTCTTCATAGAGCTTTTGTTCTTTCGTATGGTGGCTTAGGCAGAGTAAAAGTTATTGTTTCAGAAAGGAGAATTTGAATTGTATTATTAATAATAGTGAACATCATAATGAATTCGTAGTTGGTGCGTAGTTTTGATATGTATCAAAAGAAGTGTTTAAGTTTATATTTTAATATTGAAATGAAATTGTTATCAATAGGTACGGAGACACTGAAGACAACCTCAAAATCTTTTTGGTAATATTACAATTTTGTGATTTACTTTCGTTCATTTAGTAACTTTGTCTGTAATTCCTCTTACCACCACGTACAAAGTTACACTGGTCACAATCTAAGTTACTGTTGCGTGCGCCATATCATTACGGCGACGCCCAGGGGCCAGCAGAGTAAAGGTTAACGATGAAAGTTCCGTCTTGTCATACGTGTAAGGTATATCTTAGTTCCGGGCAAGTTCCAAGTTCCGATGATGAATCGCCGTGTCTTTAGAACAGTTGTAGTTACGATGTTTAGCACATTGTTTTCTAATGACTTAGGATATTAGTGGTGTAAATTATTGTTGTGTTGTTTGATAATGTCTTATGTTTTCTAGTTTTGTAAGACTCTTTTTGTTCGCTTTTTAGGGTTCCGTACCAGAAGGGTCCAAACGGAGCTCTAATGCTGTCACTGACGTGTCCGTCAGTCTGTCTATCTGTCTGTTTGTCCGTCGTCTGTCACACAGGTTTTACAACCAAACGGTTTGAGCTACAGTGTTAAAATTTTCACAGTATAAGCTATATATCTATAATAATATATATTATTATATATAATAGATATATATATATAATAATATATATATATCTTGTTGACCCAAAGCCATATTTTTTTTTTTAATTGGGTCTCCCATACAACTATCAGTGTTGTTTGTCGGTTGTTGTTGTATTGGTTGAGTAGATAAATACTGCAAAGGTTGTCTGTAAGAGATCGCCCTGTGCGATAAGACCGCCCATTGTACACTTGCTTTTATGTTTTTTTGTCCTGTATATATATTTGTGTGGTGTACAATAAAGAATATAATAAATAAATACTGTATTTTTGTTTAAAAAAGTATTGGAAAACAAAAGAATGAGAAGCTACAAAAGTCAGCTTTTTTACAAAATTTTGTTCCGAAGAATATTATAACTTCCCATTGATCTATGAACTTCAAATTTGGTGATAATTTTTTATATTATTACGTATATTTTACTAACAAATACCAATATATTTAATAACCAGATATTTTCTTTGAAATTACCTGATTTTTCCTATTACAACAAACTTGATTTTGCGTTTTGGTACGGAACCCTAAATGTGCGAAGTCTGGCACGCAGTTAACCAGATTTTTCTTGTCGTTACCGGGATGTTACATGAGTGTGCCACCGTAAAAATGGGCAACATGCGAACGCCATTGATTTTTGTCTGAATAAGTAACGCGTTGTCTGTGTCTAAATTAGTATCTTAGGCATGGCACGCACTGCGATTTTTATTCGCGCGAATTTTTTTCCGCGCATTCTGTGTCCTATGGAAATGTATGAAGCTGCACGCACTGCGGAAAAAAAATCGCGCCCAAATAGTACTAAAAAATCCGCGCGGAAAAAAAATCGCGCGAATGAAAATCGCTGTGCGTGCTATGCCTTAAGGTTGCCGTAGATAGGTGCGGTGCGACAATGCGACAAAGATGCGACCAGAATTTTTATAGATTTTTCTGCGGTTAACAGTCACAGAACAATTTCTATGAAAATAACTCATCATGCTTGCGGAACCTTTTGTATCGACAGCCATTCTGCTAATAATTCCTTTATCAACGAAATTAATCTCCACATACCCACAAATCAAAACACTACTATCCTTTTACTAACAGTTTGCGGAAATTCCCACAATTACTGGTAAAACAAAATGGTTTTTGCAACGAACATCGCGCTTGCAGATATAATACTGTACGGTGCCATCAGACCATTAATGGTGCAATATATCGTCATACTCCGCCCACTTCTGTGTGGTAGCCCACAAAAACTATGGCGTTTTTATTAATATTTTAATTAATTAGTTGAGCGTAACTACTGAATTAATTGTAATACCGCTTAAAAATAACTCCCTTAAGTGCTCTTTGAATGTTACCGTTGCCATTTTCTCAAAGTTTTCCTCTATGTAAAAATTAACAAGCTAATAATTTTGGTTAAAACAGATAACCCAAATTAAGATAAGTTAAGTTAAGAAGATTCAAATAGGAATCCTTTAAAAATCGGAAGCTCTATCTATACTTCTATATCTAGACTAATATTATAAAGAGGAAAGATTTGTATTTTTTGATTTTTGTATGTAACGAATAAACTTAAAAACTACCGGACCGATTTCAAAAACTCATTCACCGTTGGGAAGCTACACTATCCCCGGGTGACATAGGCTACTTTTTATCCCTGTATTCCCATGGGAATTGGAACTACGCGGATGAAACTGCGAGGCGTCTGCTAGTAATCAATATATAGCTACCCAAATGGCCAAGAGAAACAAAATAGGGTTCCCGTTGGAGTTGATCTTGTTTCTTATCCGCTGTAGAACTAAACTGGAAGTTTAGGTAATAGTTCTGTACAGGAAAACATAATTTAAATTTATTTTACTACCGTTTAGTGTGATCTGTTTATCTAAAAGATATTCTCAAACTTACCTAGCACCCATTCCCGTCACTTTCTTACGAAACATCTGCTAGGAAAACGAACAGTTATCGAATATTATCAAAGTGCCAGTTAGTCTACTTAGAAACGTTCAATTTAATGTTATAGTAAGAGAAAATAGTCGTATTATGATTGTTTTAGCGCCTGATTGGCACCTCGATGGCAGGTTCTTGCGTTAATAAAATTATTTGATTGCCAATCTTGTTACTGAATATTATTTTATCATTTCAAACAATAAAAGCTTTCTTTAATGGAAGTACCTTTTGCAATTATTTGAGAAGTTTGTTGTTTGTATCGATTCGTAAAAACAACATCTTACTTTTACATTGCGGCAGTATTTGAATTAAAACAAATTGTTGAGAATCATGAGCCGAACTTACCACATTTTTTTAGATTCAGCTTACTCTTGTAGGTTCACATATATATAAGAATTTTATATTTATATACTTGTACATTTCCGCCATGTTGGAAAAAAATTGTTGTTGTTGTTTTGCGATTTGGACGTTAAGAGAAAGAAAGAAAAATATTTAAGTGCCACAAAACGACATACAAACATTACATTTCAAGAACAAAAACAGTGGTGAAAGATTTTGAAAACTAAACCCATAACGATAGTTCTTAAATTATGTTAGAAAAGTAAAATAAAAGACAAAAAAATGCGAGTATAAATAAAAGCAGATGCATGTCTTGGTTGTGGCAAGAATGCTTCCACTCAGCATAATGCTGTGCCGTGGGGGGGACACAGCACGGCGCTGATTTTCAGTGGTCGCCTAGGACGTGACGTATGGATACCAAGGTCTGTAGCGCATGTAAAAATAGGTACAAAAACACCAACAAAAAAAATCAGTAAAGTATTTAAAATAAACTACAAATAAACTTTCTTTGAACTTTTGTTCTGTAGATACACAGTTCAAAACTATGAAATTAACACCACAAATAATAATACAGCATTTAATCCACCAAACACTTCATTAGACCATTCGCATTACCAACTAAGTTCTACCTTAATCACACTGGTACGGGTTAAGCAAAGTGTTTTATAAGCCTGCAATGAAGGCACTTAAGAATCGCGTGCCGACCCGCAGTCAATCATTACGAGTACGACTAGCTATCAGCAATCTTACCATCGACATTCACACATTTAAATGAGCTGTGGACATTAGTTTTTAAAAGGAAATTAAGAAAGCTAGGCTTGAATTGCTTATCTTAATCAGAAGGGAGATTTAATTAGAAGAAAAGTTGCAGAGATGTGTTGATTTATCTCTCTACTTGCTTCCGCCAGCGGCTTCGCCCGCGTGAATGTCGAAAATTATCCCGAGGGAACATATTCCCGGGATTAAAAGTATTCTATGTGCTATTCCAGACACTAATCTATCTCTGTGCCAATTTTCATCTAGATCCGTTCAGTAGTTTTTGCGTGAAAGTGTTACAAACATACAAACGCACACACTCACAAACTTTCGCATTTATAATATTAGTAGGAAGTAGGATGAGGGTGATCAATATTTAGATAAAAGTTGAGGTCCAAGGAACCGAAAGCAACAAAGGAGCGAGTTTAAAATGACGAAAAAGATTGACGGTAAAAGTGTTATATTTAATTTATATACAAAATAAATATAATTGATCACTACGGGTATATTCAACTTATTCCCCAGTACCTATATACGGGTAATACGTAGGTAAATCCGTAGAATAATTTATATATAAATGTTCGACATATCGTTGTTTTAAGTTTTATTCTTTTGAAGAAGTTGACATAATGACAAAATGAAGCGGGGAAAACTGTGTATCATGTATGTATGACGCTATAACTAGAAAAAGCAAGAAATTAATATTAAATCATTTGTTTCAAGAAATAATTTTGATACAGTAATCGCTATTGCTTCAGATTTTAGCATAAACAGGGACGGTTACCAACGTTAAACGCTTAATATTATTCTCACAAATAAATTAATACAAATGCACTCAAAAGATTATGTCTGCACGACATGTGTCACCTACATTTTAAATTATATCAGTCAGTTTAGGTGATGCAACAATTACTTACGTTTTACGCAATATCTCTTACGTACAAATGACTAATTAGACGACGACTTTGTAAGAGATACATCATTTTACATGCTCTTTTTAGCATTAATTAAAGCGCAGGCCTTAGGGCTTGTCCTCATCACCACGTCACGACGTCAAAAACTTGCCGCGGCGCGACACGTTGGCGTCAAGTGCTAATGCACGGTACGGGAATGTCACTGCAGAACGACGTGTCACACTTCGTCGGAAGCGGTACGTGACGATGCGATCGCTCTGTTTATGTTTAATTGTATTAGCGATTAGTTGTGCAAAAAAATCTGAGAAATTATTGATTCTGATTTATTGTTATCACTTTTTGAGGAATGTCTAGAAAGAGACTGCTAATTCGTGAGTGAAAAATTTACCAGAATTATACAAGGCTCGTCATCGTATAACGTTGCGGCATCGTGGCGTGCTTTTTACGAAACGTTAACGTGCCGTGCCGCGACACCGCACCGTTCCCCGTTGACGACGTCTCGTGAGTTCGTGACGTGGTGATGGGGACAAGCTCTTACTGGGAACGAAACGAAGCGAAGCTAAGTCCGTTTAGCTTTCCATGTACGAATAGGACTTTTTATACTTCGGTTCATACCGTGAATAAATAAAACCCATAGGCAGGCAATAATTGAAATATAAGGAAGACTATTATTGTAGCACTGTTCCTTTCGCCTGCTTATTTAAATTTTTGCTGTACCTCTAACAGGGTCTATGACAGCTCCTATAAATTTTTACTTACCACCTGTATGTATAGCGGTTACAATAAAGATATGATAGATTTTTAATTTGATTTGATTTGGGTTTGCTCTTGACTCTAGTCTAGGAGTCTAGATCAGGGGGATGACCATATTCTCTTAGAGTAAGGTTATTTTGAGTGTGCGTAAAGGGACAGATGTACTGTGTACAGTGTATATGGCTTGTATACATCTGTCCCTTTTTCCCAGTCGAACCATGATAGTTTTGACACGTCATAAGGGCAGAGATGACAGAGGCAAAGTCGACGACACAGTGAGCTTACCCAGAAGAAACCTGTTCACTCTATCTTTGAAGAGATTCCGGTTGAATGCGTTCGGAAACAGACGCAGATAGTGACTAGATTTGACAAATTACTAATTTAAATGCATCATTAATTTTACCTTGTTTAGCTCGCTTAGCTCTCATGTGGCATTAAGCGAAGCTAAACGAACTTAGCTCGCTTAGCTCTCATGTGGCATTAAGCGAAGCTAAACGAACTTAGCTCGCTTAGCTCTCATGTGGCATTAAGCGAAGCTAAACGAACTTAGCTCGCTTACGCTTATTCCCAGTGTGGCCTGCGCCTAAGTCGGTACGAGATACAACATTTTACTCTGTATTCCGATCTTACACATTATTAAGTTTGCCCGCGTAATATTACAGTGTTTTAAGTAGTGGACAGATGTCTAATTAATATGTAAGATTTGTTCTCTTGTTTTCTGTAATAGGTTACATGGTTTTCTTGTTTTGCGACAGCAAACGTGGTTTCTGAGAATCTGATGTAAGTAAAGGAAGATGATTGTATCTTTTAAGTTGTAGATGCTAAACACGTCACACCATCTTATACGTATTTATTGTTTTCCTCATCTCAGACAAATTACAATAAATGAATTGCCTATATTGCAATCTCTTACAAATTAAACTACAATATTATTGTAACTGAAATAGCGTGTTACCAACATACATGTTGCTAAAGAAACGTCATGCGAGTAGTAAGTGTGAAAAGGCAAAAAGAACCTCGCCCAAAAAATAAAACTACATTGTGTTTTCCTAAAATAATAATTGATGTTTAAATACCTTAACAAACGGCTAATTAAACAAATAACCAATATAATTTTTCATCCTAATATATTCTATTCTTCTTCTTAGTAGCGTATCGATGGCAAATACCGTTAATACTAGCTTCTGCCAGCGGCTTCGGCCGCGTAAATGTGGCAAATTATCCTGAGGGAACATATTACCGGAATAAAAAGTATCTTATGTGCTATTCCTGACTATAATATATCTCTATGCCAAATGTCATACAGATCCGTGCAGCCGTTTATGCGTGAAGAAATTACAAACACACTCAGAAACTTTCACCTTAATAATATTAAGTGTGATAGGTGATAAGTAGGGATTGTGTTTGGTCCAGTATACCTTCTATTGCAACATAACAAAAAAAGTGTTGTAAGAAACTCAGTCCTACCTCAAACTAATGACCCATAAACACACCATTACTGCGTAGAAACAGACGAGTAATGACTAATTAGTCCAGGAGATAAAACAAAGGGGCCGGATACGTCTTTAAGACAGCATGTGACGGCATAAGATAGTAATGAGTCATTACGACCCTCTGACCTCGGAAGGTAACAGTGTCAAGGCCTTAACTGACTCCTATACGGTATGAGGTTTTATAAAAGCCCTAGGAACGTAGGTTATTAATAACTTACACCTACATTTATTAAACACTGTTTAATTCGCTGAACTATAAAATATGCTGCTGCCATACCTTTCTTAGGCAATGAGCTGTAGTGAGTAGAAAATAGTATCATTAAAACATTACATTTTTTTTTTTTTATTAAATTTCACACATTGGAATTTGAAAAAAGCTTATTGAATTGCTTTGCATACCAGATTTTAATGTTAATAAGATTGATAAATTGCAATTATGTGAAGATTTATGAGTAGACAAAACTAATGTTATGAATACTGGTAATTTATTTATAAAACTGCGGTCCTTCGCCTAGATTTTTAGCTATCTGCTTGTCAATTAGTTAGCCAGTTTCAATAAAATAATCAATGTTTAGATATTCTCTCCTAGTCTAGGAAACAAAATATAAACACAGATTTGTTCGCATCTGAAATCCGAATCTCTTTACCGGATTCAAGGTATGGTAATCTTAATAACCATTCCATTAATAGACATAAGACGGAAGTACAGATAACTTTTTGCCGTCAAAAATATATCCGGAAACATCTCAAAATTATAGATTTTATTCTACTTTTCCGGCCACAACAAAACTTCCTTACGGCTGAAATAATTCTCTTACAGAGGTCGCCGTTAATGAGTTTCTTTGACTTACATTTACAATGACAACAACTATACGCAATGCAACAAAACCACGGAATAGAAAAATGCAGTAGTTTAGGTAAATAAATCGCATACTTACAATTTGCAGAAAACTATATAACATTTTCGCGGTGTCTCCACAGACATAAATACCCATATAGTAGTCATAGCGGACTTTTGTGAATCGGATGTTGGCTGCATAACCCTGCACAGTTGCTATTTTTGTGTTAATGTTGAAGTAGAAGATAGCATTGTATAACTGCCTCTTTCACTCCTTACGTTTGTCGTTTGTTTGTTGTTGTCCTATCTCGCTTACTATATGCAGTCTCAGATCAAATTAAAAGTCAAGATGGAACGTTGAAAGCAACAAGGTGAAGACGGTTAAAACTACGCCTTGCCGTATAAATACACAATTACACGCACACACATACCACGAAACTACCCCTTAGCTTGTTGTTGTTTGTCTTTATTATATGATCTGAGAGCTTGAATGACAAGCTAATAAGGCGTAATTTCGTTGTACTTGAGTGCAAGTAATTGTGTATTTTTACGGCAAGGCGTAGTTTGAACCGGCGTCACTTTGTTGTTTGCAACGTTCCATCTTGACTTTTTATTTGATCTGAGTATGCAGTATACTCGAACTCGAACTACTTTGCCTACGTTATGAAGTGAACTCATTATTGTAAACGGCCTATCTATCTATCTATGTCCTTTCTTTAAAGTTCTTTTTCAAACTAATAAAGATTTCCTAACCCCTGTCTACCGGATTGGTTCCAATCACAAATACTAACTCGTTTCTGAAATTTAAATCGTATTTAACTGAGCGTGGAATGTATATGAATCAATATGGAATGACGAAATAAAAAAGGGAGTGAATGAAAACTGGACAGTTTACGGGTCTCCCCCATGATCCGTCACGTTTAGAAGAAGAAAACGGGTTTCGACGAACCCAAATAACATGGGATTAGGACAGATAATGCATTAAACTAAGCGCAGAAATTCTGCTCAAGTCACTTTCGAGATCACTTTTATTGGACTACTAGCTGCTGCCAGCGGCATCGCCCGCCTGAAAGTTGAAAATTATCCCGAGGGCATATATGCCCGGGATAAAAAGTATCCTATGGGCTATTCTTGACTATAATCTACCTCTGTGCCAAATTTCATCCAGAGCCGACCAGCCGTTTGAGCGTGAAGAATTAACAAACATACAAACACACACTCACGCACACTCACAAACTTTCGCCTTTATAATATTATTATTAGTGTGAAGTGTGATGTATGTTTTGTGGAGTGTATCCGCACTCAAAACAGAGTTCCTTGACAGCTGAAAGCACGGATGCAAGTTCAATAGTACCTACTTCTCTTTTAGTGTTATTTTGTTTCATGTCACGCCCGAATGCGTGACTACACTTCCGTGCATTGAAACCGAGTCAATCTTCTGTTCATTTTATTTTGTAAGAATACGCATTGCAATAAAAACTTGTTACATTATATTATCCACGATTATTCTCCAACACGCAACTGGAGATAAGATCAGCCGAATGTGTATGTATTGAAGTTTTATATTTATTACGGCAGTGTATAAAGTAGCTTCATTACTGAAAAATTCGAAATATAAATAACATGTTTTTGATATATCGTATCGAATGAATTATTGAAAGGAATGTTGGTTCCTCTTTCTCTGCAATGTATCGTATTTCATTTTCAAAAGAGCCGTTTTTGGCAGGAATATATTTTCATTCATGAATCCATTCATACGCTTTTGAAGAACCGGTAGAAAAGTTAAGTTGACTTACACAGTTATTGACCCCGTTTCCATTAAACATTTGTTACAATAAGCGTATTAATAAGATAATTTTGACAAACATTATTTCAAGGGCAACTTCGAAAATCGAAAACAGATTTCGTCCCAAGAAATTATCATCATCATCATCATCAGCCTATTAATGTGCCCACTGCTGGGACACAGACCTCCTCCCTGTGAGAGAAATGAAGAAATTAAGGTTTTTAATACTTTCATCGAAATCCATCAGCTTCGAACTACAATCACTGCTAGTTTTTAAGAGGAAATGCGGTCGTAAATCCGACTGAATTTTCTAAGAAAAAGTCATACTTCGAGGTTTGGCTCTCGCCTATTTCTTTCTCCAATATTGGACCAATTTAATAGATATTCCATAAACTAAAAGGAGAAAGATATATACTGTGCCACTACGTTTTCCGTTTTTCATTTATAGTTGTCAAATCGGTACACTAGGCTTCTTTGACAGCGCAATTTTGAGCATCTTTTGATGGTTCTAGTGCTTCTAAAGATAATGTAACATCAAAAAGAAAAGCATAGCGGCACAGTATACGCGTATATCTTTTTTTTCAGTTCTAAGGTCTAAGGACTCAAATGCCACCTGAACTTTGAACCCTTAACGCATTTTCACCTAAAAATACAAATTCGTTCACTAAAATCATGCCAGTACGCCCAACATGAATGATGTCACAGTTTTGCTCGATTGTGTGCAATTATGTAAACTGTGCAATTTATGCACAGCACAGTGTGCATTGTGCATTATTCGTGCGATTTTCTCGTGGTGCGTCGTGACTCGGGCTTTCTATCACAGGGCATTATGGTTTAAACTTTAACATTACGCGGGTAATTTTAAGTCCTCATTTTCGTTACGTAAAAATTGTGTCAGCGTGTCCGCAGTAATATGTTTTTAGATTAACATTTTCGCTGTTAATTGGGATAGGTTTTCTCAGGGAAGTGTTACGTGGAAAACGTTAGAATTACATTTTGTGTTTCAACTACACGGTACGCATACGTAATGCGGATAGTGCTTGTGGAGAATTTAATTTAACGCCAGTGTAAAGTCACACGGTATAACTAATGTAGGTCAGGTTGTTTTTAGATAACGTTGAGGAAACAAGGCGGATTTAAAAAAGAAAATGCTTCCTATGAAGACAACATTATTACAACTATAAGAAGAGTTTTCATGTATGACAGTTGATACAAAAGAAAACTATCTATTGTGACTTTCATTTGTTCTTAACTGAACAGCCGGTCTCTTCTATAAACATATCACCGTGAAAACGAAAGTGGAGTTAGCTTCAAGTGAACTATCATTCAACTTTGTTTGAATGTATTGATAGCTTACTTCATGTTCACTTCACATAAGGCGTATATATTCCCAAATGTTTACACAGTACTGGCCGTGCGCCCGCTCCATACCAGAATATCAATACTCGTATTATATATATCTCCTTTTGGACAGTTTTTTTGACAAAATATTCTTTAATTTACATATCAGTTATGAAGAAATTCCAGCCATCAATTTTTCTTTGTAAAATATGTTTAACCATCCAAGTCGTTATGGAGGAGTATCCAAAAGTAGCGAAAAAATATCTTGTTGTTAATTATTTTTTTAGAGCAAAACTATTAGTGATATGAAAATGAACATGTTCACAAATAATTTACATGAATCAATAATATATATATATTTCAAACCTTTTAACCTAGTCGTTACTTAGAAGTATGCTTTAGAAAGTTACCGTTTTACGGCACTAAAGCGGTGGTAGACCCTAAAGTTTTGATGGTGAGATTTTAACAGAACAGGCTGGCACATCTTAAACATTTATATGAGCTGATCGCGTTCAATTTCTATGAATAAATTCGCCCTTGTTATATAGGCTTCTATTATTTTCACCAAGACAGAATCTATTCTCAAAATAGAAGACTTGATTTCGTAATACATTACTAAATTGGCCCTAACATTTAAATTAAACTTTTAAAGTCGCACTGGCTGGCTACACACGTTCTACCAGCCATAAGTTCATAACAATCTCAGCGTGGGTAATTTTCCAATCACGACTTCTAAAGCGCCTAACCTACAGGTTCTGAACCCGTACCATGAGCTCTTAGAGCAAAATTATTTCCATTGTGCGTAAGGGACATAATGTACATGACTTCTATACAAGAAGTAACGGAAAAGAACGAGTCATTTAAATAAAACTGATTCTGCTCATGTATATAAACAAATTTATCCAAGGAAATCAGGCAAATTCTCAAAAAAAAATTGACCTCCCACACAAATTTTGGTCAGCTGACAACTCTGCATGTTTTTTTTTTCACCTGTATCTTAGGCACAATTGAAATTACTTTGCTCTAAGCTCATGGTAAGGGCCCTGAACAGATTACAAACTCAATTAGATTGATCAAGCCATTCAGAGGACTTGTTCATGAATAACTGATGTCATTCATCACCTTTAGTCCATATAGTTCTAGTAACTAAAAACGTAACTAGTTTAGTCTCTTTTTAGCGTGTGTCAGGGCTATGGCACTTATAGATTCTGTCCTGCCCCCCTAGCCAAGTTACAAACGTTTTGTATCGAATCTCTTTCTACAATCGTTAACGCCTTCTATTTGTATGGTCTGACCACGTGACTTAACGTTCAGATGTGTCATTCCCATACATTGATTCGTTTTCTACTAGCGTTATCGATTGTAGATTGTCAACTTTTATTTCGGAATGTTTATCTTTATCAAAGAAATGTATTATTTTATTGACTTCAGATGTCGCTACATCAATTTTGTTATGATACCCTTTTTCATTAGTAAACTTATACCACAATATGATATTTTAAAAAAAGGTTCCTATCGACCACCTCTAAGGGAATCTCTTTCTAATCAGAGCTTTAACCTTGTCATTCTTAATTTGTCTTGAATCACAAATTTTATTCATCGCCTGCTTTTCTGGCAGATGTCTTCAATTTCATCTAACCAACTTACTGTCTTTTGGTAGGTAACATAGGTGGTAAATAGTGATGTGAATGATAAATTCATTTGATTCTTTCTACGTTACGAACAATGTTTTCTTAAATCTTCTTTCTCTCTAAGCTACAATATAAATATTCGACACAATCTTCACCATGACCTCTGAAAGTTGGGCACTAACCTAACCTAACAGTAGTCGCAGATATATAGCGTACATTCGCACACACAAAGAATTCTTGATAATATATTATGTAAATGTATTGTTCTAACCGGATTCACGGTCCATAACGGGCATACGTTTATCTGTTTTTTGTTATTTATAGGTATTACTTTTAAATCTAGGCTGCAAGAACAACACCTTTGCTTAATTGTTTTTCCAATTAAATTTTGCATTCACAATTAATGAATATTGTGTTAGGGCTGGTAAAGCATGAAACACAGCTATCGAAGCGATTGTCTTTAGCAAAACTTGAAGTACATAATTATTGAAGATTAATTTTCAACAATCTTAGCCGAAAGATATCTTCGGCTGGATATAGGCTGACCCAAGCATATAGCCACAACGTCCTGTCATATCTTACCACATCCATTAAGCCGGTGTCTTCCCGCAACCTTCACGTGGTTAGCCATTTATTTTGTGAGACGGTAATTATATATAACAAATCAATGTAAAACAAAAGACATAGTTTCGCATATAATTTTACCGAAGTTAAGAGATATCGAACAGCTCTCTGTCAAATCATCATCATAATCATCATTTCAGCCGAAAGACGTCCACTGGTGGACATAGGCCTCCCCTAGGTGTCGCCGCCGCTGGATGCGATGATTGCATCGATATAATCCCTAAGTTTAGCCGAGGACTACTTAACATTAAATTTAAAAACCTCATCTTTATATAGGTGCGGTACATTCTCCACGTGCATAAAAGACATCACACTTTAGCGCTCACAAAACAGACTTTTACCAAAAGCTTCCGCGAAATTTTAATCGAAAATACCGCAAGACAGGTATAAAGGTGCTCTTCCACTATGTACCGTAACGATATGTAGAAAGGCTCGTCCTTGAATACCTGCAGCGGTGGGTCAGTGACCATGTGAACGAACCAAAGTGGCGAACATTATAAATTTTTGCCGAACTTCACGGGGCAACTTTGCCGGGTGAGTTACGGATTATGTGGTGCTTTTAGTGTAGCTGTTACATGTTAGTTAATGATAAGGTATGGGGAAAGACATACGTAGGCGATTATGAACTTCCGACTTCTGTATTACCTACTGCACCGGTGTGAATGTGGTGCGTATAAGATTACATTGACTACACTTGGTTATTATATGTAAACTAATATACTATGGAGACGTAAAATCGTTAGTTAGTAGAATAACTAAAAGCACTAAACTGACTACGAAATATTTTTTCATGTATGGAAAGCCTGAATAATAGAATTGCTGTAATAAGCTAGCCACATGTTTGCTGAAAAATGTAGCTATAATATGGTTCTTGTAGGATATGACACGAGAGCAATGCCACGGAATAAGTTAGCAAGAAAATACGATCTTTGACTTTATTTAAGAGTGGTTCTGTCAACAGTTAACAGAAAGAGCATAACACTTAAGTACATCAATCCATCTTACATAATAAAAATAAACTAACAAGTAACTAACACTCAATTGTTTAACAATCATACAATAACAAACATTTAATACTCTATCACACATACACGTAATATAATTACTAATAAATAAATCACGTAATAGTAACTAAACGTTCTCAATAAAATAATGTTACACTGCAGTGATTGACAGATCTAATGCTATTATAATAGGTGATATTGTAGGTGCGGACTCATTACGACGAATAACTAAAGATTGTTCGGATAAGGGCTTAGTAAATTGGTTTTATTCTGTCTTGTTTTAATTGGTATTTAAGGTAACATGGGTAAAACAATTGCAAGTATTAAAAGTTTATAAGGTGTATTAGTGGCTTGCTTCTTATACGTGCTAGCCAGTGATATTAAGAAAATAATTAGCATGCAACTAAATAAAGAAAGAAAGAATGAAAAATATTTATTTGTGACCCGCACAGGATACACGAGAAATAAGCATACAATTAAACAATAATAAAAATAAAACCCCGTGCAAGACCAAAAAGGCTCCTATCTCAGCATGTGTAGCGATATCCGAAAAAGGTAATAACAAAAAAGAAAAAGAAAAAAACGAGTTAAATTAAATTTATTTTGTATATTAGTTAAATATGACATTATATTATCTCAATTATTTAACCTCAATTAAAACTAAATGAGGTCGCTGTTTCTAAGATAACAAAAGGCACAATACCAAATTGAAAATAGGTAACTTCGATGGTAAATATGCCATCATCGCTTATCAGGTAGCGGTAAAATTAGCCTTAACAAGCCTCCAATCAAAGTAAGTATAAAACCTAAAATGATCTTATTGAAGACCTGCTACAAACATGTTTTCCAAATAGATAAGTAAATATTCCTAACAGATCAACGACAGCTACGGACGAAAATAAATTCAATAATTTTAATATCTACATAATGCATGTCTGAATAACTTCGTCTAGAATCTAGACATATGCCCATCGCGTGCTTATTAAGCATGCTGCCAGCCACTGAAGCACGAGACTTGCTTGACCAAAACAAACTTTGATTGAAAGCCCTACAGTGGTGCATTTTAGTGCAGCGATGATAACTGAATCGCTGATTGATAAAATGATAATGCAGTGAAACATACATAAACACAAACACGCACACACAGTAATAGAAATGTGTGAGTAGGTAGAAGTGATCTTTAAACATGCAAGGGATTGTTATTAGGTTGCAAATCTATGGAGAGAATTCTAATTTATACAATATCTAATTATACATTGTATAGTAACTAAGTTAGATTCCTAGACAAAGTGACATTCATTCAATGGTAACGATGGAAAATATCCAAAATGTTTGAAATTGACTACGTGAAACTTCGGTAGCAAATGTCCCATAATATTTTGGATTTTTTGATAATTGTTGTGACTATCAGAATCTAAAATTGTAAAGGCCGTCTTCACGAAACCATTTTCAACTCAAAAATCTGAAACAATGAATTAAAGTACCAAATGCGAAATGCTTATGTACTTTAAAGTATTAAGAAATGAAAAGTAATTCTTGCATTATTATTTAAAGAAAATTGATGTTTGTTTCAGGTATCATCGTGGAAACAACAAATCTTATTAGCAAATCGTAACAGTAAATCAAACTAGACAAGTGGTCTATTGGTTTTGTAAAATTATTTAAAGCAAAAACAGCCGACAGTCAATGATTTACCGACGCTGTTTCCGTTCTGTTATTATTTTATTGTTATTCGATTTTAGACTGAATAACGGATGTATGCAGATTCTAGATTTGATACTAAAGTATGATCCTTCGAGCCGGATAGCCGGGATCGACGGATCAGTAACATACATTCAGTCTGGCAGATCAACCTAGACATCCTAAAATAATTATGATGACAAAATTATTTGTGGAATAACCGTAGGTACCTCAGTTAAAAGTGCAGTGGTTTTCCCACGAGACAAACCTTTAAAGAAAATGTTATAATAAATATATGAGCATTGATATCTCGTAAGACATACCAATAAATCTAATGATACTTGTTATATTTAGGTTTTAGCTTACAGATCATGAAAAATCTCCTTTTCATGGGTAGTCAGTCGATTGAAAATGGTCTACTTTTCGGACCACAATTCTTTTGATAAGCTAGTCACGTAAAAATTTCATCGAATAAAATAAATCCTAATTATCCTTTTCAACTATCTAGCTTCTTACAGTTACAACATGTAAATCGAGTCACAAATCCATCATAAAAATCTAATTATTATAATTACAACTTGATGAATGAGAAACGACGGTGCAAGTCCACTAATTAATATTAGACTAACACTAACTTACTACGCTATATCAATTGGACCAACAGGATATAGAAAGCAACAACTGAACGACAGAAGATTGATAGCTGTTCAAAATAATAATTATTTCTTTG
Source organism: Orthosia cruda (assembly GCA_964057195.1). NCBI lineage: Eukaryota > Metazoa > Arthropoda > Insecta > Lepidoptera > Noctuidae > Orthosia > Orthosia cruda. The sequence goes on along the minus strand of OZ059831.1, from coordinate 39,771,252 downwards.
GTTTATCGTTCAATTAACAAATGAGTGTTGATGATTAATTTGTTGGTTTATCTGTAGTTTTTTTGTTATATGCTTTGAAATTTACACACAAAATAAACAAGATAGTTGGGAGTTAAAATAGGATAAAACTAAAAGGAAAAGGAAGAATAAAAAAGTCGTTCCATTAAGACATCGTCTGTTTGATTAATTTACCAAATTACGTTGTTAATTGCATTAGCCTCATAAAAACCTAACGTTAATAGATTTTTTGTAACCGAAATAACCAATAAGTATTCAATTAACTAACGGATATCAACTTAATAAAACATTTAACAAACTTATTAATTGAATACAACTATTAGGCTGTGCTCTTACTTGTGACAAACTAGATTTTAATAGGTTATTTAGTAAAAAAAATTACATATCTTAAAGGTTTATTACAAAGATATAAAAAATGATTATGTGTAGCAGATCTCTGAGAGTTATATAACATGTTTCTTATTTTGTAATATTTTAATAAAAAACATACATTTAAACATATACAAAAAACAGAGGCGCAGGCGGTCAGGGCTCAAGAGAGAGGAACCTCCGAACAATACGAGCCGTGTCCAGAATTACCGTTTTCTTAATCAAGCCCTTGACCCAGCCACATAATGTGTGCCTCCTAAGGTGTTGGTCGAGGCTCGTGGCTAATATGCCATTGGCAGACACGACTATCGATACAATGATCGCTGAGCCCACATCTCACATGTCGACAACCTCGCGAGCCAAGTCAAGATACTTGATTTGCTTATCTTTCTCGGCTTTCACGAGGTTCCCGTCATGCGGGACAGTTATGCCAACAATCATTGCACGCCTCTCGATTCGGTCCACCACCACTATATCAGGCTTATTAGCGATAATAGTCCTGTCAGTGATGATGGACCGATCCCAGTACAATGTGATATTGCCATTTTCCAGAACTTTAATTATTATTACTGATTCAATTACGTAATTTCATTTATTTAGAGAAAACCACACTATTGCTGAGTGTCAGATCTAAGTCTTAATAAATTCAAATCTTTCGTTAAACGTAAGTTGTGCTGGGAAGCGTTTTATACAATTAAAGATTACCTTGAGGACAAAAAGGCTTGGGATTGAGCTGCACCAATTAATTTTGATTTTTTATTATATTTTGCACTGTGAATTTTGTTATTATATTTTTTTTTTGGTTTTCTTGCAATGACAAGAATATTGTGAATGTGAAGACTATGTGGATCATTCTTTTTTTTTTGTTTTAATTTTAATTTATCTTAATTTTCTAATCATGGTCTGGCAGTTTGAGTAGTTTATGCGGCCTACCCGAATGTCCTTTCTTTGGTATTGTTCGTCGAATCGTTGAGCTACTTAAATTCTGAGTTGAGCTGCTCGGTTATTGACAAATGCGTGCACTGACTTGACAGGTCCACTCAATCTGGCTGGTTCGTTCCTCAAAATATAATTTCAGACATCAGTCTACATGGTCTTCACATGATCTAACCAAGATTTTGTCTGGACTTTAAAAGAGACTGTGACCTCTGAGTTTGTTTCGGCCTTTCTTCTCAGAGTAGTCAGATAGGACACGCCGACCTCATCTAGTTTTAAAAAATACGTTCGACATGTATAAGTGTTTGTACAAACCAACTTACAGAAATAAAATCATTTATCATTTACTTATCATCTCACAAAAATGCACAATTACGCCGGGAAAAGGATATGATCTATTCCTAATAACGGAGAAAAGATCTCAAAAACACACAATTAAAGAAAATTAACACCAAGAAGATAAATAAGGAACCTGCATAACGTTACTTCAAACAGATAAGGATCGCCGCAGACGTGTATAAAACAATTTCATTGTTCCGGCTGGGAATACCTGGCCGTCTGCAGCCCGCCTAACCCCGTGGGAACCATTGTGTGCGTAACAGGACCATAGAGGACGCTTGCTTCATGCTTATATGGTCAGCTTTGTATGTGGATAACGGTGGATTGATATTAAAATTATGAGTTTAAATCGGAATTTACGTGTCCCACCTTAAGAAAGAAAGTATACTAACTCAAAAAATGCAATTAGTGGAAAAAACCAAGTCTAGAAGTCTTCAAAAAAATATTATATAATTATATATAACGAGCATCATTCGTAAGCATATAATTTAATTATTATTAAGTATTTTTATAGCTGTCAAATCTGACTTCTTAGATTGTCACAACTATAGTATTACAAAGAGAAACACAAACATTTTTTATTGACTGAATTGTAAAGTGACCGATTTACAGACTGTCTCTTTCTTACTCATAATTTGGGCTCTTTTTAGTTTAAAGCAACATCAGAAAATACAGGAATTTTGAATTAGATCACATTCTTTCTAAGGTTGCGAAGTTTGTAGACATAATTACATGGACCTTAGACTTGGTGATGTTCTTCAGAAAAGTGTGTAGTACTTACAGCCGGTTTCTTTGTTTCAGCTTACCTCTATGGAATACAGGTAACAATGTACTATGGGCCAAAGCTATATCTGATCACTTTGAAAACAAAATCCCGTGCACAAGATGACCACTGATGCATCCGCCCATTTTGCGTCGAACATAGCCAAATGACTTGTTTGTTTTTTGCCATCTTTTTTTATTCCAAAAACAAGGGGCTGACAGGTACTAGAGAAACAGCCACCCGATGCTGCGATGCTATTGGTTGATGATTATAATTCGGCGTTAATTTAGCGGGCGAGCCCTGCAAACAGAAATAGTCCTAACGGTGATCAGATATAGCTTTGGCTGATTGTACATACACTTCCACGCTGCAGCCATCCGCTCACGAACGGATGGAAAGATTTGGTGGAGGTGTAGGCCCTTGATGAAAGTAGCCCACCAACATTTTCATTCGGATAAAAGTTCCTCCTAGACGTCAGTCTGTTGTTTAAATAATATAGAGATTTTTACACGGTCACTCGTCGTTAAAAAGTCCGCGTCCATGGTCTCACTTGCGGAATAGTACATTGCAGCTCATTGCATCTATGTATTGTGGGTTTTACAAGTATGGAGTAGGTTTTCAAAATTAATAAACAGTTGAAATACCTGGAAGTGCTGATCCCGTTACGAAAATTTTTAACTAACAGAAAACTACACCATCGCTAAGTATACCTTTTATTCCGGCAATGCATGCCATGGCAGCGAAAGCGCGGGCAAAAGGTAGTAATATTTTTTTTTTATCGGAAAATTCGTACCGTACCTCCCTACAATCACATATCGCAAAAATAATATGAAAAGTTTGCATTTACATTATAGGGACAAAGAAAATAAACATGGACATCACACTTTGTATTTAAACAAGTTTTATTTTTGTGATAAGCCTGATGTTGAACTCGATTCCAACTGATGAAAAGCTATATAAGTGTATAGATGAGATCTATGATGGAATGAGTGAGCCTAGTAGATGGCTGTTCTTTAAAAACTTAAGTCGATCTAACTTCCGGACCTCAAAAGAAAGTCTAAAATGTCCATCAAGCTTTTTGCTTCTAAAGTATAAGTTTAATAGTCTGTTGTTTAGAAGACCTTACCGCCCACATGATTTCCTCCACGTAATACTGCAATCTACGGCTGGTAGGCTCATCAATCAGACTTTCTGAATTTGCGTGCTAAAGCGGCACAATCGGGTCGGTGGTCTCTTTTGGTTACCAAAAAGCGCAAAACGACCATCATCGCAAAGCATTTTGGACTTTGTGGAATTTGAAATAGGGTTTGTGATGGTTTGTTGAGGTGGCGTTCTGTGACTTATGGAAACGTGAAACGTGTGTAAAAATATTATAGTTACCAAAAAGCTTATAGTGAATACCACTGCAATGCATTTTGAACGTTGAAGTTTTCGTTTTAAGGCTTTTGTTGGTTTGTCGTTGATGTATTCTGTGACTTATGAATAGGTGAGTTTTATATTGTACCTGCACGTACTTCGACTATGTTTTGAAAATGTTTTCCAATTTGTTACCCCTTTTCGTGCATTCGTAAATGCAACTGTTGTGTAGTTAAGTTTTTGTACTTACGATTTACATATTCGAATCTTGATAATGTCAGTTCGTTAAACGTTCAAATTAGTACCTGCAACAAAAATATAAAATGCGAATTAAGATATTTTACTTAAAATTCACACGATAAAAAAAAACTGTCACTTAACGAAACTGACATTTCAGTTTCAATTTCACTTAAAAGTCTTAATTACAAAAACGAATGCAATATTTTAACAATAAAATCATGTCACACAAATAATGATTTTCAAGTGCTCCAGTTCACATAAGTTCGATATCGACACCGGCAAAAGTATTAACGACCTACATAATACATTATCGATAAAATCACGTGGATCAATATTTCAGTGTGAAACTGTACTCATTTCTTTATTCTGTACTTTTAATCACAATTAAATGAGTAAAACGATTCTCGATTTTTTTTCTCACAGTAAATGTGAGAACTGTAGAGTATGCATTAAGACATGACTTGACTTAAATTTTATAACAGAGTTATGTAAATAAGAACCGTGTTTATGGTACAGATTTGGGTAGTCTTTGGCGTTTACTATGGATGGTTATAAGAGTAGACGAAGACGAAATAAACTATGACTTGTTTTGATAGTGGACCTTAAATATATTGGGATAATGTAAGGAGGGTGATGGTTGGGCAGAGTTTGATGATACTAATTATAGTAATTCATATGATGATACTAAGTATGGAAAGTACTAGGTGGACGTAAAGGATTACCGAATGGATTCCACTAGAAGGTAAAAGAAAGCAAGGAAGACAAAGAAAGAGATAGAGAGATATATTTACCCAACATTGTGGACCAGACTGGAAGCAGAAGGCGCGCGATAGAATCGTGTCATTTAGGGGAGGCCTACGCCGCAGAGGCGACTGCTACGAATAGCGATGGAAAACGCTTATAAAATAAAGTAAATAAGGAAGTAACAGATTGAGATTTAGAAGAAGAATTTCTTTTAAAAGTATTTTCAATATTTTAAACAGTGTTTCTATCACAGATATAAATCTAAGTAGATGTCGCGATTGTATGTACTTCGCGTGTCAAAAAACGGAGTAAAGTTACGAAAAATGATCGTAATTTGAACTTTTAATTTAGCATTATCGGCACCGGCAATCCACCGAAATCTAGAAAAAATCCTTTTTATGCCATATTGAGCTGTAAAGACTTTATAGAAAAAATTGGCCGAGGCATTGGAAATGTTTCATTGGTAAGTAAATTTTTTTTTAAGTTTTGTGTGAAAAAGTGGCACGCTTGGTTTTCATACAGATTGGAGGAGAGATTTGCGTTATCTAGTTAGATTTATGTCACTGGTTTCTATATTTAGTTAAGTGTAAAATTTTTAAGTAGTGGCTTAACGGGCATTTTTCATATTTTTTTTTTTTTATAATTCTTAGTACTATAAGTGCTTGCCTACTATTAGGTGGGTATTTAATTCAGCAGTCACCTACAATTAGGTATGTAAATGAATACTGAAAGCTGATAAAGCTGGAAGGTAGAAGACATGCCGTGCCAACCCGTAATCCAGACAATTACTGTCCATACCAGGTTGCCTGGAAGAGATCGCAGAGTGCGATAAGGCCGCCCATTGTATGTGTATTAATTTTAATTTTCTTTTTATAATTGTATTTTAAAGTGTAATAAATATAAAAATATAAAGCATATAATATATAATAAATATACATCGTTACATTTTGATCGTTTAAACCCCGTGGAGGGTCTATCCGGTACATGAAACATACAAACATAACTTTCGTTTTGGAAGTCGGTGTTGCAAAATGATAAAACAAGTGGTATCAAAGACACCGACTGCCGAAACGAAAGTTATTTTTGCACTTTTTAGTGTTTTGCTTTTTTATTATTTTATTTTCACAAATCGATACTGTTTCCGGATCAACCCTCCACGGGACTCAAACGACCAAAATTTAACGGTGTATAATAACGGATAAGAACAGGAAGCCGACAAGCCGTACCGGAAATGTGGATATCCAGATATTCTAGCTTGGAAAACCGAAATTTCTTAAGGCCACTGACCAAACATCTTTATTGCCTGACAAACCTATATTTCTCACAGGAAAGTATATCTCAAAGGAAAATCCTTTCCTGACAAGCCTCTCTTAGCCAAACAAGTATAGAAATATTAGCATACAGGTCAAGTTATCTACCATAATCAGTATTTATATACAGTAGCTATCTTATAAGTGATTTTAATTAGTATTGAAGCACTTTAGATTAAGATTCCAGTTTCTTGCTATTTACCAAGTGTATGTAATTGCCGTTTCGCTAAGGTTATTTGTTGTGTTAATTGAAAATAAATTTGGTACCTACTCGTCTATCTACTGCCCGGTCATGTAAGGTGTGATATATTTAGCTTGGCCAACAGTGACCATATTAGACTATATCATACATTACGCAGTACATTCTCGTATATTGACTTAATGTCCTATGTCCTGGATGGCGTAAGAAAGAGCCCACGTTGACCTATGTGTAGGAATAGGAACTTTCATCATTTCGCGTAAGCCAGTATTCTTCGTCATCTGCTGTTCGTCAAACTGCCACATCGAAAAGACGCAAATACAGTCTGGCCGTACCCTGACCAAAAAATCAGCATGAGATTTGAGCATTCCTATTGGCCTAGCGGCACTGGTGGCTCATGAATTACAGTAGTGAATACGCCCAGATTTTAGAATAAAATCTTTATAAAATCGAATAAAGGTCTTTTGAAAAAAGTAAATCTTACAAAATGTTCGTTTTCAAATTGTCTATCCATTAGTGTTAATACAAAAAAATATTAATGAAGACTTTACGAGGAGATGCATGCTATCAATAATTATTTCTCATTTATGATTTTGTTGGAAGGAAATTAGTGAAACATATACTACACTTAAAAAAAAAAAGAAATCTACAATTTTGGAATCAATAATATGTAGTAATTTAATGTATTTTTATTAGTTGATATTTCATTTTAAATAACGAGTAGATAGCTTCTAAAAACTGCACGAAAAACGGCTAGCGCGGCGTTTTGCTCGGGGTAGCGCCTGAATTCGAATAAGTGCGTGTAATTCGTGGGAAGACAGTACGTTCGCCACTTCCGGCCTTCTTTCTTCAAATCGAGTCGTCGTCAAAGGATCAGTCGGACATCAATAACGCCAGGTGCTGTGCAATTCCTCAAACCTTAGAGTAAGCGGGTCGCAAATCCCTACTGTCGAAAGCAGTAGGTACGAGTATATCGCAATTTCTGCGGTGCGTTTAATTCGCGCATCCATTTTGGTGTCGATGATGTCCGACCGGCCAAACGTATGCCCACCTACAAAGTTAAATTCAACATTTTAAACTGTTTTGCTTGTACAACCTACAATTTGATCGATAAAACTAATGACTACTAACTATAAATAGATCAACAAAACAAACAAAACCAAAACTATTTTTAGATGCAAGCACGACAGATAAGTTGACACTTGACAGGACAATATACTCCCAAGGTTCGTTATATCACGATAGTCAGTGATAATAAACTGTTCAATATGTATCATAACGTTCGTTCGTTCATAATCGTTGTAACAATATACTATGAAGTAACTAAGTTACCTTCAAAGTAATGTAATCATGTTCTGTGCAATTTATAAGATGTCAACATAAGTAGGTTAAGCCTTATTAATATTAGCATTAACTAGTTATGAACTTAGTATATTTAATGAGCGAATAAAATATTTAAGTGAGTGCTTAAATTAATATTTAAAGAGGCATAATAATAAGCATGCTATTAGTAAAATTACTGCCAGTACACAATCACTTTTTTCTGCTGACTGGCAATTTTTTAAGTGAAATCTTCTTAACCATATAGAGTGTTTTTCGGCAGGGACAAAAGTCAGCGTCATGCTAATGTGACGTATTTTCAGTTTTAACTTTTGTTTGCAATCCATGACTGTAATTTTTTAGTGTTCCGTACCCAAAGGGTAAAAACGGGACGCTATTACTAAGACTCCACGATCCGTCTGTCTGTCTGTCCGTCTGTCACCAGGCTGTATATCATGAACCGTGATAGCGTGATAGCTTGGTTGACTGGTAGAGAATGCCTCAGGCATTAAGTCCGCCTATGTATCTGTATGTTGCATGAAGTTTTAAATAAATAAATAATAGCTAGGCAGTTGAAATTTTCACAGAAGATGTATTTCTGTTGCCACATTAACAACAGATACTAAAAACAGAATAAAATAAATATTTAAGTGGGGCTCCCATACAACAACGCCCGCTCGGTGCCAGAATATCAATATTGGACCTCCTTTTCGACAGTTTTTTTGCAAAATATTTTTTGATTTACATATCCCTTGTAAGTTTTTCTGAGTAAAAATACTTTAAATATCCAAGTCGTTTTGGAGGAATATGCAAAAGAAACGAAAAAATATCGTATTGCTAATAATTTTTTTAAAGCAAATATATTAGTCGTAATTATGAAAAATACATGTTTCACAAATAATGTACCTACTCGTAACATTTATTTTTCATATCTTTTAACGTAGCCGTTACTAAGGTGCTTTAGAAAGTAACAGTTTTACGGCACTAAAGTACGGAGTAAGGAACTTAAGAATTTGTACAGATACCAGAGAAGAAGAATTTATTGATGAGTGTAGTCAAAACTCAGGTTCAATGATTTTTGGTAAAGATTTACGAGTAGCTTGGTACCCAGAAAAGTCAAAGTTCTTTTCAACCAAGTTAATAAACTTTTCTCGGACCAGCGGTTTTAGCTAATAGGTAATAATTTACTTTCAGGTGTTACATTTTACAGCTAAATTGTATAAGCGCACGTTGCTTATCTCAAACAGGATCTTTAGTATTATAACGTTTAGTGCTCGCAGTTCATTCAACTTCATTTGTTTTTATTACCAACCAAGTTACGGTAATGTTAGCGACTTTGTAAGCCTGAAGGAAATAAAGTTGTACTTGCTGTGGTAGCTTTTCTCTCGGCATCGTTTCCGAGGTCTATAACGCAGGTATCTTGTATATTCCAAGAAAAACAGAAACCCTTTTTCTTTTTTTGAGTTTTGTTTATGGTGGCTAGTTCGATTTTCGAACAAACCTCTTTACAATGCCATATAGGCATTTTTTCACTTAGAGTTTTCCACGAGTTTCCTAACGAATTTGACGTTTCAAATTCAAATCACTTTACTCCCTTGGGCGTTTCATACAACTTTACCAGCGATACTTAATAGGACGTTGTCGAACAGTTGGTGTGTAAAAAAAATACAACCGACTTCCAAATAAAAACACTACAAAGTGAAAAATAACTTCAATTTCGGAAGTCGGTGTTCCTGTTTTGGGATCTTCGTTTTTTGACACCGACTTTCGAAATTGGAGTTATTTTTCACTTTGTTGTGTTTTTATTTGGAAGTCGGTTGTATTTTTTGTTAAATAGATTTTTTATTTTCACTTTTTAGGTCTGGACCAATTCTCCAAAGTGAAGCCAGAATAGATTAACTCAGAAACAAGAAACTTAAAGAAAAACGGTTGAACTAGAGTATACCAGGGTGAACTGTTCACACCTGCGTACCCCTTTAGAGCGTGCTAGTGTGATGTTATGTTATGAAATGATGTAAACAATAAACAGACATCCGATTGCAGCTATCCCGAGTGATATGCCGTCATTTATTGAAGAGTTCTGATGTATATCTCCGAAGTTCTTCATCAGATCTTGATCAAATTAAATCAATCTTCATAATCTTGATCAATTAAATTAAATGGGACCACATGACAAGCACCAGCTTTCAAATAATAAAAGAATCATCAAAATCGGTTCACCCAGTAACAAGTTCTGAGGTAACACACATAAAAAAAAAATACATTCGAATTGATAACCTCCTCCTTTTTTGCGAAGTCGGTTAAAAAAATATATTAACGCACTAAAAAATGTTAGCCTATCCATTTATAATATAAGTTAAGGATTTGATTAAGCTATGAAAAAAAAACAAGGCTGAGTCTAGGTACCTACTTGACAGTGTTTAAATACAAACTCTACAAAGATGACTGCTCTCTTCCGGTAAAAGATTAAAAAACAAATACAACAAATTAAATAATGGGATGTTACTCGGTGCCTTATGAAATGTTTAAAAGCGCCAACAACAACCATTATATCGCTGACGCAACAACTACAACAATTTAACATTCTCCAAACAATATCAATACAGTTCCGCCCCCAAACCTCACTCTAAACGGCTCCAAACCACTCCAAATTAAGTCATTACCTCTCGAACATCTCACCAGGAAGATTATTGAGTGATGACCTTTAGGCAGCGTATGAAAGGCACAATTATGCCGTAATGTGCCGTAACACATAATGTGGGTAACATGTGAATTATCGTAATGATCTCAAAGTCAAGTAGTTCTTAAGGTACCTACAGACGGGCAGGTGATGTACTGTTGGTATAAGATGTTTGTTTAAAGTTAGTGCACCCAGTAGATATAAAAACTGCGAATTATTGCAGATTTTACAGACATTATAAAGTTCACGTAAGACCTAAGGCACAAATTTATCGATATTATAAAGTTAAAATAAAAGTTTGACCCAAAATACTTACAGCTTTACGAAATACATTCACTGAAACAGGATAAGATCCTCAATTGCCTAAAGACCATTGAATGTGCTGATTCATTAACCATGTTTGGTTCAGACTTGAACACTGATTTACGAAGTTAATTTTGGATAGCTAATATCAGTAATATTAACTCAAAGTTCTACAAATTCCACAGTGTATTCTCACAGACAACAAGTCACCTATTGCAAATATTGTTAAAATAACAAAACAACACTAATAAAATACTCATAAACCACCCACTATCGACCTAATTTGCATTCAAATAACGTAATAAAGGCCTAAATATTTACCTCAGGCCTCACTCACCTACCACACTGCTAAATTAGAAGCATAATACTAAATAATAGACTAAACTGTTATGTTTACCTAATCTATGCTAATATCTATCTAATATAGCTGAAGTGAAGAAGTTTGTTTTTGTGTTTAAACGCGCTAATCTCTGGCAAAAAGACTTTTTGTATATGATGATCCAATTTTTGAGGCAGATTTTACAACCCTTAGGCACAGATTAGAGAAATTATCACGTAACAGATATTTCACCCTCCAGAGTACACAATTTTGAGCTCAATATGCGTCAAAGTTGGGTTGATCCTTGACGGCGCCCACCAACCAAGCACTCCACTCGCACGCGCGAGCGGTGACAACCGACTGGTGGAGCGGTGCCGGGACCGCGCGAAAGTCAAGGTGAGAAGAAAAGCAGAAAAGCTAAAAACTAAGTGAGTAAGAGCGCGGTCGGGTGGCACAGCTAGTGCTAAATAATAAGCCAAACATGTCTAGTTTTAGTTCAATGGAAATCATATCACGATCTCGATTGTTTAGATATAATAATAAGTAATATTAATGTTACATTAATATGCATTGTTAGTCAGAACACGGACTAAAGAAGAAACATGGTATGGATACAATATTATACATTAAACAGGCCATAGACGACAAGACGTTGACTCAATATGGGGCCTGCCCATACTTTGACGTGATATCGCTTCAATCCTTTAAGAGGGAAGATACAGAGAGATAAGAAATTTAAATAACCTACGCCTAATAAAAGTATTTTTATCCTTAAGTTGAACTTACGCTTATATTCTAAAAGCCACAAATGATATACAACCTGTTAATCTTTATGAATCTATACTAATATACTAATCTATACTAATATTTTAAAGTATAATGAGAAAAAAAAGAAACACTAAAATGAAACATACAAAAATTAGACATGATTAAATAAATGTATACAAAATCTATATACAAAAAAAAAACATGATATAACAAAAAAACAGAAGAAAAATACAATAATGAAAAAAATTAAAGAAAAACCTTGATGAGGTAAAAATGTACAAGGAATACCTATACAATTATTCACTAATCTAACTTTCATCCAAGTTCTCACAAAAACTTAAACATTCACGACACACATCTATCCATCTCCCAGTAAACAGGTCACACTCCGGTGCTGATGTCAGAAGGGCATTTAGCATTTTGTTTAGTGTGTGTTAGCTCGGGACACCGTACGTATTACTTTGGGAGAATAAAACACATTTTACGCGAGCGAAGCCGCGGACAGCTAGTAATAAATAAACTGCAGTGGCAAATAATCTGCTAGGCCTCGTGCAATGGTTAATAAATATACTTTACGACAATATAACCACATAAACCGATCCCATTAGAAATTTTATTACATCGATTGTCGCAATATTTGGAAACATCCTTTTGACGTGCGTAAACGTCATGCCGTCTGACAGACCTTTACATTAACATATTGTTGACTCAAAAGTTAACGGTGTCTGCACATTGGAGCCGGTTCTTGCAATTTCTGCTAACTAACTTTAACTTACGTATACAAACCGTTATTTTTACTTTTCTGTATATTATTGTTTTGAGAAATTGCAATTTTGCCAGTATTTATGTATTATTATTGATATTGCGTGATAAATCGTAATTATTTTTTGTTGTAGGTGATGTTTTTGAAACGCGATAGGTAAGTAAGATAACAGAGAAAATAACCAGTTCTTGTCAGAATTTAACTTCAATTAACCTTTGGCCGTGGTCTTTACTGGCAATATGTTATGTTTTTGTAGGTTTTAGGTCTAAGGTTTTAAACTGGGAGGACCTCGTGGCTAAATAATAACAGCCGCACGGGTCGATCTTCAAGGTTAAGCAACGCTTGACGAGGTCGGTCCGTGGATGGGTGAACATTTCAACATACCGAGTTTCCTCCGTGCCTCGGAAAGCACGTTAAGCCGTTCGTCCCGGCTGTCATTTGAAGATCTTTGACAGTCGTTACGGGTAGTCAGAAGCTTGAGATCTGACACCAGTCTAGCCAAGGGGTATCGTGTTACCCAGTTACTGGGTTGTGGAGGTCAGATAGGCAGTCGCACCATGTAAAACACTGGTACTCAGCTGAATCCGGTTAGACTGGAAGCCAACCCCAACATAATTGGAAAAAAGGCTAGGCAGATTATGATAAGTTTTTAAACTGGTATGGTTACCGGGTTATTTACCATGTTTACGAACAAGAAAGAGGGTAGACCGATTTGTCCCCTCATAAACACCCACCCGCAATAACTTCAGTTTATCCGTGATCATGGTGCTTACAACAGCACCGAAATATCGGAAACTCGCAACAAACGGTAAACATGGTAAATATCCCGCTTCTGATGTTAATGTTAATGTCAGAAGATACTCAATACTCAATTCAATACTCAATTCGTTTATTGCATTCCACAATGTGAACTTAGGTGGTAGGTACATAAAGATACATACAACAGTTTTGGAGCATTGTGGGCCCTGTCGGGCATAACAACATAAAAATTAGGAGGGCTATTATAAATATTTGTTCACAACTTCAATTAATATAATGTAGGTAGGTGGGCTTATAATTAAATGTAACACATATTTTTTTTTTTTTTTTTTTTTTTTTTTATTATTATTATTTTTTTTGCGACTTTTTCTGAATAGATAATTAAAACTGGTCAAACTTAACTTTAGCATGATAAATTTATTAGAAACCGGGATCATAGTTCATAAAACTAGTCTACTAATAGTCTATTGGAAACTTGAGTAGGTCTCTCCCAAATTGCATTAGACTTATATCTTAACCAAGAGGAAGAAGGTTACAACCATCATACCTATTTATAAGCTCATTTAAAGCAAGATTAAACACCGGTAGTTCATTAATCACTTTTAATATTAACTTTCGACCAGCTTTCCACAGTTGAACAAGACCCCTGCCCTATTGAAAGTAACCCCAGCCTCTGTGAAGATCATAGTGGCTCTTAATGGTTTTATCAGGATGGATGATTCTTCTCACCCTCTGGCTAAATGATTAATTAAAGACTGTATTACCACATTTTTACTGATACAGTTACGAATAATTATCGGATAGATAGGTTGATTAGTATCTGTATCTGTAACTTTATATATTTACTATACATATACTCGTATAAGTATACTATAAGACTTTATTCTGAACTTTTGTTTTGGACACTTGTGTTTCGTGTTTGTTTTTACTCATATATTTGTTTATTTTATTCATAAATAGAACATGTTCGCTACGTCACTTGCCCATAAAGGTGCATTGATTCGGCGTCACCCAGTCAACATCGGTTATCGCTGAAAACCAGCGCTGTTGCTCTGTCTTGCACGCAAGTCCCAGCATTATGCTGAGCGATGACCGTTTTGCGTGGTTGTGACGCATACTCTGTATTTGTATTTAAGTTTTCCCTTTGTTTTTTTATGGTATGCGTCGTGCCTGGCGCAAATGAACGTTTTTCTTTCTTTCTTTCTATTAGTTATAAGCTTCTCTTTAAATAGTTAACCTTTACCTAACTTATCATAAACATTGATTAATAGGGACCATTATGGCACGTGCTTATTATAGTTATGATAAAGCTTACCTCAGGGTAATGAGATTACCCCCTTAGTAAGGTTGGAGCGAGGTCGACTGCCCAGAGTGCACCAGACCTACAGTTAAGGGTCAAAAGTGCAGTCACACTCAACCAAAACAGCAGCGCTAATTTTTTTTAGGCAGAAGAATTTCAACTTTTCACGGTTAGTTAGTTATCTATACTTTAATTTCTATACAACATATTAAACCAATTGTGGAAAATTTAACTTCTTCTACAAAAACTAGCCATTTGAATTTTGGGAGAGCAAGACTGCAAGTTTGGGTGAGTGAGACTGCACTTTTGGAAGAGTAAGATTGCACTTTTGACCGTTAACTGTACCTTCCATCATCATCATTTCTATTCTATCATTCATTTCTGGATATTTGCTTCCCCAAGCGTCGCTATCTCTACCGGTCCTATGCGCCTCGCATCCAACCTAACGTCTAACCTGTTCGGCATTCTAATGCTAAGTCTTCCAGTACGCGGTTGCCACTCCAGAACTTTTCGACCCCATCTACCATCCATTTTGTGAACGATAGATGTGTCCCGCCCTAAGTCTGACAAATCTATGTTTTATCGGCAAAATAATTAATTAATTTTACCTACGTATTATTATCGTAATTAAAAAGGTTCTATCAGATAAGATCCAACTACCTTTTTGCGTGGGAACGCTTACGTCACAATTTCGCACAGTTTTGGTAATATTCAATGAGTATATTGAGTGACCTAGAAAGGTGTTGTTTTTCACGGTTCTTCTTACATCATACATTAACGTCGGGACGTGCGAATTGGCCGCAAATGTCTTAATCAAATGTTTGGTTTACTTATTTTGTTTCCTCTTTGTGGCCACTTGAATGAAACATCATAATATATGTTCTTTTTAGGGTTCCGTACCCAAAAGGCAAAAACGTTCCAATTACTAAGATCCGTCTATCCGTCTGTCTGTCTGTCCGTCTGTCTCCAGGCTGTATCTCATGAACCGTGATAGCTAGACAGTTGAAATGATCACAGATGAGGTATTTCTGTTGCCGATAGCGGCAACAGAAATACATCATCTCATTTAGGCATCTGTTTTTGGTATTTGTTGTTATAGAACAACAAATACTAAAAACAGAATAAAATAAATATTTAAATGGGGCTTCCATACAACAAACGTGATATTTTTGCCGTTTTTTTCGATACGTACGAACCCTTTGTGCGCGAGTCCGATTCGCACTTGGTCGGTTTTTAGATAATTTCAAGTTTTTAAGACAGTTTTATAAGCTTTGTATTAAATAATTATTAGAAACATCCAGAAAAAATAAAACTTCTGTCCACTATCACTCTTCGACCCGTGAGAAAGCCGTAAGTAATTAAAAAGTAATCTGCACTTTTTTCTCTAACGTATCTAGACTGTAAAAACAAAGCTATAAATAATAAACATACTCAGTATAATGACAAAGAAGATTATTAAAAAAGAAAAAGGATATAAAATTACGTCATCCACTGGAATATCTTCATAATGCCGTTTTTACTCGATTTCATAATTTTTCATAAATATTCATAGAGCGATGCAGTTTCGAATCGTATTGTCTGTTTTTGTCTAATTTAAAACGAGATAATATTATTGGAGTCGGCTGCAAGTATAACCGTATGCATATGTTTACCAGTATTTTACAAGAAGCAATTGACTATCTGACTTCCACGATCCAGTGTCAGATTTCTTTCTTCTGACTACCGTCATCTGCCTTATAATGTTCCAATTGCTGGGACACAGGCATCCTCTCTGTGAGAGTGGTAATGGGTCTTAATGCCCACGCGGGCCCAGTGCGGGTTGGTGGATGTCACATGTAATCGAATTTTTGGTTCTAGGACATGCCTGTTTCCTCACGATGTTTTCCATCACCATTTTAAAAGCAGTTGTGGTGAAATAATTTATACAAAGTAAAGCGCATGCCTGGGTTCGAACTCAAGACACATAAGTTGGGCCACCACACTCACCACTGCTGACTACCGTAAAGGATGTCAAAGATCTTCAAACGACAGCCATCACCAACGGATGGTCACCCATCCCCATATGGCTGTACTTAGCCACACGCTTGTCATAGTCTTTAAACTATGTAATTATATCAATGCTATTGAACTCCACAAACAGTTAAGTAAAATTAACTTGATAATTAAAATTACCAAACGAAGGAAGTATCACAGACGTTTAGGTAAATACATTTTAATTGGACTTATGAGTAATCTTAGTTTCAAGTGATATTATAATTAACGTTACGGTAAAAATATATTACCTATATATTTAAGTTTATATTTTGATCTTTGTGATGATCAGACTTGTCTGGTTAAGGTCCTACTTTCTTTATATGTTTGTTTGATGGTAATTGGAGAGATTGTTACCATCGTGGGTAGAACCTGGATAAGGGTGGTACTGGACACTAGTCTAGGTCAGAGGTGACAGAGACAGAGTCGAAGATGGAGCGAGCTTACCCAGAAGAAGCCCGTTCACTCTAACTTTTAAGAGATTCGGGTTGAATGCGTTTGGAAACACAGACGCAGGTAGAAAGTTCCACTCTTTCGCTGTGCGTATTATGGAAGATGTTTGGAAGCGCTTGTAGCGAATTGGTGAAATGGTAATCAAGAAAGGATGGTAACGTGCAGTGCGTCTAGAGGTCTGATGGTAGAAGGGGGCCGGAGGGATGAGACCTGGGGATTGGCATAAGAATAGAGAGGTCTATATTCAGCAGTGGACGAAGTGAGGGTGTAGTTGAGGTGCTTATTCGTTTACAAAAAACTCTTACACTGTTGCTGAAGCTGAAAGACATTAGCTTTTTCACAGGAAAAGGCATGATTTCTGTGGAATAGGCGATAGACGAGAGCAAAGCCGCGGGTAAAAGCTAGCTTCCAATAAATGAATGGAATCTTGAAGGCCAAACCGATCATTAATTGAATATGCAAAATGCAAGAACACCGATATGGTATCGTTTCGTGCCAAATCATTCGAGCATATTAAGTATAATAAGCATATAATCGCATGTTATAAATAATTTTGGCGATGGCACGTTTAGCATGAATTTTGATAATCTGAGACCGATTTCATTCTAATCACGTCCGTTGCTTTAGCCTGAATTTATAATTTATCGTCAGGCTTATCTAATCCCTTACTAGTAAAATTATAACTGCAAAAGTTACTATCTATGGTTACATTTTCACGCCTAAAACCACTGTAATTTGAATATTCGAACTTGGAGAAGGGCGTAGGATACCTTAGGACAAGTAGACATAGTTACTTTCACATTTGTTATATTATAGTACGGATACAAATTAAAGGTTTATAAACCTTATCATCATTCTTTTCTCCTTCTTCTACTCCTTCTTCCATTTTCTTCTTCTTAAGAATACAGTATTCCTTCATATTTTCTATTAGTCGTCACCTCAGTTCCACCCCCTCTAGCCACATCATCTTTTACACAAAAACAGTCCATTCTTCGTTTTTTTTTAATTGTTGATAGGCTCAATTGCGCTTGACCACTATCTCAACTGATGGTAAGCGATGTTGTGATCGACGATGAATACGCTTGCCTAGAAAAAAACCCATTCACTCTTGACTTAAAGACTCCCAGGTTGTAGCTATCAGGAAATACAGACTATGGCAGGGAATTCCACTATTTTGCTGTACGCATAATACAAGTAGTTCCAAAATGTTTGGTGCGTATGGATGGAACGTCGGCTATGTATGTTTCTTTGGTATTCCCCTCCTATGTATAACCTTATCAAGCCATTTTACTTTTAATTTATCACAAAGTTGCTGACTTGTTGTGTTGTGTCAAATAAATGTTTTCTAGTTTTCTTTTCTATCAAATCATTTTTAGGGTTCCGTACCTGAAGGGTCCAAACCGAGCCCTGTTGCTGTCATTCACGAGTCCGTCTGTCTGTTTTTCCGTCGTCTATCACACAATTTTATTCCGAAGAACTTTTAAATTTCCCATTGACCTATGAACTTGAAATTTTGTAATAATGTTTGTTATCTATATCTATACTTAATATTATAAAGAGGAAAGATTTGTATTTTTATATTTTTGTACTATAATTACTATTACTATAATACCATAAAGAGGAAAGATTTGTATTTTTATATTTTTGTACTATAATTACTATTACTATAATACCATAAAGAGGAAAGATTTGTATTTTTATATTATTGTATGTAACGAATAAGCTTGAAACTATTGGACCGATTTCAAAAATTCTTTCTCCGTTGGGAAGCTACACTATCCCCGGGTGACATAGGCTACTTTTTATCCCTGTATTCCCACGGGAACTACGCGGGTGAAACCGCGAGGCGTACTCTAGTTACGTATATTTTACTTAACAAATACCAATATAATGATAAATCAGATTTTTCATTGGTACGGACCTGTGCGGAAGCCGACACGCACTTGACCGGTTTTATAAAATAAGGGTGTCCTATATTATTATGTGCAACTCTGCCTAACCTTGCGTAGAATATAGGTGTCTGCGCCGATTCTGTCTGTTATATATAATTATTTTCTTCTGTCTCTTTCAAGGTTTTTCTTACAAAAGTAAAGGTTAGTCCTTGCCAGACAGAATCGGCGCCACAATCATTAATGCCAAAACAATGGCTTAACAAACGGTGCTCCATTCAACCGTCCTACTAGACTTGCCCGGCCACTGTCCGACTATGAGTCAGCTATCTGACCTCAGTCCAGGGCGCTGTGATTAATACTTATGGTAATGAATCTATTCTGTGCTGACCTTCTGTGCAGAACGGAAGGAACTGCTGTTGTGTTTATATGGCGTTATGTAATCACTTGTAATTATACTGTGCAGTACATGATTATGTATAGAAACGAGATAAAAATGGAGAGCAACTGGTACAAAGAACTCACTTTGATATAGAAATCTGATTTTTTTAAATTGCACATATTAAACATTAGTATCTGGGCGACCGAGCTCTACTCGGGTGAAAATAGAGAAAACGAAATTTCAAAAAATTTAACCTAGCTAGATCGATTTAACGCCCCCGAAAACCCCTGCACAGCGAATTTCATGAAAATCGTTGGAGCCGTTGCCGAGATTTAGATTATGTATATATACAAGGATTATATATTATATGTACATATACAAGAATTATATACATATATACAAGAATTGCTTGTTTAAAGGTATCAGATGACTTTGAATTAATACGAAATGCAATATTTAAAGGGGTAAAATTACTCAGGAATATAACTAACAAACAAACGTTGCTATTGGACACATTGAAATCGCGAATCATCCAATCTAAACCCATATAACTCAATAAAAAATATTAATTACACTTTACTTTTACAAGCTTTTACTAATTAGGTAAAACCAAATACCTCCTTGGTATATCCAGAAAAAGTGAACTGACTGTTTTCGTACACTGCCGATATTATAATACTTTTTCTACACCCATAATCGTTCACTCACACGCACATCGTTTTTGTGACAAACCCAACAGTCGATAACCACAAAACAGCCTAGTCAATGAAGCTTGATAAGAACCGAAGGGTATGAAATATTTAAGGTTACACTTGTCAAAAATTCTTCCATACAAACGTAGTCTGGCGATTACTCCACTGTTTGACGGTGTAAGCTCAAAATAAAAAATGATATCAATTTGTCTCATCATTATCTAGCCCTGTATGGAAACAGAAAAGTAAAATAATACAATATTTGAAAGTTATGAGCGTCGAAAGTCCATATTTCAACACTAATTTTAACGCATCTTTGGGCGAGAATAAACACCATAAGAAGAAGTAAAATTACAAAACGGCCTCCATACAGGGATTGATTATTAATTCAACAATAAAAATAATAATTTTATTTTGAAAATATACATTTAGTATTTTTTTCATGATATCTAGACTCCCAAAGGCCTGTTCATAAAATTTTGCGCGCTCGTTTTCGTCCTAAATCATCATCAATTTCACTACAAATTTGCAAAAGTGCTAATTCGTACGAGAACTAGCTTCTTACTGCTCATCACAGCATCAATCTCTTTCGCACGTGTTGTCGGATGAGACAGCATGCATTTTAACCCCGCGCACAAAATAGTTCGTGCCGTTGACTAGGGGAACCTTAAGAGAAAAGTGCATTACATGATATAAATATTAGCAAGGTGCGCCAGATGGTAAATCGGTAGGTGAATTAATGCAATAAGCGTCCCTCTTGCATTAAATATAATTGCATATTAAATCGTCAGGTGCCTGGTTCTTTTAATTAGCATACTAGCCCTTTGCAAAATACCTAATTATGCATTGAAATTGAACTAGTTTTGCTCACATTTAGTGTCAGACCTAAATTTCGGCTTCGGCCAAAATGGGCTGAAGTTTTCGCCGAAACCGAAGGTCTCTAGCAGGTTGAACGAACTTACAGATGCGCGAGAACGCGATAACAGAAGGAAGTATTATTATCTGTGGCAGAGGTAACGGGTAGCGAGCAGAGGCTCTAGATATGTGTCTCTCGATAAAAAAGTACTTGTACGTCGAAAATTATAATCTATCACTTTGACAAATTTGTTTTTGGTGGTTCTCGTGGTCATGGCGCTTGTTGTGCCGAAATATCGTGCTTTCAACCAAAATTTTAATATACATGGTAAATATCCCGAAAAAAATATTAATTCTAATGATTGTGACCATGTCAGCTTAAAAACTTATGTTGTGACAAATTTCATCCAGATCCGTTCACCCGTTCTGGCGAGATTGAGTAACAAACATACATCCATCCAAACTTTTGCATTTATAATATTTAGTAAGATAAGATAATATTAGTAAGAAGTGAGATGCATTGTCACGAGTTACAAACGTGAGTGCAAAATTTCAGCTCAATCGGAGAGTGGAAAGTGGATCAAATTTAACTTGCAAGATGTGATTACGGATACCAGGGCAGGAGAAACTAAATAAAAGCTTGTAAAAAGTTGCAGTTGTAATAACCATCAAGTTCAATTGGCAACATTTTAATTCTCGGCTTCGGTTTCGGCCAAAAATCGACCTTCGGTACAACACTACTAAGGTACATCTTGAGACATAGGAGTCCGGCATCGTTCCTCAAGTACGGATTACTTGATACTAATGTTGGTATTCAATTAGTATGTGGATATTATATGGGAGGGAGAATGTTTATTTATTCAAAGCAGAGATGGGAAAGTGGTTTGGATTCAGGTGCAGATATAAAGCTTTACGTAGAAAATTGACGATACTCAACCAGTTATCACTATCTCTGAAGTTTATTCTTAAAAGGTAGAAATATAGTATCATTTGAGTGGTTTTTGATCTGTGATATTATGTGAGACGTTCTAAAATGTTTTATAACTAGATAGCTCACTATTGTACTTATGGTTATAATAATTACTATAGGGTTTAGCCTAATTAAAAATAAAAAAAAATTGTTTATTGTGTCTCAAACGGTTACATATACAAATGTGAATGAGACAGCCCCAGTAAGTAATCAGTGATACTTGTGTTGGGGTTGACTCGCTCCTTCCCATAATAGACAGTTAACAAAATTGAGACTTAAATTAAGAAATGAATTTTTAAGAACACAGAGGAACAATGACTTAGAAAGTAATTATCAGCTCTGAGTAGTGTGATTGCGAGAATGCGTATGTGTGTCTATAGTAGTGTGCGTGTGGGTTGATGTGTGTGTTTGTGTGAGCGTGTGTGTGTTAGTGTGAAAATGATTAAATTATTTGTTTTATTTCAGAAATTTTAGTTTTATTAATGAACGAGTTCTCCAAATAAGTTATGTGTTAAAAGATTATTTATTTTGCTTATCTTGAATTAGCAAAATAGTAGCATATAAAAATGTTACGGTACATATATTTTGAATGGACGATTTAGTAGCTTTCATTTGATTCGCATATTGTCACGATAACGAAAAAATAATTGAATCACCCCGTTTCTTTGAGGGGTGGAGCCATATTTAAAAAATATAGCTTATGTCAATTCCACAATTGAGACGAATCCAACGACACATCAAATGTAATAATTTTTTGTTTGAAAAAAAAAAAAATTTGGATTTAATCCGTCAAGCCGTATTGGCTGTACAGCGTGTTATAGAAATGGACATTCATACGCTCGAAAAACATTACCCTCTCGCAGTCGGGTAAAAATAGTTATCTACAGAGTTTATTTCGTTGGAAGAAACCTTGAAACATCGGTCGAAGAAATCTTGCTCTTTGTAGTTGTTGTCTGAAATAATAAGCATAGCGAGATGGCTAAACATCAAAAAATTAGAGCTTGAGCCGAAAGTTCCTGGAGTGATGACCGTGTAGTGGAAGACGAACTGTTGAAAGGCTGCTTACAAAATGGACCGATAAGCTGGTATAGGCCACAGGAGTCCGCAGGAGGTCAGAAGCACAGATTCCGCTGGCCGATGTTGTGATGCTTAGGAGAGTTTCAAGATCCAGTAGTGGACGCCTTTCGACTAAAATGGGATGAAAGATTAGCAGCTCGTCAACATCATCAATCAATCTGCCTAGCCTTTTCCCAACTATATTGGGGTCGGCTTCCAGTCTTACTGGATTTAGCTGAGTACCATTGTTTTACATGGAGCGACTGCCTATCTGACCTCCACAACCCAGAAACTGGGTAACACGGTACCCCTTGGCAATACTGGTGTCAGATCTCAAGCTTCTGACTACCCGTAACGACTGTCAAAGATCTTCAAATGACAGCCGACACCAACGGCTTAACGTGCTTTTCGAGGCTCGGAGGAAACTCGGTATGTTGATATGGTCACCCATCCACGGACCGACCTCGTCAAGCGTTGCTTAACCGTGATGATCGACCAATGCGGCTGTTATTATTTAGCTTCATCTCGTCAACATCATCGAATTACGAAATATTTATCGACACATAATAATTAATTTGCAATACAATAACTAATTGCAATTAAAACAAAAGTAGGTATAATTACAAGAATACTATTCACACCTTTTTCTTATTTATTGCACAGTTCAATGAGGTTACATACTCGCACATCCTATTCATAAGTAGTCAACTACTGAAGATTTAAATTGCTTGTGTTGTAATCAAATTAATTCTAGATGCAACCAATGTAATTGGTTGTGGGCAGATTGAACATTTAGATAGGTGAGGTATGATTTTATTATTCCTGCTGTTAAGAGGTGTTAACGTTTATAATTTTATTAAGGGCCTTACTCCGCTTTAGTGCCGTGAAATGGTTACTTTGTAAAGCATACTCCTTAGCAAATGCTAGGTTAAAATGTTTAAAAAAATTGATTCATGTACATTATTTGTGATACATAGTTTTTTCGTATGACTAATACTTTTGTTTAATAAATAATTAACAACACGATATTTTTTCGCTTCTCTAGCATAGTCCTCCAAAACGACTTAGATGTTTAAAAATAGTTAACACAGAACAATTGATACTTAGAATTTCTCCTTAACCTACATAGGAAATGTAAATGAATAAATATTTTGCTACCAAAACTGACCATAAGGAGGGCCAATATTTCTATTCTAGCACCGAGCGTGGGCACGGCCAGTACCGCGTTAGAATTGTGGATATACGCCTTAAATAATCGTCTAAGTTATAATCTGCTATAACTTTAAGCTAACTTCATCGGTAAACAAATTATATTATTATTGTTTTGTTTCGACTGGAATCATAAAATGTTGTAATATATATTAAACGTAACATACGTAACAGATTGAAAATTATGAAATAAACGTAAGCCTGGAGCACCCTAGGCAGTGAGCCTAGCTTCTGTATGTTAAATAGGTAATATTTGTATGTTTTACTAAGGCATAATTTGTTCTTTACTCATATACCATATATCTTTGTGAAGAAGTATAGGCTATAAACAGCTTTATTAAGTTTACAAAACAGTATTCACATGATCTAACCAAGATTTTGTCTGGACTTTAAAAGAGACTGTGACCTCTGAGTTTGTTTGGGCCTTTCTTCTCAGAGAAGAAACGGCCTCATCTAGTTTTAAAAATATGATCGACATGTAAAAGTGTTTGTACAAAACAACTTACAGAAATAAAATCATTCATCAGTGTTTTATATTTGCATAGGATTTTGTAGGAATGAACATTTCCTGAAAACGTTTCAGGGGGAAACGTAACAACGTTTGCAATAGATCTTGGCAACACTCGACATTGATTGATGGAGCTGCAGTTAAAAATGCATTCGATAGAAACGTGCCTGAATCCAGACGGACGTGTAGACGGGTGTTAATTCTAGAAAAATGGTCTTACAAAATGTTAGTGTCTAATATAAAACATACATCACGGCATGTATTCCCTGACGGTTGGGCAGAGATCTATTCATAAACCCATGTAGGAGGCAAAATAAGAGCAAATCTTACCCTTTTATTACTTTTCACTTAGTTATGTATTAGGTATTTATTAGTGCACTTAGGCCCAGTTTTTCGATCCATAGTTAACTCAACCAATGGTTAAATACGCTAACCAATGGTTTAAAAAAAACCGAAGCGAACTAAAAAGACGTAAACAAGAAGAAACCATACTGTGCAGTCGGAGTATATATCTGGTTTTGTTCAGCCAGCTCGCGAATTTGTATCCTCCGACTGCACAGCATTAAACATATGTGTTATATATTTTTGAAATAACCTCTTAAAACCCTTTATTTTGACAACCCCACATGATGGGTTTAAAAGAAAATATTGGTTCTCCACAATAGGGCGCCCAAAAGCCTCCATTTCTCAATTTTAATGTAGCCAATGACACTTGCAAGGTTAATGAATATTGAACCAATACGCTTGGCAAAATGCCTGAAGATCACAGTAAATTCCTGAAGATCGCAGAACAGTATATCATATTTGAAAAATTAGGGTCATTCAATAACGTAGATATTTTCTATCATTGATTTCTTTCTATTTTCTCAAAAATTGTTAAATGAAAACTTTGATATAGAAACATTTGTTTTTTGTACTTGATGAATAAGAACAGAATTCTATAAATTAATTACGATGTAGCCTAAAAGACTAATACGCAATTTAACTGTATTCCATTTGCACTTTTAGACAAGTCCGTAGCACTTTCTTAGAGTCAGATATAATTTATAAAAACACTATGTTCATGTGTTATATGTATAGCACAACATTGTCACTATTATTCATTCACTTTGCACACTACACTAATTCAAAAGGTTTAGGATATAAAACTGAAAATCGAAAACTCACTCAATCACTCCGATACGTTTTATTCATTCTACCAACCTTTTCCAAAAAATCTTTATTGTTTTTATCGGTATTTTCCTTCTTTATTTACTCTTTCTGCAGCCATGTAGGTACATTTTCCCATGCATTAATCATGATTAATGTCTTGCCTGTTTGTAAGCTCTCCCGTGACCCAAATCGAATGAAGTTTCATGCGCTAATTAGGTGAAATTTGTAACTAGTGTAATCTAAGTTCGTGTACGAAAACTATGATCGAAAGATTTATTACTTTTCACGTAGGTATGTAGTAGATATTTATTAGTACACTTAGGCCCAGTTTTTTACCCGACTGCCGAAGAGGGTAATGTGTTTATCAGTCTATGTATGAATGTTTTGTTTTTTCCTATGTGGCGTTCTAGAGACCAAACGCATTGGCCTATTTTGATAATTCTTACGGCAATCGATTTATCTTAACAATATTTTCCTTGCATTTACCTGATTACTTTTTCCGTTAAACCTGTACTTACCCTTGTTTCCTTTCTTCTTTTAATCCAACCATAACGACATAATAAAATCTCGACATCCAGTTCCTCAAACACTAACAGTACCCACGGAAACAACGTTATTTCTTGCGTTCAAGTGTCAAGATTAATATGAGAATGATCAATAAGGAAGCTGTAAATGTGGGAAATATATCGTTCACTTAATGCACTTTGATAATGCACAAACGAATACTGTTTCACAGGGAATCATTAATAAATAAAGATAATTATAGTGGAAGACTTGGGAAGAGATTGCTTGATAAGATACGCCATTGTTAGTAGGAACTTTAGGAATTTCGTGCAAATTATGCAGTTTTTTAATTATGCATTAAGTTTAATAATAAGCAGGTATTTCTGCTTATTATTAGGAAGGTAACTCTGAAGGAAAGAACTTGAACACTTAAGAGGTTAACCATAATGTTTTAATTTAATTCTTGTCCTTTTCCACTCCTATCGCTTGCTAAGTTGCGCCAGTCTACGGCAGTTAACTCCTGGACATTGCCCACTCACA
This sequence comes from Orthosia cruda, assembly GCA_964057195.1. Classification (NCBI taxonomy): domain Eukaryota; kingdom Metazoa; phylum Arthropoda; class Insecta; order Lepidoptera; family Noctuidae; genus Orthosia; species Orthosia cruda. The sequence goes on along the minus strand of OZ059831.1, from coordinate 39,744,525 downwards.
AGATGCACCACAACACTCACTTTTATGCCAGACACATCTTAAGGTCGTCGGCGTACAAAGAAATCTGCCAGAGTGCCTTTAAAAAGTCAAATGTTCAGAGTACATTCGCAGTACATTATTAAATTACTTGTACTTATATTTTGAAATTGGAACGTTATTTAATTTTCACTAGAACTTCGTAAAGTCAGCCACGCGAGTCCCAATCCCAAATCTGATCATCCTTACCACGAATCTAACCATATTGACGGTATCCTCACGAAATCAAATTTCCAACTTAATTTCATCCACAGCCAAACTTAGATTACAGGCGCAGGCCCAAACTTAGACAAAACTTAGCCCAAACTTACCAACCCCAAACCACTCACTCCATTTCAGTTAACTTGGAACACTACACAATATCTAGTTTGCTGCTTGTTGTAACTTAATGTTAGTTAAATTGGTGTCATGTTGTAACCAAGAGTATGTTGAGACTTGAGGAATTTCATGGAAAGGGAAATGGCTTTTCCTTATAAAAGTATTGGTGTTGTAGATATATTATTATGAAAAACACCAAAGAGTTTTAAATCGGGCAGTGGCAGAATGATTATGAGATGCAATAGTGACTTGCTTAAGTTAAAAAATGATGTGTACCCAAGCAACAGACTGAAAAAGATACGTCTAGATTTGTGACCAAACTAACAGTTGTATTTTGCATAAAAGGAAGGCTCATACATCATTCCATTCAAAGATCTGTCCAAATCAATAATAGAAAACTATTCTTGCTTCCTAAACGTTCTCCAATACCCATTATGACAAGCAATTTTTTGCAACTGACCATTCCAATGAGCGGGGTGTGGTTCCATTCCATAGTTCATACATCAACACGCCATCAATCAACATCAGTTCATTCATTCACAAAAAACCGATCATTCCTTCCAACGTTCGAATTTCAATTCAAAATTAGAAATACAAAATGTTTTGATTAGTGAAATGTATCTCCGATTGAATAAACAGCAATTTCTTTGAGCGTTTTAAATGTTAAAGGTGATCTTTTAATCCTTATTAGGTAATTATAAAAATATCTAACTGTCGCCCTTGGCTAAGGAGGTATTGTAGTTCTTTTAACTTTCCCTTTTCACATAAAATTGGCTGCCATTTATATTTGTGGGAATTTATTTCAGTTATCGGTGTTACCGATGTAATAATTTATATAACTACTTAAGTCTATTTTCAGTTGCAAATGAGTCCCTGGACTAGATTAATTAATATTTGAAATACTATTTTACAGATATATATTGGGTAGAGCACATTACTCACAGACCCTATGCAGGGTTCCAATGGAATAGCATACCGTGACGACGATCCTAGGATTCCGTTGGATTTGAAAACCGCAGGACCGTTCCATTTGGCGACGCTTGGGGAAGGCCTATGTCCAGCAGAGGATGTATATCAGCCGAAATGGCGATAATCATAAAGCCATCATAGGGCCTTAAATAAATATTCTCAAATAGAAATCCTATTCTATTATTGAATTTGACACCAATTGTTACCCAATTCTTTTCCCGAAAGCAAACCAAAATTCCTTTCTTTTATCTGAAGTGAAAAATAAACTAAAATAGATATCTAAAAATATGTTTTTAGAAACTTCCTGACTCTCGACTGACTGGACTCGCCTCAGGTGGTGGCCATCATTAAAAAGTATTTACTTTTAAACTAATATTATTTATGTTTTTGTAACATAAAGTGCAAAGGTTATGTTTCAGTTTTTAGACGGACGCGGTTGTCAATTAAACGATGTTTCTTTCAAATGATTATGTAAGTATTAGTTACTTTGATATAACTGTAAAGATTATAAATACTTAGGTACCTACCTAATACAGTTTGTAATTGTAATATAATAATTTTATAAGCGGTACGATTACGGAGTCTATGTGTGAACTATCAAGTTCGTTTTTTTTAAATTGTGTTACTGTTTTCTCCGTTTTACCAAAGAGTACGAAAATTATGTTACTGTTTTCTCCATTTTACCAAGGAGTACGAACAATTGTGTTACTGTTTTCTCTCTTTTACCAAAGAGTACAAAAATATCTGATAACTTTAACGAAAATATTAGCCAGAAGTAATACAATAAGCAAAACGATACTGGACTTGGATACTTGGTTCAGTCCATAATAATACTACAGGACGAGGTTCTTCAAATAATAGCCCTAGGGCCGATTACACCAATGAAACTAATCGCGATTAGTTCAACTAAACTTAGTTTAAGCAAACAGCGATATGATTGGTTGAGAACGCTGAGAATCTCCCAATCAGAACGCTGTATTTGCATAGACTGAGTTTGACTGACATCGGCCCTTAGAAGTATAGTCAGCTAGATATTGGCTAATGTGTAGATCTGATATCCTTTAATTAGCTGTATTGTCACATATTATTACAATAACTTTAATTTAATAAGAAGCCAACTTATTCCAGTCAATTAAACCGCACTTAGAACATTGCAAACATTAACTAAAACCAAGATCATCTCTAATTGCCGTGGACAGTCCGTTTGCTAGCATAATAGACATAACTGAATGTAACATGTTATGCCTGGTTCACACAGTAACAATGTGTTGCATTGGCAACATTAGTAAGGAGGTTGCATGCGTTGCCAAGTGCAGCAATCCTATAAAATGCAATTCCAATGTTCGGGAAATGAGGGCTGATTGTCCTTAATACAGGGTACTAAGTAACCTAGCTAGGATATCAGATCGTGAAATTGTTTTGTTAGCTACTCATCACAGATGTAAACTATTCCTAAGTTGTCTTAGCGGCGGTAGAAAGCGTCTATTCATTAATATTTTGTCTAAGAAATGGTCAAATAAATTAACGCCTGGAAAAACGCGTTTTAACAAAATTTGAAACCATTGGTAAGCATATTTAACCATTGGTTAAGTTAACTACGGATCAAAAACTGGGCTTAAGATAAGGACATAAGGCCACTTACCAAGATATCGATTACACTCATTAAATACCGCTACCTCTTTGTATAAACCGCCCAAAAACCAGAAGATTAACTACAACATTACTCAAAATACTAACAAAAACAATACAAAAAAGAACCAAGTAACTGACCTATGACCACAAATTGAAAACCTCGCTATAATTACTGACAAACAAACACTCTTGCATAACTCCTTTCACAAGAAAGTGATCGGCTGCTAAACGATGATGATTAATATCTTTGGTGCTTGGTTCTTTTTTATTATCTGTGGTTCTTGGTTCTTTTTTATTAGACTCGTGCCAATGAGCGGTGGGGAGCCATGAATGAACGGTGACATGTATTAATGACAAGGTTTAGTGAAATGGGTGTATGTGTGTGTGGGCTACGGAATTAGGATGCAGGAGATTTTCGTGCAGTGAAGAATTGATATAATGCAGCATAATATTTAATTACGACTGTAGCAATGCTTAATTTATTTAAAGCATTCCACAGTGTGAACTTCGATTATAGGTTTACATATATTTGAAATTTCATTTGTCTTATGTCTCAGTGCTTTTAAGTCTATTTCAATTTTAATTCAAAGTCTTAGGTCCATGTGTCTTGCTTTATGTATGTGTTTAATTTCACTGTCAATCCATTTGATAAAATATTTATTTCTGCTTCTGGATCAGTAGTAGAATTATCCCATGTTACACAAAAACACGTTTTCTTATACCATTGTCACCAGACAATCGTTACACCACCATTCAATTCCCTTTTCTTTCAATTCTAGATACCACGACACAGGGTATCCTAGTGTTGGATTTAGGGTTACTTTAATGCACTATATAACTGTTTTGTTTTGTGTAGATACCTACTCGTACCTACCTACCTATAATTTGTATGTGTTTAATGTATCTAAAGAACGGTGTCGGCGAAGAAATGTATCTTATCTTATAATACTGGTTTAAGAAGCGTTCCGCATAATCACAAAAGCCTGAATCTTATAAATTTTCGAACAAATACGTTTCACAAAGAAATTTCCTATTACTATCATATTCACAAACCACAGATTACATAAACCATAGTACGATTGGTATCGGCTCCATCTGACATTTGACTCAGTGGCCAAAACGTCACCCGTATCCAATCTCAATTACTGCCAGTTATGTGGTTATGGTACCTAAAGGTAGTTATACCGTAAATGTATGGAATTTGTTAAAAAAATAAACGTGGTAGCGTAATACAAGGTGTATAATCAATTAATTTGGAGAAGATTAATGTCACTTGCTACTTAGATTTGATTGATTTTGAATATGGTGCCTAAGGATAAATGTCAAAAAGATCTGTCAAATCTTTGTCGGCAACTCATCAATCTCAAGCCGAAACAAATTTTATGGATTCATACAATATGATTTTTTTGTAGATCTTCAGGGCTATTAAAAACTCCTTGGAGTAGAGCTTTAAAAGCATTGACGTTTAAATTGAAGATTTAGGTCTGAAGACAGATCTAAGCTAACACTGAGGCAAAGCTTTTGAGAGAGTTTGGACAAGGTTAGGTAATTTCCGATGTATTACAAAATCGCTACTTGTAAAACGTGAGAAAAGTAATGATAGTACCATTTTATCGTGACTAAGAACCACCCAAAAATTACCTACTTAACCACCATAAAAACCAATAGACAAGATCAAATCCCACACTCGCTAACTACTCTTTTACTACACGAATATTATAAACTAATAACATATTAGTTAATACGACCACTTCTATTAGTTTATTAGTTAATACGACCACTTCTATTAGTTTAATAGTTAATACGATCATTTCGTGAGCGGCGGCGGCGGGGGCTTTCTATTCAATCCCGGCGTAATTGAGCATAACTACGGTTCGGTTATGCATTTGTTATTTAACTTTGTTAATTACAATAGTAAACGTTTGTAATTGTCTTTGAGAGATAGATAAGAAGACATTAGTGTAGGGCTGGCAAGAAGAAGGAATTCAAATTCGTGTGGAGACTCGTGGTAAACTTTAAGTAAAAAAATGTCCATATGGCATTGTAAAGAGGTTTGTTCGAAAATCGAACTGGCCACCATAAGCGGAACTCAAAAAAATGGAACATGGCGCGTTTTCAAAGAATGTGAAACAAAAGACGGTTAGGAATGAAATTAATAACTTGTCACCAACGTTCACGATTCAAAATGACACGCAAACACACCGAACAAAAATGTTACTCTATCCTTCCATAACTGGACGTGTCCAACATCAATATTAATTTTTGATTTATATTAATTAGAAAATAAATACTTTAAGAATCCTTGGATTTTTATTGTGAATGGGAGATTATGCTCCTCTGGGTTAAAGTCTATCTTCGTCTTGGACAGACTGAACTTTCTCCTCCTCTCCCTCGCTTCACTCAGGACTCTACATAACTCCCTTGATGCCACCCGTGAAGTAAGACACTGCTTTATCCCCTTGGTGTATAATCTGCTGTTATTATGACCCCGTTTTATTCTTAATCTTATTATAGAAAAATTTCACATCTCTCCCAACAAAGAAAGTCTAAATATAAGCGTTGGTTTCGCTAAATATACTCAATGTTTTTTAATCTCCTGCTGGACTTTATGTTCTAAATAATTTATTGAATTTGAGATGATACAACCCTATCAATTCCCGTAATTATTATCGACTAGTCTTCCGGCTGTCGGCGCGCATTTTAATTTTACGGTTCAACAAGTCGATTGTTATTAATGTTCTAATGTTAAAGTTAATCTTTTTGTAGAGAAATATAACTAAGAGATTCTGTGGAAAGGTGAAAGAGATTTCTAGATATTTGTTAGAATATCTTTCCTTTACTCAACAGTATTTTAATATGCACGTAATTTTTGGACCAGCCTGCTACACTATTCTCAACTTCTGCAACTCCTGAAAGCCAGTACCAACAGTGGCAACCACCAGAAAAGTGCTAATCAAAGAAGCTGGACGAGTCACGGGTCTCGGAGAAACGATTCAGCTGTTTTGAATATCACTCAATCAATAACTAGCAGCGACAGTTCCAAATTCAAATCACTTTACTCCCTTGGGAGTTTACCTAATAACAGTTTCTAAGCATTTCAGTAATTATTTGATTTATTATTTTTTATAGTACTTAATTCAAAATATTTTTGTCGATTAAGTACTAAAATGCATACAGGCATTTTCCTTTACAATTTTCAATCAAGGAAACAAGTTGATTTTTCTACCACTCTCATTAATATTTTCTCATTAACCCAATTCTTCCGTCACCACATTTAACAAAAACCGGTAGGCTACAGGGGCGAGAAGTAGGTCATTAAGGCTGAGTACACACTGTTTAATCTCACGCTACACGTTATCGCTTTATAGATTAGTATCGAGCATGCCTAATGGAAAACATAACACATAGTTTTTCTAGCTGCGTAGTGTAACTTAAATGGCACATTAGTATACCACGTGGTTGCCATCGTAACCAAATCGGGATAGGATGTAAATGGTTCCGCTCCTGATGTTGGCTTAAGGATAACCATATCAACAACAATGTTGCATGATTGTTATGATAAATATGCGTTCGTCGTTCAGTTTAATGATTCAGAGACTTAATATGAGACACAAATCCAGATTCCGACCTGCTATTGAGAAATTCCAGATAGAAAAACTAAGCCCGACTTGGAAATCGAACCCAGAACTTCGTGCCCAAAAGAACCTCGTGCCCAACAGTAGCGCTTGCGACCACTTATAGGTACATCAACCAGGCGTTGGACAGAGGGGGTTCCGGGGTGGTATTTTAAGGGGTGACGGAGCCCCTTCCAGGTGCTGATGGTGATCGGTGATCACCGGGGTGGTATTTTAAGGGGTGACGGAGCCCCTTCCAGGTGCTGATGGTGATCGGTGATCACCGGGGTGATTTTAGTGAAGTAAAAATCCTACAATACCTGTCTTTTCCTCAAAAGTCCAGGCGCCTTTTGATGGATTCACCAGCAAACAAAAACAAATTTCGCTATCCAGGCAGTTACAAACATAAACAGATAATTACAAACAATGTTATTGCTTTGTTATTATTAGTTTTCTAGCTTGTGCCGGCGGCTTCACCCGTTTGAGAAGTGTTTTCTTATCCCAAGGGATTATACCGGGATGAAATTATCTGTGCTATTCCAGACTATAGTCTATCTCTGTGCCATATTTCATCCAGATCCGTTCAGTAGTTTTTGCGTGAAAGAGTATCAATAGGTTTGTCATCCACACATCCAAATTTTGACATTTGTAATAATTAGTGAGATTAGTAGGAAGTAGCATTTTATTCATCATCATCATCAGCCTTTTAATGTTCCCACTGCTGGGACACAGGCCTCCCCTCTGTGAGAGGGAATGGGCCGTAATCCACCACGCGGGCCCAGTGCGGGTTGCTGGATGTTACATGTCTTCGATAAGGATTTTATAGCTTTGATATTATTAGTTAATTAGATTGTTGTTCAGGAGACTTTATTTAATAGAAATCTCCGTGTTTAAGAAATATTGTTTTCTTTATTTAAAAGAAATACTGAAGTATACAACAAAAATAATTTACGCGCAATTAGCCAGACAGAATGCCCGGATAAGAAAGCAAACGCTTTTTGTGCACAAGTAAATAAATAACAAAATCACATACGCAGCTTCCTCTCCGAGCAATAATAAAACAAGTTTAGACCAATCAACAGTCGAACAGAAGTGAAAAGTCGTATTTTCTTTAATTTACTCGAAAAGGAAGGAAAGCGCTCGCAATCGGAGATACAGGTTGAATCAAACTTAAAGGCAGCTGTGAACGTCACTTTTCACTGCGCAGGTCGCAGTACCCTCAAACCTGCTATCACATGAATTTTCGTTTTACCGAAAATTTAAACCATTGTTTAACATATGTAACCATTGGTTGAGTTAACTACGGATCAAAAAACTGGGCCTGCATTTGCTCTAGGAAATGCGCCCTGAATTTCCTTTTGTAAGAGTCATAATTTGAGGTTTGGCTCTCGCCTATTTCCTCCTCCAATATTGGACAAACTTAAAAAATATTCCATAAATTTAATAAAAAAGATACATGCTTCTACGTTTTTTTTTTTCATCTAAAGTTTTCAAATTTTCTACACTAGGCCTCTGTTGACAGCGCAATTTTGAGAATTTTTTGAGGGTTCTAGTGCTTCTAAAGATAATGTATAATCAAAAAAAAAACCTAGGGGCAGAGTATATATGTTTATTTTTCAGTTTGACTTTTTACTTAGGATATTCAGTCGGATGTCTGTCCGCATTCCCTCCTAACGTACCTACAACGCGTAGCTGTCAATTTTAATTGGTAATTACACATTAAATCTTCTTCAATGAAAGCTGCTACAGTTCCCAGAAACCCAAAGAATATTGCCAAACGAGTTATTTTATTAGAAAGGGCTGCTTATGCAATTTCCAGTTATTTCTATTGTCCAACACACGAAATGATATTAAAAGTTAAGTGCGTAATTCAAAACCAATTGATTGCGATGAAAGATTTACGCGGGACGCACTAAAATACATGAAAATCGAGAAGATATTATCTCCTAATCTTTAGCACAAGGAAATAAGATACAAATTTGAATAGTATACTCGTTTACTAATAGCAAAGAAAGTTGTAATAACCAGCGAGCATCGCCGGAAGATGAGTGTAAGTAATAAATGAAATAATCGATAACATTTTATAACTACTAATGATATGCCCTTAACAACCCCGGTATGAGCGCTTAAGGCGAGAAATAATCGATTTAAACGGAGTCTATTAAATCTGAATCGATAATCGTTGCATAATTTTAAATACAACCTCTTAAGATTTTATTATCAATATCTCTGGGACGGATCTGCAAAATACCAGCTTGATGCACTAGAGTCGATTGAAAAGCGGTCCAAGAGGCACATCGGTGATTAGACACTGGATAAGTCAACGCTCCAGATCCTAGAACATCGTCGCTGAGTTGCCAGCTTGTCGGTTTTTTAACGGTTACATTTCGGGGAGTGTGCGATGGAATTGCATGATGTATTTCCACCCAGCCCGTTCCATCTTCTAACTACCAGACGTACGGTGATGTTACATGGTGGACGTCCTATCCCACAAAAAGTTTTGGGAACACTTTTATTATGCGTACAGCTAATGAGTGGAATTCTCTGCCGTATTCTGTGTTTCCCGATAGCTACAATCTAGAAGTATTTAAGTCAAGAGTTAATAGGTTTGTTCTAGGCAAGCGTGCTTCATCGTCGACCACATCATCTACCATCAGGTGAGATAATGGCCAAGTGCGAGCCGAAAGAGGCTAAAAAAAAACGAAATTAAATAAGTAATAAAAGTAAAATCGATAACATTTTATAACTACTAATGAAATGCCCTTAACAACCCCGATATGAGCGCTTAAGGCAAGAAACAATCGATTTGAATCAACTCGATTAAATCTGTATCGATAACCGTTGCATAATTTTAAATACAACTTCTTAAGATTTCATTAATACTCGTATCAATATCAAAAGTAATGAAAGTAAAATCCAACACATTCATAATACTAATGAAATGCCCTTAGCACCCCCAATATGTAAGAGTACTTAAAGCGAGAAATAATCAATTTAAATCGACTCGATTAAATCTGTATCGATAACCATTGCATAATATTAAATACAACCTCTTAAAATTTTATTACTATTAATATCGAAAGTAAATAAGTAATGAAAGTAAAACCGTCGAAGCCGACGATAGTTTAAATCAATTACAGTGTGACCAACCATAAACTATTTGCTAAGGCTGTATGTGCCTTATCTTTGCCTACATACCAGCCGTTTACGGCGTACGGTAAAAGCAGACACCTCTTTAAATTGTCGATGGTATGGCCATTAAAATTATTTTAAAATATATTGAATTACTGATACGTGTTTGATGGGATTCTACTCTGGTACCAGTGCAGGTTTCTCATAGTTCACACCTCGACTATTTATTTATTTTTAGCTGTATGTACTTACATGCGGGTTTCCTTTCGTAGAAATCTTTTTCTTTTCAGTGACTAGATGGGGATATTCATAGGGATTTTCTACAACATAATAAGTTAAAGCTTCGCTACACACTCTCCACTTTATCATGGTGAAATTGATATTCATCATGTTCTTTATTTTTTTGCAAGTTTTGTAAAACTGTGACAATAATCCTGACCGAAATACCTGTCCATTTATAAGCATTACGTTTGAGCCAGCCAATACTCAAGATGTTAGGCAATTAATCTGTCATGGAGACCCTAGCTGCTCTACCTCTAACAAGCTGCCTACAAGTCTACAAACCGAACCTTTACAAAAACCGGTACTCATATCAGAAATCGAAATCTGACACATCACTTATCGCATTATATCGCTGTCAAACACCACTAATAGAGTTGTCAACCTCTTCAGAAATACGCAGTTATTCTCACGCATAAAACATTGGAAAGTGCCAGTAACTCATACACAGACACACGATCACACAATACCTCATTAACCACGGTTAATTTAACTGAAACTATGACAAATCGACGTTAACTTCTTTTACAATAACTTTACGTTAACCTTTGATCAAGATCTTTATCAGGTTTTTTTTTATAAAACCTTTGTTTAGAGACGAATAAAGACGATTAAAATACACTGAACTATGGAAGTGTCGTTATCGACTAAATCATAGGCTGTATGAGATGATATCTTTGCTTGAATAATAGTGAAAGAGGTTATGGTTTATTCGTAATCGATGACATAATTTGAGCCTTTTGTAGGCTTTTACTGGCCTTACAATCCTTACATACTATGACAATACTGCACAATTTGAATACACCTAGCCCTTTCCACCATCGGATTACAATACGCTCAGCAATGCACCATCGGTACATGGTGGACATCCACCCATGCACAAAAAGCGTTATGCGAATACTTTCATTATACGTACAGCTGAGGAGTGGAATACCCTGCCACAGTCTTTGTTCCCTACACCCTTGGGGTGTTTAAGTTAAGAGTGAATAGGTTACTTCTAGGCGAGTGTGCTTCACCGTCGACCACATCATCGCTTACCATCAAGCGAGATAGTGACACAACTGGATAGTTACTTGATAGAGACATCCTCACCTGCCCATCGGTTTTCCCAAACATATTGAGCTCGACTTCCATTATAAACGAATGCAGCTGAATAACAGTACTTACCATTTAGAGACTACCTAAATGATCTCCAAAACCCAGTAAATGGGTAACACGATACCCCTTCGTAAGACAGGTGAAGTTCACAGTGTTTTTCTTCATAATTATCATAACATGAAGTTCTAAGCAGTAAGAACATCTTACTTTTAACCGACTTCAAGACAGAAGACGTTCTCAATTCGACTGTATTTATGTTGTGTGTTACCTCAGAATTTTATACTAGGTGAACCGATTTTGATTATTCTTTTTTTATTTGAAAGCTGTTGCTTCTCATGAAGTCCCATTTCCCACGATCTGATGAAGAACTTCGGCGATATACGACGGAACTCTTCAATAAATGACGGCAAATCTCTCGGGATTGCTGTAATCGCATGTCTGTTTATTGTTTTTTTACACCATTTCATAACATAACATCACGCCGGTAAGATCTAAAGAGTTATGCAGATATGTACAGTACTCTCTAATATCGCCGGCTGTGTTCAAGTTTCATGTTTTTCGGGTAATTTATTCTGGTTTAACAGTAGGCATTATAGATATGTACCACAAATAAAAAGAGAAAAATAAAAACTTGAAGTCGGTTGTATCTATTTTGTAAAAAAAAAATTGTTGGTCTTTTATTTGAATTATTCGGACTAAAGTTTTGTACAAACTACGGGCAGGCTCCAAGCTCAATTAATTCCTAACTAATTGCCTTCACAGTTATATTGAATTAAATCGATTAAAGAATAATTAATTACCATTTTCACTTCGTTTCACCAATGTCAATGCCGACTGGATATCCCACGGATAATGTCGAAATGTTATTAAATTAGCGTAAACAATGTTCTCATTAACGTACAATGATTTAATTATTATTAATCAGAAAATCAATCATTTTCATTAAAAATGTACCTACCAAGTCCTTGGAAGCGGAAAGTGTCTCTTTAATTTGGTAAAGATACGTGTGATCTCGGATTACGCAAATTGGGAAATTGCCAAGGTGGTCCAAAAGATTTGGCAATTTTAAAAGGTCGCAGTGGCATCATAAGGAAAAATATGTTAAAGTAAAGATTGCTTTCAAAGATTGGTTTGCACATTAAAAAAAAAAATCCGCCGGGCCCCGACACATTTTTATTTCCATAATTTATCTAGTAGTAGACACGCATCGATCGACAATCTATTGAACAAGTAAGTAAGACACGATATTTTGCGAAAATACCCTGATTGAGACAGTAAAACTCAACGCCCATATCTTTTGAACGGATGAACCGATTGTCATCAAACATTGCTAAGAATCTCGATAAAGTCACCTTTCAAACCAAAACACAAAATCAGAATCGGTTCATCGGTTTAGGAGCTATGATGCCACATACCACAAATACGCAAACACACAGATACACACGTCAAACTTTTATAACACCCCTCTTTTTCCGTCGGGGGTTAATAAAAACATTGATGGCATATCGCTGTATACGCTTTATACGCTCATAGGCTATCAATAACGCCGGTTGCAGACATATAGATAAGCTAAATTGTGTATAGCTCGCTTTATTGCTCACAAGTAGCGCAGATCACATTATTAGTCTAACCATCATTAAATAAAATATTAGGGTCTATATTTCTTATACCGGATCTCGCACTATATGTAAACTTAGCTGTGTAAGTAAGAAAAATTGCCTCAGCTGTATGAAATTTTTGCTTATGATCTCCAACCGGTTTCTTTTTGTAAAAAAACTTTTTTACAAAAAAAATCACTTTGTAGTGTTTTAATTTGGAAGTCGGTTGATTTTTTTGGAAAAAAGTTTAATATTTCTCATTTTTTTGTTGTGGTATATAATGGACCAGTTCTATAGGATAGGTACCTATAATACCCTAAGTGATGCTAGAATAGATTAACCCAATAACATGAAACTTATCAAAACCGGTGGAATAAGAGTATACCAGGGTGCCAGCGCTCGTGTTTATAATAAAGTACATCGGTTAATTGATATTTACACGTTGACTAAGTTTGCGCTGAAAGCAAAGCTAACAGATTGGTTGCAGAATTTATCTTACGGCGATGCGGCGGATGTTATTGCGGTCGCCTCATGAGTGCCTGGAAAAGGTACTCAGGGGATCACCCCCTCACGTCGGAGTATCTTCTGTATGGTTGGGTTATCTTCTGTAATATGATAGGTGCGTGGTACATACATAAAATAATAAATACGAATGAGCAGATTGTGTGTCTCGTTGGTTTTAGTGGTACTGGTCTTGGAGACTATGCCTGCAATTTTGAAAATATCAAGGTACATGTAATCAATTTGTTTCAATTAATATAGCAATATGTTGTATGTTTATAAATACATTATCATTATGTAATTACTGAGTAACTAACATTTAATTTGTAATAATCAATGGTTACGAGGAACTTTGACTCCTGAGATACAAGTATCTTTTTACTTAGTTCAGGAGCCAGCTGTTCAAAATGATTCTGACCACCTTTTGTACAATTATTTAGTGTAGAATTAACCTTCTGTTACTGTTTTGTACAATAAATTTATTTTTGTTTGTTTTGTTTGTTTTGTTGCCACACCTTTAGAGTGTACCAGTGTGATGTTATGTTAGGAAATGGTGTAAACGATGAACAGACATGCGATTGCAGCTATCGCGAGTTAATTGCCGTCATTTATTGAAGAGTTCTGATGTATATCTCCGAAGTTCTTCATCAGAACCTGATGCAATTCAAATGGGACCACATGAATAGCATCAGCTTTCAAATAAAAAAAAAACATCAAAATCGGTTCACAAAGTAAAAATGTTCTGAGGTAACACATAAGAAAAAAATTACAGTCGAATTGATAACCTCCTCCTTTTTGGGAAGTCGGTTAAAAATATCTTCGTTCAAACCAATTGAGGATAAAAACCTCAAGTAAACTATTAAAAACTTATGAAACACATTATGTTCTAAAATAGTCTAATATACTACAGTTCTCACAACCAGACATCAATCTCTCTCAGATCATAGGAAACGACTTTATCACTTTATTTGCTCCCATCCTCGGTGTCTGCTACGGAAATGACCACCCCAGGCGCCGATGAGATTATCCACAACAAAAGGATAGGTGCTAGATTTATTTCCTATTGTTTCACTTGTGAAGGTGAAGATTTGTAGGAAGAATTTTTAAATTGTTTTCTAAGTGTAAAGTGATAGGGATTTGATTAACTGTTAGATTACAGGGTTGGTGGATTGGTTTTAATAATTTAGCGATAGTTAGACAAGAGGTTAGTGATAAAGTGAGAATATTTAATTTAAGACGACAACAGTCTAAAGACCTTGAAAGATCAAAACGCGACTTCGATTCACACCCGCGCGACCCAAGTTTCGAGTTTTTTTTTTATTTTCCTTAGTATTCTATGATTTAAAAAGAAACCCCTTAGATCAAAATAAATAAATCAAATTGTCTTTGAGATGGTGAAAATTTCAATAAAATATGCCCGGCGGTTTTGGTGCGATTGTTGTTTTTTTTTTCCGTGTTAGATCTAACTTTACAAATTAATTAAACTATGATATACGAATAAAACTCTACATTTTCTTAGATCGAAATTCTTTTTTCAAAAAATCACGACAAGCCGTTTAGACGTGATTTTTATTTTAAAATCCGCCTTCAACACAAGAAAAAGCTCTAACAGATAGAGATAGATTTTCGGTACTGAATTCTATAGTTAATACTAATGAAACAGTTTAAGTAGACTCCTGCAATAATTACCCAACAGACAGGTATCAGTTAGTGGTGTCCACCTTTACTTGAGCCTAGAACAACAAGGAAATTTGGAATGCCTACATTTTCTTCACTTAAAAAAATGGCTTTATCGACTCTACTAGTACCTACCATAGTTAACATTTTTCAGGACAACACCTACGGCAGCGATTGAGAGATACCTCAATATCCCTCCTCTGCATATGATGGTTGAATTCCAGGCAAGGAAGACATTACATCGACTTGCTGTGGCTGGACTATGGGATGCCTCTAAGCCAAGGACCAACCATACAAAGATTGACGGGAATGAAGGCCTGGATCGGGTAACAAGCATGTTATCCGATAAAATGCAAACTATGTTTGTGTTTGAAAGGTCTTTCAAGGTCCAAATCCCTACAATAGAGGATTGGACGAAGGGAATCGAAGAACAAGACAGTCTGGTGTGGTACACTGATGGATCCAAAATGGAATCAGGTACAGGGGCGGGAATATACGAGTACGCAAAAGGTTACAAATGTAGCAAAAACCTAGGGAAGATGGCAACTGTATTCCAAGCAGAAACTTATGCCATAATAACCTGTGCTCAAGAGAATATAGATAGAGGAACCAGAGGTAAATCCATATATATTCTTAGTGACAGTCAGGCTGCAATCAAAGCCATGGCATTCTACAAAGTGGACTCCGGACTTATTCTGGATGCTGTCCAAACCCTAAACAGGCTTGGGAAGCACAACAGGGTAAGACTGATGTGGTTCCCTGGGCACAAAGGAATCCATGGTAACGAAATGGCAGATGAACTGGCAAGAGAGGGCTCAGCAAATGACTTTGTAGGTCCAGAACCATGTGTAGGCATCTCGACGTGCCTCGTAAAAGCCGCATTTAGGGAGTTTGCAGATCACAGACAGCGAACTCATTGGCTATCTAGCACCGGTCTACAACACTCCAAGAAATTCCTAGGCTCTACGTTCAAAGCCCGGGAATGCATTTGGAACATGAGCAGGGGGCAAATCCACTACCTGCTTGGGGCCTTTACTGGACACTTTGGAACCAACGACATGCTCATGAAGATGGGTCTAACCGCGACACCCATGTGCAGGTTGTGTGGGGAACATACGGAACGCATGGAGCACCTTCTTTGCACATGCGATGCACTGGCTGGTAAGCGAATGAGTCTCTTAGGGGCTGGATATCCAAGACCAGAAGACTATAGGCTCATATCTCCCAGTCTCGTTGTAAAATTCATGAAAAGAGTTTTCAACGAGATTGGGGAGGAGTAAGGTATCTAGGGGACCACAATAGATCCCAATGGGTCGATGTGTCCGAGTTGTTTCTCGGCCCCTCCACAAGATAAGATAAGATAGTTAACATTCCTCACTTCATTTGATTCTATATACAATCCATCATTGTACCATATAATGTACGTTGAAATGAAATACAGGCTAAGTATTAATTTTCCGTGACCATATCTTACATAAGGAGACAGCGCAGCTACTTAGACATGGAAAAATGTACCTAATAAATCATTATAAACAACATTGTAATCATACAAGAGATTACTGCAGAAGTATTGCTTGGAACAAAATATTAATATTATAAATGCGAAAGTTGCTCTGTCTGACTGTCTGTTTGTTAATCAGATTTGGATAAAACTGCTGATTTTTATCCAAAGTAGAAGTAATTAAACGGCGAAGGCAAATATCGTGAGGAAACCTGCATATCCTTGATAAAAAAAATCGAAGACATGTGACATTCACCAACCCGCACAGGGCCCACGTGGTGGATAACGGCCCATTACCTCTCACAGAGAGGAGGCCTGTGTCCCAGCAGTGGGCATATTAAAAGGCTGACAATGATGAGAAGTAATTAGATCCAAAACGGATGAACAAAGTCTTGGATAACCTCATGAGATCCCGGGAGTAAGTTCCCTTAACATAATAACTGATTTACTCGCGGGCGAAACCGGTGGCAGATCTAGTTGGAGAATAAATTCTGGATAATTTTTTGTTATGTGACGAAAACGAGTTGGCTCAATATTGAGGCTTATGTCAGCTATCGAAATGGATTTTGGAAGTTCTGGCCGAAACCCAAATACTATGTTACCGTCTACTTTAGCAACCTATTATGATATAGCCGTTTTCATGCTGACCTAGGAATACACTGTCAGTACTGAAAACAAATTCAGCTATATTTATAGTCAAGATCTGTCTTTCTGATTGTTACCTTCTCACAACCTTCTGAACGGTTTACGATGAAACTGGACACACGGGTAAACCATGTTTTTTAGTTCGGGAGCATGTTCCCTTGGGAGCTCATTTCTAGGTTTCACGCGGGCGAAGCCATTGGCAGACGTTAGTTACATACAAACCAAATCTAATTCCACCTAGCCCGTTTCATCTTCGGACTACAAGAAGTACGGCAATGCGCCATCGGTGCATGGTGGACATCCCACCCATACGCACTAAACGTTTTGGAAATACTTTAATTATGCATACAGCTAAGGAGTGGAATTCCCTGCCGGAGTCTGTGTCTCCCGATAGCTACATCCTCGGGGTCTTTAAGTCAAGAGTGAATAGGTTACTTCTAGGCAAGCGTGCTTTACCCTCGACCACATCATCGCTTACTATCAGGTGAGATAGTGGTCAAGCGCGAGCCTATCCAGAATCAAAAAAAGACGGCCCTTTAATTTACAGCCCTTTCATTTCTTACTTTCTAGATGTTAGCTCAACAGAATAAGCTGTAATTTGAGAAACCCAATTCCTTTTATTTGCATAAACGCAGTGCGGCACATCGGCCTTCCAGCTGACCGCTTGAGTGACCGCGAAGATCGTGAGAAACAAGGCCTTATCAGCACGCTTGACAAACTACAACGGATTGAGGATCCGGTTAACATAAGAACAAGAGAACAGCAACAGATTTACATGCGAGGCTTGATAGTTTGTGGCACTACTCATTCGTCAACTAGAATTTTGGGGTGCTGTGTCAACTAGTAGTAGACGTATCGACAAAAAATATAATCATCATTTCAGCAGAAAGACGTCCATTGCTGGTCATAGGCTCGCCACATTGACCGATCCCGTGCGTATCGCATCTTCCCGCAACCTTAACCAGGTCGTCGGTCCACCTAGTGGGAGGCCTTACAACGTATCGTCTTCTAGTTGAAGAATTGCCAAACTTAAGTGGCAGTGTGCAGGGCATATTGCTTGCAGAACGGATGGCCGATGGGTCCAAAAAGTTTTGGAATGTTTTTTTTTAACTTCTTCTTTATCCTGTGTTCATACAATACTGACTGCAGATCTCCTCGATTGAATGCCGTTTATGACTTTATTATTCCATAGTCAAGCAATCCATCGCTGAACATAAACTTGTCCAATTGTAGACAGCTGGACTTGGTTTTCAGTCATTCTAATTCATATAGCCGCTTTGCAGACAAACTGTGCCTGCAAGTATATGTATTTATACTACTCAACATTTTCCCTATAATCACAAAAAAAAACGGGCTAAGTGCGAGTCGGACTCGCGCACCGAGGGTTCTGTACAAACCTCAGCTTATAAACCTGAGTATTTGATATTAATTTCAATTTAATACCTCTACGCGTTCATGAGGAAGGGGGTAGTAAGTTTAAAATTATTAAAAATATTTTTGTTATATGATGTACAAAAAAATTACGGTTTTCGTAATTTTTCCTTTATCTGTGCTAGAAGACGCTGCTTCGTAACAAATTTTAAGATTGTGAGTTCACGGGAAGTACCCTGTAGGATTTGAATCCCTTGCGAGTTTCGAAAATTTGCGGCAATTTGCTGCATAAACGGCTGTATCTTTTGATTGCGTTAGCTTAGAAGTTTGATTTTTTCACAGCTTTAAGGGACAGTAGACTTGAGTATTTGATATAAAACTATCACAATTTCACTCAATTTCACAAATCATCTTTCCTCACAATGGTACTTAGTAAAGCCTACTCAAAACAAAGCTAAACTTCTTATTTGCCGTGGTATGACTCACAAAGAGACCGCCTCTGACCCGCACCGTAGGTTGAACTTTCTATGATGGAGCTACCGACGTGAGGTCATGTTGTATTTGCCCATGAGTTATGGGTAAAATTAAAAACTACTGCCATGTGGAGATGCTTATCTATCAGATGTATAGCCGTGTAGGTGTATGTGAAACTGTGTGCGACCTACGCGTGTATATTTGATAGGTGCTTTCTTTGTAGATCTTCATGTCATATAATCATATTCTTGCTAAATCTGTCAGTTGTTGGACTCTCTACAAATAGTTGCGGTTTTCTTGGTTTATTAATTTGTGGTTGATTTGTGTGGGCATTCAATAAACTTTTTTTAAATTTCTCAATATACACATATATATT
The DNA here is from genome assembly GCA_964057195.1 of Orthosia cruda. Classification (NCBI taxonomy): domain Eukaryota; kingdom Metazoa; phylum Arthropoda; class Insecta; order Lepidoptera; family Noctuidae; genus Orthosia; species Orthosia cruda. Next base: position 39,725,304 of record OZ059831.1, on the reverse strand, counting down.
GTGTTGTCCATTTACCTAATAATATCGTGAGAATCTCAGTAGCTTTTTATAAATTCTAATATTTTTTCTATTTACGTACTTTTATTAGCTTAGTGTGTATGGGTCTATGTATCTATGTAACGGCATCTTTGAACGTGATTTTTCACCCCTTTCAAAACGTCGGCTTAATTTGAAACTTTGCACACTTATCAAGGACCGAGCACAATGCAATAATTTAAATAGTTTGGCCTATTACCCTTACCAGGATCTTCAGGATTAGCGATTGAACTAAAAAGTAAAAAATAAATAATAGCTACAAAATATAAAAAACACGCTTTAATATAAAACCAAGCTAAAAACTAAAAAAAGCGTGGGGTATAATCTAACTTTGTGCCAAATTTCATCTAGATCCGTCCAGCCGTTTGAGCGTGAAGAAGTAACAAACACACACGCAAACTTTCGCCTTTACAATATTAGTGTGAAACTAACCTATTCAGCGAAAAACTAGAGTACTCCATCCTATTCATCAAGAAAAATGATGAAAAAGAAAATATAACTTGAACAAAGGGTCAGTAAACTATCACTGAATGTAGGCTAGTAATCCTATCACTTGATATCACAGTCTGGCTACCGTAACACACTGGAAACTGGACTTAACTGACATAGCTTTATGGCATAAATTAGCACGGTAAGTGTGACTGTGTGAACTTTGTCGCAGCTGACCGGTCAGTATCGCTTTACAGCTTTGCATTCGGTTACATGAGTTTTTAAGGCATAAGCGGTAGCGAGAGCGATTCGCTAACAAGTCCTGTTATAATAAGATGGTAACTCTTCTAAGATACTTTATATTTACAACATTAAAAATGGTTTAAGGTTTCAGATAATAAAAAATCATGACCCACTTTTCTGAAAAGTTAATGCCGTTTTCCTACATTTTGCGCTCAGTACACAGCAAAGAGTAGTCTTATGAATTATGATAGACAAATATTATATCCTTCAGCTCAAAGACGTCCACTTATCGATAATAGTAAGTTGGTGCATTAAAATTACAGTTTCAAATAAATAAGACATAAATAAAATGAATCTTAATGTCATTGCAACTAATTCAATTCCGTATACACCCATAAACAAAGCTTTGACTCCAATATCCAAATAAGGACTAGTAATAAGACGAATCGAGCGCCGGCCATTGACCTGTATCCGCTGGCGGCCATTTTAAAATGGCGCCATAAATTGCTCATTGTTCAAGGACTCGCGTCTGCTCGTAACTTGACATCAAAGTAGAGTATCTGAATTAGTTATTTAGTTCACTCGAACTGTATTAATGTCTGACTGTCTGACTACTCTCTGCCCTAATATGGTCCGGTATTTTAGTCTATGCTTTGATCACCATAGACTGGTAATATAACCATAGATAAGGAAACGATCTGACCACGATGTATGCAATTAACCGTTGTTTATTAGTCCTTAACTTGCCTCTGTGAATTTTATGTTTGTGGTTATAATTTTATAGTATTTTTGTTCGTGTGGTTTTTATGGTAGTTTTATTGGTGTTAGTTTCAGGCCATCAGTAAAGCTGCAGTTGTGAAAATCGGTGTTTTATTCAGGATTCCAGTCTTTAACCGTTCTTTTATGTTTACTTACTAAGAATGTGCATTAAATCTTTACGATATTGCAACTTTATCATCCTTTGCTATAATGCTGTTTCACTAACATTATCATTCTTCCATACAAACGTAGTCTGGCGATTACTCCACTGTTTGACAAAATGTGTACAATAAAAAAAAACAATTTGTATCATCATTATCTAGCCCTGTATGGAAACAAAAAAGTAAAAAAATAAAATATTTGGAAGTTATGCGCGTCGAAAATTCCATATTTCAACACTAATTTTAACGCATCTTTGGGCGAATATAAATACCATAAGAAGAAAGAAAATTTCAAACAGGCCTCCATACAGGGATAGATTAGTAATTTATCAATGCAAATAATTTTATTTTGGGAATATACATTATGTCATTTTTTCATGATATCTGGACTCCCAAAGAAATAAAAATTTGACGCGCTCGTTTTCGTCCTAAATCATCATCCAATTCGATACAAATTTGCATAAGTGCTAATTCGTACGCGAACTAGCTTCTTACTGCTCATCACAAAATCTATCTCTTTTGCACTTGATGTCGGATGAGATAGCATGCATTTTAACATCGGGCACAAATTAGTTCCTGCCGTCGACTAGAGGAACCTTAATATCTCAACTTAGGTCCAAATTCGCCATTCAATCATGAAATAACTCCTTTATTCACATGGTTTTCAAGTAAATGGTTACTTGAAAATCTTAATCCCAACCATACTTTAGGGCCAAAACAAACGCCACAGCCCCAAAGGCACGTACCACAGATTAAATCCGGTCGGTAAACCATGGCAGCCATTTGTAAGCCATCGATGGCGGACGGTGCATGAGTTATGGCGGCTCGCGTCGCATCAGCTGGGCAACGATCGAAACGTAAACATGGATTGTTGGTGTTAGGGTGTTGTGGGGCTGTGGTGCCACTGTTAGCGGGGAATATCACATAAGTATAGTCTTCTGCACATTTATTGGTAGTAAAAATCTAGGAAATCTCATGTCCTCTAAGCACGCTTCTTTTAGGCTGGAACAGGATGTTCTCCAAACACTTATTTCATACATAGAGTCTCTAAGAAAAAGTCGGGCTAAAGAATTTTAATAAATAAGTTTGAATTGTTTAAAAAATCGAAGGTTTATAATATCCGTACCGTACACAACACGAGTAATTTAGTCAAGGATATTTCGCCTTTGCAAAATAAATTTAACTAAATAGTACATACCTGAAAGAGCAGATATCCAGACTCATACATCCAGAAGTCATCGGGCGCGTTGCCGGGCTTGGTGAGTTGGATCGCGAGGCAACGCTGCAGGATAAGCTGACAGCGCTGCCCCCCCGCTCCGCGACCGCTCATGCCTTACACGGGCGGTGGCATGCTCTGTGGAGGGAAGAGAAAAATAGGTTATAGCTTTTGCCTATTGCGGAGATGGAAGTGGGGATTATAAATAGCCTAAGACAGTCAGAATTATCAGAGAATATAGTACAATCACAGTTCCTACCTAGCGCTATATGCAGTTTTTTTTTATTTCATTGATTTATTAATGATAAATTGTCATCCGCTACCTTCATAAGTCTAAAAGAATGGTGGAAAAATATTTCTAGAAATAATTTTGACGGTCAGTCTTTATCTTTTTATTTTATATTAAAGGACGCCTCGCGGTTTCACCCGCGTAGTTCCCGTTCCCGTGGGAATACAGGGATAAAAAGTAGCCTATGTCACCCGGGGATAGAGTAGCTTCCCAACGGTGAAAGAATTTTTGAAATCGGTCCAGTAGTTTTGGAGCCTATTCGGTACAAACAAACAAACAAAAAAATCTTTCCTCTTTATAATATTGGTATAGATAAAAGAAAGGAGTATAATACGTAATAATGGAATTACAAAGATGTCACTGTTATAAAAATTGAAAGCCGGGTTAAAGATCAATACCCACTTTTGTGCTTTGTCGCTTAACACAGAAATTGTTACATCATTGTAAAACAATTGAGCAAAAAATCTTCATTGCATTGCCTGCTAAACTATTGAAACCAGCAAGATGTAATATAATTCAGTAATGATTTTACCTTACCACCAAATTGCTATGTATATGGTTTTTAACTTGCATCTAATAAAATATATTTAATATCGCATTTCCGCTTACAGACCCACCACAGCTTTACGTCCTAAAATTGTTTGTTTTAAATTTGGTCCAATCGCTTTACTAATTTGGACATCTAAAGACTGTCTCATCCATTGTCTTGCAATACCAAACAAAAACTTCTAAGAAACAAATGTGTAACACAACCTCTTTGATATCCAAAAAAAAAGTTTTAAAAAGAAAAACATCATCTATTACGTATGATGTCAATGTCAAATAGACACTTTATTCTACGCAATAGATTTAAAAATTGATATGCTATTGACATTGAAAATCCCGGTAGTCGATCAAACTTAAGATAAAATGACACAGGATTATCTGAGGCCCCGAAATAAATTCGGAGAGATTACGCCTAATGCCAAACGGATATTGATACAAGACAGATCAATGTCGAAAATTAAGACCGCCATATTTAGCTTCCAAAATAAATAAAGCAACGGATAATTGAAACTATAGCAAATTACCTCTAAATCCTTCTTATTTGTCTTTTAAACCAGCGTATCTAAACATTTTAATGAAAAAATACTCTGAAAAGAATACTCTACTTCTACTAGAACTCATCGGAGTTGCCGGAGTGTGAGACCCTTGACATGACCGTTTGAGAACAAGGTGACATTAGGTATTGTTTACAATGTCCTTTAAATAGCGTTTGCGGTTGCTTTATAGCGAATACGTAATAGGATATCGGATAAATATTACGAATGAGTTTTGGCGCGAAATATCAGTATTATATTTTAGGCAGTTTTGGCGCGAAATACATATATTGTTATGTAATTTCTGATTAAGATTTTGTCGTAACATGTTCTTGAAAAAAATGTCTGTAAAATTATTCAACATAATTTGCTAATATGAAAAGAAAGTTATTTTACGGAATAATAAACGATTCAGTTTCCGTTTTATTTCGCGAGTGCGGTCAATTATAATACTTTTTTTAATGAGTTCCACCTTTTTGTATTATTTAGATTCTGGCGATTCTATATTTATATTGCACTGGCCAATTTATCTATTCAAATATTGTATGTTTATCTTTACTCAAGTTATTTGAGTTTAATTGTAAAAACCAAGGCTAAATATGTTTATTTATCCATCCTGCCGTAACGGCTGAATAAATACCGATGATATTTAGCAAGAGGAACCTTGATAAAACAGGCTTTGGAAACTACATTTCCATCTTCACAAAATTAAACTACATAGCGAATACATTCTAAATCTATGAGACTACCTATTTTGTATAATCAACAATATTGAAAGCTAACCAATGTCTGTAGAAAAATTAACTTATGGTGGGTCAGCTTTCAATATTGCCGATTGTACATACATCGTTAAAATATAGATTTTATTCCCAAAATTAGACTACCTGGTTATATAGCTCTCTCGTTAAAAACACAGATTTAAATAAGCTTCAAACCTGTATTTATAGTAAGTCACCTTTCTAGCTCACAAACCATGCTAGTTAGTAGTTCACCAGTTCAACAAATAATCCTTGAACTTTTGACCAATCAGCCGCCTAGTTTGTGCTAACGTGCTATTGTTGATACAAAGACTGTTGTAAGCTTTGTTTTAGTTAGAACTTTCTAGTTTTATGAAGGAGATTATGTAATCAGATGTGACTTCACATCTGTATTAAGGAAGGGTTACATTCGCGAATTTTGATGTAAGAACGAGGGGAGAGCCTATTGCCATTTATCGGCCAGATGTCAACGCAAACAAAAAATAGGCAGAAAAAAACGTCTGCTTAGAAATATATAAAAAAAAAAATGACTGAAAACTGAAAACTTTTATTATCGTTAAAGACGTTGTCTATACAGATTTTCTCTTAATTCAACCAGTTTATGAATACTAAAGATAACTAAGTAAACCTAGCAATAAATATCTTTCAGTAAATCGTAAATAGAAAATATGTATTTAATATGAAATATTATAAACTTATCCACTGACTTATGCCCTGGAATTGTCACTTAACAAGAACTGGAGTAATTATATAAGCGAAGCAATTCTCAACTTCTAAACTAACAGCTTTTAGCGAAAGCATTACCATATCCATTCAGTTGCTGGCAACACATTTACGATTTAACAGAATCTTATTAGCTTGAATTACAAGTTATATTCGTTTGTTTCAATGGTCTATTTATATTGGTATAAAGTTAAGTGTATGATTAACTCGCAAGCAAGTACAATACGTTTACATCATATTATGTAAATGATTTAGCACGTCGGGAAGAGATATAATTTAAGTGTTTTTAGTTGATTCGTTGTAAATTACGTAGAATTGTTTCTTGAGACATAAATAACAGAAAAGTTGTCCAATTTCCTGAAAATGGGAGCTGTTTATTGGTTCCTGTGTACTCCATTTGATAGAAACACTTCAATCCACTGTTGTTTTATAGTTGGAGTTGTGCTCGTATCTCGAGATAATGGCCAATCTGCTTACAAAGCTATAAATGGAATTTGTTGCAGGAAAAGCATTTCGTTGCTTTATTATTCAGGTTGGTTTGCAGGTTGCTTATTACATCATTAAAGTCAACTGAAAAAGGCTATATACTTGGACACTGAGTCAGTAAGTTTATTGACACATATATTTGTGTGCTTGGTCTATTGCTTTGCTAGCCTTTGCTTTGTCTATTGCTTTGCTAGGCTATGCTTTATCTTCAATATAATGGTAACAAAGGTTATTCCTCGGTTAGTCGTTAGGTTAGTCATTCTCCAAGCTTGTCAACTAAAGTGGATTCTGTTGCTCTCTTCTAGACATAACATCTTCGATAGCTCGCTGTTCACTGTTCGCTCCGGACCGAATACGGGTGTCGCGCGCCTGTGTCCCGCGGTGCCTTGCGACACAGCCAAGGCACTCAATCTGCTGAAGGCCCTAATTGCTCAGGAAACAGATAAATCAATGTTAAATGTTTGTTTGTTTGGTAAAGTTCGTCGACCACATCATCACTTACCATCAGGTGAGATAGTGGTCAAGCGCGAGCCTTTCAATAATAAAAAAACTAATTGTTATAGTATTGTATTGTTGCTTTGGTGCAAGCTGTTAGTGCAGCAAGCAATTGTTAAAAAATATATCAATCTAAATTACCTTGCTAGTTGTCTCACTTAAGAGCTGGCAACAAAACATGCCTATTTGTTTTGTAAAACGTTTTCTACTTCCCTCACTGACTCTCTATCTTTGAAGCCTACCCTAGTGATTTGTGAGATCAACATTTTCTCACTCTCTTTTTTTTCATCTTTAATCCCACGTAGTGATGATTTCAATTATGTCTGTATTATGTATCATGTAAAATTACACTCATTTTATATTCAATAGGTTTAATGAAATTCACAGTGACAGAATGATGACATGACATAATCCAAAAACGAAGTAAATAAATAACAAAGAAGGCCACATACATAGCACCTCCGTCCCAAATCGTCTAGTTGTCACGTTGTTTCAGGTTTACTGATGCTATCTTGGTATTAGGGTACCCAGCATCTGATCAACATGTCTTTTGCAAATCTGACCAGAATCAGTTTCTATTTGATAATGCAATCGGCCTAATATCCTCAAAACGGTTCCGAATTCCCATTTAATTTGGTCGTTTGTGTAACTGCGTATTTGCACTCTCTGCCCAACAGTAAATGAGCGTACCGTTGCGTCATCAGTTGGCGGACGTGTTTCATGCCTCGTCCTCGCCTTGAAGTGAACACTTAGGGTGTTTCTTATTTCCCTGCCAAACATGAGCTCATATGGACTTTTATTTTTGCTGCTGCTCGGCGTCCTCCGTAGGCGTTCCTTAATACCCAACAGTTTGTCCTGTAAAGTGCCTGGCTCTGCACTGATGCTATGTATTGCTTTTTTAATTGTTTGAACGTATCGCTCCGCCTGTCCGTTCGTGGCCGGATGGTAAGGGGCTGTGGTTTTGTGAACAACCCCGCTTTCTCTGAGGAATGATTCAAATTCATTTGAAACCAATTGCCGACCGTTGTCTGATACTAAAGTAAGCGGGAATCCAAATGTCACGAAAAGCTCTTTCAGTTGGCGGATACACCATGAGCTTGTGGATGTTTTCGTTTCTATAATTTCCACCCATTTTGTAAAAGCATCCACTATTATAAATAAGGAATAACCCTTAATCGGCCCAGCAAAATCCACATGGATCCTTTGCCATGGACCTGATGGTAAGTCCCAATGATGAAGAACTGCGCCTGCAGGTTCATTTTGCTTTAATCGACATTCTCGACAGCTTTTAACTATGTTTTCTATGTCTTGATCCAAATTTCTCCAGAATACGTATCCACGTGCCAGTAATTTCATTTTTACTATTCCAAGATGTCCTGTGTGTAGTTCTTCTAAAACCTGTTGTCTCAGGCTTGCCGGAATCATCACTCGTGTTCCTTTTATAATGCATCCGTCTTGTATGGTCAATTCGTTGTCATTGTAGCCGTATCTTCTCACTGAGGTACCGTTTTTCAAAGCTTCCAATAAACGGTTATATTCATCATCGAGTTGGGTCTTTTCGGCGATTTTTATACGGTCGATGGCAATTGTGTTCATCTGATTTAATTGAAATGCGCAATGTACGTCAATTAGGTTATTTGCTACTGTTTCTACTGGAAATCTTGATAGATAATCTGCATTGCTATGATCATCCGATGTTCTGTATTCTATAGTGTAGTTAAAACCAGATAGGAAATGTGCATAATGAAAGAGCCTCATTGTGCTCATAGCCGGTAAAGTTTTGTGTGGATTGAAGATTGTAGTTAATGGTTTATGGTCTGTAATAAGTATGAATTTTCTTCCATAGCAGTAGTGAAAAAATTTCTTTAATCGCCAAAATAAGGACGTAGCTTCTTTGTCTATCTGACTGTACTTTTTTTCACTACTCGTCAATGAACGTGATGCAAAAGCAATAGGTCGATCAGATCCGTCTGATAATCGATGCGATAGAACTGCTCCAAGTCCAAAAGGTGAAGCATCTGTAGCGAGAACCAAAGGTTTCTCAGGGTCAAAATGCATTAAAACTCTCTCACTGAGGATTTCCTGTTTAATTTTCTTGAAACTTTCATCACATTTGTGCGTCCATTCGTATTTATTGTCCTTCTTGAGTAGGTTATTAAGAGAGCTTGATATTGAAGCTAAATTTGGTATGAACTTATTGTAATAATTAGCCATTCCTAGAAATGTCCGCAGTTCGTTGATGTTGCTGGGGCGTTTTGTATCTAGAATAGCGTTTACCTTGTTTCTATTTTTGTGAAGTCCATTTTTATCAATGGTGTGACCCAAATATTCGATTCTTTCTTGAAAAAAATGACATTTGTCCTTATTAAGTCTCAAATTTTTTTCTTGTAATTTTTGTAATACCAAGCGTAGTCTCGTAAGAAGTTGTTCTTCTGAATGTCCTTGTATTATTATATCATCGAAAAAACATTTTACTCCAGCTATTCCTTGAAGCAAACGATCCATAAACTTTTGCCATAGATTCGGGGCAACCTTGACGCCAAACATAAGTCTATTTACTTTAAATGTTCCCTTGTGTGTGCTTAATGTTTGCATCATAGCGCTCTCCTCGTCCATCATCATGTTTAAGTAAGCTTGACTGATATCAAGTGTGCAAAATATTTGACCTCCGTTCATCTCTACCAGAATGTCCTCTATGATCGGAATAGGGTATTGTTCATCCCGTATCACTTTATTTAAGGTGACTTTGTAATCCGCACATAAGCGTATACTGCCATTTGGTTTGACAATAGGAACCACTGGTGTTCCCCACTCAGAGCTATCAACTTTTGTAATTACCCCTTGTTCGCAGAGTCGTACTATTTCATCGTCAACTTTATTTTTAAGAGCATATGGTATACGTCTAGGCTTAACAAAAATTGGTGATACCTCTTCCCTTAGGGTCAAATGTGCTTTGTAATCAGGTATGCACCCAAGGGAGCCATCAAATACCTTCGAGTATTCAGAAAGTAGCTTATCCAGTTCTGGATGTTCTTTAGCATTAACTATGTTTATATTTGCCAGATCCAAGTTGATTGCTCGTATCCATGCCCGACCGAAGATAGGGTCAACGTCTTGTTTGATAATGTATAATTTTCCCTCAAGTGTTTGGTCATTGTATTTACACGTAACGAATGCCACTCCGAGTGGTGCGAAGATTTCTCCTGTATATGTTCTCATCGTGATGTTTGTTTTGTAGATCTTGCATCCAGTGTTCAATTTTTTAAAATCTTTGTGAGAGATAGATGACAGAGCAGCTCCTGTATCTACTTCCATTTTCAGTTTCGAGTCATTGATGCGTACATTTATCAGAAATTTGTCTGTGTTGTTGGATCGTATTAAATTCACATCCCATGGGGTGGTGTCATCGACTATATTTGAGGAGTTGTCCGTAATGTCCGTGTCCTGCAGCTCCACATGCTCAGGCTCCAGTTGGTTGAGTGTTGGTTGTAAGCAGACGCGAGCAAGGTGACCAACTCTCTTGCATTTGCTGCACGTATCCTTAATGTTGCGACACCTGCCTGCTCGATGGTCTTTGCTGCCACAACGAAAACACTTGCCTCGTAAGTCTCTAATGGTAAGAGGTTTATTCTCTTGCTTTGGACTGCGGTTTTTGAGGTCAGCTTGAACAGTTTTCATATTATGTAGTAAACCTTGGTTTGAGGAGTGAACTGCTGGTGACATATAGGTGCTGTCAGATTTTGCTAGTTCTATCGTGGTTGCTTTATTAATTAAGTCAGAAAAATCAGTCACCATTGTTTCCTGTAGTATTTTGGTTCGAATATCGGTGTCATTTAATCCTCTTATAAATTGTAAGGTAAGAAAATTATCACAGATCGACTTCTTACAATTATTACACGTGAACTCGCAATCTTGGGCTAAATGCTTCAACTCTGATGAGTATGACATGACTGTCTCGTCAGGGCCTTGAAGTCGCGAAATAAATTTATGTTGACTAGCCCAAATGCTCGGTTTTGGATCTATATAGTGTTGTAATATTTGAACCAACCTGCCGAATTCTAGTTCACAAGGATCGTTCGGTGCGTACAAGTCGTAAGCTTTCTGGTGTAATTCTGGTGGTAATAAACTAAGCAGCGTGAGGGTCTGGATTTGTGGATTGTGACAATTATTTAGCTTCATATAAGTTTTTAATCTCTGAACAAAGTTATTGAAACTTTCTCGTTCCTGAAACGGTTGAAAATTAATTCTTGGTGTAGTTTCCGGTGTGCTTTCACGTAAAGCCGTGACGTAAGTCGACGGTGCTGTCGGTGGTGTAGGGCGTAAGCCATGCAGCTTAAGCTTTAATTGTAATATGTGCTCTTCTGTAGAATGTCGCTGCTCAATTTCTGCTTCACCGTCACATGTATGCAATTCGATTTCGTTTTGTAGTTTTTCAAATTTTTGTTCGTAATTTGTTAGACTTGTCAGACGTGAACTTACTTCGTAATCCGAAGGATTTTGTAATTGTTCCAGTGTACTTTCGAACTTAGTAAGCTGGCCGCGTATAGTTGCGCGCAGGCGAGTAAGTCGCGCCAGTTCTGCCTCCATCGTCGCCAATATTATGTATCATGTAAAATTACACTCATTTTATATTCAATAGGTTTAATGAAATTCACAGTGACAGAATGATGACATGACATAATCCAAAAACGAAGTAAATAAATAACAAAGAAGGCCACATACATAGCAGTCTGCCTATATTTCTACTTCTAATCCCACGTTGTTGTCAATCTTTCTCTCTCTTTTCATTTCTTTTCAGGTCCCGTTGAAAACCAGCGTCAGGCAACTGCTAACTTCTTACCTCAGACATAACACTTTTTTATTTATTTTTATTTGTATTTTATCTGATCTATATTATTATGAATCTAGTATCTATATTGTGTGTCTTTTAAGTCTGTGCTAAATAAATGTATTTTCTTTCTTTCTTTTTATCTTTCTCTACATCTATCTTCTTAGCTTTTTGCCTATATTGTGAAGTGAACAAAGGTCAAAGAGTGATGATGGTATTGTCTTATTTTTTGCTAACCTATTCTGTTCTATTCATGAGCAAAGGTCTCAATGTTGTGGATTACCACTCTTAAAACATTTAACACCAAAATACCCATTTCCTCCAAACGATCGCGTGTCGGCAACGCACCGAACGAATCGCGCTCACTCCATTTTGAATATTAAGGCCGTGCCACACTGTCGATTGGCTCCATTATAACGGCATCAGCGCCAATTTCGCTGTTGTGTAACTAACTTTTGTTACGAATGTAATTTTACGTCACCGGCTAGATCGTCTTCGCATTTTTTGTGGACTAAAAGAAGTCATTCTGTTGTGTGATTTTTTTATTGTTTTAAGGCTATTAGATAGGCTCTACTGAATATTTTTAGCTATGATATGGTTTGACCATCAGATGTCCTAACTATATAATATTATTAAATGCAAATGTGAGTCCGCTTGTTTGTTATGCTTTCACCCATCACGACTAAAAGGATTTGGATGAAACCTGCTGGCATATGGATAGACCAAAACCTGGCTTAGGGCATAGAATACTTTTCTACCCAGAATAATGTTTCCTTGGAATAATAAAACAATTTTCACGCGATCGAAGCCGCAGGCAATAATGCGAATACGAGATCAACATACATCAATCATAAGGACATTATCTGCCTAGCCTGTTTCCAAGTATGTTGCGGTAGGCTTCAAATCTGTATGTATTTTACATGGGCCGACTATCAACTTGACCTCCACAATCCAGTAGCTGGATAAAACGACATCACCAGGTGTGATAAAGGATATTCGGATGTCCGGAATAGGGTAATGGAAACACCAGAAATAATATGAAATATAACACTTATGATGTAACTGTAACAGCACTTCCCGCTAACGAACCAACTCGGTCTGTTTTGCAACACCAAATACAGGAAGTATAGAAGAAACGAGAGGACTATGAAAAATTGCACGATTTTCTTCACAGCTGGTGGTTAAATTACTTTTATCTATAAAAGGTAACAAGGTATAAAGACCTTACTATATTTAGTTTTCCTATATTCAATAGATCGATCAATAATATTAATAAAAAGCGAACTAACACTTAATCGTCTTTCTTCGGAACTTTCAAAGCTTGACAATTTTCCCTTCAAGGTTCTTATCCAAGAAATCAATGGAAACCCAAGATAACCTAAGTAAGGATTTTTCAAAATTCAACCCTGTGGGAATGGGTTTGAATTTAAAGCGGTTAACCACTATGTATCTCATCTGATGGTAAGCGATTAAGCGATGGTTTGAACTTTTTTTTATCTAATGTAGGCTCACGCATGATTACTATCTCACCTGATAGTAAGACGATGATGTGGTCGACGATGGAGCACGCTTGCCTAGAAGTAACCTATTCACTCTTGACTTAAAGACCCCTAGACTGTAGCTATCGGGAAACACAGACTCCGGTAGGAAATGCCACTCCTTAGCTGTACGCATAATAAAAATATTCTCAAAACGTTTTGTCTACCATGTACCGATGACGCATCGCCGTACGTCTGGTATTCCGAAGATGGAACGGGCTGGGCGGAATTAAATCATGCAATTCCATCGCACACTCCCCGAAATGTAACCGATAAAAAACCGACAAGCTGACAACTCGGCGACTTCGATGGAGCTGAATGTTATCAGGATACACAGACACCAGCAGGGATTTCTAGTCCCTAGCAATATGCACAAGCACAACGAAAGCATCCTGTAAATGTTTTCCGCAAAAAAAACCCCTTGGATGAAACTGTGCCCTTGCAATCACAGACGTGAGAAAAGGCCAATATGCATTGCAGAGTTTAAGATATCCAGTACCACACATATCAGGGCCGTGACCGGGACGTGACAGTGCCGGGCCCAGGCATTGAAGCTCCGTCACTGGCCCGTGCACGGACGTGTGTTAACGAGTTCATATAAAATGTACGCACCGATATTTTTTTGAGCGCTTGACGGGACACGGTCCGTCCACGTCCCGGGCACGGCCCTGATATGTGTGGATCAACCTTAACACATTAATACATGACACACATCATAAATTGTGTTGGCACATCAAAGATAAGCTTCCTCGAAAAGAAATAGAATGTAATTTCTCTGAATTCAATAAGTGTCACAATGTCAGTAGTACAAGTATACGCATGACAAGATGATTTGATGTCTTATTTATAAATTATTATGATGTTTTTTTATATTTGACATGATGACACTCTGAAATTAGATGTGATTGCTGATTTAATTGCGCTGTTTGCCAAAGTGGCTCTAGTAGTGCTACTTAGTAGAGACCTACATACATCGTTTTTTGCATGTCAAAGGAGTTGGGGGTTTTTAGATTGAATAAATATTTTTACGACGTTTACGTTTATTAAAATTAGTAATAGCAACCGTTCTAATATTTGGGAATCCGAAGAGATGTCGAAGAGCTAAGATAGTTTAGCTTAGTAAGAAAAGCTGAGTTAGTTTTCCAAATTTTGTTAGCTTCAGGAGGGAACTTTTGCAAATTTGTAGCGAAATGAATGATGATTTAGGACGAAAACGAGCGCGCCAAATTTTATAAACAGACCTTTGGGAGTCTGGATATCATTAAAAAACGACTAAATGTATATTTTCAAAATAAAATTATTTGCATTGTTGAACTACTAATCTATATCTGTATGGTGGTTGTTTTGCATTTTTCCTTCTTCTTGTGGTATTTATTTCCGCCCAAAGATGCGTTAAAATTAGTGTTGAAATATGGAACTTTCGAAGCTCATAACCTTTATTTTTTTCTTTTTGTTTCCATACAGGGCTAGATAACGATGAGACAAATTTATATTTTTTTTTTATTTTGAACATACAAAGTCAAACAGTAGAGTAATCGCTAGACTACATTTGGACGGAAGAATTATTGACTAGTGCAACCTTAAAGAGGAAAATTTCTTTTATTTATTTATATTTTCATAAAGTCTTCACCCTATGGTGGCTTTTACAGAAGTCCTAGGCAAAACGAAACAAAAATATCTTCAAATATTCTTAGCATCCTAAATATTACCTTCGAAACCAAGTACTTAACTTATCTATTGTCAGCTTTGAAAGAGGTAGAGGTAAAGTGGTCGAAACTCAGAGGTAATGAGGTAGTACCTCATTACAGTACTTAGTCTTCTCTTGACCCGCAACCGAAATTAGAACTAAGCTTTCTATGCTGAAAAACCAAGAATATGTTTCCGTAGTACACCGTGATTTATACTCGTATGCATGTTTCATCAGAAGTAATTGAACTGAATCAACTTGAACCAAAAGATTAATTCACCATAACATGTTTTGACTGCACAGCTCACAACTTCCGACTCAGCCCATCTATCCCACACGATCCCAATACGTCACTCCAGTTCTGTCTTCCAATGAAAATAGCCATCAACCCATAAATCTTCTGCCTTCGTACAGATAACTTTCACCATGGATATGTTCTCTGTTATTACTCTTACACCATAAAATATATTGCTCTTTGTACTTTCATCTCCATATGATGCTAGAGCCGAAATGTATTTTTGATTTTAGTGCTTTCTTATGCCATAAAGAGTTAGTGCCTTTATGTTTTTAGTAGCTGTTGTCTGCAACTTTTATTTCCTCTGTAATAAGGAAAATATCTTCCAAATTGCATCCTTTCATGACTTCAGTACTCATTATCATTTCAGCTAAAAGACGTCCACTGGTAGGCTTAGGCCTCCTCCAAGCGTCGTTTTCACACTGTTCGGTCCTGTGGGTCTCACATCGATCGGACTTCCGCAGCCTTGACCAGGTCGTCGCTCCACCTAGTAAATAGTGGGATTCCTTCCAACGCAACGTCTTCCGGTTCGCGATCGCGACTTCAGAACTTTTCGGCCTTCAGTACTGGCTGTGCAATTTTCAGACCCGAAACAGTTTCACGACTGAGTGACGGTCAGCTGTCATCAATCGTGAAACTGTTTTGTTATAATAAGTTTCTAATATTTCAATAATAACTTGACAGCTTAATAATAGTTATAATAACAGTCACAATTATAAAGATTATATGAAATTGTTCGTAACTAAATCAATGGGGAAATCTTGAAATAATTGTTATATTATGTGATAGGAATAGTGTCTTTATCGAAAGCCTTGATCGGTCAAATTGATCAAGGCTTTCTGAAAAAGGTAGCAAAAGATAGTTAAGTCATTAACCTACCCGTATTGTCATATCCACTACCTACCTATGTTTCAAAGACCATACGTTGTATTTAAAGTTTACCTCTTCAGCACATTATGTATGGAAATTATTCGCTGTTTTAATCGATTCACAAATAACGGTGATATTTTATTTTGTGTGTACAACCAACCGCACTTTCATGGTAACAGTTTAAATTTGACAGCACCTTAATTGCATAACAATAGAGATTGTTTTCGTAATTCAGGTATACGTAACTTACGGTTGATCGTACGTGGGAATGCAACTAGAATGTTGAGTTGTCAGCTGGTTGTCAACCTACTGGTGTCAAATGATAGAATCAGGTTACTTGATAACCATCGTAGGCGCCAGTAAATTGCTACTACTACTACATGTGTAAAAAAAATGTTGCTGAGATACAAATGATGGTGTTAAAAAAAATATCATAATGGCAAAAAATGCGAGCTTAAACCTTAGAATGTTCTTATAACACAGATGTCACAAACCTAAGTAGAAGGAAAACATCAGCAAGCAAAAATAAACTACATACGGAGGAAGACCAAACGTGAATGTGTTTATGCTATTTCTTATGAAAACAATTTACTAATAATTTTTCGCTGCAGTGGAACAGTAACCTACCTGGTTGGATATTGACTTAGAAACCAGGGTCGATAATTTTTGAAACCAAAGAAAGGAATGGTGAAGATAACAAAAATTAAAGGAAAATAAATGTTCACATAAAATTTACAATTTAACTTTTTCCATAGGACTTGTAGTTTTGCCGGAAATCAAGATAAACCGTTTTTACCCTTAAAACTCACCTCCTTCCAATGCCCGACCTCATATCGCCCGTAAATTATTTTTCCTTTCATTTTTGTTATATTCTATTCCTTTTCCAATGGTTTCCTTTTCATCCTGCTAATCCTTTTTCACGTTTACCTTTTCAAAGGCTTCAGTCTATTTATATCCCTTGGAACACTTTCACATGTACTTACTTTAAAGTATCCGTGTGAAAAATATGTAAAGCCATAATACAGAAGCTACCAAAATACTCTTCTGATGTCAAGATAATTTATCTAGTTTACCAGCGAATAAAATACTGGTACCGTTTTAAAGAAGCCTTGTTTACTGTCAAATAGCAGCCTTATCAAAACTTTTGTCTCCCATCTACATCTTTACACATAGATGTCGTTGACCAAATAATATTTTCCCACCGAAATACTCTGACCTTTACTTGAAAGTGGTACAAAATCTCGAGTTGCGAGATGTAAATGATACTCGCTAGGATTCTGCGAAGACGTGTACAATAACAACTACTTGTGTGGCTGGTTACAGTTCGTTCTTAACTAGAGCAATATCAGTGTGGGCATATTTGACAGGCATTATTCTCATGGCCTAATATAAGTTTTTTTTTTTAAATATAATTTAATAGTAAGAACAATATTCGAAATAATTAATTACGATCTAGCCTAAAAGACTAATAAGCAATTTAACTCTAACTTAATTTGTTACGTGATAGATTACATTTTTACACAAGTCCGTAGCACTTTCTTATTGTCTGACATAATTTAAAAAAACACTATGCTATATGTATAGCACAGTGTTGTCACTATTATTCATTCACATTGTACACTACACTTATTCATAAGGTTTAGTTCTTTTTAGCATACGCACTAAGTCTATATTGTCTATCAGCTGGATAGCCTCAACATTCACGTGTCGATGAAGTCGATGTTCGCGGGCTTCAGCAATTTTTTGGATGATGGTGGTGACGAATTCCGTCACAAGCATTATTCTCATGACCTAATATAAGGTGCTACTATTTTTATAGTTGAATTAGGTAGGGTAGGAATTTTATTTTTATCGGATAACAATATAAGCTTCAAATTTTCTTTTTCTCTGTTTCGATGCAAAATGCCCAGTTGCAGACATAAAATGAAAATCTTCATCTGATAATATTAAGAAAATTGCGAAAACATTTTCATAATAAATTCATGAACAAACTAGATCCAGTTCCGATGAACTGGATCTATTTTCTGCTTTTGTCGTTACAAAGGCAGGAAATAGATTAAACCATGAAGATACTGATACATGCAGATGGACTCATTGTGTTAATAAAGATGTTCACTGATGAAGAAAAAACAAAGTAACAGTTCAACATGACATTTTTGATCAAAGTATTCTACGAAGTGATAGGACTAACCCACATACAAACAAACATATAAACAACTACAACATGAGTAGTGTGACCGGTATAGTAGAATCGTTTTCAACTAGATCAGAGCTAGCGGTAAATCAGAGGTGTCGTGGGCGACAGATATCGTTTCGTTTATTAAGTACCAGCTGATGTGGGTTTCCATTATACTAGTACTTATAGAAGGAAACACTGCCCTCATATCTACTTCTTCTTCTTTCGTGTAGATTGACTCAAACTATACAACCATTCAGATTTTGTCCGACCAGTATGTAGGTGGTCCATGAAAGGAGCCTCCCCGAGCGGCCTTAAATATATCCCTGGACAGCTAGCACCCGGTAACGCAGGATCTAGCTGACTAATCCTTTCACCACGATGACTCAAACTCAATCTCGATATCTACTTATAAGGAAGGAAATAAAGGTTTTTTTTGTAAATATGCTGTAGCACAAATATTTTCCAGAAAGTCATTCAATTAATAAAAAGCTGTCCCGGTAAATTACGTACCATCTAAAACAAATGTATGGGAAAATGGTGTTACTAACCCGACTTTGTTTTTAATTTCAGAATAATCGTAAACGACATCTACTGGCATTACCGCAACCAGTATACAACGCTATGTTCAATTTGGTGCGTGTTTTGTTTCTGTCATGTATCAGAGATGGCGCTGTGTTCCTATAACGGATGGGAAAATGATTGTTCTTCATAATTTAGTTTTTCGTTAATATTGCCGATATTTTAATAGTTATTCTGTTATTCAGGGTGGAGATAAATACTACAAATCAAAAATCATAAAAAACGACCCAGCCGTTCTCGAGTTATCAATGGTGTAAATAACACGATTTTGTTTTATACATAAAGATTTATTTAAAAAAAACTACTCTACCCTACTGATAATTTTAATAACATTTTGGGCTCCCGTATCACGCAGTTTTGTACTCAGCATTGAGCTATCACAAATCTGTGGGTACAACAGAGGCAACATCGTAAATGAACACCGCTATATAGGTACATCGATCATCATTCAAAAAAAAACAGCTGATCCGATATCAAGAGTGAAAGTGTAAAAATCGTATCGTACCCAACCATGTACACACGCCTTAATAGCCCACAAGTCCATCAGTATGTGAATGAACTCCGTAGGTGTAGCCATTCATAAAGAAAGAATATAATTGTGTCAATTTACTGTATTCGCTATAAATAATTTGTCTACCAAGCTTTTTCTTTTTGCACACCTTACTACAATGACAACCAGTATTGTAAAATCTCTGTTTGAGTATAAGTTGTATGTAAGGAAGGATCAAATTGCAGTGGCAATGTTTTTGCATTAAAAAAAACAACCAGTTTTCTAAGACCTATGTCACAGTATAAGTTATATGTGAGAAATGGTCAAGTTCATGTGGAAATGATGAGTACGATTTTGGGCATAAGTATTGTAAAAAAATTGCTTTGTAATATGAAAGTCATCGTTTATTAAATATTGTTGTAAAAGATGTTCATGTTTTATATGAAAATAACGGTTGTCACAATTCGTTTGTAATTCTTATGTTGATACTAAGGTCATGTTCTTAATAATAATTTCATTGATTGTAAGAAGTAACATAACTGTATCTATGAGGAAGTGGAAACGCAGAGGAATGAGCACGTTAAAAATGAGGTGACAATTGTGGAGTTTCTTAAATTATTACGGAAAATTACTTTGGTTTATTTAATTCATAACTAAAACACGTTACCGCTGGTAACATATTTAATATCGCTATAAACATAACAATACAATGATCATTATGTAGAAATATCTTCAAAATCACTTTTACCATAAAAAACACATGCATAAAAAGCCCACATTTCCATAAAATAACAAAACACAATCCAAGGTCCGCCTAACCTAAAACCTTTATTGCACATTAGTTTATTAATATAGGCCAAATAATAAAAAAAAATACGTACATTTTCACAATTAAGTATTCACTTCACGTCTCAATACTAAGTTTCAACCTTACATATTCACCTGAGTTACTAATAAACGGATATTAAACGAGCACCAGCTAAAGTCTAGAATACTAATCTGTACTTAATTCAAACTACAGAATACCGTTAGACACATTAATATCCTAAGGTATTAAATATAATGTGGAGGAGTGAGTCTGTGTGTGTGCGAGAATTATCATTGCTAATTTCAAAATTAACTTTTACGCCTCCTAATTACTAATTATACGTAGCGTATTGACCCGCGTATTGAGGTCCGTGCTCACTCGACCCGCTTAGACTCGACTCGAAGAATAATACCAGATGTTTTACTACCAATTCGGTGCCATTTGTACGCCAGGCAAAGTGATATTTTTGCAGGCCATATAAGTATTAATAAAGGATAAGTACGTACATTAATTTATTTGTCCAAATTATAATAAATTATTTAAATTTTAGATTATCTGTGGTGCAAGCGATAAGTCGACTCTTTTCTGTCTTACTATACATCGACGTTGTTACGCCTATCAAAACAGAAATATTCAGGTATTATTCATCGGGGCGAGTCTACGCGGGTCGAGTGAGCGTGGACTCCATATAATACGTACCTTTCGACGTTAACTTGAAGCCTATCCGAATAACATGGAGTAAGAAAGTAAAAAATATTTAATTGCCACAAAACGACATACAAACATTACATTTCAAGAACAAGAACAGTGGTAAAAGATTTTGAAAACTAAACCCTTAACGTTAGTGGAGTGCTTGCATATGTGACCTTCACCTTCCAATTACTGGGGAACACGTTGCCCCTTGTCACCTGACCACTAATAATACTTTCATAATAATGGGCTTACTTGTCCTTCTTATTTTATTCAGTTTGTCAGAAAATGAAGTTAATTATGAAGTTATCTGGGAATCAAAACCTCTGAGTAGATTTACTCAGAGGTTTTGATTCCCAGATTTCCAATGACATTTTAATTACATAATTTACCTACGGATTGACATTTTGCTGTTCATAAACCAACAATGCTGAAAAATTGTCCTCTCCCTATATTTCTATCTAGTAGGTATAGTCAACTAAATTATATAGGTCTTCGCCAAAATGGTCCAATGCAAATACAAAAGACGTCAATACTATATTCCACGTTTATGAACTCAGACCATTACAGGACGTAGACCTCTTCCTGCCCGATCACTTGCTCCTCCTGATCCAAATAAGGCAAAAATACGTAAAATGCACACCTCAATGTGTGTGCAGTTGAAAATGAGTTTATGCGGTATGCGTGTGTGTGTGTTTGTCGTCGACTGCGCAACCGGACACACCACCGCTATACATGCTTCCGACCGCGGTGGCGCTTTGAATGTCAATGCCAAAAGCAAGGACTTGATCTACTACTGCACTGGTTGTGTGAATATTTTAATTAATTATTAGAAAAAAGTTCGTAATACCTGTTTTGTAGACGGGTTTGTATCGATTGAAAGTGGAGTGCTTTGGTTTGTCATAATAAAAGTGTCGTTGAGTAAACAGTGATTTCTTTTCATGGTCAGTAAACTTTGCTGGATTACAATTTAGACCGAGCAAAGTTTTGGTAACAGATTCTGAATGTTTGTGGTGATATTATGTATGAGGACGCAGGAAGGCTTCCCACAACGTAGATCTAGATATATCGATGAATTGGTTAGGGCAAAAAGAGGGGGAAAACACAAGACCGGTCGATTTGGTAGCACTTTGGGAGATTTATGTCCAGCAGAAAACGTCTTTGAATGATAATGATGCTTATGTATGAATGGAGCAGCTATTATCCACAAGCATTTTCAATAATAATTACGTGAATGTAGAGTTGACACAAATGTTTTTATTCGATAACTAGATTTGCTTGCTCGCACGTTCATATTGAAATGAAATAAAGAAATGCATATTAATATCATACTTTCTTGCGTGCTTTACATGCTACTTGCTAAACAAAGAAATTATTAAATTCTCAGAAAACAATTCCAATGTAAGGACACTATAGGAGTGTTAGGAGTTAAGAATGTGAATTGAAACAGAATTTGAAAAACACAAAACTGTACTACTTAATTTAGAAATTAGTGGCATATACCAAACCTTTGAGAAGATATTTTATTATTTTCATTCATCTGTTAAAGAAAGTAGAGACTTAAATAATAATTTTATCACAAGGCGTATCTGACGTTATCAGTATTATCATATCACCTAATACGACAGTGAAAGTCGAAGATATCGATAAGGAATGGATTCGACAAAAACAAGCGCGTGCGATCTCTTCTGATTGTCATTTGACATTGGCATCATTTTGATCGTTCTATTTAGTTATAGCTGAAAATAATAATGATCAATCGTTGAATTTAGATGTAAGAGTTCTCCAGTTTTTGAATTGAGAACTTTATCATCATAATCATTATTTTACCTTATCTCTGTTTATGAGGGTCGGAACAGCATCTCTTCTTCTGGATTGAGAACATGTAATATTTTAATTCAACGCTAAATTAGAGTTTGAGAAGTACCTAATACACTATACTTATACTTTTATTATTCATTTAGGTTAGTATTTGTGCCAAGTTTTTAAGTTTGTTGGCCCAAGAAATCAGATTCTTCTTCTTCTTCTATACTTAAAATTCTGAACTTTCAAACCAGGTGTAAGTGCTTTTCTAAATAATTTCTGACTAGTTTCATACATAGTGTATTATTTGCTATAAATTTAAATGGCTTACATCTGATCTTTCAATGCATTGCTTATTATCTCCTATCGTGAGCGATTAATTCTGTGGTGTTAATTTATATCAAATTCTGTTTGACTTGTAAAATGCCAAGATCGATTATCTATTTAAAAATCAAATTAAAATCATAATGATCTAAAATCGCGAGATAAGTCTCACGATTAAGATTAAAGATTTCATCATATACATCATTTCTATTTATAAGAACACTAGCTTCTGTCAGCGGCTTCGCCTGCTTAAAAGTATTACATGTCTTTATATCCAATCTATCTCTCTCTGCCTCCACGGTTTAGGCGTGAAAACGTAAATAAACAAACGGACAGACTGTTACTGCATTTTTAATATTAGTATGGATGGACTTGTATGGATTAATATAAACATCTTATTAATATACTGCTATGAAATTAATAGCAATATTTGCAATAAATGATGATGTGGCTTCTAGATTATTATATTGCCTACTTTTACCTGTTTAACAACTTGCATGATACCTACGTGTTTCCTAAACACCTAGGTATAACCTAGTCTAATCCAATAATATTATACGACCGGTTGATATTAGAATTTATGTAATCATTTTCCTTTTGGTCTTTACCAAGTTGAATTTACGGGCAGTTTCTATTCCTTTTTATGATTTATTTTGTTTATAATATTATAAAATCATATGATTTAAATTGTTTGCTTATTTGTAGGAACTATTGATCAAAAGTATTTTTTTTGTTTTTATGAAAAGTCTTTCTTTCGTTTGATCCGATTACAAAAAGTCTTTCACTGATAGGAAGCTATACACCGTTTAGTGTTATTACTCGGCGGTGAATAACACTAAACCAATGCAGGTGTAGGGTGAGTGAAACCTCGCATAAAAGCTACTGCCCAATAATTATAATCTTTCTGAATCCTATCAAGAATTATTTTCAATAATAACAGCTAACTTAACAACTAGACGACTGGAAACTTAATGTTTACTCGTAAATTTAATCATGAAAGTTTCATAATGCTACATAACTCTCGTCTCATTTTATTGCTAGATTTATTGAACGTTGAACGACGCCAAGAACTTACGCAGAAAGGAGATGATCTATGCATTTGTTTGTGCAACATTTTATGCACTTGCAAACTTAAATGTAGCTCGGATTTTGCATGCGAAAATAGGACCTTAAATCACCATATGGCTGTTAAATTTGAATGGATTATTTAAAAAAAGAATATATCGGATTTGTTGAATAAAATTGATCAAAATAAAAACATACTTATCTATGGAACCCAGCGATGGGACCACTCTGCGTATCATTGGGAGATCACAGACTTATTTAAACTTCAAATGTACAAGTTTAAATATGGAAGAACCTCCTTTTTATAGAGCTTTTATTGAAGACGCCAAACCTAACTTACATCGTCTAGACAAACACGAGACAAAATCCTATATTCAAAATGAATGAAAGTCGAATAACAAAAGTTAATAATATAAAAACAGTAGCTTCCAAATGCAAACTATTCACACTACTATTCAGGCGAAGCTCCCCCTTGCATAGGACATGACAGCAAAGAATTTAATAATCGGCGTACACCCCGCCGCGGAAGTTTTTACTTCCACTCAAATGTTTATGGTCGAAATTTTCAGGAGTTCGTTGACTTGCTGATTGGTTGACTGTATGCTACGTTTGATTTTGAAAACGAATTTTATTATAAGCGTAAAGTTTGATACTTAAAGAAGAAGTTTTGATGTTTTTTCCTTATTTACAAAGAGGAGTTTTCCGCCACTGGTAAGACGTTGAGGTCGTTAAGTCAGTCAAAGCCATAAAATCTGACGCAAGTCTAGCCAAGGGGTATCATGCGACACAGTTACTGGGTTGTGACCTCACATAGGCAGTAGCTCCATATAAAGTATTGGTAGCTCAGCTGCATCCGGTGCGTTTACTGGACTGGAAGTCGACCCCAACATAGTTTGGAAAAAGTTAGGCAGATTGATTTACAAAGAAAGAAAGAAAAGAAAAGTTATTTATTTGTGACCCACACAGGATACACGAGAGATATGAAAAAACATAAAAAATAAAACCCCGTGCCGAAAATAAGACCAAAAAGGCTATAACACTGCGCTGGTATTCTGATAAGGCCCCCTGACTGTTGATGCCACGAACACACTCACGGAAACGGAACATACTTAAAAAATAAAATAAAAAGGAGTGTTTTCTATTTTCATCCTGACAACCTTGTTCAAAACTGTATAATAATCACAATCACCATTAGTTAGCAATTTTTGTTGCCAAGAAAAAAATGCTCTTCATACATCTCCAGACAAACTACCATCAAATCAAATCGCATCCAATTAGCAAAAAGGAACATTTAGTTCAAATGCACTGGCAACTCGCTATCTAGTATGTCCCATCGACATCCATCATTCTGTCTCGACTCTCGTTCATACTACGCTACCGTCTACAAGACTACCACACAAATAAAAATAAAGAACTGTAATAAAGTTTCAGACTGACATGGTAGCAATTTAACTTGGCAGCGGAGCACATTTCATGGCGTAGTAACTTAATAAAAGGACTAAGTTTATAGCCTGATATACGTCCGCACTTGGCATGTAACTTGACGGATTAAATAGACTAGTTAGGTCTTGGCAAGGATTGAGATTTTAATATTTTTTCTTGGTTAACAATTGCGTTTTGTTACATCTTTATTGCTTTGTGGAAGACAATAAAAGGGCATTAAAATTTGATGAATGTTTAATGGTTCTCGCTGACAAGTGCGATGCCATGAAACGACAATGATTTGACCAAACATTTATTAAGAAATTCTTCTACACGATAAGTTTTACGATTGTTTCTTGGTTAACAATTGCATTTTGTTGCATCTTTATTCCCGAGACTATAAATTGAGGAAATTAAAAGTTGACGAATGTAATGGTTCCCGATGACAAGTGCGATACCACGAAACGACAATGATTTGACAAAACTTTTATTAAGAAATTCTTCTATACGATAAGTTTTACGATTGTTTCTTGTTTAGCAATTGCATTTTGTTGCATCTTTATTGCCGAGACAATAAATTGAGGGAATTAAACGTTGTATGACTGTAACGGTTAACACGACACGCGACGATTCGACAAGTTTTGTTACGTACCAGTAAGTTAAATGAAAAATGGTTTTCGCATTTTCTTCGTGCCTGTCTGTCAAAGCCTTTACTTGCATTATGATGAATGTATATTCTGTAGACTATAACGGCTGATAGTTGAATGCTTGTCTCTTTGACAAGAATAATTAAAAACATATTTTATTTGCAGTGATAATCTTGTAGATGCTTATCCGAAATTCTTTTGTTTTTAATGAGCAAAGAGGACGATAAATTAAGATTGTTAAATTGCCAGTAAAGTGCACTGTGTTTGAGAGGTTTTTTACGTTTGAATGGTCCTGATCTTGACCTTGATCTCGCTTGATGAAATCTGCTATATGAGCTTTTTAAAGAGTAAACTAATAAAAAAGTATTTGCCCAATTTTTATTACGGCATTTGGTATTCTATAGTATAGGCCCTGTTTTGAAACGCACGCAGGTATGTACAGTATAGCTATTTTCTTATTGTCCCTCGGCAAACTTCGTGTTTCGTCAGTATTCGGCTTTCTATCAATTTCCCTTTACACTTGTTGCAGACAGGACGCTCTTAATCAACTTGGAAGTCTGATTGAAATCCGACGACTAACAAAACACGAAGTTTGCCGAGGGATTTTAAGAAAATAGTTGTACTGTATGTTTAGCTATTGCAATTTACTTAGAATTCAATACAGTATTTTTTCTATCTATAAATTAATCGCTTCGTGCTAACACATCAAGGCATTTAGGTATTTATAACTGCACGACAATTTATCGACTTATTTGAAGTACTTTAACGAATGACTAGGATATTTCGCAAATTAACAATATATTGAAAAGGATAATTAACTTCAAGTAACTTTACTTAACTAAACTTCAGTTTAACCTTTAGACATTTGCTAACACATGTCTATGTTTATTTTTATTGGAATTTACACAAGCTGGCTGTTGAAACGGTAATAAAATATTAACGGACTATAGAATTTCGTGAAGCAATGTAAACTCAAACAATGGGGGTTTAAACGGTTATAACAGTAATGTTGAAAGGACATCGTCAAAATATTGCTAAACAAGTTATAAGCAGTTAATTTAAACTCTTGTGTTAAGTTTAATGTGAAACAATATAACTTAACGGAGCTATAGAAAACTAGAAATCTTCCCCAGGCCTTTTATCAAATTCATTCACTTGTAATGTATAAAAATAATGCCATAAACTTCAGTACAAAAAGCTATCTAAACTTATATTATGAAGAGAGAATGCCAATTTTAAAAGAAATAAAACAGAACATGAACAAACACAAATAAGCTCTGAGGCACAATATTATTTCAGTATGGAAAAAGGAGCTGGTTCAGCATTATGCTGAGCAGTGTGAAGCATGGCACTACTTTGTTTAACTTTTTAATAAGCATTATTGCAGTATTTTAATATTCATTGTTGGTATTGTTGCACCATTGACAACCCCATGTCATGTCCAGGCGATCACTGTCCATTCCAGGTTGCCTGGAAGTGATCGCGGAATGCGAGAAGGCCACCCGTTGTATATATTTTAGTTATGAGTTTCTTTTGTTCCTGTATATTCTGGCAGCCAAAAACTCGGCATCCTAATAAGGTGAAGCGATACTTTACGCCTGGGCAACTTTTAACCCTGTACAAAGCGCAAGTCCGATCCTGCATGGAGTATTGCAGCCACCTTTGGGATGGCTCAGCAAAGTATCAGCTTGCCGCGCTTGACTCGGTGGAACGCAGAGCTAAGAGGCTCATCGGCGACATTGAACTGGTGGATACCAAGCTTCACAGCTTGGCTCATCGCCGCAAGGTTGCCTGCTCGTCGGTCTTCTACAGACTGTATTTCGGTGAGTGTGCTCAAGAACTCCACGACCTCATCCCACCAGCCCCCTTCTACCATCGGACATCTAGACGCACTGCAAGTTACCATCCTTACCTTGTTGCCATACCACCAATTCGCACCAAGCGCTTCCAAACTTCCTTCATAATGCGCACAGCGAATGAATGGAACTCACTACATGCGTCTGTGTTTCCAAACGCATTCAACCCGAATGAATCTCTTCAAAGTTAGAGTAAACAGGCTCCTTCTGGGTAAGCTCACTCCATCGTCGACTCTGTCTCTGTCACCTATGACTTAGACGAGAGTCAAGAGCAAACCCATTTCTAACAAAAAAAAAAAAATGATTCTACTTATTCAACCATTGACATTGCAAAACAAATGAAAACTCACAGCTGTAGAGAAAATACATAATAATAATGGGTGATTAAAATACTTCCAGACTCATTAACGATTTGAATCAACGGATGGAAATTCGATTAAAATCCACAGACTGTCTGGATACGAATAACTACTGAATAGAAACGGTTTGAAAGAAAGCGTCATTAGAAAATAAAGCTTTGTTCAACAAGATGGGCAAGGTAAAATTAATATGTTCATCTGTCCCCGTATTTTTGCAAACACCGTCAGTTTGTTATATATATCTTGCGGCATCATAATACACTCGATATATTGTAAACAGATCATTTGAAATACAATAAAACTTATCTTAATACCTACAAAAGTTTACAAAATAACTGTGTCGGGAATAAATGTATCGAGAAGAAAGAGTTTATGATCTCGCAAGATTTGTTATAAAGTGACGGTGTTTGCAATAATCCGGTGGCAAATATTTACGTCTGCATTATATCGATATTGAATCTTTAGAATTAAAATTACATATTGTATTTTGGCTAGGTGGCTGGTAGTAGCTGGATGAGAGTTGGCGAAAACCGAAGCAAATTGCGTGCGATTGGAGACGCATGTGTCCAGCAGTGGACTACTACAGGCTGATGATGATTGTAATTTGATAAAATACCTATTACTCAATCTGAAATTATGAACAAATATCACAAAAAGAAATTTTTTGACTCTAGTCTAGGTCAGAGTTGACAGAGACAGAGTCGACGATGGAGTGAGCTTACCCAGAAGAAGCCTGATCACTCTAAATTTGAAGAGAAAAAAAATGTTTGTCAAAGAACGAATTGATGCTGTTACGAAAATTATTTCACTATCAGCACACAAATTTACATCCAAAAAACCCAATCAATGAGTATCAACTGATTTTTATGTGGGATAAGACACGGTAGCGAAGCCTCGGGAAAAGCTAGTTATGTATCTAGGTAAAAGATCTTCTTACTTTAATTTACAATACAAAATAAGTCACTTTTCATCTTGACGTTTCCCCGGCTCCGTGCCAAGCTAAGGTTCGCTTTGCTTAAAACTGTTCGTGCGCCCATTAGACGTAGCGTCAGCAAATTTAACTTGAATTTCCAAAATTTTAATAACTAAACTGTCATCGTTAAAAGTGCATGAAACTTTATGCTATTCTATCAAGTATTTATGCTACTAGTAGCTTCTATCCGCGTCCAAAGTGTTTTATTAACCCAAAGGAACATATACTACCGGTACAAAAAGTACCCAATGACCTAATCCAGGTCATAGGCCAACCGTGTGTCTCAAACAGACATAGTTTTGTCGAAAGCAAATTTACTTGTGATACGTATAATCAATCACACAAGTACACACTATAAGCATTAATTCCTAAACAAGAATGGAAACACGAGTACATTCAAGCAAAACAAAAAAATCTTCAAATTTCACGACAAAAAGTCGCGCGACATGACTCATGCTACGGAAACGTCGATTGCCAAGGTCGCATAATCGCATCCACCGACGCGCGACCAACCATTGTTTTAACAGGACAATCGCTGTTTTTTACTCCATTTTTCTATTCTCCAGAATGCTTAATGTTGTAGCTTGCGAAACCGAGCTATAATTAGAGGAGATACGGCCGCTTTGGAGTTAATAGCCATTGACATAAAAGTTATAAGATTTCCGACTCAACTTAGGTACCCATTCATTGAAGACTGCTAAAGAATGCAACAAAATTCTCTCAGATCCACACATTGAACCCAGATCTAAATATAAATAGATAGACTATCTCTGTATTTACAATTTACGGAGAAAATTGTCTTCTGTTTGGTAGTTCTTTCTTTGATGTTTAACTACAAAAGCTTTAACACTATGTAATACGCCATTCTAATGATATATAGGTATGTGTCAGCTTACAGATATAGTTCTCGCCAAACTTCTTGGCTGCCCTGAAGTTGGCTTTCCGATGCGCAAGGCACGAATCGGTGCTGTTTTTGTATGAGATTAACTACTACACAGCCCTTGTAGCCAACTTCAAGGTGGCCAAGAAGTTTAGCGAGAACATTTTTGCAAGTTATCCTAACAGAAGCAGAATATAGTATACCTAAGACCAAGATAAGAAGATAGTATCAGGGTTAACATTAGCAAACTTATCCTTAATTTCAAAATTTTCTCGCTTAAACACACTCATAATAATTCCGCCATTACTTCGGCACTTACAAAAAGAGATATCTTGTCCTATTTCTGCCTTGCAAATGGCAGTGGTGTATAATTCGTTAGATTTCCCATAGTAATTAGTTTTACGGTGTCCGCAATGGTACACAGATGGCATGCTAAGTGTGTCGAGCTCGAAAGTTCGTGGCAAATAAGCGACTGGTTTTAGGAGACACGGCTTTTAACCATCTCTTGTATATTTTTCTTTTGGAGTTTGTTCTTGAACTGTCAAGATTATAGGTTGCTAACCGATATGGCTGAGATAAGTAGTGTTTTAAGATCACCTACGTGTATTAGGTCACGTAATCTTTAAAAGTCGAACTTCTGCCAGTGATTTCACTCGCTTTAAGGTCCTAAAACACTGCAAGGGAACATACTACCGGGATAAAAAGTGTCTTATGTCCTTCTCTGAGGTCCAATCAACCTCTATTCAAAAATTCATCAAAATTGATTCAGAGGTTTTGGCGTGAAAGCGTAAAAAGCAGATAGATGTCAAAGTTACTTTTGTAGGTGTGGAAGAGTGGATATTTTTAATTTTAATTTTATGTATTGGCTCACCAACAATTCAATACACTGTTACAAAGATATGAGGTACATCCAATATACATATAGACTAGTGTACCAATTTCTTACGAGTAAGCACATCAAGCATTGCTTAATTGCCGATTGGCCTCATTAAATTTTAAGAAGGCACACATGATTATGTTTTCGATATGCCTAGTTTACTACTTACGTACACACATGGGCGTGGCATAGAAAATGACAAAACAAAGTATGAACTTAAAACCGTTGAATGGATATAGGCAGCAGACCATGAGACCACAAAGAGACACTTAATCAGCATTTATCTTGCCTAGTAGTAGTAGTTTGAGCCAAATGCGGTTTCAGCTGCATTGTGTGTTGTATTGTGTCCTTTGTTGCAAATACACCATGTTTACGCCAAAAGTGGAACATTTAACACTGTGTATTTTAAACAAAAATATCAGGTGGAATATTTACTGCACATTCTGGCACAACAGTTTAGTCCAGCTGACCCTGGTTCTCCTAAAACCTTTTTATTTTGCTTATGTTGGCCAACTGGATAAAGGCCTCCTCAATGTTTCTACCTCTCTTTAACCATTGCCTTCTCCTGTTATTACGTTACGAAGGAGTTCAAATCATCATAAGAACTTTTTTTTATTTATTTATTTACAGTAAAATTTTGCATCGGCATCCGTTCTTTAAAAAGTTAAATGAAATGTTTGTGGCTCTTTTTATTATCTCTTGCCTTTTCCAGCGAATCTGTCAAGGAGTCCAAATTGTGATAAAGCTTTTTATTACCTACATATTTAATGTGGTAGAATTCCTCATCACAAATCTTATCTTATACTATATACTATACTAGAGGACGCCTCGCGGTTTCACCCGCGTAGTTCCCGTTCCCGTGTGAATACAGGGATAAAAAGTAGCCTATGTCACCCGGGGATAGAGTAGCTTCCCAACGGTGAATGAATTTTTGAAATCGGTCCAGTAGTTTTGGAGCCTATTCGGTACAAACAAACAAACAATCAAACAAGCAAAAAAATCTTTCCTCTTTATAATATTGGGATAGACTATTATTTCTTAATATTATAAATGCGAATGTTTGAATGGCCATGTGTATGTTTGTTACTCAATCATGCTAAAATGGCTTAACGGATCTGGATGAAATTTGATAAAGAGATAGATTATAATCTGGAATAGCACATACAAATACAAAACCTTTATTTCTGAACCGAAAAGATTTACATTCGTTGGTAGTTAGAGCCTTCTTTTAAGCAAGTAATGCCATATGTGAGTGTGTGCGTGCGCGTGCATGTGTGTATTTCATTTAGTATATTGCAATAGTTTCCAAAAAATCACTAAATTAAATACTTTTACTTCCCCCTAAAGTCTTAACCACACTCAGACTTGCGGTACGCCCGTAACTGCAGTTTACGCAGACCAAACGTGCGATAGTAAGCCGGGTGCAAGGTCAGGCCGCAGTGCGGGGGTTGCAGACGGGCGTATCGATCGCATCCCGCGCGTCTGGTCGCCTCCCCGTCGACCGTCTGAGGCGCGCTTTATACTGTGCGATTATACGATTATCGCAAGCGGTGTTGGTTTAATTGGAGTTGAAAGATGTATGGGTTGAGTTAGAGTGTGCGATTTTTGGTTTGGTTGGGTTGGAAATATATTTTTAGATGTTGTACGTTAAGAAATTGCAGTTATTCTTACTACTTGTTAGGTTCTTGTGCTATCTATTAACATATCTCGCAATGAGTTATTCAATTAGCCGGTGAAACCGAAAGGTTCTAGTGGATCTGAGTACCTGAAAAAGCGGCTTTTTGCAAGGCATCTGAGGCAAGAAGCCAAGGAGAGGACTGGTCGATGTGGTGACGCTCGTGGAGGCCTATATTCTAGCAGTGGACGTCTTTCGGCTGAAAAATAATGGTAAATGAATAGTTTAAAACATTTCCAGCGTTAAAAGAGCCCATACAAAATACCTACTCTCAATCGGTCTCATAATCTAAAATTCTAAATAACCAATAACCAGTTCTGTCGCCCAATTTAGTTTTTTCTTCAAAACACCTGTCAATCAATCGGTATTTATAGATTTTAAACGTGGAACGATTTACTTGATTAGAAGCGCAAAAAAGTCCGCTTGTCCAATTCTAGGTGTTCGAACTTCGAATAATGCTCAAATTATTTACCTATTTAAGATCGTGTAAGGATGATCATGAACCTCGATGGAAAACTAGATTTGAATAGAGATAATCATGAATGATATCAAATTTGATTTTTCCAATATTCAAACCTAAGACTTTAGACAGACTTTTAGACTTTAGTAGTCACGAGGTCAATACCTTAAATTTTGCCTTTCCGATAATCATTATCACCCCTTAGGCCCTGTTTTTTATCTTTAGTTAACACAACCAATGGTTAAAACCTAACCTGTTTATTCATCAATTATTAGTCTAACAATTCGTTACAATCGTATTTGACCATTTTTGACGCCAACAATTAATAAATAAACGCGTCTTACCGAAATTTTAAACCATAGGTGAGCAAATTTAACCATTGATTGGGTAAACTACGAATAAAAAAACTGGCCCTAAGTATCGTTCTAGAAAACCGATGTCTTCGAGTTTCAATCGAAATTTTGAAAAAAGAACATCACCAAACAAAATAGCGGACCTATTTCAAATTCGATGCCATAGATAAAAATAATAAATCTTTATTTATTGGGTGTTACTAACCAGTTAGGAAAGCCACAATTAAGCCTGCCTAAAAGAGACATGTCTGTTAATATTAAAATAGTGTTTCTAAGTCACGCACGTTTGCACGTGACTAGCAAGACCGTTTATTACCTAATTCCGAAACCATTTTGTAAACTTAATGTCAATGTCACATTACATTCCTACCTATATACTTGAGTAGTATGTACTATAGTTTGTTGTCACTGTCAATAATATTCGTGGGACCGATATCTGAGTCATATGATATCACATGATAAATAGAGTAACTGTGTTTTTATTTTTTATGCTATGTTGTATCTGTATTACAGAAAGAAAAAAATCTAGTAACAGTAACCAATCCTATAAACATAAATAAAACTTTACATGTTTTACTTGTAACTGAAATACACTACAATTACCTACCATTATTTTTGTATATTGTAGGAAAAGAAAATCTGCATCATACTTTCTTAAGAATAACCCAAAAAAGTTATGAGAACTGCACAGCATGATTTTCTTCTTGTTTACGTTCTTTTTAGTTCGTTATTTAAGCAGTCGGGTATTCTGATTTTTTGAATTAACATTTTTTATTTATCACTTTTTAGTTTACAGTTTTTTTTTCGAATTAGTAACATTTAAACATATAAGTGTCATATATTTTTGAAAACACCTTTTACAGCTCTTTATTTTGATACCCCACACAAGAGATATGGAAGACAAAAATAACTTTGGACCCAACAATATGGCGCCCAAAAGCCGCCATTTTCTATTTTTCAATTCTAATGTAGCCAGAGACACTCGCAAGGTTAAGACCAATCGATTGACGTAAGAATCATCAAAATCGGCCAACGCGTTTGGTCTCCGGAAGGCCACATAGGAACAAACATAGACTGATAAACACATTACCCTCCTTCGGAAGTCGGGTAAAAAATACTCATCTGCCATAGAGCCAAATAGCTAACATAATAAATTATAGGTATTTAAGTTTTTTTTATGAAATAAGAAACTCATATCGAAATCAAATCGTATCAAAATCGTGCGCTCTAAAAAGCATGGTGCAGTAATCCCATGGCGCGTACGATGGGGTTGTCGACACGCCAAGGGAGTCTGCTTTCAAGGTCGACCGTACTAGGTACCGATCTCGTAGTAAAATTCCCTTTTAGACCGATATGAGATGTGTTGTACCGACCGCCTAGCCTCTTCCCAGCTCCAGGCCGACTTCCAGTTCAACTGGAAGCAGATAAGTACCAGCATTTTACCTGGTACGACTGCTTATCTAAACCCCCATACTCAGTTACTGGGTAACACGACTTGGCAAGACTGGTGTTAGATTGTAAGGTTTCTGACTACCGAAACGTCTGTCAAAGGTCTTCAAATGACAGTTGGGACCAACGGTTTAACGTGCTTGCCGAGGCAAGGAGGATTCGCGGCATAAAATGTATGGTCACCCATCCAAGGACCTACTTCGGCAAGCATTGCATAATGAGGAGTTCTAACTCGGGTTAGCCGCAGCAAAAACAACCTCCACAGATGGGGGTTCTCTGATGGCACTAGTCTTCAGTGCTTGTGCACCATGGACCATCTCACAAAACGCCCAGCATGGCCTGTCACACGTACTTGCGAAAACCTTAAGACTGCGTCACCGAATGGTGTTGCCGTGGCTGAATTCTGAGGTCAAACACAATATTAAACTTTTTAAGAAGAGAGTAATTTATTTGCTGGGCATTTTATCTTGGGTGTTCTGAGATACAAGATTAAATTGTTTAGGTATCTAGGCAATTACGTGGTTGTAAAATATGGTCGTTTATACTTGAATGTACCTTATTATTTTTAGCGAAGTAATTTAGTTTTTTAGGTAGTGCATAGATAAATAAGTACTAAATGCATTTGTGTCGAGAACTTAGTTACTCGACGAACGTCACTCCTTTAGATATTTTGTTTTATTGACTTTCTAGTTATCAAAGAAGCCACAACTGTGCCTGTACATAAAAAGTTCTTCATGTTTCAACATTAATAAAGAACTATACGACCTTCTGCAATTGATGTCATCTTAAGATATTTGTGCAAACATACACTTTGAAAACTGACGTAAGATGTACAAGTCACCTCCTTCAAAATGAATTAAACCAACAAACATACAAAAGAAAACATGACCTTATACAAAACTAAATACATAAACAAGTACATAAGAGTATACTTAACATTACAAGTGCTGCTTAACCAATCAATTTGTCATTCTTCTTTACAAAAACGTCAATAAATTAATATTTTATCTTACCAAGGTTGAATAATGACAAAAACACTGACTGACATGCGTGAAGTGACATTGGCATGACGTCATTGACAAGGTCTTGTCAAACCCTTCGGTGTCAAGTATCTAGTCTATAAGGTCAGATTGATGGTAATTATTTGATTTTAATATAGCTTTGTTATTATCTGATTGGTTCTGTTATTTTTTAAGGCCGGGTTTCTCACTGCTAAATTATCGCAGAATTAATGTGACAAATTGTCAAGCAAGCATTATCTGCTGTGATTGGTTGAATGAATTTTCAACAGCCAATCACAGCAGACAACCGGTGATTATTCGTCGATTACGTTAACAGCCCGATAATCGAGTGTTGAGAAACCGTGGGTTAGTTTGAATTTGTTTAAATAAAACTTTTTTGTTAAACATTCAATTATGTTTTATTTATAATAATGTTGAATAACTCACACTTTATTTCTGTTACGCGTATATTTTTTTTTTGTTCTCTAGCTCTTGTCGGATTCAATTTCCTGTAATAGTGTAAAATTGTGAATTATGTAAGTAGATATATATTTACCATTATAAGGTAAGGAACTACGAAAACATAAATCACATTTTTTACACAAAAAACAAATTACTATTTGGTGGTTTTTGATAATTTCCGCATTCTAATAGCAGACATTTTAAACAATACATCCTGGTTCCAACACTTATTTTTACTGCTACTTTAGCAAATTGCTGACACGACCTTATGACAAACGACAATACATGCCATCTCTGGTGTAAAAACTTCATTAAATTATATATAACTAGCGGACGCCTCGCGGTTTCACCCGCGTAGTTCCCGTTCCCGTGGGAATACAGGGATAAAAAGTAACCTATGTCACCCGGGGATAGCGTAGCTTCCCAACAGTGAGATAATTTTTGATATCGGCCCAGTAGTTTTTAAGTTTATTCGTTACATACAAAAATACAAATCTTTGCTCTTTTTAATATTAGTATAGATAATAAAATTATAGTAATCAGAGTCAAGAACAGAGATGGAAAATATCTATAAAAAATAATGAAAATATCTTAATAAATATTTCCTTAATATATTCTGTTATAAAATATAGATTTTCGCTTTTCGTCGTTTCTTTCCATAAAAAATACAAACAAATTGTAAATATAACAAATAAGTACCTCTATTATTATGTGAAATCCAGGTTATGATAAGTATAGCAAAATGAGAGGATAAATAATTTCAAAAAGTTTTTACCTATACTCGGAATTTTAATTCGATTCCAGATTTGACATTAGCTACTGTCATTTTGTGAAATAATGATACCACATATAATAGTGTAGTGATGAACACAAAAATCGATAAACAATCAGTGTGTGAAAAAATTACGGCTACCGAATGGTCTAAATGCGTATCCCATGTTGTCAAAGAAGAGGAAAACATGAGTAGGCTAGATATGTTAATTGACAATATCACAGACACATTTATAATAAATGTTACAGAAAGTGACAGCGATAGCGATAGCGATGACGGCGACAATATATAAAATAAATTATTACCATAATACATCTATCTGTTTTATTTGTCATGTTCCTTCATGATCACATTTTTTTATTTATTTCACACACAATTATAAAAGAAAAGTCTCAGATCGTTAATTAATCGTCAAAACTAAATTATCGGTTCAGAAATATTTAATTTCCTGATATACTTAGTTTACGAGAGTAAAATTATAAACGAGAAGAATCGATCCGGAAATATTCCATTTCCATATCGAATAATTTTGCAACGTCATTATTTAGTACTTGTCATAACGTTGCAACACTGAAATTGTCAAATCTGGAATCGAATTAAAATTCTGAGTATAGGTGATAATTTTATTTATGCATAATATTTTTACTTCACAAAACAATCCACAATTCACTCTGTAACAAAACCTAATCTTACTTCTTACTAATTAACCCCCGACACAAAAAGAGGCGTGTTATAAGTTTGACGTGTGTTGCTGTGTATCTGTGTGTCTGTCTGTGGCATCATAGTGCCCAAACGGGTGAACCGATTTTGATTTTTTTTTTGTTTAAAAGGTGACTTAATCGAGAGTGTTTTAGCTATGTTTGAATAAAATCGGTTCAGCCGTTCAAAAGTTATGGGCATTTTACTGTTTGAATCGGGGTGTTTTCGCAAGATAAATGTGTCGGGGGTTTTTAAAATTTTGAAATTTTACTTGTATTATAAACGCGATTTTCCCGATTTTCCCGGTACCTATAATGCACCTTTGGGATAAGTAAACACTTTTCACGAGGGCAAAGCCGCTGACAAAAGGTAGTTAACAATAAACATTCGTCTACTATTCAACCTCATAGATAATAGAAATAGAAATAACCGAAACCTAATACAAATTGAAGATATGTAAAACTAAAGATATGCCACTTGACAAGCAGCAGCACTATGCAATCATTCAGACCCTTGCAGAGAACTCAAGGATTGAGTTTCGAAGTAAATTCGTGATTGTAGCACCGCTGCACGCGAGACGCTCAGGACCGTTCGATGTGCTGATACTTGGGGGAGAGATATTTTCAGTAGTAAAACGTCTTTCAGCTAAAGTGATAATGTTGTTTTTATCTTAATGATAATCTAAAATGGCCAAGTAGCATTTTTTGCACAACAATTTACGTCAAAAAACCTTAAAAAACCTCGTCAAATCGTGACAATATTTTCAAAGCCGTGATGGCCCTTGTTCTACCGTACGACGCTCCTTTACGTCCATAACGAGATATTCATCAGAGTGATGTCGACATAGACGTAATAGTTTCGGCCGTCAGCGGCTTGTCATAGAAAGATTAGAAGGTTGAAAATGCTAATTGGTTTTGTCAAGGTTTCAAGAAGTTTGGTAGATTTACTTTAAATGTTTTAATAAACGGTAGCTTAACGATGTGGAGATTAACAGCTTCACTTTTGTTCTTCATAGTATACACAATAAATGACATGAAATCCCGAAGGTTTAGGCAGAGGTGTTCCTATTATACACCCACATATGGCCGTTATTTTCTAAGTCCAATGTATTAGCATTATCATTAAGAAGAAATTAAAAATGGAATAACCGACTAACATTCTTTCCAAACCGGCTTGCTAGCACTTGATTTGTTGCTTTTCTACACTTACATTTTCTCTTAAAAGATGCCTCTGAAGATGTCACTGAACCATTACATCATCAACATCTTTTTGCGTCTAAAACCGTGACTTTAAACTTACACTAATGCTATACCACAGATTTACTTGTCACAAAATTACACTAGAGTTGACCCGAGTATCGTTTTCCATATATTTCAGTCCCCACATTAACAATGGACGGACGATATCCCATTACTTTAATGTTGGAAAGCGATACGGCAATACAGGTCCCACTCACTGTCATCAAGACATCAGAGACTGACATTGCGGTTGATCTGGTCACGCCCTTACGGTAGGGTACAGGTAGCAAATACTACAAAAACTGACTACCTCTTCTGAAGAGGTGAATTCCTTGTTTATTTATTTGTTTGCTATAAATAATATCAGTTAGTAGTAGTAGTAGTAAAATTATACTATCCAGCCAAGGGAACAAAGCTGCGTTAACAAACTATGCATCTCAAGCCGAAACTGAAAGTAGTTACTGAGAAAAAGTACAATGAAATGCATCCAGAAACCGAAATCTTCCCACGAGAATTCCATTTCAAACTTTTAAATTCAGAACCTCAAAAATACTGGCCAAAAATGGATGTCACGCACGAAACACGGGCTTACAAAATTCAGTTGTTGACTTTTTGGACAGTCCCAAAAATGCATGGCATTAGAAACAAAACACTGTCTACGTAACCATACCTCTTTTGATTTTTGTTCCAACCGCAAATTATACACAAGCCTTACTAAACTAATGAAATGTCATCTAAAGAACATTCTAGAATACCCCATTATCGTTAAGCCTGAGAAAGTTACCCGTTGAAGTATCCGGTATATTGGTTTCCCTATTAAAAGCTAATATTTGTTCCATAAACCAGTGGATAGTATCGGAACAGATTAAAACACCACGTAGCTGTCCCTCCAAGGGTTATTCTAATGAGATGGCAGATTTGAGTGATACCAGGCAAGTGGTGAAAGTGAGAGGACACCACATCAACTGAGCCTAGGGCTTAGGGCTTGGTCTAAGTTAAAGAAGGACGAGAATTTCGTAACAAGGAAAGTTTTACAGGAACGCTGTGAAATTTGACAAAAGAAAGGTTTATGTCAAATGAAAAGTGATATTTTTTTTGTAGATTGGTTTAAATAATAATTTTTAAGGATGTTAATTTGTGAGATTTTTGAATAGATTTGTGAGGTCGATTCGGTGTTTTCTAGCTGAGCTCAGAAGAAACACCGAAACAAACTTAGGAACTTTGTTGTGCTAGACATTCGCTAGTAGGCTGTAGCTGTTGCGGTGAAAAATTTAATAAAAGTTAGGCAAAATATGTAATTTTATCACCATGATATGATATTAGTGGCTCAATAATTTAATCGATGTTTTTTGTAAGTGGAGTAGCATTTACTTTCTACATCTGTCACAAATAATTATAACAACTGTCAAACTTTAGTCATACAATATGTAAAGTAATGTAATATCCTCTGTTGTGATTGAATCTTGAGAACTATTTAGTATAATATTCATGTACCTACCTACATCAGATACTTATTTGCGTAATTAATTATTTTATTCAACGCACTTGTAAGTGTTATATTGCATTGCATAAATTAAAAATGTGTCTCATTGAAACCTATTTATTGCATAAGTTTTTATTTGCACTTACTTTACATATGACTTGTGTATTTATGGTTTATTGATAAGAAATATAATCCACTTGTGTTAACAACACTTTATTCATTATAATGTGTTATTCATTGCAAAAACAAGATTTTATGGTATTATTTTTTTCGAAAAATATTTATATCACACGTAAGTTTAACATAGGCATTACTGTGGCCTAATAAAACACCAAAGCATTACCGTTTTATCACGTACTAGGAACCTCAATTAATCTTATATCCCGTAAAGTCATTTTTCCACACAAAAATACAACACAATTTTTCGGTCACCCTACTATATTTTACAACAGATATTTGACATGCAAATTAACTCGCCACCGCTTATGAATTGTACTGTATCGTTCCAAGCATCGTTTCCCTAGCAAGACTGCTTACCAGAGAAAAGCCAAGAGGCCCATTCCAGTTAAGATATTGTGTATGTGAGTGGAATTCGTAAACAGCCTTCGTTTTTCACCATCGACTATATCGTTATTAAGTTGAATCTCGTGAGAACTGCTATGCAAAGAGATTGAATACCACTTGTGTTGTGGTTGGGAATATTTTGGACAATGGGCGGTAAGGGACTCTTAAGTGGTTGTAGAATGGTTAGCCAAATTGGATGTGTGTTGCCGCTTATTGTTAGAATGCAGTACCTGTTGCCAATAAAAACTGAGTAAGATGTCATTGATGGGAAATGCTTACTTACTCGTTTAAAACTTACTGATAAAGGAAAATCATATAAGTACTAACACGAGTTAATATCGATTTGGCCGTTCGTAAGGCCGATTTTTGGTTTGAGTATTAAGATTTATGAACGTGTCAAACCCTAATTTAATATGAAAGTTAGAGTTACGGCAAAATTAGAGTTATACAAATGCTGAACTTGAAATTCTTTACTCAGAAATTAAGGTATAATGTTTTGTTGAGTAAATTGAATAAGGTTATATTTTTCTATTTCCAGACCCCCTAGCTAAGTTACAAGCGTTTCGTATCAAATCTCTTTCTACAATCGTTAACACCTTCTGTTTGTATGGTCTGACCACGTGACTTAACGTTCAGATGTGTCATTCCCATACATTGATTCGTTTTCTACTAGCGTTATCGATTGTAGTTTGTCAACTTGGCTACAGATGCAGTAAGGTTCTTTAAATAATAATTCTAATATATAATCCAATATATATTTAAACCCGCGTAACACAACAGTCGTATCATTTGTTCAGAACAGCTGATTTTCATTATCAACCGTTGTTTTTCAGTATAACACCTGATATGTATTACAAAACCATATATATACCATCTTCTGCAAACATATTATTTGTTTGTCAAACCTTGCAATTACAAGGAGTCTCTTTCTACATATTGTTTTTGAATTTGATATTTGCACAGCCGTACTTCAAGTTGACACTTATTCACTTAGGTTGGTAATAAGAAATTATGTTTGCAATGTGTAATTTTACGGCATTGGGCAATATTGTTTCGCTAGAGGTGAGACCGGTCAAGCTTGCTTAATATTGTCACCACGGTGAATGACGGCTTGTAAAATTATTGAGAGGTGTAGTGTTACTAAGCAATGCGGAGCATAAATACTGGTAAAGTGTTAGGTCATCACCATCAGTATTTTAATGTTCCCACATGCTGGGACACAGGCTTCCTTTCATCGAGGGAGTGGGCTATAATCCACCATGCGGACCCAGTGCGGACTGGTAGATGTCACATGTCTTTGAATTTTTAGTTCTAGGACATGCCGGTTTCCACACGATGTTTTCTTTCACCGTTTTGAGAGCAGTGGTGATGAAATAAATTACATAAAGTAAAGTGCCTGCTCGGGTTCGAACCCACAACGTACAAACCCTTAAGTCGGGGTCGTAACCACTAGGCCACCACTGCTCTCAACCAAGTGTTAGGTATGTACCAAATTAAATCCCTATTTTCATGTGGAATTTGTCAGAAGTAGCCCGGTGTTTTGTTTTGTACCATGCTTAGCTCGAGGTCCTCGCTTCGATTCTCGGCTTAGGAAAATTGTAGTTGGATTTTTTTCATCTGGAATTTCACTGTAGCTGCATGGAGGATTAGATTTGTCTCCGGCAAAAGGTTCGTCTTCTATAACATAGGACTTAAACCTAACTGGTGAACATAGGCGTGCTCTATAGCACGCCTATGTTTCACCAGTGATGTAGCTATGTACATCATCATCATGTCAGCCGAAAGAAGGCCACTGCTAGACATAGGCCCACAAGCGTCCCCACACTGATCGATCCTGTGCGTTTCGCATCCACCGGACGCCCGTAGCCTTGGCCAGGTCGTCGCTCCACCTAGAGGGATATCTTCCAACGCTGCGACTGCCGGTACGCGGTCGCCACTTCAAACCACACACTATACCACATGTAGGTACATCTCTGCATACTCCTTCGAGAAATACAGGAGTTATTATTTTATTTATATAAAAAAACTTGATTTGAAGTAGAAGCAATAGTTCTAAGTGCTTTGTTTTGTTTGATGTGCAGTTGTTTTCAATTGTTTGCTGTACGTGTAGGGCATATAGGTGCATTGATCTTCGATTAAGATAACATAGTACAATAGAAGTAAATACTTTAACTAAATAACTAAGATATTAACCACTCAGGCGTCCGTACTTCGGACCATTATGAACCCATAAAATGGTGGTTATTTTCCAAAGACTGCCAAAAGAACGTACACTACACGCAAAAAAGTTTTTTAAAATAATTATGACATAAAATATTTTTTTCACCGTGTG
Source organism: Orthosia cruda (assembly GCA_964057195.1). Taxonomy (NCBI): domain Eukaryota; kingdom Metazoa; phylum Arthropoda; class Insecta; order Lepidoptera; family Noctuidae; genus Orthosia; species Orthosia cruda. Next base: position 39,681,972 of record OZ059831.1, on the reverse strand, counting down.
CCTATCAGCAGCCTTGGAAACAATTACATATTTTAGCCACGGTTTTCAAAGAGCGCCTTTCGTTCCGCTATTGCTTACACGTGCTCGAATATTACATAAGTGTAACAATTTTAAATTACATAAATCCTTACAGATTTAATGCGAAAATGAACCACACAGTGCGTTTAGCAAAATTGTATAGATCTATGATCTGTAAAACCGTGGACCGAACATCAAAATTGCTTTTATAGTAAGAAAATTTTATGTTATTTGGTATGAGCTGGCTCGTTCTATATTTGGTACCGAATCCTAAGGCCCGGTATCCACCAAAGCGGAGAGGAGAGGAGACGAGACGTGATGTGCTGCGAAGCTGGCAGGTTATTTCCACCAAAGCGGAAAGGAGATGCGTAGCGGAGAGGAGATGTGAGCTGTGAGTGCTTGAAATCAGTCAAGTGCTGTCTACGAAAGGAAGACGGCATGCGAGCGCGGGCGCCGCCCGACTATATACATCTCCGCTCTGCCACGCCGCTTGCTCGCTCGCGGCATTAAATTCTATAGAACAATGAGACATCTCCTCTCCTCTCCAATTGATCCATTTCCACCGAAGCCAGCGAGGAGATGTGGCAATAATGAAATCTGATTGGTTATTCAAAACACATCTCCTCTCGTCTCCTCTCCTCGCCGCTTTGGTGGATACCGGGCCTTAGGCCGGGACTCCACCAAAGCGGAGATGTGCGGAGAAGTCTAAAGCGGAGACGAAAGATGTGGGAATAACGAAATTCTATTGGTTGTGTAAAAAACATCTCCTCCCCGCTTTGCACTTCTCCGCACATCTCCGCTTTGGTGGAGTCCCGGCCTTAACGTGTTATTTCCGACTCGCACTTGACCTGTTTTTTTTTATTCAGATATTAAAACTTTATATCAGTAAAACAATTTAATAAACTGGATCAGTAGTTACAGAGATGGCCCCCTGTTAAGTTTTTTTTATATAATTTAAGTTGATTTTAATAATAATAAAGTTCAAATTTCTTCACGATGTCAGTGGTCTCCAACATACACTTAGAAAATGCCTTCATATTTATTAAAGTCTGCATGGATTGGAGCCCTGAACGCTTTTGTAGCATGTTTATTTCTAATAATAAAAAGATAAACACAACAAGCCACGGGACATAAGAAGTTAAGTAATATAACTCTTCAATTAGATACTAATCTGAGCTGCAATCGGGAAACAAATCGCCCTTACAAACGGATAAGCGCATACAAGGAGCGAAAGCTGGCGCCCGTGCGCGCTGCGTCTATAAACTCTAGCGGTTATGGATGACTGCAGGCTGGCCCCACGACTCCGCCTGTATCGAATCTTGTTGATGATGTCCTTAGGGAGCTAAAGAAAATGAGATATTGGTAGGGGTACTATATGCTGTCTGGCTTTGTAACCGTCATAATGCATTCAGTTGGGCTTTTCTGTTGACACATTTGGCTAAATTAAAAGCTCCTTGCCTTTAATTCAGCCAAATGTCTCAATGGTCGACAATATTATTGCTCCTTTAGCTACCAATATGGACAGAAAAAAATGAACAATAGTAAAATATTGTACAAAGAGACATGAGCTGGACACACAGACAAAAAATACGATATACATATATATATTTAAAACTGGCAACAGTAAGTAAATATTACTACTTAACCAACAGATCGGTGGCCCGCTAAGGCGATAGTCGAAAAGGCAAAATGTAAGGGATTGATCACGTGATTTTTCGATATAGCTTGTCAATCCCATACAATTTTGCCTTTTTGGCAATCGCTATCGCCACGCTTTCGATGTAAGAATATCACTGTCTAGGGCAACTTACATCATTAAAATAAAAGAGTGTATCCTTTACATGGATAGTGTTTGCTTTGTTTATTACAAAGCAAACACTATCCATGTAAAGGAAAATTTTACTTTCAGCATGCAAAAATTATATTTTACGACTCGACTGCCTCGTTTGTTACCTACAGTTTAGTTGTACAATCCTACAGATTTTAAAATATAAACCCTTTGCTCAGCTCCTTTGCTGTGCTTGAGGTTGGGGTTCGTTGCCTGGGTTAAGGCAAGATCTATTGGGTTTATCCATTTCAAATTACGCTGTAGCATCCCGGAGCCTTGATTTGTACTCAGCTGATGCCAACAAATTCGCCTCATATATTACATGGGCATTTAACATGACTACCTAAATTTGAGATACTTACGTACAACTTTGCCTTGCACTTCGGGAAATTCAGGATGTTATGTTATATATTATTTTGCAATTTAACAAATTCTTCAACTATCTCTTGTATCACGGCGCCTTTCCCAGACCACACTGGCGACAAAATTCCTCACCACCAACAAACATATCAAATAACTATAAACGCAACAGTAAATGTTATTATTTAGGTCTTGTAACGAGTTCCTGATAACTCCTTATCTAGAATTGTACTAAGAAAGTGTCGATATGCTATCTTTGTAGTAATTATTTGTGTCAGCTTAGTACTTAGTAGGTAGTCTTGACCGAGTGAGCTGTTTTGGTATCTGATTGGACTTAATTTGTTTTATTAATGAGATAAATGTAATTATAAAAACAGTAGGATTATCGATAATCTTGAAATATTTATTGAAATCTTGAATACTGAATACTTTCTTTTGTTCTTTTTATATTCGACTTTTTATTTTTGTTTAATGGTAGTAGGTTGTCTTACAATAATCTTTTTAGTATGTAAACTACCGAGATAAAATATCTGTTAGTGAGAAGAAACCAAAATAAACAAGGTATCTCAAGCCATCTTTGGAAACGGCTGTGTATAGCAGTCTACTTTCGTGAACTGACCTAGACCAACAGTTCTTGACTAAATGTAAAAATTCGAAGTGCTTGACTATTACTCACTTTCTTCAATAGCCACTTACAAATTGCGCAGTTAAGTATCAGATACGGTTCTAATAAGCCATTTCCGCGTCTATTTATATATCTGAACAACATCTATCTTGAATTCTTGATCAATCCTTCAAGTGATTTTATCAATAAATGTGTCTGTTCTGTATGTATGTCTGGTAGATATCGCTGTCAGCGATAAGGCCGCCTTTGTACCCGTAGAAATAAGTATAATTGTAAAAGAGATGTGTAACTTTAGTTTTTGGTGTACAATAAAGTATATTCTATTCTATTCTATTCTATTCTATCAATAATTTTATCTATGACCATGTAGTTTGGGTAAAACCAGAAACCTACAATAGACAATTAGAAGCCAGAAACAATCGATCTGATATATCTAACTCTAACCAAGAAAACGTTTCTGGGTGATGAAAAAGACATAACTATCTAATCTAAGGAAAATCAGCTGCCACTATCAGCTAATAACAAAACCCGATCACCAGAATACTCCATCTGCAAAGATCAAGGACTACGACAACATTATTCATGAAGGCACTGCTAATCCAGAAGACGACTATCCGACCACATCACCAACATCTAGTAGTACATACAGCATAATCATCATCATCAACATTGCATCTGAAAGACGTCCACCGCTGAACAAAGGCGTCCCCTAAGTATCGCCACTTCTATAGAGTCCATTGCACCTCGCATCCAGCTGACTTCCGCTACATAAGTGAAACATAAGCTACCTTAGTTTCAATTATCACAACCCAAAAATAAATAAACACCATACAACAATCCTACCAGACTTTCTTTCAATTCTCCTTACTTAAACAGCAGCCAAAAAAGCGTCAGATAAACCAATTAGAGTGCTCAGTCGCTACTGTCCGTCAATAGTTTAATTTCCGACACACAGCAAGACGAATGGGTCCGCCATTTTAAGCCGAGAACACTTTCATTTTATTTCTGTGAGCTGTGGACTGGCTGTCGTTAAGTAAACCTTGAGGTGAGGTGTCAGGTTTAAGGAGGTTTCAGTAATGGGGTTTGGGATTCCATGAGATCTATGCAGTGGGTTAGAATTGATTGAAGAGGGAGCGAAGAGGAGACTTGTTAAAGTTTGCTGGTGGAAAACTAAAGATAGCAGGTTAAATGTTTATATTAAACGACGCCATAATAGAATATAATACAATAGAAAACATTTATTTGACACAAACATAACATTAACTATTACAAAGTATAAGAGACGAAAAACATGTGCTAATTGTGGCCATACTGAAAGAATTACCAACTCAGCATTAATGACACTATACAGACAAAATAAAAGAACTTTTAAAGAAACAAAAGCATACAGTTGAGCCTTGATCAAACAATTCCTTTAGTTAACCCTAAATTTAGATTGATTATAAAACAACAAAACGTCGTGAAGCATCTAAATATCCCTCTAAAGCTAAATATAAGGTAGGTAGGTCTAACTCTTACTAGATGCTTATACCAAACCAACGAGGTAGACGCATAAACGAGTGCTATTAAGATATGTTCGTCTCAAAACATTCGGTAGAGTCTACCCTTATTAGGGACAAGAGTTCTTTTATGGTCCTCAAGAGACGAAAGGTCACCGCCAATTTGGGTATTTAGTACCAATTATGATCTAGGTCGGTTTGTATGTGACTGCTTGCTGCTAAAAATACTTTGAACGATAGAAAAATTTATTCCTACATATAGAGTGGTAAAAAATATCATCAAAATCTATTTACTTTGTTCTTAACCAATACCAAACAATACATAGCAAAATAAAGTAAATTATTTCAACAAAATCAATATTTCCATCTTCTTGTAGGAAATCAACTAAACCATTTTACACAAATTAATAGTCAAACAACGAATAAATTATCACAAACACATAATAAAACTAATACCCACCTGCCCATAACTTCTCATAAAATATGCAAGGACTTTAATATACCACACTCTGTATGCAAATTGGAATTTTCAACCCTCACAGACTTGACTAAAGAGTAATTACAAAAAAAGTTGGAACAAAAGGACGCAAAATAATTATCTGGAACAAAAGCTTTGGTTAAATTGAGCGTAGATTTGGAACTGTGAATCTTTTGTGTCATCAGCATCACATTATATAGTTTTGTATGGATAGATATTGCTTATCGCAAGTCTGGTAATGTTTATCAATAAGTAACCTTGTCAAAATAGGGTGATAATACATATTTTGATACATAGATTATAGATACTACAATCAGATATATCAGACCATATTAAATTTAGCAAAGACCTTAATGACGAAATAGTTATAGGAAACTAAAAAGTATGACACCATAGTTCGCGGCTGATCGATTTCCAACTACGATGGATTACCACTACTATCTAGGCGGACAAAAAGAGAAACCTATTGATAAAAAAAATTGCACATCAAAAATTCATCAAATTTTCATGTCAAAGAAGATAAAGTAACATTTTATACATGATTAGTATCGTAAAGATCAACCACTAATATTTGAACACATAAACCATTCGCCAACGAGAATCTAAACGGAACACAAGTAGCCACTATCAATGGCTCAATCAACATTTCTCTGCGATTCTATGATACGAAATCACAACCTTCACATAAACACCGCGATGTAACAATAGATAAAACTAACAAATGCTCATTCACAACTGGTTCTCAGATAAACAGACCGAATGCAAAAACAGAACAACTTGACAATCGAAAGTGCATACTTTTCTACTACAGATCCGCAACATTCAATTACGGCTACACACTGCTCTGCCCTCTAATGACAGGTCATAATGACGCACCAGATACTCAAGATCTAAGTAGACACGATCGATCATTTGAAGTACATTACGATGTTGATGAAGATGTAGATACAGGAGATCGTGTAAAAGAAGCAATGGAAATTCGAGAAGTGTTAACAATCGGAGAAAGGGAAAGGGCATTGGTAGTGTCGCCCGCAGCAAACCCGAGCGGAACTAATAGTGATATTTCGATACAATGCGTCGTTATTGCTCCGAGAGATTTAATCAGAACATAACTTATTTAGACAGCTATATGTTCTTGATGGTAGAGATATTGTTTTAGGACAGCAGGGACAAAATTTAATGTTTCTACCGTTGTGTGTTTAGGAAATATACCAATCGGATTCAGATATCTATGACTCAATGGACAATTTATTTCATTAGAAATTAATTAGTAAAGTAATTTGCTTTATAATTCTTCCGTCAAGTTATGTCAGCTCCGCTTTTTCTAGAAATCACGTAAAGATTTCATTGTTTCTAAATAACAAACTTAATCTCCCATATTCTCATGCACCTATTTATAAACAATGAGATTAATAACCATTAGACGTAATGACACGTTTTCTCTTCTCATATTTTATGAGTAGTTACGTATGAGATTTATGAGTTATTTTAACTACATAGAAAACAATACTCAACTACCTACGCTATAAATATTACAGAAGCAAAACATGTCAGTAATCTTATTAAAGTCGATAATTATGAATGAGCTTAAAGCAAACGAAACGAAGAGTTGAAAGCATGTAATGCAAATTTGCAAGACTGTGGAGATGAAGATGCGAATACTAAAATAAACAATAACCACGCAGCGAGCGCTGCATCTGACACCAGCCACGATGCTAACCATGCAACGACCTTGATATTGAAAACGCGACAAGCCAAAAATGAAAGTGAAGCAGATTTGTTTTCTCTTTTAACGGTTACGTCTCTGATGACTTAACTAATACCATCTAATTCCGACTGAGGCATTTTACTTCAAAGTAATCGAGTTTCGTCTTAATAAAACGATTTTCTACTTCATAGAATTTTATATCAGATATTACGAAAGAGATAGCTCATAACAATAATATTAATGATTTGATAAAGTTAAGAACAAATGCACCGTTTCAATTGTGTGTCTACGTTTCGATATCATAATCGATTTAATTCTTTGTATAGCAGTATCGCTACGGGTAATCGAATCATCGGATTAAAGCAAACTTTTTGGTTTACTGTCTTAAGTGCCAGCTGTAAACAACTTTGTTTGAAACTAAGTGTGTTTGGGTAACCTAAAAATAGTAAGTGCAGCTACCAAATGTGTGCATTGAGCTTAGAAAACTTCTTCCAAGTGGCGCGATATAAATAGTCCGAATGGATGCAGACGCAGAGGTAATGCATCAACACAGTGAACTTCTAATTGAATCTATGTATAAACCACATGTCCAATTAGTAATCAAATATTTTTTCAACACTTCCGTAATGCAGTTTTAACCTCAATGTCAGTAATAGATCTTTGTTTGTCTTTATCTCTTTTAATCTTAGTAATAAATGTGTTTGTTTCTCTCGTGTAATGATCCGTGTGTCTAAGAATATTTAGTTTTTTAACAAAGAAAGAAATGATCAACAAATTATCACCTTTATTAGATTCATCATTAAATATAGTAGTGTCACATATACTTACTAACCAAAGCCTTAGAGCTTTGTCACAGTCAATGTCCCGGTATTACTGTTTTAATATCAAAGATACAAGAGAATAATGAATCAGAATCGCATTAATTCACCGATGGCCTAACAACATCTGTTAGATGAGTGGCATTGTTAGGAGTACCTGCAAACGCAGTGAAAACAATAACCATTGTGCTGAATGCACTAGCTTTCATTCTTGTGACCTTGTTAGCGCATTGACTTAAGGCCTTATTAGGTCAATTTTCAAAGCTGCGTAACGATATTGTAATTTGTAATTAAAACACGCTCCTTGTACTGTTGCTGAAGGTTGGACGTGATTGGTGCTTATTTCGTTTTCTTTTCCACTCTTACCTTAAAATATATAAGTTGTATTTTGACTGTCCCTATAAAAGCTAGCGTTTTCTGTTTTAATTCCAATAAATTCAATACCTAATACCCACCTGCCCATAACTCGCCCCTACTCTCATGTCATAAATAACCTGACCAAAAGTAAATTCTTGTCTGTAAATAGAAAAATAATACTCCATTCTTAGAATTCATCTCCTTTTGTATAAAACATTAAATCTACATAAAATCTTCCATATTTGGTTTCATACAATTCTTTTGCTCTACTTGCCTAGATTTTACGAATTTGGTAACCCGTCGTCACCATAATTACAGTTGTCCAAATATAATTTCCTCTAAGACTATCATTAGCGTCCACTTTTAAGCGAAACCATTTCTGTTTCCTTGAACTTGTAAGTCCAAAATGAAATATGGTTTTCTTTTTATTGCTTCACGCGACTTTCAAACAAAGTGTTGGATTAAAAGCTTGTAATTATGTATCATTAGTGATAGATGATCGCCTACGCGTTATAAACATTATCGTTTTCTTTCGCTTCTCACAGCTCTCACACTTCAGATCAGAAATATCTAATTGAAAGATAATCTTGGGACATCAAAGTCGCCTTGGAAACACTGGATCTTTAATATTCCAAATGCGTTATTGCAGCATTGCAACAATAGAAATTCCTGTGAAAAACCTGTGAGAAAAAGAGCGGCGTACATATTAATTTCGTTCTTTCATTTCTATTCCAAGTTACCTTTAAAAAACAAAAACTTGTCTAATTGTTTACATTTAGAATTAGGGCAGCCCTTACACGACCGTATTCTCAGATCTCGGTCAGGGAGGTGCTAAAGAACGGAAATCTGTATAATTGTACCTCCACACAATTGGAACAATGGCACAGAAGTGCATTCACAATTAGCGGCTGCAGGGGCCTTTAATTAAGGCCTGCAAATCATTATCATTACCGTGATCTTAATTGAATGAAAAGGTGTGAGATTCTATCGATTAACCGGCTATAGGTCAACTAGTAATTGTTTGATATCATTGACATTAATGCAACACTCCGTTTGAAAACAGGTTAATTAAGTGAAGATACAAAGTATTAGTTAGACATTTTGTTTTAGCAATAAATTTTGTGTCGTTAACTTGGTATAACAGGAGACTAAGCAAAATATTTATGCATTCCAATATACAGCCTCGAATTATATATATAGCATATAACTAAAAGTCATCAAAGAATACATCACAAATAATAAACAGAAAATGAATCGATCTAACACTTTCACCGATTGGCGATTGCATAGAAAATAACAGACACGCTAAATCAGTCAATCCAGCTACCAACGGGATCATCGATCACCTTGGACAATGGAGACCTCGACATAATTCTTCAAAATCGTAATAATACTCAATCCACTTCAATAGTCCGTAAACAGATGTCTGTCGGTCAATATTTACTAGCCATTCAAATAGGACCACAAACGATGCAGCGAAGGCCACACATGCTGAATAGAAGCTTAATGCTAAACTCTCTGTAATGAATGTACACCTAATATAAAGACCTATTAATCCACACGGACCTTGCATTCAACATGATTTTAAACCCAATGATTTATTACTTGCATTCAATTTTAAACTGCCAATTTTTGTATGTTTATCGAATGCGATGAATTTATTACACGAACTAAATTATTGTGAGAACTCGATGAATTATCAGTTAGAGCACGATTGGCACTTATTAATGATAAAGAATGATTTGTAATTTATGGCAAAGCACACGTTAGTTCTGAAGGTTTTTACTTACCTATGTGTCAAGGTGTTGTGGACTATTTGACGATACATGATCTCTGTGACGAAGTAATAAGCAGTAATAAAGTTGACAACGCGTGTTTCACAACATATAGGCAGGTCTAAGCTCAAGGCTGTGTGTTTTTTGATGCCGTCTTAATAATCGTTTATTAAACAAGCGATTTGTCTAGTTACGACATTGATTTTGTAATATTTAAGAGCTGATATGCCGAAAATGGTTGCATCTGTAACAGAAGCATTGTTTGCTATTCCCATGTCCATGACCTGTGCCTAACTTGTGTCTGTAATTGATGAGTACGTAACGGTGTTTGAATAAAAAAGAAACTTGAATTGTATCGTGATATCTTGAGAGGTATTACTGTGATATTACTCGTGAGATATGGTGAGAGGTATCGCTAGCCACAGGTCACGATAATGCATTGCCTTAAAAAAGCAATGGTCGACAGGTTGCACACTCATGATGTTGTGACCTCCAACTACATTAAGTTTCATGTGTGTCAGTTTTAATTTTAGATCATAAAAGGCTTTAATTGAAATAAAAATATTTTGATTATGGTCTAACTATTGACTTTTCAAAACTTTTGCAATATCTTACTCCTAACTAACTGTCATTAGTACTTCAAACATTATAGAAACACCATCGGCATTTAAAAGCTAATTGAATCCAACTTCATCATGAAAATATACAAAACAAGCTGTGAAATTTCACGTTCAAGTAGCAAGAGTACGAATTTATCGATAGATCTAGACACCTGTTCCAAACGCTATCGTTGCATCACTAGATAATCTTGTCAGAGTGACATACAAGACGATAGCTATCTCGAAATAAAATGTAAAGCAACTGCTAATATTAAATATGTTGATGGAATTAAATGAATAAGAAAGTACTTTTTTGATTTTGCAAATGTTAATTAAAATTATATTTCAGTGGTATACGTATTTGAGATGTGCGTGTGTGTTGAAGTGTACTATATGTATGAGTGTGTGATCATAATCAATGGGGAAATTTCAATGTGTTTGAATTTAATTAAAATGTGAGGCAGCGGATAAAAATTTATTAAACTTTCCACGAGTTATTATAATATAAATGTAAACAGTTACGTGACTTGAATCTCTAATGTAGATATGTTACTTCTGTCAGATTATTGAAAATACAAATCGAATTTACTACATTTTTAACCGACTTCCCAAAAAGGAGGAGGTTCTATGTTCGACTTCATGTTAGTTTTTTTTTTTCACCGATATCTCCGTCAATTGTAGACCGATTTTGAAAATTCTTTTTTTGTTTGAAAACGTATGTTCCGAAATTGGTCCCATTTTTTTTGGTGGAGATCTGATGAAGAGCTTTGGAGATATACAACAGAACTCTTCAATAAACAACGGCAAATCTCTCGGGATTGCTGCAATTGCATGTCTGTTTATTGTTTATACCATTTCTAAAGATAACATCACGCCAGTATGCTCTTAAGGGGTACGCAGATCTCTCATTTCACCGGTTAAGTTCAAGTTTCATGAAATCAATTTTGGCGTTATAGTTACCTTAGTAACTTGCCTATTAGGTAGGTACAACTAAAAAGTGAAAAATAAAAAAACTTTTTGCAAAAAAATACTACCGACTTCCAAATACAAAAAAAAATAAAGTTATTTTCACTTTGTAGTTTTGTGTTTGGAAGTCGGTAGTATTTTTTTGCAAAAAGTTTTTTTATAGACAATATTATCAAAGTGACTATAATATTATCTCACGCCATATCTGTCAACTATCATGTCGTCACCGCTAAAGTTTGAGTCCAAAATACCGTTGACTTATGTATAATTTTCACGTTCAAAATTGTCATTACAATGACGTGACTTTAACGCCATAGAGCACCTTAAACACGGGTTATGGTCAGTAATTGCCAAGAAGATAGCACGCCGAGGTTTTTTGTTATATATTATTATATGTTATTGTGAATATTAAGGCCACTGACCGCAGACTTAGTCATTCACAAGTACAACTGCTGGCAAAACCAGAATTGGATCTTCAAAAAATTGGCTGTGGTAAAAACGTTTCGAACTGATTGTACTACTGTGTTATGATTGGACATAACTTTGGCTATATATATTTTCATCTACATCTTTCTTTCTCTACGAACAAGGCCGGTAAGTTCAATGTATTATTTTTATTATAAATGCTCAAAGAATCCTTTAGAACATTGTAACAACTTCCACCATAAGTTGCATATATACTAAAGACTCTTTATAGTTCTTGAACTTAGATGCTTTCGGTTGATAGTCGTGGTCATTTCTTAGAAGACCACACAGCGACGTAAAACTTGATACCTCAAAAACTTAAATCAACTTAGACACAGCCTCCTTCAAAGTCATACTTTTTGCCTCCTAAAAGCAGCACATGTGTAAAAAACCTAACGGATTAATGTTACAAAATATGTATCTGGTTTCACAGTCCAATCACGTTTAGTGTAACAAGCCGACAATTTGGATGGCCTTCAGTGATACTAACTAATGAATAAACATATTAATGCAAACATATCGACATGGACATACAAATACAACCATCGTCACTAGGAAGCTAAGTTTGACAAGCAAACTTGTTTTTTCTGAATTCGGCGATGATCTAAGAATTGAAGTTAAACTCACTATGAGATGATCTAAGAATTGATGGAATTGTAAATAAACTTGGCGCTGTATATATTACTTAATAACTAAAAGACATGCCAGATCTAAACCTTAGATTTGGTTAAAAATTAAGGCCTGCTGGCAGAGAATATTGAAAATGAATAAGCAACAGCAAAAAAAACACAATAGAAACTTGTCACATGATAAGCAAGAAATATTCATAGACGGCTCAAGCAAATTACATCGCGGCACCATTTTCAAAGCTCAGAAAAACTCGAGTTCAAAATGAATGAATATACAAAACTGATAGGTTCATAGCCTACAGCCATTGTGGTCTTTTATCGGTTTTTGCCCATATAACGGATATCGAGACTGATCCAATTCATATCAAGATTATCAATAGAAAGTTTGCAGGAACAGTTCTAGTACTAAGCGAAGATAACTAGTAACTATCTACATTGTATTGACAAGACCGCAGAATACATTGTCAATGAACTTATGCAAACGATCTCTCTATCGATATGCTGTGAAAGTGTTTCTAAAATTGAAGTTTAAACATTTGAGGTCAATATTCAATCAATACATCATGTAAAACGACGAAATTATTGTTTATTTTTTCGATTTGCTTCCAGCACTCATCTTAAATGTCAATATTTGCTGTACGAGCGATGGGTTCAATGTTTTTGATGCAAACGTGTGTGAGTGTCTGGACGACACTCGGGACTTTATCATCAAATGTTTGTGTTTCATATTATAGTACAAATACGTTCAAATAATCATGTATCTCAGCCCAGAACCATGAACATAGAATACATGAATGAAATGAAAATAGTGAAAAATAAAGATCCCAGATTGTTAGTCTAGTCCAATATGACTAAAATCCGATAAAAAGTCTATCAAGTTCGCTGCACTAAGCCTCCAGTTAGTAGAAAAAGCCGCAAAGTGCGATGACTTTTAAGTTTTTAAATCGATAACAACCTATTACATCAAGTGATTGGTTCTATAGAACACTTAAAAGAAAAAGATTATAGAGATAAAGAAGATGAAATAACTATTGTAAGCTTTGATTGTATAGCTAAAGTAAATAAGGAGTTTTTTTTTATTTGGTGTAATTCGTCCTCCTGAGCAAAAGAAACGCACGACTGATTTGGCCTACGGTCACAGATTTTTCGAATCACGTAATACTATGTGAATATTGTTTGTTAATAGGACTGAATTGGTTGAGGGTATAAAGCAAATACTTGTAAAAACTGGTCTCATTCGGCAGTTCGTTATCAGTAAAAATAAATTAAACGATGTAAGTAATGAAAATTTCATCAATCACGGGATTACAAACGAGAATAAAAACAAAACAATAAAAAATTAAATAGCATAGCTGTAGTAGTTTACATTGGTAAGGCTCTATTTAAATATAATATCACATTAGAATATAAATTAAATCCTACAATATAGAAAGATAGTCCATTTCTCAATCAACTAACCCAAAAGTAATTGGATACCGTTGCAAAATTTCAATTAACAGTCAAGTACCCAACTAGCAAGCTACTGTAATAGGTGCCGCAGAATTTCTAAAGTTATCCGCAGCTAGGTTCGGCCTTGGCATTATGACCTGAGAAAATGTAACCTTGTGAAACGCTAAAATGTATTTGTATTAATATTTCTTAACTAATCTTGATTCTGATGAAATTTTGCATTTGAAGTTTAGAACGGCGTTTTACCAAGTCAAAGGTCTTCCAAAATTCAAAATATATAAAGCATATCAAGATGTCAAAAATAATTTCACTGAGATCAAAAATAGAATAAGAGCACATTACTAACGCAGTACTGAGAGCGAATTTGGCATCGAACTAAAAAATAATAAAGTTAACGCTGCAATGCCTTTTTTTATACCACAAAGCGTTCAATAGTCGTTTTTTGGTTCAGTTTTTGCACATCTGTTCAGTCCGAAATAGACTAACAGACACATGGCACTTTCGATTGATGCAAAACGGTCTGAGGTCGAGTGAGTCTTCTCAATATGCAAAAATACAAAAAAAAAGCTTTACAAATTGAACGAATTAAAGATCCGGTAAAGGTGCACTGACTCGAAACGTTTTTCTCCTATTCCAATTACTTATAATTTGAAATCTTTATTTGTTTCCGAATGCAATATTAAACCCGCAGCGACTAACAATTCGGAAAGTATTAAAATTTGAATGTATTAAGCGCCTTTCGTAATTTCCTTTATTGTTAGCCCAAGATTACAGCTGTGTCGACAATCAATGAATTTGCTGATTACTTCGAATAGATAAAAGACTATTGTTTACTCTGTGACCGACTTATTTTTTGCTGTCTCTTCGGGTCGAATTAAGTCGTCTGATTGAAATATTAGACCACTTTTTGTTTTGACAAGGGCAAGGACGATTACAAAATTCTGTGTTATAATTCCATTATGCTCCAATTTGCAATTTTTTGCCCATTACGCATGTTCTGCATCGATTTTTGTTTTATAGTCATCAGTTTCGAGGTCTTTGAACTGCAACATAAAACGATACTTACTGAAATTTTTAACAGCACTTTTACTTGGAAGCCGACCTTAAATTGTTGGGACAACGTCCGGCCTTCCGTGTTAAGCGTAGAATCCAGTCACTCACACTGAACACACCACTATGAAAATCAAGTTAGCACTTCACGAAAGTCCTGGCACGGCGGGGTCCGAGACTAAACCCGTTCCGGAGGATACCGAATTCCGGTTTGAGAAGGTCACTTTTCGCGTTCACCGGGTTCAAAACTGACTGTTCCAATTCAACAATGTGCGGGTTGAAAGGAAAGTCTAGGAAAGTTTCGTGTGTCGGACGAAAACTTTTTTCGCGATGTCGGAGTTCGGCGTCGTCGCGCCTCACGACACAAGCGTCGCGGACGGTGGCACGGTGCAGACTGGCGCGCGATGTAAAGCTATTAAGCTACAGCAGTGTGCAGTCGAAGCCTCCTCGTCGTCACACGGCTGCTTGTATGTGCGGTAGACTTGCAGATTCCTCTACCACTGTACTCAAGCGATGCGTTCGTTGGTTTTAAAGTTTATCCATTGCTGCTTCAATAGGCATATCTAAACTCTACAATTAAGGAGTTCTGGAGATGGAAGATAAATTCTCCGTGTGCGTTGACACAGGACATGTGAAAAGTATATCCGGGCGAGGTATCAGGTTCTGGAGGTTTGCTCATTTATTGTTATGGGCCGCAGTCGGGTGCATAGTTTTATGAAATTGGCTTTTTGTTCGTACCGTCTGGCTGGCAGGTCCCTCTGGGCTGCGTCGTAAAGACGCATTAGGCTCGGCGGCCGCTGAACTTTGCTCGTGTATTCATTAGCGTTTTTTAATTTAAAGTATCGATGGCTTAATGTATCGTTGAGTGGTTAAGTAATTTTGTTAATTAATTGATACATTAACGATAGGTGACTAAACTATGATATGTTGACCAAGATTTTCTTATATAATCCAGTATACATATAAATTATATCATCAATCCTTTGAAAACAGGACTTGTAGTTCCAAAGTGACCTAAACATAATGCCCAAAATTTTAATGCAGCCCTAAATATGTACTAACTAGATATTCTACCTTACCCACCCTAAATTGAAACAAAGACCTCCAAGGTCGGCAATCATGTTACACCCACTGGAACATATAAATAGCGGATTTGATTAGGCTAATAAACAGCTTGTAAAATCGAGAGTATTGGATTACGACCTACCCAGATTCATTTAATATGAGAATGGGGGAGACCTATGTCCAGCAATGGACGTCTTCCGGCTAGATGAAGAATGAGAGTATATCATAATTGTTGACTTTAGCCAATTAATATTTCTTATAATTCACAAGGTAACAGCTTGTCCTATGCCGTTCTTATAGTACTAATTAGTATTACACGTAGTTTATGGTGATAAATAATTAACCAAGTATATGGGCTTCCTCACTTCGGGTTTATAAATAGACACTTGTATTATCTGTTTGTGTCGGATCTTTTATTTATAACTCATTAATGAAGCCTTATTTTTTTTTTCTTTATGGAAAGATTTTGTCTATCGTCGTCATCGTCATTCTTCTGCCATTCGGGTGATGGCGCCATCTCTATTGCTATTAATATTTAAAGGGATCCTACCGTTTTGCCAAAAGATTTTGACAAAATTTCACTACCCAAACAAATTTTAGCAACTTTTTTTATACCAATACAATATTTGGAATGATTTTAGTACGCACATTTTCATTTGGTAAAATTTTTACTTGGAAGAATATTACCAAGGATAGTGGCATTAAGGCATTTGGTCTTTAATCAAATGATTTATTACAGCCAACAATCTTTAGACTATAAACGTTTGGTCTAATGATTTGTTATGACAAAAATTATAAAGGAAAAATAAGATTTTTTGGGAATTATATAATTAATAAATGCAATTTTATTTTAATATAATCATTTATTTAAAACAAAATATTTGTAACTTACAATAATATTTATTTTGCAATGAACATGAGCAACTTTGCCGCGGCAGCGGCCGCCGAGCGCTAGATTCCCTCTTTTGCAAAGCAAGCATGCATGGTAGATTAATGGAAATTTGATAATTATGGCCCATGATATAGTGCAAGAGCGAGCGAAGCGAGCTCGGAAGCTTAGGGCACCACGACACGGATAGGTTAGGTTCGAAGGAGATGACGGGACTCCCGTCATCTCCTTCATGTTAGGTTACTTTAGACCCTGAGGACAGAAATAGATTTGTGTAATCTGTGCAACTGACATATAGATGCAAATTATTTGTCATTGACTAAGCATTTGACTGAATAGAAATGGTAAATTTATAAAAAATTACGATACTAAATATTTGGCTTATTCTATTTTGCGTAAAACTACGTTATTACAACTGAAATATTTGACTACATAAAAATTGGTAAAAGTACTAGTTGGTAAAAAAGTTATTGTTAAATCATTCACTTGCCAAACATTAGGTAGGTTTACGTTACAATTATTTGTGAAAAAAATTTTTGTTAAGTAATAATTTGGAAAATTAAATTATGCGGATAATTGTTTTGGAATTTGTCAATTTCTGATTTTGAATGTTCATTCCAGTCTCATTCACCAGCTACAAATTTTTCCTTAACCTTTAAATTTTTCCTTTTTATCTTTGAAAACATTTCATATTTCGTCGCTACTGCCAACCAAGATGTCATAGCGTCCTTCACCTACTCAATATTGAATAGCCAAAGAAGCACAATGGCTGTATAAGTCCATTCATACACAAATTGCCAATCGAAGTAGTTCAATATGTCCAACAAATGCTGTTACGCACAGGACATTAAGTTGCAAGTAGGCTGCTGGACATCGAACACTATATTCTGCAACCAACCTACATTTAGACGTCACAAACCCATTACCCAAACATAAACCGAAAACATACGTCCACCTACATAGCCTACAAACTTTCCTACATTATTTGCGTAAGAAATTCGCACAAGGAAAACATTTAAAACATAATAGGTTCCCTTACCGGGCGACAGTAAAGGCGTGACTATACAAAACATCTGTTACATTATACCCACAAAATGTTTCTACTATCCCACGCTCCAAATTAAACCTAGGTAACCTATGAATAATAAAATAAACAGGAATTTCATATTGATATTGTGGGCTGGGCTTTAGTCTGATTTATTTTAACATTTACTGGATATTGGTTCAAGCGGACACTCCGTTGTTGCTGTTAAGCCTTAAGCTAAAGTTTATACTCGTATATTGCTAAACCAAGGAGGCTTGTTACTTTGTAGTTTAGTTGCAAGATTTGTGTATCCATCTCCTTCAATTTGTTTATCTATCATTTTGCTTTCTTCATGCTCTGGTTCATCGTTCAGTGTGTTATTATCAAATGTTCTTGTGGTGATATTAATTTCTATATTAATTTTAGGATACACGTTATGCAAGTTACGCAAATTTAAATTTGGAATACTAAATCTCTACCGTGTATTCTTTGTATAGCACGTTTTCGTTTCTATAAAGTAATCTTTAAAAAGAAGCTTGTAACCATGGTAAATATTAAAACAGATGCCAAGAAATTGACAAGATAACTCAATATTTAAAAATGTAATGATTACACAACAAGCTATTATCATTAAAAGTGGTTTTTAATCAGTCCACCGAACTCAACTTTTCAAAAAATTAATGTTGATGAAAATTATGACAACTCTTAATCCTAAAAAAATCTTGCTGTTATGGCCTACTTTTGTTTAATGTATCCTGTTATATAAATAATATTGCAATAAATTTCAGTTAGTAAAGCATTGGTTTAACTTCAAAGTCTACCGCTTTATATGTACACAAAAGCTCAATCAAATACTTAATGGCATTCATAATAAGACCCGTGTTGCTATTACTATCGACAAAAGTTCTATCAGTAATCCAATAAATCAAACACGGCACATGTCAGACAGGAAGCACAGTTTTGTACTGTTATCAATTCAAAAAATAGACATCAAAAATGACCTCAAAATCACTTGACACTTAATAATTTGTTCTTAAAAAGAATCTATATAATTTCTATTGAATAAGCCTTTCATCAATTTGCTTATCAATATATGATTAAATCATATTCTATTGAACTTACAGTCTTCATTATAACTCCGTTAGTCATGCTAAGTGTGGCTAATTTAATGAGCAAGCAAATAAGGTAATAGTTTTTTAAACAAAAAAGTTAAAACACAGCAAAGTGGACCCCTTCACTTAGCCACTGTGGGCCCATTCCGAGTTGCCGTGACGAAATGTCCCAGTTCGGTATTCACACGGTCCCTTCTCTGCAAATTCGCATAATTAGGGGGATATACAAAACAATATAAATTAGCAGATTACACTACAATGGTAAATTATGCGGCGCTCAAGAATGGTTTGACGGTATACTTCATGAGAGGAAAACAGTAGCCGCACTTTTGTATTCAATTTTAAAACAAAATTTAGCTTTTTGTTGTCATGTCAAGTGGGATGGTTTTTCCAATGGGTGACAATGGACAAACACATCAGTTTCATGGTTACTGCAGACGAATTAAACTTGTTTGATGTTACACACTTATAGCAATGGTTTCATCTCCGCATAACTAAGAGCCAATCTAATAAAAGTTGTGCCAATGCGAAAAAGAAGCCCCATAAAAGTTAAGAAAATATATATTGCTCTAAATATATAGGTCCCATGTGTAAATAGATCAGCATCTTTCAGGTTTCTTTAATAGTTCTACTGTGCACAGATGTATGTGATTCCCTCGATGGATAAATCAATTCAACCCAAATTGAATACCAATTGAAGAAATTAGGTTATTGACGTGCGTAAGCATTGAGATTGAAATCTATTGCTGCGCTTATGTTGCATACCACTTTAAGTATTGCTAAGTGGAACCTGAATGAGTCATCAATCCTTGCCATCTGATTTCTAAAGTTCATCGTGCCTACTGTATTTGTATCAATTACACCATAAGTTGTTAAAGTAACCATTATCTTTCAACCTTCAACAATTCTAACAGTACAGACCAATATAATCTGGACAAATATGAATAACATAAGAAAGGTATCTATATTACTTACATTTTTGTGTGTCTGCCAAGTTTTTACTGTACCAACCATTTTTACTATGATAGTGTTCAAGGGTCATATTCAAAATAATTGTAAGTTACGGATAGGAAACAAATATGAATATTATTTTATTGTAACAGAAAAATAACAGAAAGGAATGATTAGGGCAAGTTTAAATAGCATACATTTGTAAAATAAATAATTAACATTGATCTAATTGAAACACCTGGGATAGTAGAATACCATCACCACTATCACTACCTATACATACTTCAAATAAAAAGAAAAAAAAAGTTTTGGCTAACCTGCGGTGCAGTAAGTTGAATAATATTTTATTATCATTAATTCATATATGACACTATGTGAATAACGCCTAATCATTCATATCTGTTACGTAACAGAAAAAAGTGATGGATAAAATAACGTATATGAATTAATTGCACGTGTCTAACCTACAAATCTGTTTATTTCCACATTCATTTAAATGTTATACGAATATTTTATATTTATAACAATTAGCACAATACAGTTATTTCCTAGTATGGGTAATAAAACAGTAAACTTACTTACCGCTATTTGAAACGTCTCACATTAAATATTTACTTTTAAAAGTCTAATTTTCTTCGACAACGAAACGAGCTGAGAAACTATATTGTACAAAATGGCCGATCATTTATTTTTACGTCGTGTAGTGACAGGTAGTGGACTAATTTTGCCAGTATTTCAAATTTCTTTATTACCATGGAAATAATGTTAAAATAGCATAACAGAGAAGAATAACAGTTATGTGTAAAATCAGGAGACTCATTAATAAATTAAATTTGAAGAACAATAAATAGTATTTTATATTTTGTTTAGTGAAGTGTTGAAAGTTTAAACAGTATTCTCTAAATATAGTTTTTTTTTAACCTTTGTGTAATAGTTAATAATTAAATTATTTTTTTAGGTAACAGTCAAAGACGTGGACATTGAGTACTTGTATGAAACGGAATCTACGCAATGTTTGGTTTCATTTTTTTTTAATGAATTGTTTAGCTATATGAAATGTTTCGTTGTTTTTTATTAAATTCAAATAAACATTTAATCTGTTTGTTTATGAAATTCTAGTCAGTTGTATCTCGTTATAAAAATAATTGGGTTGGACACTATGACAGTATAATTATTACAATTATTTTGAATATGACCCTCAACCAATACAATTCCATCTTTATGTCTCATGGATTCAGACAATATTTGCCATATTTTGAGCAAATATAGAGATAATTCATCTCGGGGAGGGCTGGATTGACCCAACGCGAATGTATACGTACATCCGTGGTGGGGCGACCCGGACTGCCAGGCACTTCTTCTCATGCAACCGAGCGGGTGGGCAGGTTGCGGATAGCCCGACTCCGGCTGCGGGACCGACCACTGGCTGCTACATCAATGCCAGTGGGTAGTCCCGCGGTCGGGGCATCTCCCAAAGAGATCCCGGACAAGAGAAGTTCCCGAAAGTCAAAATCCCAGGCTTAGGGTAACCCATATACCTCATCCTATGTGCCCATCTCCCAACAAAGCCATCCCTCCCTATCCGTACAGATCCCGTCAATCCTTAAATCCCTAGGTCAATTCCCAAGCCTAGGGTGACCCCCAAGAAACTCACACCCACATCCACAAAATTCCTTCCCTCCTATCCCTCAGTCCCGTCGCTCCCAGAGGAAGGGTAACCTCGGTTCCAAAAAAGCCCACCCCCCGACAAATGAAAAATGCAGAATGACGAAACTATTACCCAGGTGGGTCCCGGCCAAGCCGGGGAATCCCACACCGCCTCGGCGGTTAGCTCCCAACGTAATATGGGGGAGCATCAATCTGCAACGTAGAGTCCCTGATGCCGCGCTTCTCTGCGCGGATGGCAGCTGATTTAGCGCCCAATCCACAGGCTGCGAATAACGCGCCCACAAACCCGACCCTGGCTGCGACCAACGCGCCAATACCCACGACACGGGGCATGCCTCCCGCGAACCTCTGGCAACAGAGCGTCATGCGGAGCAGCTCCACCCGCACGAACAATGACCCAGACCGACACAATAAGACTGACACGGGGAAGGATGACAGACCTGGCAGCTCTACCACTCTCACGGCTGTAGTCGATGAAGTACGCCTGGAAAAGCGCGGAAAAATCCCAGCCCGAGAACAGGAAGTAGGCGACCGAAAGCGTAGTTCTCGCGAAGGCAACAGCCAGCGCGAAGCGCGATCGGACGCTGAAGGGTGGGTACGAGTCCAGTCACGAGTACGCGCAGAGCGTGGAAAGGGGCCGGACACGGGGCTACGCGACCAGCCGCAAGCACGCGAAGGGGAAACCCTGCGCGACAAGCGGCCGGACGCGGGGCCACACGACCAGCCGCAAGTACGCGCAGGGGAAACCCAACGCGAAAAGCGGCCGGACGCGGACTCAAGTGAGCGGGGGCAGGTACGCGAAAGGGCAACCCAACGCGAAGAGCCTCCGCAAGCGGTAGTACCTACCGGGCCCGACGCCCGACCCCAAGACACCGACACAACTTACACTCGACCGAGACACAAAAGGGGCAAGCGCTCCCATGCCTCACGCTGGGCGTTGCTAGCATCCAGCGCCCAGCCAGGCACCTCAAACCCGAAGCCTGTACCGAGTGGAACGGGGCCGGGGAAGAGGACGCGCCCCGACGACACGGCCTCACCTAGTACGCTCCAGGGGGACGCGAAGCGTGCAAGGGTTCACTCCGCACAGGAGGGGCAGAGGACCTACGCGCGGTCCACTAAGGACATTCCTGCGCGACTGGCCGTAGCAATCTGCCTACCCCACCCCAGTAGGGAGCTAACTAGGGATGAGGCCGAACACATTAAGACCGCCCTCGAGGACAGACTAATGGACTCGGACCCGTCGACGCCACTCCCGGCTTTCCGCGGATACCCACGGGTAGCGGAGGGCTCGGTGCAGATATGGTGCGAAGACGACAACGCCCTGACCTGGCTGACCCAAAATGTGCCCCACATCAGATTGCCCGAAAATAACCAGACACTGACGGTGCTCAGACAGACCGACGTACCCACCCGTGTTCGAGCATCGCTCTTCGTCCCTCGCTACAGAGGTGACGTGAACAAGCTCCACGGCATTCTGATACGCCAGAACACTTGGTACGACATTACAAGGTGGTCGTTGTACAGGGCAACTGCCATCGGTGGCGACCGTTACGGGACTTACCTGACCCTGGGGCTGCCACCGGAGGAAGCCGAAAAGGTCCTGGGGCGGGAGCGACGGATATCGTACCTGTTAGGGTCGATATACGTGCGCTTCTGGCCCACGACCCGCCCTGCCGACACCCAGACCGACAGTACACAGACGACGAAACCGACGACGACGACACAGACGGGCGACACGGACATTGCCCAGCTCGAGGAAGAAATGGCCCGAGCGGCAATGGCCGATGACGACGACGCCATACCGGCCGCATCACCCGGCTGGAACGACCAACTCCTGGCCTCGTCGCCGGGGGATATACACGACGAACACCGGGAGGTGGAGACGGAGGGACTATCCGATGGATCCGTCTCCGATTAACCCCACTCCACCTCCACCAGTCCCCCTCAACATCATCCAAAATAACCTCCAGCACAGCCAGACTGCCACGGCTAGCTTACGCAGGGCACTGGAGGTTAAACACCGAACCATCGCACTGATCCAAGAGCCGTGGATCAGGAATAACAGAATATGTGGCCTCGGTAACATCGGAGGTAAGATTATTCTCAACACACACGGCTCAGATAAGCCAAGAACCTGCATCTACATACCCAAAGAAATTCCCTTTACGACACTGACTCAATTCTGTTCCAGAGACCTGACATCTGTCAGGCTCCATACCGAAGGTAGCGATCCAGACGTTGTACTGGCCTCGGCATACATGCCAGGCGAGGACACCGATTCGAACGCCCACCACCCGCTCTGGGGCAGTGTCACACCGAACTCCAGAGGAGAGGTACTATCCACCTTTTTATTCTCTACTAATCTTAACATTGTAAACCGCGGCACAGAACCCACTTGGGTCACGGCTCGTGGACAAACGATCATAGATTTAACACTCGCTACAGAAAACGCGACAAACCTTATCACAAACTGGCACGTATCCGACGAACCTTCTTGCTCAGACCATAGAAGGATCCGCTTTACACTAACTACAAACACTAAAACACCCGCACCAAGGCGAAACCCAAGGCGTACTAACATTCCCGGGTTCAAAAGCCTTCTGGCTTCACTATTAGCTGGACATTTAGCACTGGTAACCGTAAGGGACCAAGCACAATTAGAACACACTGTAACAGAATTATCCAAATACCTAACAAAAGCTTACCACGCATGCTGCAAATCAAGAGCGCCACAAAGCAGGAACGAGAGGAACCCCTGGTGGAACGCTGAACTTGGTAAACTCAGAGATGCGCTGCGTAAGCAATTTAACAGAGCAAAAAACACGAGACTCCCGGAAGACTGGGAGATATACAAAGAGACCCAATATGCATACAAAAAACAGACCAGAACCGCCAGGAGGAAGGCATGGCGGCAATTCTGTGAATCCATTGAAACAAATAATGAAGCCGCAAGGGTACGGAAGATCCTATCAACTGATCAGGACCGATCCCTCGGCGCGCTCAAAAAACCCGACAACTCATACACACAAACCGACTATGAAACCAGCAAGGTCCTCCTCGAAACTCACTTCCCGGACTGTCAAGTCCTGGAGGACAGGACGTGGGAAGCTGAACCCGAATGGACCCCAACGGAACAAGACTGGTCAAGAGCCCATAATATAGTAACAGTAGACCGAATAAAAT
This sequence comes from Orthosia cruda, assembly GCA_964057195.1. Classification (NCBI taxonomy): domain Eukaryota; kingdom Metazoa; phylum Arthropoda; class Insecta; order Lepidoptera; family Noctuidae; genus Orthosia; species Orthosia cruda. Next base: position 39,657,456 of record OZ059831.1, on the reverse strand, counting down.
GGGCTATCAACACCTTTCAGCCATACAAGTCGGCGGGGCTGGACGGCATCTTCCCAGCCCTGCTACAGTGGGGAGTAGATTATCTAACGCCATGGCTGCTGGAGATCTATCGGGCCTGCATTGCACTTAGATACATACCTCTCGGATGGCGCGAGGTGAAAGTCATCTTTATACCTAAACCTGGGAAACCTGATTACACACACCCCAAGGCATATAGACCTATAAGCCTCACATCCTTTTTACTGAAAACACTCGAAAGACTCTGTGACAGGCACATCCGTGATGGGCCTCTGCGGGATAAACCGCTGCACAAACAACAACACGCGTACTCCACAGGCAAATCAACAGAATCGGCGTTGCACAACGTGGTTTCTAAAATTGAATGCGCAGTGGACCACAAATGCTCAGCACTGGCTGCCTTCATTGACATCGAGGGCGCCTTCGATAAGACTATGTTCAACAGTATAAACACGGCCCTCGACAGACACGGCATAGACCCGATCCTTGGAGGCTGGATCAATAATATGCTCAAACTGAGAGCGGTTCAAGTCACGGTAAACGACACCACAAGGGCCATCGTCGCGAAGGGCTGTCCGCAGGGGGGCGTCCTTTCGCCACTTCTGTGGAACCTGGTAGCTGACAGCCTCATCAAAACACTCAACGACAAAGGTTATTTCACCGTTGGCTACGCGGATGACATAACAATAATAATAAACGGGACACACGAAAACACCCTATGCAATCTCATGCGTCAAGCCCTCAAAATAGTAGAGGAATGGTGCAACGAGCACCAACTCTCAGTGAACCCCACAAAAACTGAACTAATTCTCTTCACAAAAAAGAGGAAACCGATGACACTGCAACTACCGCGTTTCTTCGAAACAACCCTAAGCCTTTCAACCGAAACCAAGTACCTGGGTATTTATTTGGACAAAAAATTGAATTGGGCAAAACACATGAATCATATCATCACAAAAGCCAGCATATCGCTGTGGCAGTGCAAACGACTGCTAGGCAGGAATTGGGGGATTAGCCCCATGGTCACCTACTGGCTATATACCACAGTCATCCGACCAATCATAACATATGGCTCGCTGGTCTGGTGGCCCAGGACAGACCTCAGCACAGCCCAGAGAGATCTCGAAAAACTACAGCGGTTCGCCTGCGTTGCAATCACCAGTAGTATGAGAACCACACCCACTGCCGCCCTACAGGCAATGCTAGGACTGCCACCTCTACACCTAATTGTGCGGGAGGAGGCAGCCCTGGGCACCTTCAGACTTCACCTATTAGGTTCCCTAAATAAAGACTCCAGAATTAAGCACACACGCATAAAAGAAGAAGCGATCAAGCGTAAACCGATGCTAGCATCACCATGCGACAAAGCCCCAAAAACACACCACTTTCATAGGCACTACAACATAATACTCACAGAGGAAAGATGTGACTACTCTGGCCTGAAAGAGATGAGAATATACACCGACGGATCGAAAACTGACTCCGGTACCGGAGTCGGAGTCTTCTCACACGATTTTAATATAAAGATATCCAGACCGCTAGGAGAGTTCAATACCGTCTATCAGGCGGAGTGTGTGGGCATCATACAAGCGGTCCATGCTTTAGAAGCCAGGAAGGTTACGGACACCCACATACGGATACTCTCCGACAGCGCATCAGTCCTCCAATCCTTACAAAAAAAATACATAACATCAAAACTAGTACTAGAATGTCACAACGCACTAGAACAGATAACTGTATCTAGCCGTAACACGGTGACACTACAATGGATAAAGGGACACAGCGGATCGCTGGGTAACGACGCGGCTGACGAGCTTGCGAGACGCGGATCCAGCTCTGCGGTCTACGGACCCGAGCCTATTGTACCCATCCCATTCAACCAAATACGCAGGTGGCTACAGGAATTCACCCAGACACAGGCGGAGAACTGGTGGGCCTCGGCACCGGGCTGTAGGCAAACGAAAGAAGCTCTGCCATCCTTGGACAGTAGGCTCACCTGTCCAGGCGTCTTTTACGCCTGGACAGGAATGGCCTGCGCCTGGTGACGGGGACCATCACGGGACACTGCTCACTCAACAAACACTTCCACACAATAGGCATAACGGACAGTCCTCTATGCAGAGCATGCATGGAGGCCGAGGAAACCGTCGCGCACGTTCTCTTAGACTGCACAGGTGTCACACAGATAAGAACACGAACCCTCGGGTCACCCAGATCTTACACGGATGTTTTGAGGAAACCAGGAGCTCTAATTGACTTCTGGAGGGAGGTGGGCTGGTTGGAATGACCACCCAACGGCCGCCATGGCCCACGTACAAAGGTCCATTAAGGGACTAAGTGCGGAAACCAAACCCCCCTAACATAGAACATAGAGATAATTCATTCATACTTTTCATCGTCATCATCCCAGTCACCACAAACCATCAGAAATTACCTTCACCACAATTGTCTTGCAAACCGTTGTCCATTAACACCTTTTGTCACATTTCCTCATCTCCATTTAGGCCCATTTCATCTCGAAACATTCCACCTGCCAACAATACTCCAGTTGGTTGATAGGAAAGCCGGCAAACAAGTGGGCCGCGACCGCAACAAGGTTATCTTAAGTAGCACCTACTTACAGACGAGATTATATGGCGAACGGCTAGTGGGTTATTACCTTCGCACTAGTTCTGTTCTTGTGTGATGGAGGGCTAATAGGATGTTGCCGGAAAGGAGAGGAGGACAATTGTGGTTGATATTGGCACTTTATATAGTCACTTGAATCGAATTATACTAAAACCATATAGTTGAGTATAGCTTTGAAAGAAAATCTCAACAAACTCTAGCATACTCCTAATCAACAAGCTTGGTTAATGGAATGCTAATCACAATAATTAGCGTAAGCTATAGTAACTTATAACTTACCTTCATGTTCATTTCTGCGTCCAACGATGTTGTTAATGTTTTCCAGTTTTTCTCTATTTTCACTTTGTAGTACTTAACAATACATCGTGTAACATAATATATTTCTGTTGCACGTCATGTCATATTGTCTTTGTGCAGCTGACACTACACTGTCCAACATCCATGAAACCCAAGTCCTGTTCCTGGTGGCATACCTGTCACACAGCAAATCCAAATATCCAGACATTTTTCATATTTATCAGTGCAGTTTGTGGTTCCAACACCTTTCTTTGTTACCAAAGCTTGTTCCATAAATCCACTGAAAATATTTTTACCCGAAAAATATTCCTTGTTTTCTTTTTCGTAATAAACGAACGAGTATAGAGGATCATCCATCTCTGCCATCTTAAGTTTTCCTGCAGTATGCCGCATTTTTCATCCAGTCTCATAAACCTACAAATCTAGAACTGGGTCAAATCAATAACGTTTTAGAGCTACGTAATACTTATCTACTAGGTCAATATAACCTACCTATGAGTTTTTATGAGGCTGTGTAAGTAAAAATGAAAATATGTTCTGAAGTCCTGTTAACTGAGCTTATCCGTTTTGTAAATTTTGGATTAATCTAAAAGCTTTATTGGCTTTTTAATGATCTGCAAAGCATTGTCATTTTATAGCCCATCAAGTACAAAACTGTCAATTAGCAATTAAACTAAGAAACATACAAAACTTGCCGTGAATGAATGCTAGAAACTTCACCACAAAAATCTTAGCCAACCAGTATTGTCCTAAGACAAGTATTTATTAAACAACAATAACTGCAAGATATGTGTAAAACATAATTTTCGTTCCGCTAATTACGTTGCGACATACACACAGGAGCGAAGTGCGTCGAGCGCAGTTGCGAAACACACGCACGGCAAAAACAACGCATCCGTAAAGTTTGGTTGCCAAACGATTGTTCGTCGGTCCTCTGTTCCCAGACAATCGCGCCAGTGTGTTAATTGTTGAAAGCATTCTTTGTGTCACACGAGCGTCAAGATCAGGAAGCATTTGGCTAAGCAAGTTGAGATTTTAAAATCGGTTCTGAATCTGTGATTTTAATTTTTGATACAGGCACCTAATCTTAACCAACTGCAAGTTATACACGAAGCTGCAACAGCCGTATCATAGAACTCGATACACCTAAGGATGATAATGATTTTGAACAAGAGCACTATAAAAACCTTACACATACTAGACATATAAGGAGAACTTTCACCAACTCTAATCCTTAAAAAAACCTTTCAAAATACCTCCTTTTCATTGGAGTCTACCTAGGTACCACTAAATAAAACGCGTTAATGCAATATAACTAGGATTCATTAATATCCAATTACTATATTATACATTAATTATAAAATCATTCGGGCCTTGCGCACCCTAGAGCCCTGACAATTATTGACAATTAAACCATTCTAAATTCGAATGACTCTTTACAAGTACACACAGCCAGTAGCAATTCATATAAAAGGTACCCAACCAGTGCTATATCAACAGTATCATGTCGAAAATTATCGTTATTAAAACACCTGCTAGCAACTTTATATACCAGTATGTCACAAAGTGTAAGAACAACCTAATTGCTCAGAGGTTATCCGGCAATTAGAAGAGGTTCCTTATTGCGTTAACAACAGCAATAGGAAAATGTGCTGCATGATCTGCGCACGATTCGATCTAATTCACTGATGTCCGACGTGTATGTGTTTTACTAGTTACATAATTATTTTATCTTACAGTTTTCTGCTTACAGACGCTCCTATGCTCCATACTAAAAAACATTGAAATAAGTATCACATTAAACATAATCATGATTAAAATACTGCTGATAGCACCTCCATCTACAAGTATATCACAAATCTTAAGAACAATCTAATTGTCCCGAGGTTATCCGGCAATTAGAAGAGGTTCCTTATTGTGTTAATGACAGCAATAGGAAAATATGCTGCATAATCTGCGCACGATTCGATCTAATTCGCTGGTGTCCGACATGACGGTGTCTTACTCGTTATGTAATTGTTTTATCTTTTTGATTTATATTTAGTGTATAAGTGGGATCTTCGGCTATCTTCCGGGTTTTTTGAGTATTGGAGAGAGTGGGTCAGGAATGCGGGCATTATTATCTTAGTTGTGGTATACTTATGGACTACATAGTTTCATTAGTACCTAGTTGTGTTCTACTAGACATAAGTGTTCTCGCAGACCACCAAATATAGTGGTTTTTTTCCCGGGACTCTTAGAGCTTCGGTCGCTGTTGTTGATTCTGGCATTCTGGAGTTGCAGTGGTTGCATATATTGTGGCTGACTTGTCCCTTATATGAAAAATCACCAAATGCGATACTTTACAGAAAGCCAAAATCTATACTTATATAATATTATAAAGCTGAAAGATTGTTTGTTTGTTTGTTTGAACGCGCTATTCTCAGGAACTACTGGTTGATATTGAAAAATTATTTTTGTGTTGGGTAGTCCATTTATCGAGGAAGGTTATAGGCTATACAACATCACGCTACGACCAATAGGAGCGGAGCATAATTGAAAAATGATGCAAAAACGTGAAAATGATTTCTTTTTGAGAACTTGCGTTGCGTGCGCTGCGTAAGCGGTTAAAGTTACGCAACATTCATGTATGTAGGGTAGGGTAGGTAGGTAGCCAGTTGAAGGGAGCGAAGCCGCGTGGGGCAGCTAGTAAATAATATGGGGCTTAACTAATTTACACTCTATTTTCCCCGGGTTACGAGAAGTTACTGACTTAAATGAAGAATCCTTAACTCAAAATTAAACATTTATTTCGAGCATATAGTATCATATAGTATAGAATCATAAGACAAGCGTGAAATTGTGAGCAATTTTCTTCACTTTACTAACTAGTCAAAACAAAATATTAATATTATAAAACATTCGCAACCAAAGAACTCAGGAAATCGGTCATCACTCGGTAGCAGCAACAACAGATTATGCCAAACGCGACCGTAACGAAACAGCCAACTTGCGCACGCACACAAGTATTTGGGACAAAATCATTCACACATTGCACGTTTTGTCTTAAAATTCTTGAAACCGCGAAGAATTGAAATCTCTTATTGTTTTTACTTCCGATAACAAAAGTTTTATGTTTGAGGCACGTTGGATTTGCGCGAATAAGATTTGAAATGGCAATTCCGAGCTGATGTTTCCCGCTGACCTGGGAAACTTTAAGCTAGATTGACATTTAATGTGAATTAATTTGTAACTAAGTGTACTGCACTGTTAATGTTGATTTAATCAATAGGTTAATTAACACCATTAACAACTAAATCGTATTTAATTGAATGTTGAACTCTGTTGTCCATAGTTGTTCCCATGATACTTAGGGAAGATAAAGAAGCCTGTAGAACAGGGATTTCCAAAATCTTAGCCCAGTCATACAATGTTAGAGTAGAATAAATGAGTCAGAACTATGTATCATCTCTCCCTAATCTGATTAAGCCAATTTATATTATTTACTAGGAGCCGCCCGCGGCACCGCCCTCGTGGTACTTCCTCCAATATCTTTATAAATTATAACCTATGTGTAATTCTATGTAAATACATTTTATACCTACTACAGTGAAGAATGGGATGTATGTAATAGCACTTTCAACTTGATGAAAACAGCTATAATATTTTATATCAGCACTTTAAAAAAATAATACATCTATATTTTAATATTATCACTTTAATAAACATGAACCAAATTTACAAAATAAACATACACTATTAAATAATAATTTCATAAACAACATAATTAAAATACCTACAAAAATAATGGTTTGCAATTGTCAATAACTGAGCCTTAAACCAACTCCGAAACCAGTTAGTTTCTGAACGCACATTAAAATGTCAGAATAGGTAAGTACGATTACTATTTAAGGAACAAATTCGACGGAGCCCCGCTGCGCCGGTCTCCTATTTCTGTCTGCAGGGTCTAAAGTGACCCAAAGATGAAGAAAATGACGGGAGCTGAGTTCGCTCACTTCAACCGTTATCTCCTTCAAACCTAACCTGTCCGTATCGGGGTGCCCTAAGCTCCCGATCTCGATTCGCTCGCTCTTGGTCTAATTCATTGAACAAAATTATCGAATTTCAATATTGGATGTTGTGGAAACCTTTATTTTTATAGTTCATCCAATCAATTTTAAAGCTAAACATTTTAAAGTGTGAAACATACGACAGTGGTTTTTGCATGAATGGGTAACTCTCACATTTCTAATATTATTTTAGGATTTAAAGTATTAGTAAATAGAAACCAATCCCCATTCTTCCTTCAGTTATGCTCTATATATTACGAAAGGAACTTTAGATAACTTCGACGTCTATACAGCCTTCGTCCATACATCTCATAAAGAATGTCTCACTCCAGACCACCATGCCCGCAACACCAGGATATCAGCCACAAATAAACACATCAAACAAACAGACCGCGATATACAAACTTTCACTCAATTTCACGTGGAACAATATCGTTGGTAGTCGTCATAATTCAATAGTATCTGGTACATTAGTAAGGCAGTTATCTTGAGTGGCTGGACGGCGCCGCGCCTCGCTCCCTGAGGTACTCCCTACCATCGGTGCAATTTCACTAAAAACACACGATAAGATAATGTAATATTAATGTGTAAGGAATGGGTAACAAGGACAACTGGGTTGCTTGAATCAGTCAGTTATACTGATATATCTGAAGTAATAGTGATTTATTTTTGCTGCAATTGTTTTTTTTATTTTGTTGCCGTGCTGTCGTGTAAAATGTTGACATTAATAAGCATCTTCATCAACATTTATATTAAGTTCGTATTGATCAGCTTCGCCTATTAGCCTCTTAATTGCAACCATGTGTAATTGTGTAGTTTACAAAAAATAAACTATATTTAACAAAAACCAGAGAATCCACATTTATTGGCCTTCTAGATGCTAGTTAACATTTGTTAACTTTTTTATAAAATATATAATCTTTTTATTTTATTTTTTTAGTTTCTTACGACTTATTGTCATAAGTCGGGCCTACGTTGTCCCCCATATCTAAGTATTAATGCTGTAACATGGAAATATTGTAAAACCAAACCATTTTTAAAAGAGTAACCATGGAGTTTCTTGCCGGTTCTTCTCCATAGGAAACGACCAACCCGAACCGTGCACCTTTTGTCGACGTTTTATGAGTGCCCATGTAGGCCGATGTGAATAAAAAAAAATGATTTTTTTTAATTTTTTTTTTGATTGCCTTTCTTGGTTGCCACCTGTTTAAAATGCGTTCTTAATGACCAGACAAATAGTACGGTCATTTATGCGTATAATTTCATGCCTATGTTTGATCTAATATTAAGTTGCAAACAATTACTGAACCGCACATTATGACCGCATATATAAAATAATCACTGGACAAAATAGTATGATCATTGACGCAGAACCTCAGTTTTGTATTAACATCAAATCGTGAAGAAGCTAGCTTTCAAACTGAAGCATTATAACTTGGAACTGTGTTCCAAGTGAGATCAAATTCATCGACTCATCATCCAGCAGTTAGGGATTACCTTTTATAGAACCTGTCAAAATCTAATTATAGCAGAAAAGTGAGATAGTTCCTTAACAAAATAATAACGTTTACTTTTGACCACCTTTTCCTTTACACAACATCGCAAACCACAGTTGCATTAACATCTCACCTATAAAAGCCAATAATGACCAGACAAATGGTATGGTCGCCGAGGTCCTGTTCCCATACTCTGTCGACTAGGTTCAAGTCGTGACGGTACTGCGCTGACCTTTGTCAACCGCCATAGAGCAGCATGCAGATAGCAGACTGCTTGTAAAACAAGGGATATATCGGACGGATATGACTAACGTAGAGCTGGATTATGTTACATTTGTCCATGTTTTTGCTTGAGAAGGATATACATGTAGTTAGATATAGACAGTTGAAGTGGAATATGAAAAATAACGACATTTTTAAATATTTCAAGGAAAGCAGAAATTCAGCAGCCATCGCGGGTAGATTCTAAATGAGGCTGGTACAGGAAAGTGGAGATTGACACAAGAAAAGAGAGGCCTATGTCCACGTATGTTCATAGGATAAAAATTTCCTAAAAAAGACAAAAAAATAAAGTTTTTTTTCAAGGATAATAATGAACTAACTAGGTAGTACTATATAGGTTATCAAAAACACGGAAAAAATTAACTTTTGGTAGGCGTCTTAGCTTCGACAAATACCTGCATCGATGAACAATTCAAATATGAAATGAAATGAATAAAAGAATTATATACATATATATATATCGTTAATATTGTTTATATATATCGTTCATCAAATCTAATGATCCAATGTTTTACTAAGAAAGAAATCCGATACATTTATTTCAAATTAAGATTCTGCGACACAAATCCCGTTCCACAAATTCATTTATTTTATTAGTAACACGTCTAAATTCAAAATGTGTTAGTATTCAGAGACTGTCTGGTTCTGAGTCAGATTCTCATGAGGAGTGAAGTTTTTGTGATTCATTCGTGACGGGTGACTCAACGCCCAACTTTATACCTTCTAGGGCGAAGCGGGATGACGTGATTTCTCCGGTTTTCCAAACTTTCGTTCTTGTTTGAGGCGTCGGATTTTCTTGATGGAAATAATACCTAGGTACTTTCATTTCTTAGCTCATGTTAATATACGTAGTCTAATGTAATCGAATACCTAATCAGTAAGATATTTACAGAACAATTAAGTTTGCGGACTTTAATAACCTGATTGACTCTTTATAGCAATGTTTTGCGAGTCTACCTACTGTATTACCCATTTGATATATTAATGAATCATTGATACTTTACGTTGTTTTTAGGTACTTCATGTATCATATAGATGCCTTAACCTATATACCTGCTGTAACCTAGATACTGTTTACCGAAATGTACCTTTTTGAGAGAAGTAAACTTCTATTCTATTCTTCAATTTATTATTGTCAAGTTGTGATTCGTACGGAGCTTTTGGAATCGTTCATAAATTCCTTCCCATACATGGCATTATATGAATGAAAGTCTCGTAAAAATCTTCCATTCACAGGCATTCTTTCAACAAATTTCTTATAAATATTCATAATCTTTGTTCTTATTATAACAAGCGATATCGCCCGGCCATGCCTTACATTTCGATATAAATCCTCAGACCATGGCCTATTGCAAAATACTTGTAACACCGTGTTGTTTCTGTAATGTTTACCGCCCAGGAGTAGGCGTCTTATTCATTGTTATTGTTTTTCGCCTTATTTGGACCAACTCAGGGTATTTTAGTAATAAAATCAGGCAATATAATGACTTTCATAAAGGATTCTGGCGTTTTATTTAATGTAATATCGTTATTTGATATTACTACGACCATCATCATCGTTGATGTTGACGAGTTTGAATATAATAGTGGCACTCATATTAGTTTTCCCTTTAATACTAATAGGAGTGCTTATATATCGTTCTTCTTTTCTAGCTAGAGCTATTAGTGAATCTAGTATTTTTCTAAATATGTTTAGCCTTCCTAGTAACAAAACCTTTTATAACGACAATTAGGGATACAATGTGTCCTCGTACGACATTTAATATATCCCTATCAAACCATTCCTTATTAAACATAACCTTAGCAACCGCATTTACTGGCTAGATTGCTTCACACGACTTCTTTTGAACTGACAAGTAGCGAATATAATTTATTACTCTAAATAAAACTAAATATAAAATTACTGCAATCACGAAAGATTCATGTAGATAGCCTAGTGTCTATCGTTTAAGATCTAAATCGTGATGTATATCTTTGACTCTTATTATACTTACTTTCAAGGCTAAGGAGCTCATATTTTATTTATTTGTTTACCAGTAAGTTTTGCATAAATATTTTAATATGCAAAAATTTAAAAAGCTCCGTGCTAAATTAAGGGCGATTTTTTTTTCATATTGTCCATTCAGGTGGATTGTGTAAAGGATGATGTGAAAGAAAATAGAGTCAGTGATAGCACGACGGGTGACATGACGTAATGGAAGAAGAAAACGTGTTGCACCAATCCCAAGTAACATGGACAGGAAAATGATGCATGGTCTTAATATATTCATTCTTTATTTTAATAATAGCTCAAATATAGCTTTAAAAATAATAATTTCATAAAGGTTGATCATAATTAAAAATAATACTAACCCATTCACACTTGTTTCTTCACTAGAAACAAGCTCATTAGAAAAAAAACCATACCAGTTTATACAAATTAACAACAGTTATCATAAATGTAGAAATATCCAATATTGATTATGGAGAGAAATCAATATCAATCGGATATAAGTTGCAAATCACGTTCAAGTGTTATATATTTTTAAATCACCTCTTAAAACTCCATTATTTTGATACCCCACACGACGGGTTTGGAAGAAAAAATAATGGGTTCCCACGATATGCCGCCTAAAATCCGCCATTTTTCTCTATTCAATTTTAAGGTAGCCAGTGACACTCGCAAGGTTAAGGCGAATCGATTAACCAAAGAATCATCAAAATCAGCCAACGCGTTTTATCTCACATAACCACATAGGAACAAACAAACATTCATACATAGACTGATAAACACGTTACTCTCCTTCGGCAGTGGAGTAAAAAAAACAATATAAATATGAATTTAAAAATCAACCAGTTTGATTTTGGCTATGGTAAAGATTGTCCTATGGAGCAGGACCGGGCTTGTCTCCTATTCGTACAGTACACATTGGCTGGATAACAATAATTTTCTTGCAAAACTTTCTAAGCTATAGTGAAAGCTTTATCAAAATCCACTCGGTAATTTTCAGTGCTGATCGGAAAATGCGAGCAGAGGTATCCGGTAAATAATGGTTTTATAGTGCCTGCATTGAAAGTGCATTTTATCCTTTTTCCCTGCACGCACGCTCTGCGTA